>OU862911.1:15593940-16813940 GCA_917880885.1 Limnephilus marmoratus
TTAACAAGGGACGTCCTTCCTTGAGTGCTTTATTATCAAATTATAACTGCCATCGCTTAGTACACTTAAACTATAAAGGTATGCACTCACACAGCATCATGAACGCGCTGCTGAGATTACATCAGTTATGGCCATTTACAACTAATTACCATTTCCATTCAAGCTATCATGCTATACGTATTCGAATTAATCCAAACGGTTATTAGGTGTACAGGGAACTCATTTACATATTACTGATACCGTCATCACTGCGCATTTTTGAAGTACATAGTGTTTATTCAGGAAATCTGTGTGCTGAAGCAGCATGCATATATGCATGAGCTCTCGAATGATGAGCTTATAGACGGTGCCCGGAACTACTCGTATAACGCGAAAATCTAAATTACTCAGAGAACCCGAAAAACATAAGTTTTTTTTTTAAATTTTGACATTTTTTATAACATACCAGCTGAGCCGGCGAACTTCGTACCGCCTCAAAATGTTGTGTTAACTTATTAGATGAATTTAATTTAGTTTTTTTATTAAGTTAAAAATTACACAATAAAGCAATTATCGATGTGCAAC
The DNA here is from genome assembly GCA_917880885.1 of Limnephilus marmoratus. NCBI lineage: Eukaryota > Metazoa > Arthropoda > Insecta > Trichoptera > Limnephilidae > Limnephilus > Limnephilus marmoratus. Next base: position 15,594,505 of record OU862911.1, read on the forward strand.
TGTCCGTGTTTTGGTTTTGTCAGTATCAGAGATGGCGTTGTGTACGGATTTATTATTTTTGAGATTTTCTTACTTTTCCACTTACTTACGGGAATTGCGTTTCATTTTCTTTATACGTGTGAGGGAGATTTATTATAATTATTGTATTTTCCTTCGGAGGGGTGTAGACATACGTTCACCATTACGTCCCATTTTCGACTGTTCACATTTAGTGTGTAAGAAAGAGGAACAGAATGATATGTAAGAACAAAAGCAAAACAATCAGCACATTGTAACGTTTTTGAATTTTTGGAATTCACTCACTACTCGATATTATAGGTAGGTTACTTATCCAAATATTCTTGCAGCTCTTTCAAAAGATGATAATCCTTTCCATACAAAATGTACGAGGAAAAGAATTTTATTTATAATTTTTTTTCGTGAATTTTTCCGCTGTTTTTATAGCTATTCTGCTATTCGGGGCGAAGACAAATCCAACAAATATAATATCATAAAAATCGGTCCTGCCGTTCTCGTGAAACTAATCCGACTTTGTTTTATACATTATTAAGATTAAAATGTACATTTTTTTTAAACTTTTACTTGAGATGGAATCACAATTATGATGATGAAAATGAAGAGTTTTAACATTTAAAACAGATTAACATTATTAAGTACATCGACTCACCTGCCGTATTGTGGGCAGGATTTAGAGAGACTAGTTGAGAGAGTTCTTTTATCCCCTACAGCCGGAATCTTCGACACATCGCGATCGCCTTGCACCGTGGTTGAAGAGATGGATTCAGACGTCCGTCACTCCTTGACACACTGACCCCCAACTTCTTACCCACCCCTCATACCTATTTCCTTCCCAGAACTTCCTCTCCTTTCTTTCCTTAAAAAAACCCTCCACTCCTGTGTGGAGCTAATGTAAAAAGACTAATGCGATGTTATCAGAAGGCTTGAAACACGAATATTCAAATAATGTCAGAATTACGAAGTTACTGTCAGCTACATTCAAACAAGAGTTGGTATTTAAAACCGCTCCGTCATTGAAAATGTGCGGTTCGACGCGCATGCGCTACAGTGTAGTAATTTAATAAACATTGCCAGCAACCGAATTACTACTAGTTCTGTTTTCAGAAGCTTTTGGATTAATAAATTATTTTCGATGCATCACGGCAATAAACAGCTAGTGGTAATCTAAAGGCAATTTTTTTTTTTAAATTTGACTTAAGAAATTCCAACTTATGATTCGATTTTGTCAAAAATCCTTGCTCAAATAAATAAATAAATCACTACAAAATCGACTCTAAATGATAATATGATGTAGATTCACCAACTTCACGTAAGTACCACTGTTTTACAGACTACACACATAATTTAGTGAGATTTTTCGAGTGTAAATTTTTAGTCAAGGCATCTTTTAAAATAATTATAAACACACAAATTAGTTTGAAACCCCTTTGTTTAATTATTGGTCCACCAATTTCGGAAGGGACCTTTCTTCAACTGGAGCAAATGAAAACGAACTAAAATACTAAGTGCTTTCAGATATAGATATCTTTTTTAGACCTAGCTTTGAAATATCTACTAAACTCTATAAAAGGACCTGGCATCATTGAATCGCCTTTTTTCTTTCCCGCGAACTTCATTTTTAAGCGTTTTTCGGTGAGATATTTGTGAATACTAAAATAATATTTTCAGGAATCCAAATCACGGGCGATGCCGGGTAGTAATAAATTTAATATAACCCCACTGTCAGAGGAAACGAACCGTCACTGATGTAACAACTAAGTAAAGATATCTATTCCAATAAAAATAGACCATTGATAAAACTCTGCAGGCAGCCGTCCAATTAAATAAGTGTCAAGATACAGAGATTTCTTTAATGGGAATGATCTGGTGGCTGCAAAATTAATTCTACACCCCCGCTAATGGGGTGGGGGAGTAAAATCCTACTATGGTAGAGGTTCTTCAGACGGTGGTTTGCCATCTTGCAATAATTTGAAAAACTCGCTCGCGAAATGGAATTGAATTAGCTTTTAATGTTATCGACTTCTCTATGTCCAGGCTCCATTTTTACCGCACCAAACATTGTAAAGAAATGATATTATTCGACGGTTTTATGTATTCACGACACGATTCAACCGCTTTGGAAATAATGAGAAACAAAATACGATTAAACGGGATTCGTAAAAAATGTTTGGATATTGAATATTTAATATTATTAAGTTTTATTTTCAGTTCAACTGATTCAGAACAAAAGCAAAATAGTACAATAAAAAAATAAGAAATTTATGGAAATGTGTTGTCGGTTGATTGAACAATTAAAAATGGTTATTTTTTAATGCTGAAAGGTTTTTTGTTGTTGTACAAAATCTGCATACCGTTACTATAAAATAATTGGGTTCATTTGCATACTTCGCATGCATTTATAATTTGTAGTCCAATGCGGATAATGCTGAGTAAATTAGCAATGGGAAAATTAATATTGGTTGTTTCATGTCGATTTTCCCTAAAGTTTGATTGGAAACTTCTCACCAATCCGAACCATTAGTTGGTTTACCGTGTGCAATATAGTAGGTTATTAGTTGTTATTGAATCACTGTAATATTCCACACATTCGCATTGCATTCAAAAGCCGATTAAATACATAATCCGCTGCACCGATTGCCAATGTGCATTATGTACATTCATTGATTATACATCGACAGTCTTCAAAGGAAAACTATTTTTAAAATTTTTTGGTGGATTTGGGAGGAATGGAAAATATATTCTATTGATATCTGGGGGAACGAGAAGCACTCCTGTAATGCACTTTTGATGTGTACAGACGAGACGTGCGTTGGAAACCAAAATTAATCGATTCTTGGCGAATGAATTGAATAAAATGATTGCTTCCGGAGGTCTAGAATGGATAAAACCCTACATCACTACGATATTGAACTAGACATGTGCAGATTCATTCTCAGGAGTGAATCGATTCAGTCTGTTTTCATCGGCCTTTTGAATTGATTCCTTTAATTCAAATGATTAAAAAAAAACGTTTATATGTATGTACACATAGATGTATTATATAATTATCTAATACACGGTTTTTAGTTCAGAAAACTAAAGTACACATGAGTGGGGAGGCTACGAAGCACCGCACAAAGAGGAGACCGAAACGCTACGAAGAACCGCTAAAAGAGGACAACGATAATACTATCTCATTATCTCGCACACAACATCCTTTAGATGCAAGTGTTTTCCTCTTTTTAGTGTCGTTATTTTTCGTTTCATCGAGTTTCAAATCACAACGGTGCTAAAGAAGTTTTCACTGCGCAAAGCACTCTTCTTAGGGTGAATTATGTGGTTCTGAAAAATTGTAGGTAATAAAAACGACGCGCGACGGGGTTAATGAAATATTTCAATGTGACAAATTTTTCACAAGAAAAATGTGTTTATATTAGGCTAGCAATTAAATCTTAAAATTAAACAGTTTTTGTGGTTAACTCCTAAAGTTTTACTTATTATTTTATTTATTTATTAAACTTAAAATTGTTCACTTCACGTGATCTAAACTTCCCACTACCTTCAGCTTCGCAAAATATCCCAATTGGGTAAGCCATAGTCTCATTAGCTCCAGACGGGAGCAGTTGGGACTTGTGCGGTGTTCACATAAAAAAAATACTATAATCGCGCTTTCATATATCCGAACCGATCACCTGGAATAAACTTCACTCAAATATATATTTTTAAATGCACCTACCTCAATGGTGAAGTTAAAACCATGCGCCGAAAAAAACTAATTAAACTCTGGGCGACACGCGTCATATAATATACTTATTACAAAAATAAAGGAACAAATCACTCGATTTTCATTTATCAGTATCACGGTTTGACAGCGACTGATGTTTTGTTTACGGCTAGGTAGAGGTAGACAGATACCATAAAAAAAAAACAATAATATAAATAAACATCGTTTTGTATCTGCACGCATTGCAGTTTTTCCCTCAGAATGGAAGCGTGGCGTGCTCCGGATTATACCCAAGGGTAATGATAAACCACTATCAGATATCAAAGCATATAGACCTATCACCTTACTCCCAGTTCTAGGTAAAATTCTGGAGAATATCATCAAGGAACGTCTACGGAGAAAGCTCTCACCGGCCAGCGAATTGCAGTTTGGTTTCGTCCCTGGGAAATCCACGGTGCACGCCCTGTCGTATGTGCTTAACTGGGTGAAGGTTTGTCCAAAGAAGTATGTTGTGGCAATTTTCCTTGATATAACTGGTGCCTTCGATCACGCGTGGTGGGCAATGATACGTATGAAGGTGAAAAACAGGCAGTGCTCCAAACTTTTATTTAAGATCATTGATGACTATCTGGCTGATAGATAGAACTATAACTATCTCATTTGGTGACTATTGCATCGAACGGGAAACTGATATGGGATGTCCACAAGGCTCCATTCTTGGACCTGACCTGTGGAATATTGCCTTTGACGACTCCTCCAGGTTACCCTTGCCTGAAGGATGTATCGCTGTCGACTACGCTGATGACAAAATGTATCTGGTCTCTGGGGACAGTAGAAAGGAAGTTGAAAAGAAAGGCAGTGATGGTTTGCAGATGTTCCTGGATTGGGGAACAAGAAACAAGATGACCTTTGCTCCCCATAAGACCAAGGGCCTCCTGATGAAGGGTTATCTCAGCAGAGACAGAAATCCAACCATCAAAATGGGAGAGTCCAATATCCGTTTCTTTGATAATGTTAAATATTTAGGTGTCACACTTGATCGATCGTCCTCTTTTTTGGCTCACGTCAAAGATGTATCCAGCAGGGCTCAGGCTCTCTTTTTGAAGTTAAGGAGACTCTCCACAGCTGAGTGGGGATTGCGTAATCCGGCATTGCGTATGCTTTATAGGTGCGTTTATGTGGCGCAAGTTTCATATGCTGCATCTGTTTGGGAACACCGCCTGGATAATTCGCTTATACTCTTGGCTTTGAAAAGAGGCCAACGTACCCCTCTCCTGGCACTATCTGGTGCGTATAGAACCGTTGCTTCGGACGCTTTGCCTGTTTTGGCTGGTATATTACCAATCGATCTTGAAATTAGGGAAGTGATTACTAAGCAAAAGCTCACTAGAGGAATCCCGGCAACTCATCTTGGTGTTATCCTAACTCCTGGTGGTTCGGGGACTCTCCCTGGTCTGCTTCGTGAAATGAGGGAACTGTCACTTCAAGAGTGGCAGCTGCGTTGGGATAGGTCGAATTTTGGGAGATGGACTTTCTCCTTCTTCCCATCAGTTAAATTCAGAATGGAAGGGGCCTTTTTATTACTGGACCATTATGTGACCCAACTTTTGTCTGGTCATGGGGAATTCAGGGGGAGACTTCATTCTCTCTCCCTATCCCCTCATCCCAACTGTGCGTGCGGTTGCACCAACCAGTCGGCCGAGCACATTCTGTGGCATTGTGAGATTATGATGGATGCTAGAGAGGAAATGCTTGATGGTTTGGACGTTCCTATTAGACCAGTATGGAATACTGATCTAGTATCGAATAAGGTGAATTTCGAGTGCTTGCGTAAATTTGCAAAAATTTGGGTTGAAAGATGGCCTGCTCTTAGAGTTGCTGACTAGCTGAATTTAGGTCACCAGGTGTACTTGTTCCTGTAATTTCCACGGACTACGATCTGATCTTTCTCTACACTATTGCTTGGATGTACATATTTTTTCTACCTTTTTTATGTTAATTATGTTATTTGTTATATTATTTCGTTATTGTACTATATTGTTATACTGTGATATTGTTATTTTGTTTCTTTTGTTTTTTTTAATGTGTTTTGCTGAATTTAGATCACCAGGTATACTTGTTCCTGTAATTTCACGGACTACGATCTAATCTTTCTCTTACACTATTGCTTGGATATACATATTTATTCTAACTTTATTTGTGTTAATTATGTTATTTGTTATTTTATATTGTTATTGTACTATATTGTTATACTGTAATATTGTTATTTTGTTTCATTTATTATATTGTTACTTTTTTTTATTTTATTTGGAGGTTGGATAGAAACTCCTTTGTTTATTTTGTAATGTCCTTTTCCCCATCAAAGGGGTTGGACTTTGGGCCTTGTCCCTATTAACTTACATATAGGTCTACCTTTTTGTGATGTACTATTGTTATCTCCTTCTTCTGCCTGCGCCACCCCCCCTGACATGATAAGGTTGGCGGAAAGATTGAATGGCATCTAGAGGTTTGTCCGTCCCTCCTCCAACTTCCCGACGCTTTTCTCTCTAGGGTCTTTCAATTGTAGTCCAATTACTTCTTCTAAGCACAACCGGCTAGCTGGCTAAAGGACGACTCCACTAGGTCCGTGACGTTGGACTAATAACCTTATACATTATCTGGGGGACTGCCGGGCAAACGACGCTCATGACGGTTATCCTCTATTTTTTTTACCTTTTTCAAATGTTATATGTTTTATTTACTACACTTTTTTTTCTCTTCACACGCAGATGCCTGCAGTCTCAGAGTGTGTGGTCTCCCTCTGTTTATTTTTCATATATATTCTGTTTTTTTTTTTCTCTATATTATATTTTCATGTTTACTAACACCAGTAGTATTAGTTTTTCTTTTTGACTATTACAGCTTAGACTGTAGGCGATCCTACATTTCCGCCACCTAACAAAGCATGTAGGGACATTGAAGGTCTAGATTCGTTTTAATAAATGTAGAGTCGTTCAAAAAAAAAATTAGATTCTTGCGAGAGCTCCGAAGGGGCGACCATAAGTCGCCTATACCGGGGCGGGACAGTGGTGGGTACTTCAATGCACGCATTGCAGAAACAATTTTTTTTTTTGTATTCATTTTGTTTTTCCTGTTAAGCACTTGCGTACCGCTTACTAACAACATACGCAAGGACACTGGAGGTACAGATTCGTTCAAAACAAATAAATGTAGCTTCGTTTAACAAAAAAAAAATTAATCTTGCGAGAGCCTTGAAGGAGTAACCATCAGTTACTTTTACCAGGGCGGGTAAGAGGTGGATTACCTCCACTGCACGCATTGCATAATTTACGCATGTGTGAGGGAGAAAAAATATAGGATTAACTTTAGCTTTTGAGTTTTTTTATTAACGTTCAGGGTCCGAAGTAGAAAGTTTCGCCCTATGATGACGGCTTGGCCGCGCGGGGACTAACGACGAACTGATTCTCTACGGGCAGCAAGAAATGAATTAAGAACTTCTGAGTAACAAGTGTCTTTTGTCTTGCTGTGACTTGAATAACTTGACTCGAAATCTTCAACAGATTGGAATTGAGCAGTCCGGTCGGATCGACTCGATACGTGGGGCCCAGGGTTTGGGACAATGACATCACGAATGATTAAGAAACAAATGTTTTGATTCCTTGAATAAGTGAAGCAGAGATTGGGGTTGCGGATTGAGCGCTACAGTCCGCACAGACTTGTAGGACTATGACCACGGAAGAACGATTCCTTCGTGACTATGACAATGAATAGCTGGACTGGCGGGACAACTGTGAAACAGACGCGACACTCGGAGCTCAGAATTACTTGGCTGACTCGCTTGTCTGTTGGCGGTTTTATCGCTTGGACTGGGGACGGGAATTCTGGCCTAGGGGATTTTTGTAGGTGTAAGATTTACTGCGCGGGATACTACACGTGATAGGCAATTTCGCGGCGCGCATCGCCTGTAGTAGGTGTACTTATCCGCGCAACAAATATCCAGAATAATATTTCATTTAATTCCTACGAAACACTGCAATATTTATAGAGTATATTATTATTTTATTACCTCAATATAACATGAAATATTTAACTGTAAAATAAATTAATAGAAATGAAAAGAAATATGGTGCTGTTAAAAAATCGTAAGATGCAAGGCCTAGGGTAAGGAATAAAGATTTAATTCCTTTTAAAAATTAGAATCAGATCAAGTGTGTCACAAGATTAAATTTATTCATTTAATTCATTTATTCAATTTTGCCCACGTCTATATTGAACAAATCCATCATCTATGATGTCACAAATAATATCGTAACACGAGAGAGATGGTGGACTCTAAATCTATTTTTTGTGAAACAAGATAGTTGACATCGTTTTTTAACCTCAATCACAGGATTTGGCAAATGGAAGGAAAAAGCCCCTAACTTTGAGTTCATCTGCCTTTCTGGGCCGATCTTGATGCTGGCTCTTCAGGATGCTCTCCAGGATAACGGCGCACTGATGGTCACAATTACCGACACATTTTGATACATCGATGAGTATATTTTAATGATTGATAAGCGAGATTTCGAGAGTGAGATGTGAACGATATCACTGCGAATTTTCAACTCATTGATGTAGGTTAATTTAGGTTTTGTGCAATATTGTAGATGTGTTCCACAGTAGGTAAGAAATACCTTCCTCTTCTTTTGTAGTAACTAAGTAGGGGTTTTCAAAGAAAGGAGGAAGATAAAGGAAAAAATAACAAAGAGTGACTTGGGAACATGGGTTTAGTCTTTAAGCTGTTTCAGAACTAAACCATAAAACTAAACTAAATGAACTAAACTAAAAATGAACTAAATGAATGAATTAAATCAATGAACTAAACCATTTACTGACCATATATATGGTCAGTTATCAATTTTTGCAAAGATGGTCAATGATTGTTACCAAATATTCCGACCAACTAACGAAGCTCATATAAATGAAGGAAGACGTGTACGCGATCCACATCCTTAAATAATGCATCTAAGACGCACGCAATTTACCGCGTTCGATCTTTGAGAAAAGAAAATGGTTGAAAAATGATTAAAGACCTCATTACCTCCCATTTAGTGTCAAAAAATAACTACGGGCTGACAATGCATATTTTGGTAAGTATTTCAATTCAACAATGCCAAATTATTAGAATTTTTAATTAATTGACTGGCGTTTAAGTTTGGTGTGTGAATACGTAGACTGGTCCGCCAGTGTTGCCAGCGTATATCGATTTCTTATTTTATTACTATCAATATTGATTTCGTTGTCACATATTTTTGTCAATTTCATAAAAAAATCAGTTTTGAAATGAATTTAACACTGGTCCATTAAAAAATTATTAAATTGATAATAGATTTAGAAGTAAACAGTAATAGGCCGACCGCTTAGCTAAAAAACAGTCTATAACATGCCACCATGAATACTATAGAAGAAACGGAGCAATGTCCCGATAAAATGTATCGTATGGCTGGAATGGCAGCCTTGTCTGTAAATATAGAACTTTGTGAGAAGGCAAGTCTAAATAAGAGCAGCAGTAAAATCGTACCATGGAGCAAAGCTCTCTGGGTATTATTTCCTTGGACAGCCCTGGAAGCCATATTAATACGGTTTTATCACCACCAGATTTTGGTTATGGCTTTTGCGGGATGAATATAAATCAGGTATTCCCGGTGCAGCGGCTCGAGTGAGCCTCTATTTATATTCGGTTGATACCTTTTCGTTCGTAGCCTCACATTGCTGAAATGGCAATATGTGCAGTCGGGTTATTAAACCACCTAACTTTAATAGTTCAATTTTCGTTGCACGATATCATGAAACATTAAGGTTGAAAGCAAATGAATATACGACTTTAGTCGTCTCTCTGCTTTGGAATTCGTTTATTCGTTTTCAGTCACATTCGGTCTCGTTTCACAAAATTGTGTTCGTGTCGTCACACAAAATTGTTGTTTCTTTGGTCTCGTTACCGTTATGTTATATTTATCTATTCGTTTTGACGTTGGGAAGGTAAAGCAAATGAAATTGCGAAATTCTAACAATATACTAAAATTTTCTTTGTATACGAGTATTAATTACTTTAGAAACGCTAAAATATATTTTTTTTCTGAATTCTAAGCCCCTTTTTTTCCATAATACGTAACATTCAGAAATATTACGACTGCTAGAACAATTGAAACTTTTAGCCTGGCATAATATAAACACAATCACATAGTATATTTCTTCAATAAATGCTTTGTCACTTTTTGACGTCATCTTAATATAATGAAAAAAAAACTTTGTCTACACAACTAAATATTTAATCTTTAACTGCTTACGTAGGGGCACTCCGTCCTAGCAATAATAATAATATCGAAATACTCCCCTCAGTTCTTTTGTTTTGCTCTTTCAAAAAATATTCTTAAACCAATCTTTTTATTGTGTTTTGGCTGTAAAAAGTTTAGTGTGTTGGAATCTTCTCCCCCCTGATCTTCCAGGAGTCACTTCTTGCTGCTCATTTTCAGATATTTATATAATTTTTTTACTTCTGTCACTTTTTATATAAGCTGTAATTTTTTGAACAATGGAGGAGGATTTCCCTCCTGTACCCCTTACAAAGCCCCCAGATCCCTCTCCTGACCCTCCAGATGGAGACATTTCAGATAAAATAGACTTTTCAGAACATTCAAACATTTCAGACAATGAATCTGTCATCCTAACCTCAATTAAAAAAAGAAAATTTAGTCCCCTTTCCCCAAAAAAACATGATTCGCCTTTGTCTTCTCAGTCCCCTCCAGCTCTTCCTCAACCTCCTCCAACAATCTTTTACTCTACTCATTCCCGTGGCCCCTACATTGTATATGCGCAAAAAACTGAACAAGGTAAAACCATCCATCCTCTTGAATTTGGTAAATTTCTTTCAAATAACAAGAACCTTTCGATTAAACCTGGAGGTGTTAAAACCGAGGGTCGCTTCCGAATCTCTGTTGAATTCCTGTCAGGTTCAGCCGCCAACAACTTTATCAAAAATATATTTATTTCATCTAATTCTAAATTCAAGGCGTACATCCCAACTTTCAATGTCACTCGAATGGGCCTGGTCAGGGGTATCTCGACCGATCTGTCCATTCCAGAAATCCTATCCTCACTTTCAACCCCCCAACATATCGGCAATCCCATAAAAGCCAGAAGGCTAAATTATAAGGACACCTCTGAGGGCATCGTTTCCTGGAAGCCCTCCCAATCTGTCGTCATCACATTCGAAGGACAATCTCTTCCCTCCCATATTTATTTATTTTTCAACTCCTTACCAGTTGAAATGTACACTTATCCCACCACTCAATGTTTCAACTGCTGTCGTTTTGGTCATACCAAAGCTGCATGCAGATCCCCTCCCAGATGTTTCAAATGTGGAGAAAACCACTCGGCTGACCAATGTTCTTCTCTCTCTTCACCTAAATGTTTTAACTGCTTAGGCGCTCATTCCGCCATTAACTCTTCTTGCCCCGAACAATCTCGCCAAAAAAATATAAAAATTTCTATGGCCTCTGAGAACTTGTCTTTTCTGCAGGCTTCTAAATTATTCCCGCCTGTCAAAAAATCATTTTCCGAGGTTTTAGCCAGTAACTCTTCATCCAACCCTCTCGCCACCTCCTCAACATCTTCCCGTTCAACAAAATTCACATACAAAAACCCTATCTCTAAACAGGCTCGTGGATACGATCAGCAACAACACAACTCACTTCTCTTAAATCCCAATGGTTCTCCTCTTTCACACGCCACAAATGGGTGCGCAAACAATTATAATTCATCTTCAACAAACTATCAAAAGCTTTCTGAACAACTCTCCCAAGATAATTCTTCATTTATTCAAACTCTTATTATGCTTCTAATTGACCTAATTTCTTCTCAAACTAATCTACCGTCCAACGCTGCTTCTATTATTTCCACATTAAAATCATTTATTCTAAATGGCTCTTCAAGATGTCACAATTCTTCAGTGGAATAGCCGCAGTGCTATTTCTAACAAATCAAACCTTCTTAACCTATTAAATTCAAACCTTGTTTCTGTGGCTGCTGTCTCGGAGACATGGTTTACTCCATCCACCCACTTTAATGTGGGAGGGTACTCCTGTCTCCGCGATGATCGCCCGGAAGGTACGGGCGGTGGTTCTGCCCTTTTTATTAAAAAATCCCTTCCGTTTTTCCCAATAAATAATATCAAACCCCCCAATGCTGACTTTCAAATGGTTGCAGCTAAAATAAAGGACACTTCCTTTGTTTCTATCTATCTTCCCCCAACATCGCACTTCAATAAACAAGCGTGGTTGCAAATTGTCCGTCAACTAAGCCCTCCTTTCTATTTATTGGGTGATTTTAATGCCCATTCCCCCGTCTGAGGTTCTGCTTTCTGTGATCGAGACGGTCGAAGTGTGATGGATTTCCTAGATGAATCCAACCTTTTTCTTTTGAATGACGGATCTCCTACTAGAATCTCTCGCCCCAACACAAACCCCAGTGCAGTGGATCTCTCCATATGCTCTATTAATCTGGCACCTCTCTCCTCGTGGGTGGTGTCCCCCGACCCCTGCTCCAGTGATCATTTCCCGATCACCATCACTTATCAAACTTCTTTCCATTCAGACAAGGCCCATATTTCGACAAAGATTAAAACAAAACACACCAAATGGGACGAATTTAACTCACATATGGATAAGTTTATACAAAATTTATCCTATACCGATACATTATCTGTCAAAGATGACTACGATAACTTCAAATCAATGCTCGTAACTGCAATCAATAAATCAAATCCTCCCCCTAAAACCAAATCTCTCAAAAAACTCCCTCCATCTCCCTGGTGGGATGAGGAATGTTCCAAAGTAGTGAGAATTCGGAAAGCTAAATCTCTTTCCTATCGTCACAATATGACTATGGAGAACTATCTCATATACAAAAATGCCGAAGCCAATGCCAAAAGGGTATTGAGGTCAAAAAAAAAATCCGGGTGGTACAACTTCTGCAGTTCAGTATCTCCGAACACTCCAATTTCGGAAGTTTGGTCTATGATTCGAAGATTTCGATCCTCCTTCAGTCCAACATCTCCTCGAGCTTCTCATTCTAAATGGATAGACGAGTTCTTGGACAAAATTGCCCCCCCTTCTGTACCTAACTTAGATGAAATAACTCCAATCCACAACACTCCTATGTCTGATCATTGGCTTGACTCTCCATTCACTTTAATTGAATTAAAAAATTGTTTATCAACAGTCAAGGACTCATCTCCAGGCAGAGATGGTATACCTTATAGCATTATCAAAAATAGTAATGATAATGTTCTAAATCACTTTTTAAGCATCTTAAATAAAATCTTCCAGACTGGCATAATACCTGATGACTGGAGTTCTCAAATAATCATCCCAATTCTAAAACTAAACAAATCACCCAATTCTGGATCCAACTATAGGCCAATTGCTCTTTCATCCACCCTTAGTAAAATTTATGAAAAATTAATTAAAAACCGGTTAGAATTTTTTGTCGAGAGTAATCATCTTCTCTCTCCATCCCAATTTGGATTTAGGAAAAAGAAATCTACACAAGATAACCTCGCCATCATCAGCACTGATATTAATTTATCCATTTCTAACAAAGAAGTATGTCTTGCAGTCTTTATAGACATAGAAGGCGCCTTTGACAATGTTTCCATCCCAATTCTTAAAAAAAAACTTTTAGGCCTTGGCTTACCCCTCATGTTTGTCCAATCTATTATTAATCTTTTTCTCGATAGGAAAATTTTCATTGAGCTACCAGATGTTACTCCTCAGAGTAGGTCAATTTGGAAGGGTTTACCCCAAGGCGATGTATTATCCCCCTTACTGTATAATATATACACACACGATATGCATGTCACCATTCCCCCTCAAGTAAAAGTTGTTGAGTTCGCAGATGACATAGCTTTCTTCTTATCATCCAAAATCATTCCATCCGCCGTCAAATATCTTAATGAAGCCATGGATGCCCTTTGCACATGGCTTACTTTAAATGGTCTTGAACTTTCAGTACAAAAGAGTCAGTGTGTTACCTTCTCAAATCGTCATAATAACCCCCCTGTTCAAATTTTATTTAAAAACTCTCCAATCCCCAATGCTTCCGAAGTAAAATTTTTGGGAGTAACATTTGATAGGAAACTTAAATGGTCTTCCCACATTAATAATATAGTTACTAAATGTGAAAAAAATTTAAATATTATCAGATCATTGACTGGCGTTTGGTGGGGTGCTCATCCTATCTGCATTAAGTTGCTCTACAATGCACTTATTCGAAGTCATCTCGACTATGCCTGCCCACTTTTTAGTACTGCATCCAAAAATGCACTCAGTAAATTAGACAAAATTCAATCTAAGTCATTGCGAATAATAACTGGCGCGATGCAATCGTCGCCCATCAATTCCCTTCAAGTAGAATGTTCTGATCCTCCTCTTTATTTAAGGCGTCAATTATTTGCTGACAAATTTGTTCTTAAATGTTTAAATTCTAAAAGTCATCAGATTATTCCCAGAGTCTCGTTGTTCAACGACTCAACACATTCATCTACAATCAGAGCTCGAACTAAACCTCTCCCTGCCATCTGTAAAAATTTTCGCTCTCTCTCAGAGCTTCAAATTATCAAAAATGATCTTCTTCCTTTGTACAAATTAAAATATAGTCACGTCACCCTATCCCCAACGATTTTAGAAGGGATCGGCATCCTTAAAAGTCATTCCAATCTCCCAGCCCGTACTGTCAATAATATGTTCAATGACATTATTTCTTCTAAATGGCCCAACTCTTCTCTTTTATTTACTGATGGCTCCAAATCTCCGGACTCTCCTAACTGTGGTATTGGTATTAACGTTTACCACAATAATTCTAATGAAAGAATATTTTATTCAATTTCAAACCAATTTTCAATATTTTCTGCCGAGTGAATTGCGATTATTGAATCTCTCAAATATATAATAAAAAATAATTTTGAACATTCTCTTGTTCTCTCTGACTCTCTCAGTTCCCTCCAAAAACTTAAAACAAGTCCTCTTCTTCATCCTGATGATCACTTTGTATGTCTTATTCGAGTATTGATAACCTCCATTCAAAGCTCTGGAAAAACTGTCACTCTGATTTGGATTCCTGGACATGTTGGCATAGTGGGTAACGATATTGCTGATTCATTGGCAAAACAAGGAGCGTCTAACCCTACCGTTACCCTCGTAAACCATATTCCCCTGTCTGATATTTTTTCCATTATCAAAGATAGATCCCGCAATGATTGGACAGAGTATTGGAACATTGCTAGTCAATCCAAGGGTGCCCGCTACGCCTCAATACAAAGGACTATCCCATCAAAACCGTGGTTTCAAAAATTCCCCCATTTTTCCAAAAAAGAAATCTCCTTACTTATTCGTATGAGAATCGGACATTGTTCCGTTCCTTCTCACCTTTATAAAATTCATGTGCTTGACTCCCCAGATTGTACGTTCTGTGGTCTAGATGTGGGAACTTTAGATCACATATTTTTTGATTGTCCCTCTCTAAATAAATATCCTCTCTTCTATCAAGCGTTATCAAAAATTGCCTCTCCTCCATTCAACATCTCATCTCTTCTAAGTCTGAACTCTACTCCAATCTTCCATAAAATTCTGAAATTTGCACATTTAAATAAAATTAATATATAAATTCACCTTTCCTTTCTCTGTAATTATAAATGATGGCCTAGAACACCCTTGAAGGGTGAAAGCCAGAAATAATTGAAAAAAAAAAAAAAAAATACTCCCCTCCCCCGCGCGTCGCATGCGCAGCTTCCAGTAGCTTCGAATTTAGTGACGCCAGAGCCGTAAGTTTTAAATTTTAAAAATTAAATTTATGTAAGTAAATTCATTTCAATTTTTTAAGGTTTTTTTTTTTTTTTTTTAAATTTCATATATATCCCGTTAAACTACAGTTAAGTAGTTTGTCAACAGGATTTTTATTACAACTTTTTACAGATTACAACTTAGACCTTAATTTATACAATAACAATAAACTTACATATTAATAGTAAGACTAAATCGCCTAATACAAATTATTTCTACCTAGTAGCCATGTTTTCAGCAAATATCTGACTCTATTTGGAAATTCGCATTTCTTAATATTACCAGGTAGCATATTATACTCGAGGGTTCGCTGTCCGTATTTATTATTATGTTTAGGTACAAGCATGCCTTCATTCTTTGTGAACCTAGTATTGTGCCCATGTTCAACTTTCCTCTTATACTCAGAGTCAGATATGTGCTGAATCAATATTTTATACCATAATAAGGCCTGCACCGGCAAAACTGTTAAATTTTGATACAAAAGTGAAATGTTTCGTCTCTGCGAAAAAATATTTTTTTTAACTAGTAATTTAAAGATAGAATTTTGTATTGATTGTGCGTAATTTAAATTTACAAGTTAATTTAAATTTAATTTTAATTTAAAGTTGATTCCGCGAGTGACATGTAAATAATTCTTAAGGTATTCACAGGAACGAAACACTTCAATTTGTATATTCTACCCACTATCGCCCGCAGCCGTTTACAAATTTTGTGTATTTGTATGTCCCATTTAAAGTAGCAATCAACAGTCACGCCCAAATAAACGTATTCGTTTACTAGCTCAATCGTTTCACATGAGCAGGGCTGCACAATATTTTGATGGATGCAGGTAAAGTTATGAGAAATTATTTCAGGCATGATGGAAACTTTTGCATGTGGAGATCTTATGTGCATCAGTTTGGTTTTTTTTTGTATTTATAATTAATCCTACGTCATGACACCATTTAATCAGAGATATAAAGTCTTCTTGCATATATTTAATCGCAGTATATAATTGTTCATCCGATATGACCAGTGCCGTGTCGTCAGCATATACAAAGTGTTTAACATGTGAGAATAGTTTACTCATTATTGATACAAATATTATATAAAGGGTGGGTCCCAAAATTGACCCCTGCGGGACACCGGCGTACATTTTTTTTTCCCACTCAGTTTTTCAAATATTTTTACACAGATATGTCTATTAGATAGATAATTTTTAAACAAATTTAGTAGATTTCCTCTGATTCCTATTGCTTCTAGAATATTTAATAATTTTTGCGGGTTAATTGTGTCAAACGCCTTGGAATTATCGATAAATAATACTAAAACATGCATTTTTTTAATTAATTCATTATTTACATAATTCGAGAAATCCTGTAATAATATTTCAGTACTCTTTTTCTTTTGAAAGCCATATTGATTTTTGTCTATAATGGAAAATTTCTGTAAGTATTTGTTTAATTTTAAAGAAATATATTTTTCAAAGATTTTTTCAAGTGCAGGCAAGATACTGATAGGTCGATAGTTTCCTATCTCTGAGTGTACTCCACCTTTGTAAATAGGTCTAATTATAGCACACTTTAGATCATCAGGTATTTCTGCTTGAGTAATAAGTCTATTTACTAAGTGCGTAATAATTGGGGCTAAAATATTTATATGTCTTATTATGTCGTGCATTCTTATACTATCCATTGCAGCAGATTTTGAGTTTTTAATTTTTTTAACAATATTTGTTATCTCCGTGATAGTTGCTTTAGGTAGGTACATACTATGAGGTAATTCTACTGTATCAATATTAGATGCTTTAAAATCACACTTGTGCAACATATGACATATAGTATCTGAAAAATAATTCACATATTGGTTTGTTACACTTTCCACTGTCTGATCTTTTATCACATATCGCGAGATGACTTCATCACAATTGCTTTTAGTTTTTCTTCCTAAAATTTTATTTATCTCATCCCACATTTTTTTAGTATTATTGAAACATGTTTTAAATTTATCTTTAAAAAAATATAATTTTTGTTTAGTAATTAGTTTGTTAACATTATTTCGAAAGGCCATGTATTCATTTTCGTAATTTTTATTGGTTGGTGAATTCTTCCACCTTCGAAATAGCAAATCTCTTTTTTTAATTTTTTCTAAAATATCAGTAGTTATCCAATTTTTGAGCCTGTTTGGTCTTTTATTCGGTTTTTTCAGGAATGATACTGTGCATCTTTCGTATAGGTTAATAAAATTGTTTTTAATTTTTTGATACAGTGTAATACTGTCTTGTTCATTAAGTAAGGAATTCCAATTTATTTTATGTATTTGGCTGTCTATACGTTTTTGGGACAAAACAATAATCTCTTTCGCAATGTTTAAAGGTTCCTTTTGCTCGTCATATTTAATATTAACTGCGACGATGTAATGATCTGCTATAGCAATCTCGCATACGCACGCTGATAACGCGTCCACTTGTTTATGCCCGTTATTGTACCTAACATAAATGTGATCGATGCATGAGCGTGTAACGCGTCCGTCTACAATTGCTTCTCTAGTCACGCCGTCTATACATTTGATTAAGTAATTGCTAGCTAGAATATTTTCATATGAGATTACAGTAGGATCTTGGTAATTCATCAAATTTATATTAACATCCCCAAAGAGCAAAACATTATCGAGAGGATCTATGAAACTTGTCAAAACAGATGTTATTTCCCCAATAAATGATTGTTTGCTAAAATTCGGCGGTCGATATATTGCTAAAATACTAATACGTTCTTTATTTGGAAGAGTAATTACACCGAATACATTTTCAAAATAAAACGATTCTAGTTGTTTTTGTTTGAATACAATATTATTCCGAATATATAGTAGAATGCCCCCACCTGACTTGTTAGTGCGGCAGTAGTTATAGCATGTGTAGCCCGGTATCTCATATAAATCAATAAGGTCAGTTTGTATGGAAGTTTCGCATAGCATTAAGATGTCTACAAACTCCCAGCAACTATTTAAGTATACATGTAATACATCCCAATATTTACATATTGATCTAATATTAACTTGGATGCAAATTAAATCTCCTATCTCACTTTTACGTTTCATTTTTACCCATTGATACAAATTGTTTGTTCTTATAAAGTCCACTTCACAGTCATCTTCTATATAATTATTTAAAGCCATAGTC
The DNA here is from genome assembly GCA_917880885.1 of Limnephilus marmoratus. Lineage (NCBI taxonomy): Eukaryota > Metazoa > Arthropoda > Insecta > Trichoptera > Limnephilidae > Limnephilus > Limnephilus marmoratus. The sequence goes on from OU862911.1 coordinate 15,613,259, forward strand.
GATGGTTGCCAAGTCCCTGGATAGTGCTGCTTGATAAGCTGGGCATTCCTTGTCTCCCGTCGGGTGGTCCGCGGCCTTACCGAACCTCGTGCATGTTGCACATACCGGCTTGGCTTCAGCGCTTGGGCACGATTCACGTCCGTGTCCTTCCTTGGCGCAGTGAGCGCATCTTGGTTTTTCCTTACAAAATTTGAATGAATGTCCAGTCATCTGGCAATTAGAGTACACAGTAAGCCCTATAAAATCTCGTACACGGCACACCGTCCAATCCACGAATACCCGTTCCTGTTCTACTAACAGATGACGTAGCTTAGCCGGAACCTCATACACTCGATGACAGGTTGAGCCAGATCGAGCGCCAGCCAAATGGCTGAGTCGGCAATTCGAGATCATCTCTCCAGTGTCCATTTGCTCCATGTTGGGAATTCCAGCTAAAGCGCTATTCAGGAAGCTCTCATCGGATAACTCTCTAGGTACATTGAAAAATATTACCTTGGGATGTCTTTTTGCTGGTAGTCGTGCGCTTAAAGTACTTGAATTCATATTAGTGAGCGCAATTAATAATTTTTGTTGGTCTTCAACACTGGCAGTATGAATCGCTACTCCCTTATTTCGTATGTTTCTCATGCCGGTTACTCGGACACCTAAAGCTGAAGGCTTTAAAGTTTTTCTTACATTTTGTTTTGTTTCAGTAGGCTTTGTAGGTCCTACTGCTTGTCCTGTACGAGTGATCGGCAATGGAATCGCATCTTTAGTTTTTATTTTGGCGATGTCCGCAAATGACATGGTCGCCTCAGTAGCTACAGCGACACGTCGCATCACAGGTCCTAGGTCCGCCTCTAGCTGCTGAATTTTCTCCGCTAGGTGACGGTTGCAGTCCTCAACCGATTGTTGATTATTTTTCTTTACTTAAGTTTTACATATGTATGTAGTTTATTCGAGACACGAGATTGAAATATTATAATTAAAGTGAGTTCATTTTTTAATTTAGTTTAATGGATAACACAGACTGATTTCTCATCTCAAGTGATTTTTGCCAAAAATTATTCCATAATATCCAAATTGTCAAATATAAGTGTTACATAAAAGTTTCTGTAACAAGGTGTGTGCACCCTCTTACACATACTTTATTTATGGTTTCGGTGTGTGGCACCTCTAGTGCTTGCCCATTGACATTTGGGCATTGGTAATATTGCGAGCCCTGCAATATTTTTGAATGCAACAGTTGCTGATCCTGGACAAAATTCAAATCAGGAGATTTGAAAAGAGAACTCGTCATTCTTTGAGCAGCCACAGGTGACCTCGGCCACCGTCCCTGTGGCGGCTCGACGTAATCAAAGAGTCATATTCGCCATTATTTTATCAACATGTGAAGATTGATATATATCCGCGCCCATCAGCGGCATCCATCATTGAGGACCATCAGGACAATGATTAAAATCCTGGATCAGCAGCGGAGTACCGTGGGAGCCCATTATTTCTGCTGGTTTAAAAACACATCCAGCATCTGCGGACGCAGACATGACAAGACCTTCCGACTACACCTGGAGCCAGAGGTGCTCGCATAGATGCGGCCGAAGATCGACCACCTTGGCCGTCATCAACATAGTCGGCTGGCTGGCAACCGCCCTGGGACGGGACGTCGCTGGGAAACCGCGGGACTGGAGGCCTGATTCGTCGCTCCAGCCTGCCGTTCAGCACATGTCAGCAGCGGAGGGAGCTGACCCCACATCTCCGAAGGCAGCAAGCAGCATCATGGAACGCCTACGTATGGCATCACCCATTCATCAACTTTAAACGGTACTAACGCTCCATAACATTGCCCATTCAGATTTACCTGCCAGATTTACCATTCAGATTTGCCCAATTAGTCTAGCTCTGATTTTTATTTGTAAATTGTTAATAAATTAATTTAACTGTCTCAAAGCAATAATCTCTTTTTCTTAAATAAACTATCATACAAAGTATACACAGCCGCCTGTTTAAGGTCCACGCCTGAGATAAAAAAATCTCCAGAAACTTTCTAACTTGTCTCTTGCTCTCCATCTTACATTGGAAGCTGAATATTCCCTAACATTTTGGCGCCAACGTGCTCTCCATCGAATATTTTCATAACATAAGTTATTGTAACAATAAAAAAGTATTTTATTTTATTTAAATATATTTAAATTGTCCAATAAATAATAATTTTGACCTCAAAATTTTCATGGATCTCTAATATACAGGGTGTTAAGGGACGTACTTGACTTACTTTAACCAGTGATTCCTGACATTATTTGGAGTAAAAAATGTTAATGAAATTTTGGTCTTCAGTGACTTTTTTTGACGACTTTTTTTTTCCAAAAATTTTTTCTTCAAAATCAAACAAAAAAAAATTCTTCCGCATGTCGTCACTGGTCACTCAGCCGGGTGTCCGACGAACCCCTTATCCCGCCTCCAACTGCTCAACAACTACAATTTATAAAAAATAAAAAAAAAAACATCAAAAAAGTCACTGGAGACCAAAATTTCATTTACATTTTTTACTCCAAATAATGTCAGGAATCACTGGTTAAAGTAAGTCAAGTACGTCCCTTAACACCCTGTATAAACATTTATAGTAAAAGGCGGCCCAGACCCCCAAGTCAAAATACATGTAAAAAAAGTCACGTCAGCAGTTAAAGGTTAATATCTAAAAATAATAAAAATGTTTCAAATCTAATTGTTTCTAAAATAGTTTAAGATTTAAGCCAATATTATATTTAGATGTAGGTACTTTGAATCCCGATGAAGAAACCATTGGTTTTAAAACACATACATTACTTTCATTGAAAACTGGTGTACACATATCTAGAATCATCACATATCCCATAATAATAATACTTATAATATTTGGCTAATTTATATAGCGCCGTTTTTGTGAAAAATCACCTCAAGGGCGCTGTACAAATAAGTTTTTAAAGGAAGATTAACTAAAATTCACAATTATAACTATTGCCTTACATCTAAGACTTATAGCTAGAGACTTATTTTACTGGCTTACAATTAAGATTTAAGACTTATAGCTAGAGACTTATTTTACAGGCTTACAATTAAGATTTACAGTTATAACTACTGACTTACATCTAAGACTTACAGCTAGTGACTTATGACTAAGACATATAAATGCTGACCTAAAGCAAGTGACTTAATAACATACATATTTACAATTAGATTAAGATTAGCGCCAGAAGAAGTAAGAAGAAATAATAATACATAATATGTTTTGCAATGAGCGCACTTTGAAAACAAAAGAAAAGTTTTATGATACTCTCAGATATGTATTTTTATTTAAGGGTATGAGAGCCCGAAAAGGTAGGTTTTTAATTTGGACCTAAATTCTGTTGGGCTTGCTATGCATCTAACTCCGAAAGCACGATCTCCAAATTTAGTATTTGGCTTACGTTTAGGTTCCATTAGTTTGCCTATAGCTGATGAGGTTGCTGATCTAAGTGTTGACTGCCTCGGACCAGTATTTTTGGGGACACATAGTTCAGAGATATAAGGTCCCATGCCTTAAAATCGAAACCCTTTCTGTAAACACGTTACCCTTTACAACAAAAAAGTTATCTAACACGTCTCTTTAATCAACTGGAACGAATTCCATCAAGTATTTCTAGAATTCTTGGGTGTTATATGTTTATTATCCGTAATAAATACAATTACCTCACAATTAATTAAATTCAACGGTCAATTTGGTGTCTCCGAATATAAGGAGCGTCTGTCCAATAAACATCCCCACATTTCACTCCCTGCTTTCACCACCCTCGCCCACACCCTCACTCGTAGGCTACACCTCCCCAACCCGCCCTGTAAAGCTGAAATGGGTGGGATCAACTGTGATTTGTACGAAATGAGAGATTTGCTTTTAACTGACTTTTACTGGGAAGCGACTACGATAGGAATTACCGAGATAAACCTGGTACTTGCATTATTCAAGAAGATATTTTTTTACTATAGCTCCACACAGGAGGCCCTGAAGAAAATAATTCCCCTGAGGGCCTATATCCTCTTCGGGGATGTTGTGTCGAAGATCTTTCTAGGAATGAAACGCTAGGATGTTCTGGAAACGAAAAAACTATCAGGAGCAGGTAGGAATCGGGGGTCAGTTGGTCCAGGAGTGACGGACGAATGATTCCAACCCCCCCACTGTGGTGCAAGGTGATGTTCCGAGAGAGCACTGCTAGAGAAGACAAAAAGTCTACCTAACCAATCTCTCCCGATCTGGCCTGCCACGCAGTTGGTGGGCAGACGCGTCCGCCGCTAAGATCCAGACAAACCTCATCCCATCAACCCGGGCACCCCTACTAAGTTACCAAACGAAGCGAACCACTTCAGGTGACTTATGGCAGGGGTGTTAATTATCCGATAAATGATTCTCGGGTCAGCGGTAACTATACCCGCCTCCCAAATCGTATTTTTGTGGTTAATTCGACTAGATTTTCCAGTTCGATCTACTTTATTTTACGTTAGACTAAATACCAATTTGAAAATAATCATCGAACGGGTTTGATAAAATGTAAATTCATCACTTAGATAAAATTCGCGCATACCAAAGATATTGAAATATAATAGATGTGCTATCTGCAGCTTTTACTAGGTGGGACTGCGCTTCGGGTATCGCCGATATTGTTTACCAATTAACAAATAAACTAAATGAACGAATAATTAAAAAATAAACCAAACGAACGTTAAACTAAATGAACGAATTCTTTCCGCATTCAAACTATATTGTCCAATACTAATGCACACCTTCAAAAAATCAACGAAATGAACAAATTCTGTTCGTATACAAACTACTCTAATTAGGTCGTAGTCCGCCGAAAGTTGCGCGGACACCATAGCATATCTCTTTTGTATTTGAATATCTTTGGCGCACACCCATAATTTTATTTTATTTATTTGTCTATATAAAGTTTGGTTCTGGTGCTTTATCGATGCCTGTCCCACTAGGAAAAAGTGTCGAGACAGACGTAAAATGTACATAAATGCCTACAAACGTACATACATAAATTCTAAGGTTAAATACATTTTTACATCCATTCTAACTAACTAACTAACTAACCATCACGCCGTTTCCCCGCAGGGGTAGGCAAAGAGGACGGACCGCCAAACAACTCGGTCTTGGCACACACTCTTTGCCTCACTCACATTCATACATCATCTCATACATTCTCTTCTATTATTCTGACTTTTGACATGACCCGACTCAAGTATCTGATTCACTTGATCGTGCCATGTCTTCCTCGGGCGTCCCCGACTTCTTCTACCATTCACATTCGCGTCGTATATTCTTCTTACACTACTTCCTTCGTTCATTCGCTCTACATGCCCAAACCATCTGAGGGTCCCTTTCTTAATCTTACTCATTATGCTTACATCAGCCTTACATTCTTTGGGGATATCCACATCCATTCTTTGTAGTTAATTGAATTATCTTTTATTTTCTTCAATAAAATCAAAATGAAACGATAAAAGAAGTGTGGGTTAATCTTTAAAGTATTTTGTTATAAATGAAGAAAAAAGATGAAATCAAATAGTTATTGAAAAAATAATTAGGTAAGTTAGATTTGAGAGGGTTATACTATTTTATTAAGGTTGGGTTGAATATAAATTGATATTTATGTCTAATTGCGATTTGTATTCCTGATTTCAATATTAAAAATAATAGTTTTTTAGTGAAAAACTTCCGTAATGGTGCCATGCCATAAAAAAGTACTTATTTCAAGAATATTCAGGATGTGAAGATACTTGTAGGTACTTACTCCCATGAAGTTTAAAAACAATATCAGTTTATTCACATACGATTATAATTTTATTAAGAGCGCTTCGGACATGGCAGTTTATCCCAATTTAAACGTGATCAGTTTTAATCACGGTTCACATTCAACAAACTGCAAATAAGGGTATGAAAAATTTAGGATTTGTATTAAGAACAATTAAAAACTTTAAATCGTTACAAATCATTAAACTACTGTACACATCCCTTGTTAGAAGCCTAATAGAATATAACTCCATAGTCTGGTCGCCCTTCTACAAAATTCATATTCATACTATTGAAAGAATTCAAAGTAAATTTCTACGTTTTGTAAACTTTAAATTTAACATCCCTTTAGAGAACATAAATTACCCGTCGTTAATGAATACTTTAAATATTCCAACATTAGAAAACAGACGAAAAACAAACGACCTAACCTTTTTATTAAAATTATTAAACTCTAAATTCGACAGTTGTGAACTCCTGCAATTAATAAATCGACATGTACCTACACGAACAACTAGACAAACATTGACATTTTATATACGTACATCTCATTCGAACTATGATTTACATTCTCCAATACAACGTTAGCATAGTCTTGGTAACAAATACTTAAACAAAATGGATGTATTTGATAATAATTTGAACTTAGCAAACTTCAAACGCCATATGTGACAACTATTTATTTCTTCCTATCCCATAAACTAATGTGAACAACAATTTTAAACATTACCTACTTTGTGTCAACTCCTATATTTCATGGACTATATATTGTTTCTTTTTTATGTTACCTGTATTTTGTTAACGCTTGTATTTTGTGTAACCTAATTTTTTTTTAACGCTTATATTTTATGTAACCTATATTTTGTTTTTAACATATATTATGTTACTTGTATTTTGTAAACCCATTCTTTTCACTGTAATTAAAAAAAATGTACTGCATTCTATGTAAAAGCTCTATGGGCGTTTAAATAAATAAATAAAATAAATAATCTATATTGGATTGCACTGTTTAGCGGAAAAATCATATATTTGACATTTATACGAACATTTCAAACAATCATGTTTTGCCTTGCATATATACTGAAATACCCAAGGAAGTTTTCAATGGTAAAAAAAAGTGTAATTTAAAATTATTAATTAATTTAAGTATTATAAATACCCTTTTGAATTCCTGCCACTGTTGAGTAACAAAATGGCGGATGCCGTCGCAACGGATATGACATCGTCACATTGCCTATCCGCCCGGAAGTGAATCCAGCGACCACCTCCGATAACAGAATCTGCATAACGCAATTTGCTAAATTAACGGTTATTCCGTCTCTTGTACAGAATGTGAGCAGATTAAATTATGACCCACTCTCCCATTGAATAGAACTGAACTTTGATAGTGTTTGCTTACTCAAACATGTGTCCGGTAGGGTTCTATTGAAGGATATTATAGAAAAGTGATGTAAAATATCCTAATTTTTCAAAAGAAGCAAACATATTGTGACTTGAAGTTTTAAATAAATGAAACGAAAATACTTTTGTTATTTGTTTTTGGGGTGTTATGCCGTGTTGCGCTACCTCCTTCTTTACCCAACGTTTCGGACAGCATTGCAGTGTCTTTCATCAGGGCAGATCCCGCAGATCCGGCAGGGGAAGTACCTGGCTATTCAGATCTGGTCACCAAACACGGCTAAAAGCCATTTCAAGCAATGTTTCAATTCTGAATGGTGGTCTTACACTAGGGCGATACTAAGAGTATCTTCCACTCTCGAACGTGCCGCAAATATACTATATACTATTTTAAATGAATTAATTGTGGAATAGCACAAATTAATCAAATAAAATTAATTTTCCACGCTGGGATTCGATCCCGCGACCTTCGGATTGCGAGTCAAGAGCCTTACCGCTACACCACGCCGGCCGTCTAAAAACGTATCGAAAAGAAAATACTTGGTTTTAAGTTACTTCTTGATTAGAAGCTTTGGAAATAAAAAATCTGTAAATTCAAAGGTTGAAATCATTAATAACCAATTAAATTTAACCTTCAGCCCTATTTTAAGTTTGTTCCCCGTTACCTCACTTCACCCGTTACTTCACACTCCCCTCCCTTACCTCCCACAACTGACACACTGTCACACTCTAGTATACTGTCCCTTTCTTTCTTGACAATATGTATATGGGTATATGTGTACTTCTGTATTGATAGCATATTATTTTTATGACAGTCCTGATGAAATGGTACGGAGGTACCGAAACCGGTAGACAGTGAAAATATATCAATAAAGTTACTAAAAACCAAGTATTTTCTTTTCATTCATTCAAAATATCCTAATTTCACATAATGTTTTTTTTAAATACATCTCTTTGAATTTCATATGTGTTTTCTTGATTGAATGAATGTATGAATGAAGTGGAATTTTGAAAGTGGAAATTACTACCACTTTCCGACATCCGATCGAGCTGAAACTCAAAAGATAGATTCGTGACAATGCATTCTATCAATTTTCGTGGCAACAAGGCACACAAACGCGGACGTATACGCATTTCCCTGAAATTCGACATCACATCACTTAATGCACGAAAAAGCTATCGATCTCATCTTATCCATTTGTCGTTCTTGACGGCCTCCATGGTCGATAGGCGAGGCTCTCGACTAGCAAACTGAAGATCGCTGGTTCAAATCGCGGCATCTGCAAGTAAATTTTATTTGATTGATTTGTATTATTTATAACTTAATTATTTAAAAATATTATAAGGCTATATATACTATAATATTTGCAGGACGTTCCAGATTGGAAGATGTCTTTCAGGCATGACATGACACCTACTCCTTTTACCACCCACTTGTGCATCCCAGTTTGACGTTTTCACTTTACTTATTTCGGTTAAATCCCCACATCTTACAAGTTCAACTCTTAGACGAGTTAAATTCAAGCAAATAGCTGACTTAACTTAGAGCAGACCATTGAACTTAGATTACAATCGGAAGTCGGAAGCTTTGGTAACCCTGCAATTGGTCGGTTGAGCCTATTTCAGCGGACGAAAATTTTGGACCGACGAGAGCGGCCATTATTAGTAGTGACTTCTATATATATACGAGTATATATATGTAAATCTAGTGTCACGATTTTTATAATTTTTTTATGTATATTTAGTGGGTATGAAAATAGGTCGTAAAGTATATTTTTTACCGCTAGGTGATTAGGGTGTACCTATCCGGAAAAAAAATTGTCAAAAATACCTATAACACCAAATTTTCACCCTTCAACCTCCACCCTCCCATTTTTTAATCGCGCTTTTAGTATTTTTGTATGAACAAATTTAATCGTCGTTCGTAATTCAAGCAGAACGAAATTATTCATGTTGTTGAATAACAGATGGCGCTACGTCCGCCTCATCGAACTTTCTTCCACACATGCGCAAGTCATTCACAAGAAGCGTCGCGTCGCCTCATTTTGACATTTAATTCGGTATTTGTTATCTATCACAAAACAGTGCAAGCAAAATTTTGTAAACAATGAATATGTCGGTTACTTTATATATTTAATTGAGAAAATGAATAATTTGTGTTTTTGTTTTTATCGCCGGTCATCGACTACGGCGTTTCATTCCTCTTTGTGTCATAGAGCCCATCCCCAAAAACATAAAATTCATTCGTTATTTTTTTATTTAACAATCAAAATATTCACTAGAAATAATTTATATGGCAGAACAACGTTCGCCGGGTTAACTAGTATTGATATATTATCTTACTGTGGTCGAGGGGTAAAGCTAGAAGCAATTCGATGGTGCGCCAATATTTTTTTTTGTTTAATTTGTATTATTTCACAATGAATTAATTCAAAACAAAATATAGTATATTTGCACGTTTCAGAGTGGAAGATACTCTTAGTATTGCCCTGGTGTATAACACCACCATTCAGAATTGAAAAGGTGCTTTAAATGGCTTTCCTCTTCTCCTTCTCCATCTCCTTCCCCTTACCATTACCTTCAGTCTCACAGGATACTCTAATTGGGGATACCATAGTCTCACTGGCTCAATATGGGAAAAGTTGGGACTCTTATGCGATATTCTCGTATAATAATATACATATATAATAATCGATGTTAGTTCTGTGAATAAACCATCGTAATTGATTTCGCAGCTTTCAAGGGTGGTTTTTTCGAATAAACACACCATTCAATACTGCGCACGCTTTAATCCCCAAAGTCGTATCAGCCTGTACCTAAACACTCGTACACAACGGTCAAAGTAACGAGCTTGTTGTTCACGTAATACTTCACAATAGTTCACGTAATACTTAACATGGGAAAATGGGGATTATCATCCCCAATTTAAAGAATGCAAGGGGAGAAGCTGTAGGATGTGTGGATGGGTAGGAGAAGGGAACAGAATGATTAGCAGCTACTTGAAGATAATTTTATTTTTTTAACATTAGTTCCACACGAGAGGCCGTGATAAAAATAATTTCCATCAAAGCCTATGTCATCTTAGGTTATTATGTTTGCAGGATGTTTTTAAAGAAAGGAAGAAGGGAAAGTTCTAGAAAGAAACAAGGTATTTGTAATATTGAGGAGTGACAATAACAATATTTATATTTTATATAAACTTTATAAATCCTTGGAGATGTTTAGAATATAACTCCACAATTCCTTGGCTCTTTTAGCAATCCAAATATGTTATTTGATCTCATTTTGGGACATAAAAAACTACCAAAGAATGTACTTCAATAACAATTTTACTAAATTATGTCAAGCCAAGTTAAACATTATAAACCTTACAATACGAAATAGGAAAGATATAAGAAAAATGATTTTTACAATTTACGTAACAGTTAAATTTGACTTGTGTCACTGCTAATGCCACAGTGTCTAAAAAAGTAAATAGATTACGGCTTATTAAGGATTAGCTCGCTTAAGTTTAATCTAGGAATCCCCCACTTAGCGAGGATATACAGCTACTGATATACCGGGCATGGTGGTTTGGATTACAGTGGGATCGGATTACAGAGACTATACTGTACATAGAAATAAACAAAATGGAACATTATTAAATACAAATAACAGTATTCATGTCTCAATAGTACATATTATTAACAGATGTAGGATATAGGTACTACATTCATGTATGGATCAATGAATTAAAAGAAAACATAAGAACAAAGAAAAGAAATCACTAATTACCTATAGACACATCCATAGACAATAAATTAATAAAATGTAGGGAAAAAAGAGGTGTGTTTTCTTAGAACAATAATAACAACAGGCACATACATAATGTAACTCCATAGAAACAGAAAAAATAATCAAAATGTCAAGTTATGTTCAATTAAAGACTAATATAATCTGTGTTTATAAAATGTAATATAAATATGTTTTATTCATAATATGTTAGCAATTGTTTCAACACTTTATGTCTGTGATTCACCTACATGTATTGTGTTTGATAAATGATGTCTTTCTTCAATTTAATAACCTTTGGGCTGTGTTCAAATGTATGTCTGTATGTATGTATGTCTCGCCGACCAATAATACTTTTTAAGAGTGTAGTTAAACATATTTCACAAAATCATTCCTTGTGCAAAGCTTGCTCAAATAATACGTCCATATCTTAACTATTCATAAATAACTATAAATAATTATTTTGGGACAATTTTCATATAAAAAAGCGCTATTACCGAGCAGATAAAACATTCCTAAATATTATATACAAGGGCCCAGTACCGATTGCCTAGTACTGAATTTCAATTCGATATCCGATTGTTTGATCTATGCGTCCAAATAACCAGCGTTAGTGTTTTAAACAAGGATTTGTTTATAAACTTATTTACACTGTATGCAATATTACAAATACCTTATGAGGAGTGGGTAAGAATCTCGAAGTCAGTGAATCAAACGTATGAATCCATCATAGACATATGATTATTATTAGACCTGCCCTAAGTGATAAAAGCGTATTATTTCCCCCTCCACATACCGGTTCTTTGGAACCGGCTGGACGAGCGCTCATAGGTGCATTTTACGAAATTACACCGCAAAAATGAACTTTACTTTGCCGTATTTAGACTTCGCAAAATTTGTTCATGTAAAAAGGTCTCTTAATTCAAAAGCAGAGTTTAGTTTTAAGAACTAAATGGTGATATTATAATGCGAGATGCGTATATACGATCATATTGAGTTATCAACGAATCACATATCTCCAAAGTCATCTTCCCGCTCTGCGCCCCGCTGTAGTTGTTGTCTACCCCTCACCTTTATGTTCTGGTCTACTAATATTCATATGTCTATGGAATCCATTATTTGTTGAGAGAGCCCGGCTGGAGAGGTCAAATGGCCTCCCTCAATAGTCTCGATCCGGCCAGCCACTCAACAGGTGTGCAGACGCATCTGCGCTAAGGCACGAAAAAAAGTCGTTCTATGAACCTGGGCACCTCTTCTAAGACATTTAGTTATCCACTAGGGGTGACCTATGGCAGAGGTGTTGGTTATCCAATAAGTCGTTCCTATACCCGCCTCCCAAATTGATAAAAGTATAACTGCACAACTCTGAATTCTTTCCAGCGATGATTCGATAATAATTCACTCACCCAAATATGACATTATTAGTACAACCAACCTATTGAGTGATTATACACTTTAATACAAGTGTAAGTATGTTCGTAGGTATTACAAATTAACTTTCAACATTGCTGCCTCAATCCAGGCTAGTTTAGTGAGGCGGGTTATGAGAAGCCTCAACTTATAAGTACATATTTCAGTTCTTTAAGAAAATAATAAAACAAAATTGTATAAAAAAACCGTTCTTTTGCTAGGGCGATCCTAACAGAATTTTCACTTAGGCATACGCAGGATTTTCACTTATGCGCAGGATTTGTTTATTTTATTTGGAAACGATGATTAGATTTTATTTAGCTTTTTGAAAGCTCAGCAATATCATGCGCCATACGTGCATGCATGCTTTCGTAATCTTGAATTAACCACTAATGCACTGAATTATTGCGCATCCCATCGATAACGTGACAGAGCCTCTGTGCTGAGCCTGTATTGATGCTGACATTTTCCAACGTCAGCAATTTGCTTTTTATTGCATAATGCAATATACCAATGTATAAAGCGGTTGAATAGTTTCATTAGTGGCTTATTCGTGTCAATGTAATGCAGAGCAAAAAGCGCAATAAAGCGTTGAGCTTCCACAGCTTGCAGTTTCAACATTACAGTGTAATGAGAGTCACACGATTTGCAGATCTACAGGATCTTGTAGGAAAATATACAAAGTCTACAGTCTACGGAAGTTAAACGATTACAACATTTTTACAGTGCAACCCGCTGTTTGCCAGTTTGATGTTGCAGTAAAACCCATTTCGTATTGTCGTATAAAATTGGTCATAAAGGAATGACTTTCAACAGACAAAAAGGCGAATGGTGAATCGGTTGTAGAAATCAACATATTACACGGAAAAGTCATTAGTCATTAATAAGTCTTGAATAAAATAAAATTACTCATCTCCCATTTTTAGACGTACAAATTATATTGAACTTTGGGAGGCGGGAATGGGTACCGCCGCCCCGGGAACATTAATTGGATAACCAACACCTCTGCCACAGGTCACCCCAAGTGGTTTGCTACGTTTGGTGATTTAGCAGGGGTGCCCGGGTTCATGGGGTGAGGTTTGTCTAGGTCTTGGAGGCGGATGACTAGGACACACTGAACCCCAGATTCCTACCCACCCTTTAAACCCTTTTCCTTCCCAGAACTCTCCTCCTTCCTTTCCTTAAAAAACCCTCCACACAGCATCCCCAAAGATGACATGGGCCCTGAGGGAAATTATTTTCTTCAGGGCCTCCTGTGTGGAACTCATGTAAAAAAAAAAAAAAAATGAGAGGTAATGAGCTTTCTATCGATACACGTAAATATTATTTTTAAGCCTGTAAAACAACAAAGAATTTCCCAAAATTTTCCAATCGTTTTGTTAATGGCTGTGAATTCCCGGGAGTCTATTTTTACGAAAACCTTCAAACCAAAAAACCAGAAGACATAAGACTTTCGAATTAATGGGTATTACCTAAGTTGGTAGAAATTTACAAATCTTCGTTTGTATTTGATATCAAGTTTATCGAACCGTTATTTATGATCAATATTTTTCAGTAAACTTTTGTATCGTATTGTAAATTTATGATTCCGTCCTACGCCTTCAAGCGATCGCATTATTTATTTACTGCAAGTCGGGCAATAAATATCATTTAGCTGTACAGCGTGAATTCCTCTACTGCTGGTCGTAAATTTTGAATTTACTCCAAAAATAAATCCGAACAATTGTACGAGTCGGGAATATCGAGTGAAATGGACTTTCTAACGTCTGCACTGAAAAATACGAGAAATAAATAATCTCAAGAGGTCTGAACATGGTTGCATTTTATACAAAGGAAAAATATAACTCATATTTATTAATATCTTCCAGTATTTTGCGACAGACGTCATTTCCAAAACCAGAAGGATCTTTAGCAAATATGTTATGGCTCTACTCGTCGCACTAAGAAAATACTTAAGTGCACGGTTTTGCATACCGCCATTTAACTGTAAAAATGCTATAAAATGCTCTGAGGAGAAACTAAAATCCAGACGAATAAGAAATAGAATTTTTATGAGTACTTAAAGTTAAATCTTAAAATCTTCTCTTGGTTTAACGAAAATGTCAGCAGGCTCATTTTGTGTAGAGGTATGCTTTAAATTTAATAATTAAACTAACTTCATTTTAATTTGTTGCAAACAAAGATTGGATTTGATGATGCTTTAAAAATATAAGTGAGTAGTAGTACCTATCCCAAGGATTAAAGTATTGGAACATTAGTTGAATTAATGAAAGCCTTTATTGTGAACAAAACATTTAAGTGAGATTAATGGGTACTAGCGCACGTTAAACGCCTTTAAAAGCTCGCATTAAAACTGTTACGGCTTTAATAAACGATTAGCGAAAATCATTAACAAACGCATTAAATAGAAGCGCAATAAACGTAACTGATGCTTCCGAATGCGAAAATGGCGGAGATGTTATACATCTCTTTTGCTGAACGGACACGGGGGTACTAATAAAACTTCTACCGCAATATCAGTGAAATATGATCCTCTTTTGTAATAAATGGTCCGTGTCCTAATACTTGGAGGTGAGATTCTGCACTTATTCATACTTTACCTAGCGGAGTAGCTAATTGTAAGAGTTATTACTTACGCGAGGAGCACAGGGAAATTACGATAAATCTCCGGGGAACGAATGCGGCTCATACTTCATAACGTGTATCTGATTTTCTTTCATTTTTCCCCGGGTGGTGTTTTGTTGGCCAGTGTATTTTTACAAAATAACGCGAGACCTGCACGATATCGGATAATGAAATAAAAACTAAGAGACGCAAGACT
Source organism: Limnephilus marmoratus (assembly GCA_917880885.1). Lineage (NCBI taxonomy): Eukaryota > Metazoa > Arthropoda > Insecta > Trichoptera > Limnephilidae > Limnephilus > Limnephilus marmoratus. Next base: position 15,628,441 of record OU862911.1, read on the forward strand.
TAATTAATGTGCACCACTAGTTAGACGTGGAACTAGATTCTTCTGTACTACCAACAGCAGTAAATAATGTACCTTCCTTTTCATTATAATAATATACATATTTTTAAAATTTCGTTTCAGTGATGGAATTGTTGTAAAAATAACAAAAAAAATTATTGATGAACATTGCATTGTTAAATACCCATAATTAGTGCTTTGTATTTTGGTATTATTTTCATGTGCTTTTTTGTATATTTTATCAAAATATAAATGGTATAATAAAAAATATAAAGTTATTAATAATAATTACTGGATGATTTTTACAGGGCCATTTTCCAAATAAAAATTTGGTTGTCTACTGAGAACTTTATACATATAAGATATTTCATGGAAAATTTTTCCATAAAACGCTATATTTAATGCTGCCGTTTTAAACTTCTTCTCATTTTTTTTCCTACTATGTTATATTATGAATTGATTATTTACCTCTCTTATTATAATTGACCCATTAGTTTGACATTGTCTAAATAACAAAAACATCAGTTTTTATTTTGTTTCGTAATTCATACAATAACACGCTAATTAAATCGGCTACTTACATTTAGAATAGAAAGTTAATTTTTTGATGGGATATTTTTTTAATGCATTTACATGTTTATTTATACATTTACATTTAGGTACATTTACAGAGGTTTTATCTTTAGTTATACCCATTAAACTCACAAGATGTATTTATGTTTTTGCCAGGTTTGCATAAACAAAGATTCTTTATTTGTCTTTTATGTCCATTACAAACAGGAATTAAATTGATTTTTCTCTAACACAACGCTCCAAAATTATCCATGGTTATTTTTGCTATTGAGAACTCTCGAGATGAATTTTTTAAACTTTTATTGTAAGTCTGCATACTGATTACCGCCTCACACTGTGATGGCTTGGTTTTTCCAGTCTATCATTCTCTTTGATCTCTATGGCGGGGGAGGAGTGGGGTTTATCAATTAAAAATTCCTAACGCGTCTCCGGACAAGAAAGGACTTATCGCGTTAGTCCCTTGCCCTGTGAAAAATGTCAGGGGTAATTCTATAAAGCTTGTTCTCTGAAAGTCTTTGTCAGGAGTGGGTTTATTTATTCAGACATTTTTTGTAAAAATGTTCAGGTGCTTTCAGTGACAAAGAATTAAAATTTCAAACCGTGACAACCAAAGAATTTTCAAAAGTATTTGAAAATTTCGCTTTTAACATTTTTGGTTAGTTATTTTTTGTAAAGAGGCTTCTAACTAAGTTTAGTGATTTCTGAAAAATAATAATACCCTGCTCGTCTAAAAATACCACAAAGCAGTTGTAGAACTGGTAGGTTGGGTGTTGTAAGATATTTACAATGACATGTGCAGGCTCTAGGCTTGATCAGACTATCCTTTGTCCTGTCTCTGACTACCCAACGCTGAATTTTCTTTTAGTCTTCGGGTATTTTAACCCAAATATTCAGTTAACATTCTTTGAGGCTTCACTGAGTGGTTGGCTAAGGGACACGGAAGCTAAGTGTAGTTTATGGTCAGACCGAAGGCCATTCACATTTTTTGTTGGTACTTGCTAATTGATTTGAGATTTATTGTATTACTTATGTTCTCTATTTTATGCAGGTACTTGCGGGTTTTTACAGATGCAATGCCGCCTCATGGAGCCTCATGAATGAGTTTTTCTTTTGCCCCGTTTAATTTATCTTTGTCTTACTAACCTATTTTTTGCATTTTGTTTTTCCTGTTAAGCACTTGCATACTGCTTACTAACAACGTATGCAAGGACACTGGAGGTCTAGATTCGTTCAAAATAAATAAATGTAGCTTCGTTTAACAAAAAAAAATAGAATTTGCGAGAGCCTTGAAGGAGTAACCATCAGTTACTTATACCAGGGCGGGTAAGATGTGGATTACCTCCACTGTTCGATGGTTGGTTTTGGTAGTTCTGTTGCGGCTTCTTTCGGTTCCTTGGCGATGTAAGCCGGTTTGAGGTGGTCAATGCTAACGGTTAATTATTTTCCTTTGCATAGGATGACGTAGGTGCTACCGTTCCGGCGGACGACTTGGTGAGGGCCGCTGTATGGTTGTTCAAGCGGGCTCTTAATGGTGAAGAAAAATGGTGGGGAGGGGGTGGGTGGAGGGGATTGTGGAGGAAGCGGAGTGGGAACCCTAATACCATGCCAGCGGAAGCCTATCAGTAATTAGCCTGCGTTATATCTATTGTCTATCTGCGTATTTTTTACCTTTATATTGTAGTTACTTAAAAGTTATTCTTCTGTATCTATTTTCTATATTGTGGTTTCTTGTTGAGTGTTGGTGATCATTTTATAAATCCGATAGGAACTGGTTCCAAAAATAGCTGGTTCCTCAGATCCAGTGTGATCCAGTGACAGCTAGTCACCGGGACAAAGTAACCGCGACAGGAAATGACGTCGTGTGCAGTATATAGCCCCGTGATACTATTATTCACAATTCTAAGTATTACCGCCAATCTATATCCGGAGAGATACTCAAATTCTACATAGTACTTTCACCTAGGGGGAGCACGTCCTCATACGAACTACTAACGTAAGTGGCGTCATTCTTTGACAAATTCTTGAATTCGAAACGGAATTACAAAAGTAGTTTTTTAGCGTATTAATAATATACATATTTCACTTAGCTTGCCTTCACTGTATTTAATAAGATGCCAATGAACATAAAAATCAAATCAAATGGTACCATCGATCTAAAAAAACACAATTAAAAATTCGACAACAGAATTATATTATGTTTTTTTTTAATATCTTTCATAACATCGTAAAATCCTAAGATAAAACGTAAATAAACATTACATTTCCGGAGTTGTCTATATAATAAAAGAACAGTCGGTGAGCCAGTTTTCCAGGTTTCCGGTAACCGGCGCCAAATTTAATCTACTTACAGGTTTACCTGCTTTTACAGAAATGTCGTTTGTGATGGTAAATTTGAAATAACGAACAAATTTAAAATTGCTTGCTCTTAATATAAACCAGTAAAAGGTGTCAAATAGATATTGGAAATTAATTAAGAATACCACTTCGCTTGTAATGTATAAAGCTGAGAGATTTTAGCACGTAGACTTAGAAAAAATATTGTAAAGAAGAAACACGGTTGGTCTGAAGATAGTCTGGGATAATTTAACGTTTGGAATAGTAGGCAAAATTTAACTAAACCATATCATTATTTTTATTTTTACATTCGCTCAAAACAGGAGGCCTTGAGGAAAAAAATTCCCACAGGGCATATGTCATGTTTGAGGAAGTTCCGGGAAGGAAAAAGTTACGAGGAGTGGGTTGGATTGAGGGGTCAATGTTTTCAGGAGTGACGGACGTATAAATACACCCCTACAACTGTGGTACAAGGCGATGGATCGAGACAGTCCGGCTGGAGAGGTCAAAAAGTATCCCTCAACTAGTCTCTCCCAATCCAGCACGTTACGCAGTAGATGGGCGAATGCATCTGCCGTCAAGACCTAGTAAAACGTCACTCTACGAACCCGGGCATCCCTGCTAAGTCATCAAAAGAAGCGAATCACTTGGGGCAACCTATGGCAGAGGTTTCCGTTATTCAATGAAAAGTTTCACCTCCCAAATTGAAATTAACGTAATATATTTTAGTTACAGATTTTTTAAAGAAAACTGAAAAATATTTTATTTTAAAAAGAAAACACCATTGTAAAGTTGGGTTGGAACCAGTTTCACCTTCTCACACCTACCTTCCACCCAACATAATTAAATTGCAAAATTATGAAAAAATGTTCTCAAAATACATTATGTGAAAATGTTGATTATTAGGTAAATACTGTAATATATAGAAATAAATAAAGAAAACTTTTGAAAGCTTTCGCAACATACTGGAAATACAACCTATAATTTTCCTTACGTCGTCGGTAAAGCTTTTAACTGGCAACCTTTCTACTAGTGATTCAATATATTTGAAATAAGATGCTATTAGTTATTTGAAATTGAATTAGAGTGCCAATCTCAATTTCGTCAAGAGTATCTCGAGAATGTTATTTCGATTCTGGCGTAAAGGCATTTCGGTGCTTATTTAGTGAAAGGGGTGGAATTCTGTAGAATTATAACACCCTCGGGCCCAGACGTGACACGGAGAGGGGGTTCTTTAATCACTGGCACCCTTCAATCTAACCTGGGCAGCAGGCAGTAGGCAGTAGGCACCATCGTGTCAACGTTAAAAAGGGATATTTTTGTGTTGTGTAGAGGCATAGATATCAAAAAGCTTATTTTGTCGGTGTTATAACTTTAAAAGCTTTAAAAGCAATTCGTCGAAACCTAATTTTCTGAAAATCAGAAACATTCAAAAGTTAAAAAAAATAAGGAATCGTAATAAATTTTTCTGTTGTACTTTAAAAATGAGTGCTATTTAAGAACATACATACGAGTATATGCCCGAATACTCTGTAACTCATTTTCCGTGCTTCATACATGAGTTCTATAATTTCAATACTTGCTATATCCGATTTTTTGACAAACTGATCTGAGTATGACCTCTTGTTCACATGTTTGCGAGGAACAAGACTAACCTAAAATTGAGTTTCAAAACCTCCCTTACCACGAAGAAAACCATGTTAAAAATGCGATTGAGAAACAAAATCCGCTATATCATCAAAACCCGCTATGTTGGAATTCAACCAACCCCGAGCAGTTATTTTGCCAAGATGGCGGGTGTAAAAACACGCCCTTTAGGTCAGTTGAGATTATCAAAATCCGCTATATCCATTTTCTTTATCCAAATTACTTAAATATTTCTTGACATACATTGAAAAATGAACACTTTTCGAATGTACTCCAATTCATTATATTAAAAAATGCAATTTTTTATTTACGCTAGAGATGTGACAGTTTTTTGCGGTTTTTTCCGAAATCAGTGAAAGTTGATTTATCGGATAAAGAAATTGAACGACTCACATCTTTTATGAAAAAGGCGCTATAAAAGTAGTCCAGTATCCTTTTTTTCCACACACGAGGCCCTGAGTCCACATCTTTGTGACTTTGAATTGTGAATTATCATCTTTGAATTCCTTCATATCATTTTTGGGGTTGCTGTATGGAGGATCTTGTTGGGAAAAGGTAGGAGAAATAATTTTGGGAAATGGAAATTCTACGAGTGGTGGGTAGGAATCTGGTGGTCAATGTGTCCAGGAGTAACGAACATATGAATCCATCCCTCCCACTGCGGTGCAAGGCGATTTTCCGAATCTCTATCAACCAGTGTCTCTATTACGTTGTAAGATTTTCACGGCCAAAAGTATTTTGTTATTTGTTTTTGGGGTGTTATGCCGTGTTGCGCTACCTCCTTTTTTAGCCTAAGAAAGAGGTAGCGCAATACGGTATAACACCCCAAAAACAAATAAAGAAAGTGTCTCTATTACTTATCTTCACATTGAACAATTATTGACGATAAATTAATGCTGAAAAAGAGTCTCAGGGGCGCCCTGTATTTGATGTATATACAAATATAGTTATATTCCGATACTGATGAAGTTTTGCACACTTGGCCTTCAAAACAAGTAGACCAAAACTGTCCACACGAAATGTAGAAAAAAAGTTTGCGTAAAGCTCGGAAAATGCCGGCGACTTCAGCTAGTATAAAATAATTGTGAAAAATACAATATCTTATCGAACACCAAAAATAAAATAATTTTAGCGAGCGTTCCTTACTTGTAAAAAAATGTATCACAAAACGAAGAAACATTACAGCATAAACAACGTGGATCATTTGTATAATAATCACATTTTGTGACAATATACATGCATGCTGCAAAGATTCCAAACCCGCACTTTAAGTTGTACGAGTGCAATAATCAACAAAGCGCCGCCGTCGAGATCAAGAATTCAAATTCATAACTATACACATTATGATAATCCGAAGTGGCGCGGTGTCCAAATTCTCAGGTTATATTTAAATTTTCTCAGAATAATGTATACTCGTATATAAATTTTCAGGTTATATTTGAATTTTATCGTAATACTAATTTAAAATGCCATCAACGTAACGTCAACGGCAGTAGTGCAGTTAATAAACCTCCTCTCGTGGGGGACCACAATGATTCATATTTCCTCGCCCAAAGTAAATAAACCGTGCGATTTTCAGTTCCGAGACTGCAATTGCATGGCGGAACCAAATGGAAAATGGGTTTTAATATTTAATAGCCTTAACGGCAGTTGATAATGCATTTTCTTTCCGTAATAATTATAATATCGAAACATTTTTTTGTGTTTGGTATTTTTATCATTTTGACTGCATTTTTATTTTTTATTTTGGAAACAATATTAATAAAAACCGTAAATTGAAAGCCTTTTTATTTTTTGAGGGTGGAGGAACATGTTTAAAATTCGAATCATATAATTTTTTTTTTTAAAAAGTGATTATCTGGAAGTAAGAGTAAGTAAATTTAAATTTATAATAGACCACTGCTCACAACAGTCTGGAGCCAATGATACTATGACATTCCTATCACATAATTTTTCAATTACAAGAAAATCTGCCGTATTAACGAACTTTTTTTTTATTATTTACGGCATTATTTTTATGATAGGCGGCGAGTAATGTTCCAATTGCTTGGAGTTCTACGGCATCCCTGACGGGGAAGATGAAAACTTAAAAGATCTATTATAATATATTACAACATTCTATGTAAAACCTTTACAGCAGTCAGTACACTTCATTCTTATTAAGGATGGGTTGTTTCACAGAATTTGAATAATTCTTCAAATTTAAAAGATAAAAGTTGAGTTTTATGAAAGTTCTGAACCGTTAAAAACCGCTTAGTATCCGGCAAAATGAACAAAACTTGGATAGAATTTTCACAATTTGAATTTTGTCTTTTAAATTTGATGAATTGTTCAAATTCTGTGAAACAAGACGTTCTGTTATGAAAATAATTTATTGTTCAAAATTAACCCAAGGGTTATTAATATTTTTATTCAATTATTTTACTGGCCGCTTTTAGTTTCACTTTTTCTCCGAGTAGTTGTATTTTCGAACAATAGGGGGATAATGATCGTTTTCCAGCACTTTTTGGATTCGCGTCTTTAGGGCAGGACGTGAATCCGACAGTCGACAATGTGGATTTAAATTTACTTAAAATGTAAAATATTAATCGGCGGGTTTTTTTAAATTATTATTTCAATATGTGAACGTTAAGTTTCCTTTTATTCTCAGCCGGTACAAGGTTATCGCGACTGGAGAATTCTTATTTACGGGTATTCCAGTGTAGAATCCCGTGGTGCGATAATGGCGGTTTGATCGCCAAGTTCAAGCATAATCTGCGATTATATTTACCATCCGCCATTTAACGAGATGGATCCTCAATAATACAAAGGGACACGACCCGTCCGTGTAGTCCCCGCCGATTCTTTTCACAACCTGATGGAGGACATTTCCATTACTGCAACCACATGATGGAGGACACCATGGTGATCTCAAACGTAATAATCACCCAGATGGATGGAGAAGCTTGCAAACCTGGCGCGGAGGCAACGCGAGGGAGAAAAGGGGCCCCTCACGGTGCAATTTTAGGCATCCGGAATCGTCGCACAAAAAGTAATAGGTTTTAGCTAGCTCTTCATAGTATGGTCCACAGGTATGTTAAAATTCCAATATAATAATCTTGTTTTACATCCACTCTTTTATTTCTTATTTTCCAAGCTTCACAACAATGATTAAAATAACAGTGCCCACGCTCTGATGGGAGTATTCATGCCTACCGACACAGTCAGCATATCTCGTACCTACGAGATTTGGCGTCCAAGATCCCCTGGGATTAAAGCTGATAACTGTGTACCTTCATATATATAACCCTGAATAATTAACATTTAATGCACCCACTTAATAAGAGGTGTATATGATCACATAGTAGGTACAAAACACAATACATCACTGCCAGTGCCAATACCCTGTTTAATAACTTACGTTATAACCCAACCTCAACCTCAAAAAAACCCTACTTTAATTCCTTTTGACCATAACAGTTCTTTGTGTTTAATATTAAAGATTGTTTTTAATGATGATTTAGGTTATTATTAATTGTTTTTAATTCGACGGCCGGCGTAGTCCAGTTGTAAGACTCTTGCCTCGCACACCGAAGGTCGCGGGATCGAATCCTGACGTGGCAAATAAATTTCATTTGATCAATTTGAGTTATTTCACAATTTATTCATTTAAAATAATATATAGTATATTTGCGGCACGTTCCAGAGTGGAAGATACTCTCAGTATCGCCCTGGTGTAAGACCACTATTCAGAATTGAAACATTGCTTAAAATGGCATTAGCCGTGTTTGGTGACCAGATCTGGATAGGCAGATACATCCCCACCTTCCTCTTTCCTGTCTTCTTCCCCTCCCCACTACCTTCAGCCTCACAACATACCCCAATTGGGGATGCCATAGTCTCACTAGCTTCAGACGGGAGCAGTTGGGACTCTTGTGCGGTATTCATTTAAAAAAGGTACTTAAATTAAATTTTAGCCTCATGATTCAATTACTTTGCCTGTAAAATAAATGCCATGATGTTTCAAAACCTATTTGACTAACATATCTTATGTTACCTGGGATGAGGTGGCAACAATGTAGAATATTGAAATATTGATTATTATGAGCAATGAGGACTCCACATGCCAAATACAAGGATTAGGTTCTAGTACGAAAACAAGGTATTCGAAATAATAAAGTATATTGTGAATTAAAAAAAAGACATCCTAATTCTAAAACTGTCTGGCATTAAGGGCTTGCTTAGATAATAGGTTGATGGTGATACCGTGATAAGTCGTAGCGTGGCTGAAGCCAAAATGACCATCCAGAAACAGGGCCGGCTGATTTCTTTAGAGGCCAATCATCCTCCCAGGATGATTTAAAGTTAGCTCCCAAGATGGCGAGAGTCACTTTCAACATCTATGATCTTACTCGTAGCGATAATTTAGTCGATTCGTCGTCTTTCGGTCCAGAGGATCGCCCAATGCTCTAGGCTGTAGTACAAAGAATGAATCAACTCTCTTTTCAAATCTCCTGATTTCAATTTGTCCAGGATCAGCAACTGTTGCATTCAAAAATATTGCAGGGCTCGCAATATTACCAATGCCCAAATGTCAATGGGTAAGCACTAGAGGTGCCACACACCGAAACCATAAATAAAGTGTGTGTGTGTGTGCACACACCTTGTTACAGATACTTTTATGTAACACTTATTTATTAACATTTCTTGTCGATGATTGCTCGTATTATATAATAATAATGATTTTATTCCAGAAAAAAAAATATTTTTGAGTGAATGAGTTAATTCATTGGAAATAAATTGAAAATTTATATAAAAACGTTGAATTTCTTTTGAAATACAGCATTTCTCTCTTCTATTTTAATTCAATCCACCAAATAAACAAGTACAAACAATCCATGCTCAAACCGTTTTCACATCTCAACGAGGATCCTCACAAAACGTCGTCAATCATTTTCTTAATAATCTAAGCTCCTGCCTTCAGAATTCTATTTCGCCCCGCCTTGAACCGCCAATCACCCATTGTGCTTTATGGTGGAGATTTTTTACAAAGACTCCCCGAAGGGACCCTGATATAAGCCGGGACCACAAACCCCGTCGATATTTTTCAATTTCACCGCACATCTGTGCAAATACAGCAAAAAGTGTGGCCGAATCGCCGTATCCGCCTGCTGTTTTTGTTCTTTTTATGCGCCCTGGGAAATGGAGGCGGATTATTGACGGTGAATGTGAAAATGAGGCCTGAATTTGCGATGCGCCTAACATAAAATCGGTTAAATAAATTCTTAGGTGACTCCGCTAATAATTTAAATATATATTGTCATCAGAGGTTATCTACCACTTACCCGCCCTGGTATAAGTAACAGATGGTTCCTCCTTCAAGGCTCTCGCAAGGACTCTAATTTTTTTGAATGAATTAATCTACATTTTTTTAATGTAGCTATAACTTTGTGGTTATCCATTATAGAAAAATGAAACAATTCAACTTTGTATAAACCATTCATATAATGCGTAAATCCGACCGGTTTCGGAACAAACGTTCCTTCTTCAGGGAAAGCTTATAGGTACTAATTTGACAGTTTCGAACAATGTTTTATTATGGTAGGGGTGGAGCCGTTGCTAGTTATTAATGTAAATTGGGTTGGTAGGTATTAATGTAGAGTGGGTGAGTAGGGGAACAAATCCATGATGGGCTATAAGACAATATTTTTTGTTTGTTGATAATAGATTCATTATTTTTTAAAAATCCCTTATAAATAATGAATCTATTATCAAGAATTATTATGAAGAACGAACGTTTGTTCCGAAACCGGTCGGATTTACGCATTATATAAGTGGTTTATACAAAGTTGAATTGTTTCGTTTTTCTGAATAAATCTACCTTTAATTTTGAACAAATCTAGACCTGTGTACTTTGTTAGTAAGCGGTATGAAAGTGCTTAGCGGGAAATCAAGATACAATAAGTGTTAGTATGACTATAGACAAGACAATGGGACAGGTTCGTGATAGTCCACGAGGAGGAAAAAATGTCAGTCAAAATTGTCAAAAATAAATTTAACTAACTAATTAACTAACCATCACACTGTTTCTCCGCAGGGGTAGGCAGAGAGGACGGACCGCCAAACAACTCAGTCTTGGAATACATTCCTTACCTCGTTCACATTAATACATCGTTTCATGCATGCTCTTCTGTTATTCTGACTCTTGACAAGGCCCCACTCAAGCATCTGATTCACTTGGTCGTGCCATGTCTTTCTCGGGCGTCCCCGACTTCTTCTACCGTTCTCATTTGCATCGTATATTCTCCTTATACTCCTTCCTCGTTCAATTGCTCTACGTGCCCAAAGCATCGCGCATCGGAGCGTTCCTTTCTTAATCTTTCTCATTACGCTTACATCAGCCTTGAATTATTTGCGGATCTCCACGTTTCTCACACGATCGTACACGGTTTTACCACACGTGCGCCTCAGGGATCTTATTTTTACAGCATTCAGTCTACTTTCATCCTTTCTGTGCCAGTTTCATGCCTCACTGCCATACATCATACAGAGTTAGATAGTTATCTGCATTAACCCTTCTTTCAATATCTCCGTCTGCCTTCCCATTTTTTGTAAACATACTTCCCAAATACACCAACTCATCCACCTGCTCCAAATATTCATCATTAACAACTTTGTGGCACATTGTTTTCGTACATCTCTATCAGTATCTCCTTCAATATCTCTATGCGTATATTTCAATATCTCTATCAGCCTTCCCATCTCTCGTAAACATACTTCCCAAATACACAAACTCATCCACCTGTTCCAAGAATTCATCATTCACAACTATGCTGCTCATTGTTTTCGTACTCTCTTTTTCAAATACCATGACTTTAGACTTACTTAAAATAAATTATAAAAATTTAAGCATTTAATTAATCACTAGCAGTAAAACACCCGCTCCGCAGGTTTTTGCTGCTTTGCGGCTTTTAGTTCGTCTTCGCCCAGTTTAAGTTTTCCGAAAATTGCCAGTTCCTCGGATCCACTGTGATTCGGTGACAGTTAGCCAGCGAGTTAAGGTAACCGTGACAGGAATAACGCCATATGTAATCTCTCCATATCCGGAAAGATACTTAAATTCTATAAATCCGTAGTAGTAATACCTACGGAAGAAACGTCCACATGCGAGCTGCTGATGGAAGTAGCGACATCTTGTGTCGAGTTCTTGAATTAGAAACCGAACTCTAACAGTAGCTTTGTGTGAAATTCCACTTACACAGATGTTATTTGTGGCGCGGCGAAAGATTACATTTAATATCGTTCACGAAACTTCTATAACATGCAAAGGTACATTTGAACAAGAAAAAAAACACTACTATGTATTTGATTTGAATATCTACATAATTTTTACAGTCAAGGTATGCGCCGCATCCACATTTCAGTATAGATTTATACAAAAATTGAAATGTTGAAAAAAAAAATCATTTTCAGTTGCTACAATATCAATAACTTCGTATTTTTCAATCTTAGCACTCTAGGTCACAGAAAACTCACGGGCTGCCACTGCTATATATGTAGATACTAGCTGACCCGACGAACTTTGTACCGCCTTAGAATCAATAACTGTTGAATTAAATTAAGTTTTTTTATTAAGTTAAGAATTACACAATGAAGCAATTATCGATGCCCAACTGTCCGTGTTTTGTTTTTGTTAGTATCAGAGATGGCGTTGTGTACGGATTTATATTTTTTATGATTTTCTGACTTTTCCACTTACTTACGGGAATTTTTGAAAGGAAGCGGGTACGGGGGCCGCCGCCCCGGGAACCATTTATTGGATAACCAACACCTCAGCCATAGGTAACCCCAAGTGGTTTACTATGTTTGGTGATTTAGCAGGGGTGCCTGGGGTTCGGATTCATGGGGTGACTTTTGTGCGGGTCTTGGCGGCGGATGTGTCTGCCCACCGGCTGCGTGGCGGGCCGGATCGAGAGAGACTGGGAGCTCCCTTTTGACCTTTTGATCTTTCCAGCCAGATTCTCTCGACCAATGGGTCGAAAGAGTCCGGCTGGAAAGGTCAAGGTAAAAGGTCAATTCTGGTCAAGGCAATGGCCTTGCATCGCAGTTGGAGGGATGGATTCACTCCCGGATACACTGACCTCCAGATTCCTACCCACTCCTCATGCCTTTTTCCTTTCTAGAACATCCTACCCTTCCTTAAAAAGACCCTCCACCCAGCATCTCCTAAGATGACATAGGTCCTGAGTGGAGCTTACGTAAAAAAATGCATTTCATTTCAGAAATTTATTATTATTGTATTTTTCCTTTGGAGGGGTTCAGAGACATACGTTCACCGTTTGTCTCGTTTTCGACTATTGACATTTAGTGTGTAAGAAAAAGGGGCAGCATTATATGATTAAGAACAAAAGCGAAACAATCAGCGAACTGACATTTGACGTTTTTGAATTTTTGGAAAATACCTATCACAATAATGCTGCAGTTTTTTCAAAATATGAGAATTCGTTCCATATAAAATGTATGAAAATTTTAATTTTCTTCATAACTTTCTTTTTCGTGAATTTTTGCGATGTTTTAATAGTTATTATGTTATCCGGAGCGGAGACAAATCCAACAAATCAAAGATCTTCAAAATCGGTGCAGCCGATCTCGAGTTATAAATAGTGTAACTAACCCGACTTTGTTTTATATATTAAAAAGATAGTGGCCGTGTATTATTATCACGTTGAGAATAAGGCAATCTTTTATTGAAAATAAATAAAGATTGCTTCATTCTCAACTTGACAATAATAAATAACTTCACTTAATAATAAATAAAGATTGGCTTTAACTGTGTTTAATGACAACATCATTGACAGGTTCTTCTAATCTTCCTCTTTCCCATCTCCCTTCCCTTTCCTACTCCCTTCAGCCTTTCAACGTATCTCAATTGAAGATGGCGTAGAGTCCTAACTCCAGACAGTTGATACACTTATGCGGTTAATTAAAAAAATTACCCTTTTGATCACTTTCGACTCTGAAATCTTAACCAATACACTTAAAGACAATAATATTACAATTAAAGCATGTCGACAATAATTTCCAAAATGACTCTTTAATTTATTTTTATCTGATCAAAAGGCAACTTGCACAAATTAAATTTGATTTAGTGCTAGTCGACGCATATGCAAACATTTCACAGCCTTTGTAAACAAGGAACAATTCGTAACATTTAACATGCAGAATAATATTGTGATAACGTTGTTGAATATGGGCTGCAATTCAATGTTCCAGGACAAAAGGTGCACATATTCATTGTGGTCCATAAATTTATCGGTCTTTGTGGTTACCGGCAGGGAAAACATTGAAATAAGTCGACGCTTCATATGTTTTACATTTCCGTGAATATATTCGACAGTGTTATACAACGTTTTAGTTAAACGCACTTTTTGAAAACTAATAATTAAGGCAGTAAATAGAGATGAATACATATCTCGTGGTCATTTTTATGGCATTTCAAGAGGGTAGCATTAAAAACGCCCTTTGCAATAAAGATTTTTAGTTTTAAATTCATCATTCAAATCATATCTCTGAATATGAACAGAACAATTGGAGGAAACATACAATCTGCTCACGATGAAAAAACCGATTAATTCTAAATTTAATTTACCGTTTATCCGAACTTTTTAGGTTTCAGATACTTTTAAAGTTTTAAAATACTTTTAAAAAATAAATATGGCTACGATAGCTACCGTTTGTCAAATAAGAGTGGAAAACATAGGAGGACGCCACTGTTGTTCAAATGACAATACTAAAAATATGACCATGGTGGTAATCTAAAACTGCGTAACTTACATTTTTATAAAAAATTAAAAAGTCATAAAAGTGAAAAAAAAAATTTTTTTTCATTGCAATATAGATTTTTTATTTTTTTATTTGATTCACCTGATTTATACATGTGTGTTACATATTTGACTAATGTGGGCCTCACTGGGTGCTTTACCCGTGCTGAGGACCCCATTTTACAGTTTGATATGATTTTTTTTTTTTTTTTTTAATTTAAGATACATATAAAATAAAAACTAAAGAAAAAAGAAACTCAATAATAACATATGAGAATTAAAAGAAAGTAAAATAGAGCAAAATAAAATAGAGTAAAATAACACTAAAATAAAACAATAAAATAAAACTATATAAATAGGATAGATACATATAAACCGATAGTGAAAGTAAAAGGGTTTTATATATTAGTGAGTATTGCAATGGTGTTTATGTCTATGTGTTTTTATTTTTTATGTTGTGATTTTTTTGTAAAGTTGCCTTTTTTGTTCTTTAATCCATCTTTTAATTTTGAGTGTGAAAAGTTTTTTGTTTTCTTCTTTTTTTAAATCGAGTGAAAGATGGCTGAATGCTTTTATTGCCTGGTATTTGTGATGTCTTTGTCCAAAGCTTGTGTTTATCGTCGGTGTTTTTAAGTTTTGTATGTATGCTTGTCTAACTGGTCTATTAATGGTTTGTGTTTGTTGTAGTTTGTGTTTTTGGTCAAAGATATAGTTAAGAAGTGTTTTTATGTATAATTGTCGTATATCAAGTCCGTCGAACATGTTGAATATTTGGTCTGTGTCAGTCATTCTGTGTTTTTTTAGTATAACCTTTAAGATGGTTCTCTGTGTGGTTTCCAAATGAACAATAGCTGAGTTTGTTGCTCCTCCCCAAACAATGATTCCATATTCTATTATAGATTGGCAGAGTGCAAAATATACTGTTTTCATTTGTTTTAGTTTGTATATGTTTCTTATGTTTAGGAAAAGATGTATTGTTTTGAGGAGTTTATTGGTGATATGATTTATATGATGTGCCCATTTGAGATTATGGTCAATTATGATTCCTAGATATTTTATTTGGTCTGTTTTTACTATAGCAGGGCAGTCACAGTTTTTTTATGGTGTTTGTTTTATTTGTTGGCTGTCCCATGCTATTTATACTGTACGTTGTGAATTTTGTTTTCGATATATTTAATGTAAGTATGTTTGTGTCTAACCATGTTTTCACTCGCGTGATTCCTAATTCTGCTGTATTATACACATTGTTCCAGTCTTTAGATTTGAAGAGTAATACTGTGTCGTCCGCATAACTAATTATTTCTCCGTCTATTTCCATATTACAGAGTTCATTTATGTAGATAGTGAATAGCACGGGCCCTAGTATGCTTCCTTGTGGAACTCCATATGTAATTGGCAGTGGTTTACTAGTATGGTGATTAATTTTAACTTGTTGGGTTCTGTTGCTCATATAACTTTTCATTAGTTGGAGTTCCTTGCCTAAGATACCAATGTTTTCTAATTTCTTAAATAGGGTTTTGTGGCAGATTGAATCGAAGGCTTTAGCTAAGTCTAGGTATGTTGCTATGCATTTTTGCCCTTGATCTAGGTTGCTATGTATATAATCTATTACATATTCTAAAGCTTCTTTGGTACCTCTTTTTTCTCTAAATCCGTATCGTTTATCCGAGATTAATTTGTTTTCTTCAAGGTATTTTATAATTTGGTTTTTTAATGCTCTTTCGAAGATCTTTGATAGTGAGTTTAATAATGTGATTGGTCTATAGTTATTTATTTCCATTTTGTCTCCTGCTTTGTAAATAGTGATCACCAGTCCTTGTTTCAAAGTACTAGGGAAGCAGCTTTGTTTTATACTAAGGTTGATTAACTCTTTGAAGTACTGTGGTTTCAAAATTCGGCCACCTTGAAAATAAATAATTATGCTAAAACGGCCATCTATTGACAAGTTTTTTAAATGCCATGTGAGACATAGATTCTCTACTATTTAGTTTCCAATAGCGATAATAGGTGGCTTTGCACGGTTTGGTTATGTGTTTGACAATTGCCAGCGAATTGTAGTTTTTTGTGATCTCCGACTTTAAAGTGAAATATAACGGTATGTATTTCGAATTTTTGTCCATTTCTTATGAATTCTAGTGCCCTTGTATTTCATTTGTTGAATTATCAATAAGAAATGTCTATAAATATAGTATTTTTTTGTAAAATCGAAATTTTTTGGTGGTTTTGCTTTTCGACCACCGTACTTGAGGTAATTTTTTTAGTCTTACAACATGGTTATTCTGATTTTATAATTTTACAGATACACCATGCCGAAGAAAGGTCTTCGCCAAGAAGAAATCGCAGGAATACTTTTAGAAGAGATACCTTCTGATGATGACAGTTGTTATGGGTGCTCAGACAATGAGGAAGAGGATCTACAGGAGGAGCATCTAGCAAATGTCACAGTTAGCGCCTCTTCGGACGATGATGATGATGAACTGCCTCTATCTTGTGTGAGGAATCAAATCCCGGCGTCTTCTTCATCTACCACACTCGATCACCCTATAGCAGGCACATCCAGCCCTTCTGGTTCACAATCACCATCTACTTTTGATGTTCATCTTTCGCGTACGCGTAACCGACCAGTATCGTCTTCTCCATCTGCCCAGTATAGTCCTAATATCTCAATGTCCGTTTTGTCATCCACCGCTGCTGTTCCAGGCACAAATGCATCTACACCTGTCATACCTGCGATTATAGTCGTGCCTAAATGGAGCCGTACGTTCAATACCGCCCTCCCTGGTGAATTCCGTGAAGAAACAGGACTACATAATGACTTTCTTACGATGGAAAATCCCACACCTTTGGAAATTTTGGACTCCTAGTTTGATTGAAAATATCTGCTTCCAGACCAATCTATACGCACAACAAGTCGGGAAAAATCACCAACCCACAACCGTTCAGGAAATCAAAAAATTCATTGCAATAAATTTAGTAATGGGAATTAAAAAATCCCCCAGTTATAGAGACTATTGGTCATCGTCCCCTGATTTACACGACCCCTATATTTCAAGATTTATGACAGTCCATAGGTTTGGCTGGCTGTTGTCAAACCTTCATCTCAACGACAATTCATTGATGCCTGCTAGAGGTCAACTTAATTTCGATAAATTATATAAAATAAGGCCTTTGTTGAACTGCTTGTCAGACACCTTTGATCGAAATTACAAGCCATCACCTACTTTGGCAATTGACGAGAGCATGGTCAAATTCAAAGGCCGCAGCACATTGAAGCAATACATGCCCAAAAAACCCATTAAAAGAGGCTATAAGATCTGGATGATGTGTGCAGAAAATGGATACAACTTAAAATTTGAAATATACACAGGAAAAATTGGTGACTACGCTGAGTCTAACTTAGGGCCAAGAGTTGTCTTAAATTTTTGTCAATCTATTCAAGGTCGTAACTACACAGTTTACTTTGATAATTATTTTAATTGCTACCTCCTACAAAAACAGCTGAAAGATATGAATATTCGCTCATGTGGAACTGTCCAATCAACCAGAAAATATTTGCCTAAGATGAAGGATGATAAAAACCTAAAAAGAGGTGAATATGACTGGTACGTGAGTGATACAGGAATTTCCATGATAAAATGGAGAGATAGAAGAGCTGTACACCTCCTTTCAAACTTTCACAACCCAAAGGATGCCATGCATGTCAACCGTAAAGAGAAAACTGGTGAGATCACAAGGGTGCCATGTCCGTTGGCTCTAAATAATTATAACAACTGCATGAATTATGTGGACAAGTTTGATCAAAAGAAGGCGGTTTACTCGATAAACAGAAAGTCTAAAAAATGGTGGCATCGTTAATTTTTCCACTTTTTAGATGCAACAATTGTAAATTCTTACATTGTTTACACAGAGCTCTGCAAGTTGGGTAAGGCTGACAAAGACAATCCATTGAGGCTCAAAGATTTCAGGAGGCAAGTTTACAGAGGACTTTTGGCTGAAGAGGAGCTGAAATGCACCAAAAAGCGTGGGTCCACATCGGAGGTGGTGGAAATTAAGAGACATAAGCCTTACGTGGACCCTGAAATACGTCTGAAAAATAGCGCCCACCGGCCAGAACATACTACTTCACGTCGTTGTGCGAATTGTAGTACAAAAGACAGGCCCATACGTTCCAACTGGATATGTTGTGTTTGCAAAGTACCCCTTTGTGTAAAAAAAGATAAAAACTGTTTTGAAAATTTCCACAATTAGTCATATAAAATGGCCTTTTTTTTCTAATAAACTTTTGATTTGAACCTAATATTTTTTTCCCATGTGTACTGTGGTATAAAATTTTGACCACCTCATTCCTGAAAAGCCTTCAGTCCAATTTTTTTTAAAATATTTTTTCCTCGTTATTATAAGTTACATCAATTGATTAAAAAAAAAAAAGGTAAAAAATAAGAAAAAAAGTTCGTACCTCAAGGAGTTAAGTGTGTTATTGGTTTTATTATTTCATTTTTTAATTTCTGAATGCAATCTGTTGTTATCTCGTCTAATCCCGGTGCAATATTGTTTTTTTAATTTATCTATTATTTTTTTAATTTCCTCCTCCGTAATTGTTTTTATTGTAAGTCTTAGTTTTGTCTTTTGTGTATTGATGTATGATCGGTTGGTTTGTGTTTGTGTTTTACGGTTTGCTAAAACTTTTCCTATATTTGCAAAGAAGTTATTCACATGGTTCGCTATTATCTCCGTATTTGTACTGATATCTATTTTTTTTTAATTAATATTTAATTGTTCGATACTATTTTTCTGTTTGTGTTTTTGTGTGTATATCACTTCTTTTAATATTTTCCATATAGCTTTTGGGTTGTTGTTTTCTTTTTGTAGTTTTTGTCTATAGTATATCTCCTTAGCTACTCTTATAATTTTTGTGCAGATATTTCTATATAGATACTCGCTGAACTCAGAATTAGAATTGAATATAGGTATATTATTATTATACGTTTGCAATTTTGTGTTAACATAATGAAGAATAACGATATTGTAATGAAATATGAAGCACACTTTAGAAATTGCTCACATTTATTCAATATTAGCTTAAGTACCTAGCTTTACCCGGGCTTTAGATTATGTCTTTAATTTTAGATCCGAATATGTTTAACTCGTTCAGATCTAAAAGTAGTGTAACTAAACTCACCATTAATAATTCTTCCTTTCTACCTACCGTTAAATTCAAATTTATGTCAAATTAAATGAAAGCCAATCACTTTGTAAAACACAATTTAATCAAATTCATGTCATTACACTATTACACTATTCTACTGTAGCATTCATAAGCGGAACTACATTGCCCACTCTCCAATACAACGATTTCACACTATGGGAAATCAGTACTTAAGTGATATTGACATATTTGACATAAACTTGGCGAAATTTGTTGATCTTTTAAAAAACTTATTATTCCAAAACTATTCCTAAACCTATCTGTTTTTCTGAAAACCCTGTATTTTTGTATTTTTATGACTTGTGTGCTTTTTTATCAAATTTTATTTTTATTATTCTGTATATGTTAAATAATCTGTCATGAATCATTTGTACTACCAAAATGTAAAAGCCCATTGGGCGTTAAATAAATAAATAAAAAAAAAAAAAAAAAATAAATAAAAAATAAAAAATAAAAAAAATTAACAATAGTGCTTCATCGATAAATTTTTTTTTTTAAGAACAATTTTTTTTAATTTTAAATATGTGTACAGTACTACAGTGTTCTGCATTTTCAGTGCCATTGCACTTTAAAAGAATATTTGACAGGTAAATTGGTGTTGCCAGCCTAAAAATGTTGTAGTTCCATTTTTTATATTTTCTACTCTTATTTGACAGACTACACCCAATTTTTTATGAAGCTGTCTCTTAATGTCGATTTTCAAAGGCATTTTCACTATCAGAACGATAATAATACAGACACATTTATTTGTGACAATATTCAAATACATATATCAGCAATTTTCGCCGTCCACGATGAAATGAAATGCTCTGCCAACTTCTGTATGTCCCCAAACAATCAAAGAGTCAGATTCACCCATAGGAATACCTTTTAGCTAGATAGCGTTCTCAAAGATGTCAAACACTGACTTTATTTATTAAGAAACCTGAATACACAAAACAAATCCCTTCGGTGTATCAAATAATGAAATTTCCAATCGAATTTATAAATTATCATAACTTGCGTACCGAAAATATACATACTTCTTAAATTATCAGACAGAAGTGTGTTAACTGATAGATATGTTATTTTTATTGAAAATTATTAGATCTTTATATAATTATAGCTCTGAATTGTTGAAACAATATCTGCAAGGCAAACTCGTGGCAAAATAATAGGATGGGGTGGTGCGCTTATAAAACCTTTACAAACAACTCAAAATTATATTGTCAAAGTTATGTTTAATAGAATTAAAACATTTTCAACTGATACTTTATACAAAGAATCTAAACTATTCAGTATCCGTAAACTATTTATACTGCAAACTATGAATTATATCTATAAAAACAGAAACAAATTCTAAAAAAATGAAAACAGAACAAACATTAGAGATAATAATGTATTCTATACCCCGCAAACAAACACAAAACAAATGCAAACTCACAGTAGTTTAATTGGACCTTGCACTTTTAACCTTTTACCAAAAAATATCCAAGTTGCATGTAAACTTCCGCATTACACAAAAGAGTTAAAAATATGGCTGAACCATGCAGATATAAAAACGCTATTTATTTAATTTTACATCAGTTTATGTTTCTCACAAACTTTACACTTATAACTGTTATTACACTATACACTAATTATTACCTTGTACACTATTGAACACACTTTTTGTACAAACTGTTTAAAGAAATTTTAATAATGTTTTTGCTTCATATACCACTGTTTGTTTTTTCTAGGTACTAAAATAAAATATATTTAACTATAATATTCCACGCAGAGGCTGCGCCTTAGTGGGTTCCCATTATTTTTATTATATCCAAAATATGTAACTATAAAATGTAAAATCGGGGAAAAAAAAGGATTTAAAAAAAAAGATACTTTTAAATGGGACAATAACCTCAACTCTAATTACTCTATTTATTCACCAATTCCAAGAATTCATCGCCTTGCGAATAAACATTGCGAACTTATAGATTCATATTTTATTTTGTTCTTAAAAACTTACCACCACCCCTTATAACCTTTTCCTTTCCACTTCAACTTCCTCTCCTTCCTTTCCTAAAAAGATCCTCCACATAGCTTCCCCAAAGATGACATAGGCCTTGAAGGGAATTATGTTCCTCAGGGCCTCCTGCGTGGAGCTAATGTAAAAAAAAGAAAGGCAAAAATTCTCGGGTTACGAATGACCTGAAAAAATTAGAAAACCTCCTACTACCACCACAGTAAGTGGAAACACGCGACGCCTGGGTGGGACCCAAACGCGATGTCAACTCAGACACTGACCGGTCTATGACCGATATATTTAGTGTTGACAGTTGTGCAAGTTTCCAGAGATGACTAATTTCAGTTCTATCTGTTAATAATTAACTTTTATTATTTTTTATACTTTTTATAAAATCTTCTCTCATTCTTCCTCGCCTCGCGAGTAAATTATATCCATATTTTTTAATATTATTTAAAACAAATATTACACTTTTTTGTCAGGAATAAGTATTTAAATTTTAAAATAAAATAAATTGAGATGAATATAAATGTTACAAATATCTCGATTCACACGCCTTCAAAATTTAAAATCGAGCGTCTTATTTGCACGAGGCAAGTAAGCGCCAAAGTGGTTTTTAATTATTTTGCGCATAATTTTACATCAACGAAAAAAGTTAGATCATAGAAAATGTCAAAAGTAGTCTTAGCCATGGAGGGGTATTAAAAAAGTTTCTTAAATTACTTCATAGTTAGTGATAAAAAAACATTTTTTTTAGTTGTTTACGCTTATATTTTTTGTTATGTAAATAATAATTTTATTGTAATTCAAATTCATACAAAAGGTAGTAAAAGCTTCAATTTATCCGTAGCTTATTTTTTAATGTTCATGGTGTAAACCGATCCGTGGTAAAGATTAATCTAAATAGTATCTAAATAGGATTTCACGTATAGCTTCATCTTAAGGGCCCGCAACCCGGATTTGCACCGATTCATTACACCTTTAAACACGGTAAGTTTTAAAGCCCTTAAAAAATATATGTAATACTTGAAGATAATATCTAGACTTTGCCCGCGCCGAAACGCAAATTATAAAAAATTCCCTCGATAGAAAAAAATCGCAAAGTATGCTCCAAAAATTATTATTAACACGTTTGTTTCAAAGTTATATGTATGAAAAAATTCACGGTGTTTCTTTAAATGCTGTTTAAGATAATGCCCGCGAGATTTTTGATCTATTTTAAACGAGTCGTGTTTTATTAAACATTTTTGCATCGATTTGGTCGCTGTAAATGTTAGCGCTCTCCTCTAACATTCGAAATTTCGTATCTCTCCATCTTCTTCTTTTCGGGCCCGGTTGCAGAGCCTTAAGCAAATAAAATCGCCTTCGAACTGCTAGTCGAGTGCCTTCCTCCTCGACCATGGAGGTCGTCGTCCTCTGTTGCCAATTAGGTAGAATTTACAAAAAAAAATTGAACGGTGAACATTTGTTTTACTTAGAATATCTTTTGATTTAAAAGCAGAAGGGCGCGGAAGTGCGGTTATGAAATTTATCAGCGGCGTATTTTTAAAAAATTTATAAAACAGTTATTATTGTTTTCGGGCTCAGGTTTTCCTCCATTTTGCTCTAATATGTACTTATAATATTTAAAATTTAAGGCATTTTTTCAATTGACTTAATATCAAACTAAGAAGTCACCTGATATCTTTACCTGAAACCATGTAATATGTGTGGATGCCGGCAGAATAACTGTGGAACAAAATTACATCGGTAATTCCTGTGGGAAGACTTTCAATTTGTTTCAGTCAGGCGAAACTGGATAAAACAAATAATGCATTGATACGCCAGCAGAAACTGGGATAATAATGGACTAAACACACTGAAAAAGCACAAGTGGAGGCGACTGGAGACGCCTTGTCGTAACAATTAGTTCAGTTTCTGTCGCCGTGCAGATCGCACGCCCAGAAATTACGATAAACACAGTAACCGATAAATACAGTGCTAAGCAGTTAAATATATTGTTGTTGTAAATTTAGCAGGCTGACTGACGTTTTTATTCGCCAGACAGCCCGCATAAAAGTAATAACACATTATGGACCGGAACGTACAAGGACTAATTGACTCTATTAAAAACGAAATTAAAAAATGCTCAAGTATCAAAGAGGCGAAGCAGAGAATTATCATAGAGCAAGATATATGCCAGTTAGATGAAATATGGTGCAAGGAAAAACTTCAATTACAGAAGAAAATAATTGAGCTACAAAATAAACTGATATTAAATGAAGAAAAACATTCAGAAAAAATTGAAAATTATTTAAAAGAAAAAAAAGAATCAATTAATACAACATATAATAAGTCAACCTTTTCAATACCTTTACCAGAGGCCAAGTACTCACTAATAATTGCAAGTGAAAATACAAATTCAACATCTGATGATATTCGAGATATGATAGTTAAAAAAATTAAAACATCGCAATTGGGTATTGCAGTTAATGGGGTGCAAAAAGCATCAAACAATAAACTAATTATCTCTTGCCCTAATAAAGATCATTCAAAAAAACTTACAGACGAAATAAATACGGTTTTCAAAAACAACCTAACCGCAAAAGAATTAGAAAAAAAGAATCCGAAATTATTCATAAGAAACCTACCAGTCAACTTATCAGAAGGAGACATAATGGAATCATTTAAAACCCAAAACGATGGAATAAAAATCATAATGGATGAAAATCCAAATAAAAATACCGTTAAATTAGTAAAAATGCTTAAACCAAAAGCACAAAATAATCTTACGAACTACATAATAGAAACCAGTGGTAAATTAAGGAAATATCTTATATCTAAAGAGAAAATAAATATTGGATACTACAGAGTGCGGGTGGAGGACGCAAACCCAATTATGCAATGCTATCATTGCTTGAAATTTGGTCACTCAGCTGTCAACTGCCTAAATAAGGACAAGAATGCCACGTGCCTACACTGCGCCATGGATCATCCTTGGAAAGACTGCCCTAATAAAAACAAAGAAGAAAAATGCAAAAATTGTGATCTCCAAAACAACACATTCAAGTCTACAAACAGTACAAATCATAAAGCAAACAGCAAAAACTGTCCGTATTTAAAAAAAATGATGACTATTGCACAAGGGCGTATAAATTATGAATAGGTATGCACCTACTTTTATTTTCTTAACAATGTTAGCCCTCATGGTTGCTCAAATATTAAAAACTCAAAATCAATATTTATATGTTTGTATAAAAAACGCTTGTTTTCTGAAACTATCTACAATTTTAGTTATAATTTTCTGTAAAACTTTAAACCAAAAAAAAATCATAAAAATATTATTAACCTACCATCAAAGTGTTAAAGATTCATCAGAAATATTGAAAAACTATTTAATTATATTTTACTGTAAAATTTTAAAACAAAAACAAAGCACTGAAATTTTAGCCTACTCTCAAAGTGTTAACGATTGTGGAATATTATATACTCAAAACAACATTATAACACTACATACTATGTATCTTATTTATAACATTATCACTAGAAATATATTGCCAGGTTATTCTTCAATATTGTTACCAAAACCATTTCAAGTCAACCTTGATATTATTATTTATGAAACATTATTGGAAGTGAATCATGATTGTTCATTATTATTATTGCTGCGAACTTATTTATCATTTCATTTAAAATCAAATTCAAATTTAACAAATAGTTGTAATAAATGCATGTATCAACATGAGATGCCAATGCCAGGGAAAAAAATGTATACGAATATTTTAATTATTAAGTACTTTATTCACAAACATTATGTCTTTTAGTTATATTGATGATGACAGTGATATAAATTTTTGTAAGGTTAATGACCTGTGTGAATGGTTCAGAAAACAAAATACAATGAAATGTGAAAATAATAAACTTAATTTTGTGGAACTAAACTTAAGATCAATTTGTAAGTACTGGGACCTATTCCATGTTTATTTTAAAGACTGTTTAAATCACATTGACGTACTCATGCTTTGCGAAACTGCAATTCGTAGTGAACTTGTGAATCTTTATGATATCCCCGGATTCAATTCGTATCACTATTGCAGAAACCATAAAACTGGTGGAGGCATTTTGTTATTTGTAAAAAATAACCTTTCCTTTTCGCAAATATTTCTGGACACTAAATATTTTGAGAATGTTTTTGGAATATTGACACTTCCAAATAACAACACTTTAAATGTCTTAGCAATATACCGACCCCCAAATCTAAATAAGCAAGCATTTTTGTCAGAAATATCCATGGTGTTTGAAAACAATATTAAATCAAATGAAAGTGTAATATTTTTCGGCGATGTAAATTTAAATTTATTAGATAAAAATGATGCTATCATTATAAATTATGAAAATATCCTCACAAATAACTATTTAAAAAAATGTATAAATAGTGTTACAAGGGAGGTAATAGTTCAAGAGAAAATTATCAGCTCATGTATAGATCATTTTTTTGTCCGATTAAGCGGAAAGTTACCCAATGGAGTAAGCAGTACAATCTCAGCATGCGTGTGTGATTATAACATTGCCGACCACCACACAACAGCTATTAGTATACACTATAACACGGTAGATAATTTCGACTCTAAAGATACTTATAACATTCAAATTCTTTCACAAAAAATGATCGATAAACATATTTGTAATTATGATTGGAAATCGCTTCTACAGGAAACCGATTGTTCTGTTATTTATTTAAAAATTAAAAGTTATTTTGATGACTTGTATAAAAACAGCACAATTAAAATAAGCAAAAAATGTAAAACCCGGCCTTATGCTATAAATGATTGGATATCTAATGATACACTATATAAAATTAAAAAACGAGATTATTTATATAAACGTTGGAAAAATACTCCAACAAACAAATACTATGAAAAAGAATATAAAAGTTTTAGAAATGTTTTAAATAAATTGTTAATAAAATTAAAAACCTCATACTATAATGATAAATTCAAAAATCTATTTCAAGACTCAAAAAAGACTTGGGATGAGTGTAATCAAATTTTAGGAAAGAAATGTAAAAATGATTGTGACCAAATTGCCTCCAAATATCTGATGAAAGATCGGACCAAAGAAAATGTAACCAATGATTTTGTTAATTATTTCTCCGACAGCGTCTGCAATATGTTACACAAATGTGATTACAAGACAACTGTTTTTGAACCAGAGGAGATGCCTCAAAGCATGTACCTACCAAGGGCCAAAACTGCTGATATAGAAAGCATTGTGAGGCAACTTAAAAACTCTTCTCCTGGAATTGATAATATCAGAATGTGCGATATTAAAAAACACATAATAATATTAGCTCCAATTATAGCTCATTTTGTAAATAGAATCTTACTTGAAGCCAAAATTCCAGATGACTTAAAATGCAGTATTATCAGACCTATTTATAAAGGAGGTGATCACACTCTACTGGGTAATTATAGGCCGATTAGTATTTTGCCATCACTTGAAAAAATTTTAGAAAAATACATTCAGCTGAAATTAATCAAATATTTAGAAGATTTTTCGATTATTGATACCAATCAATATGGCTTCCAAAAAAAAAAAGGCACTGAAATGCTACTTCAAAAATTTGCCAGTTTAATAAATAATGAATTGAATAGTAAAAATCATGTATTAGTTTTATTCATAGATTATTCCAAGGCATTTGACACTATTAATCATAGAAAATTATTGCAAATACTAGAAATCATAGGAATAAGAGGAAGACTTCTAAAACTCTTTGAAAATTACTTGAACAACCGATGCATGAAAATAAAGCTATTAAACACCTTAAGTAAAAAAAGAAGAATTTTAGCAGGCGTTCCTCAAGGTTCCATAATAGGTCCAATTTTATATATCATTTATGTATCTTTTATTAAGTACATTTTTAAACATGTAAAACACTTTGTGTACGCGGATGATACTGCATTGGTAATTTCATGCAGTGATCTACAATTATGTATTAAACTCTTACAAGAAGATTACATTGAACTTTTGAAATGGTCTCATGACTCTGGTTTAATTATAAATGCAAAAAAAACTAAATTGATACACATTAGATCACCCAATGCTAAGGCAAATATTATTACACCTGAAATTAAAACACACACTTCAGATTGCTTACATGTCGGTATCTCTACATTGTGCACATGTGAAAATATTGAACTGGTTAAAGAATATGTTTATTTAGGAGTTATTATTGACTGTTTTTTCAAATGGGATTCACAAATAAATAAAGTCTGTGAACGACTCAGATCTATTGTTAGCAGATTATATAAATTAAAATTCTATGTTCCAATATGCACACTTCGAATAATTTATTTATCATTAGCTGAATCTATTATAAGGTATGGAATTACAGCCTGGGGACTTTCCTGTAACACAAATGTAAATCATGTTCAATCGGTTCAAAAATCATTAGTTAAATTATTAGCGCATAAAAGTTTATACGAACAAAGACATAATGTTCCGTACTTTTACCAGAATCTCAAAATTCTCTCAGTAAGAGCAATTCTGTGGTATAAAATTATATCTCAGCATATGAATAGCCCTATATACATACATAAATTGGATCACATTTACAATACCCGTTTTACGCTAAATGAAGGACTAATTGTACCTAAGCACTTGAACAAATATGGACAAAGAACGCTGGACTACATGATACCAAATTTATTGAATATGTTACCTGCTGAAATAAAAAAATGTACAAATGGTAAAACAAATATTATGTTGAAGAATTGGCTCGCCGAAAGAAAAAATTTGTATTAGACAGTAGCACAAAAATTGTAACTGCAAAATAAAGTAAAATAAGTTTATTTAAATCCTCAAAGTAAAAGCACCCATTGACAAACTACTAAAAAGTAGTTTATTGGGACTTTTCTTTTTCTGTAAAAATATTTTTATTTTTCCTGTCATATTGTATTTACCTTGTCTTTATTATTACAAATAAAAAAAAAAAAAAAAAAAAAAAAAAATTGGTCCTCAGGGGGCGGAAAATTATGATGATGAAAAAATGTTATAAACCATACCCGGTCTTCTCTCTTGGGAATATCAACCTAAACAAAAAACTCTCAAGCATTTAGTACAATATCATATTTATTTCCAATGTGTTTAAAACATTACTACTTTTACCATACTATTGAAGTGAAAACTTCTTTAGCACTGTTGTGATTTGAAACTCGATGAAACATTATTAAGCGACACTAAAAAGAGACAAACACATACATCTATACATCTATAGGATGTAGCCTGCGAGAGAATTATGTAGAATAATTGGTTTCTTCTTTGTGCGGTGCTTTTTTTTTACATGAACTCCACACAGGAGAAGAGGAAAATAATTTGCCTGTGTCACCTTTGGGGATGCTGTGTGGAGGTTTTTTTAAGAAAAGGAAGGAGAGGAGAGTTCTGGGAAGGAAAGGGGTTTAAGGGGTGGGTAGGAATCTGGGGTTCAGTGTGTCCTGGTCATCCGCCTCCAAGACCTAGACAAACCTCAACCCATAAACCCGGGCAACCCTGCTAAATCACCAAACGTAGCGAACCACTTGGGGTGACCTATGGCAGAGGTGTTGGTTATCCAATAAAGGTTCCCGGTGCGCCGGTACCCATTCCCGCCTCCCGCTTGGTAGTCTATCGGCCTCCTCATTGTGCGGTGCTTCGTGGAATAAAATTTAAGGTAATTTTTAAACTTGGTAACAGTATTACAATAAATAAACCCTACTCCTGATACTCTGCATTTGTCTCATTCCCTCGAAGTTTAGTTTTTTGTAGGTTTCACCTCTACCGCATGTGAACTGCACATTCTGATTTTTAATTTTTAATTATATTTATCCGCTACCGGTTTCAATACACCCGTGTCATTCACCAGCAATCTTAAAACTAACTTAAAAATTATACAAGTACAGAATGATTTTTCGTCCTGGAAACATTGCCAATAATGGTGATTTCCTTGATTTGTTGACTACTTTCTTCGTTCTCCCCCCCCCCCCCACCAAAAATCACCATTCCCACTAAACGCACCTAATATTAATCCAAACATTCCAGTACTTGTTTAATTTTTAAGTTAGTTTTAAGATTGCTAGTGAACGACACGGATGTGTCAAAAAAGGTAGCAGACAAATAAAAATTAAGTAACAAATGTACATGTGACGTCTTCTTCCTTCTTCTTCCTTGCACTGTTCCAACTCATTGCCTAAGAAGGCTGTTAGGGTCAGCTCTTCTCGTTCTCTGGGTATAACTTCTTCGGTTCTGGGTATCGCTTTCATCCAGGCTGTTTCTCTATAAAATTTTAGGGCATTGAGTCATCCAGGAGTTCTTTGGTCTTACTCTGGATGATGGTCGATAAAAATCCACATACATTGCCTGCTTCACTGTGCGGTCTGGTGGTCTCCGTCTTATGTGCCCATATCGTACCTTTTCAACTGTTGTTCCTCTAGCTTGCTGTTTATTTCCGTGACACCCAGTCTACCACGAATGTATGAACTTTAAAATCCTATCTTTTAGTGATACTCCTGCCGACTATCTAAGCATTTGCATTTCTGCTTTTCTGCATTTTCCTGCATGTGACATAAAATTTTCAAAACAAAATTACTACATTATATTAAAAAGTCAATATCTGCCATACAATTCACTATTTACAGCACAGATTTTCGAATAATAATCGCGAAAATAAAAGAAAGCAGATCTTTTAAAAAGCAAATTGTTTTAATCTAAGCCACCCATAAATATTATCGTTAAAGGAAATTAGCCGCTTACGCCATTATCGTCCTCAGTTATGGACCAATGGAACATGAATTTCCCCATTAACCCACATTATGTTATCGTGTTCAACAAAACGTTTAATCGTTATTGGATAATGATAGGATTTCATTAACGGTTTCCAACGATTTTGGTATTACTAGATTTTTGCTTTAAAACGAATTTTAAGGTTGAAAATTGATAATTGAAATTGTTTTCTGTTTAATTGCAAACTGAAATAAGCATTTCAAATCCGTTATCCGCAGATTAAAATGAAATTGTTTCAAATCAACGAATGAAATTTTCGGTATATTGTGTTATTTTTTGATATATTATTTTTGATGTTCTATTCAAGAGTTGATATATAGACACCCGTTGTCCTTTCTCGCGCGCCACCTGTTACAATTTATTTATTCAAATTTATTTTCGTATATTATAAGAACAACCAATTTAATTTTGTAATTAATATAAGCACGTATTTTAAATATTTACGATTTAAAAATCAGTAGAAAATTCTTTTGTTACAATAAAAAACAGCTGCCTGCTAAATTCACATTTATCAAACGCGAAAACTCTCAAAAGTAAATAGTCGTTAAGTTTTCTGAAATTATCAAATTTTCTGAGCAATTTTCTTCATTTTCCTTTCCATAAGAACCTTCTACAGAGTATTAGAAAACTTAAAAAAAATATATGATTGAAATAGGTAAAGTGGTTCTGAAGTTATGGCGTAACCAAGGGAAACAGTGATTCATTTTTATATATAATATAGATCACACTATACGGTGCATCATCAACTAAAAATCACAGCGCTGCAACAACCGCACTACTACATATAAGACATCAAAGGCAGGAACGAAGCATGCAATCATGCAAAATGATGCACTTGTTATATTCAAATATTGTCTTAATTCGACTCAAAAATTCGCATGTATGTTCGATGCTTATTCAAAACTTTAAGGGACGATTCATTTGTGTTAGCATCAAGAAGGTCGTGCCATACGGCACAAATCACGAATGTACAACTCATTGCCATCAGTCTGTTGATAAACTATATTAATTAGTATCCACTACTTTACTAACGAAGTAATTATATTAATTATGTTGGTTTTCTTTCATGCAATAGTGCGGTCGAAAAAAAATATACATATTGGTTTGATGCAGCGATTATTTGGATATTATTCCATATGGTTTAGAACTTAGCTAACCCCTACCGATATCGGCTAAAGCTAGCACGCTTAACCATTCTTAGCGAAAACTTACCAAGTGTGTTGTGAGAATTTTAAATATCGATGCATTTTCCAACTGCCCGCCTACCTTGATTAAAAACTCCATGCACACCATTGATGACCGGTAAAAGTGCAGTTTCACTGATTTATTCCAGGCAGAATGCAGGGTGAAGATTGCCCAGATCCACCCCTGCCACAGGTCACCCCAGGTGTTTCGATGCGTTTGGTGACTTAGTAGAGGTACCCGGATTCATGGGGAGAGGTTGGTCTGGGGCTTGTCGGTGGATGCCTCTGCCCACCAACTGCATGGCAGGCCGGACAGAGATAGACTGGTTGAGGGAGACCTCCCTTGGAACATCGCCTTACACCACAGATTTCTAGCTAGCCCTCATAACTTTTTTCTTCCCAGAATTTCCTTTTCTAAAGTGACCCTCAACACCGCATCCTCAAAGATGACATAGGCCACAAAAGTAATTACTTTCCTCAGGGACTCCTGTGCTTTTTTTTATATTAGCTCCACACGGGGGGCCTTTGGGGATGCTGTGTCAAGGGTGTTTTTAGGAAAGGAAGGAAAGTAAGTCCCTGGGAAAGAAAAAAGTATGAGGGGTGGGTAGGAATCTGGGGGTCAGTGTGTACAAGAGTGACGGACGTATGAATCCATCCTGGAGAAGTCAAAGGGATTCCCTCAACCATTCTCTCCCGATCCGGCCTGGGGGGCAGAGGCAACTGCCGCCAAGACCGGGATAAACCTTACTCCGTGAACCCGGGCACCCCTGCTAAGTCACCAAACGTAGCGTACCAGTTGGGGTGACCTATGGCAGAGATGTTGGTCATCCAATAATTGGTTCCCGGGGTGGCGGTACCTCTTCCCGCCTCTAAAATAGTGTAGAACTTATGTCAAAAAATCCTGGTTAAAGATGGTTATATTCATTAAAAACATCAAAAATAGTAATTTGTTGCTGAAATTTTATAAGAAGCTCGTTAGAACGAAACTAAGTCACCAAACGTAGCGTACCAGTTGGGATGACCTATGGCAGAGATGTTGGTCATCCAATAAATGGTTCCCGGGGTGGCGGTACCTCTACCCGCCTCCAAAATAGTGTAGAACTAATGTCAAAAAAATCCTGGATAAAGATGGTTATATTCATTAAAAACATCAAAAATAGTAATTTGTTGCTGAAATTTTAAAAACATCAAAAATAGTAATTTGTTGCTGAAATTTTATAAGAAGCTCGTTAGGACGAAAAAGCTGATGTAGCGGTCCATTTTTTGTACAGGCTTTCGGCTTATTTATATATTTAGTAGGTACATGATGTAACCCGCTAATGCCCACTAATTGGGAAAAAGGTTTCGGATTATGCAGGGGCCGGGATTACTCCAAATCTCTGTTTTCGCAATAAACAGTCATTATAAAGTCATGCAACACCAAATAAATTCCCAAAAAAACGTTTTTCTACGGAATGAGAAGAAATGTAATATACGAAAGTTTATTAAAAACAAAAAAAAAATATAAAAACGTATTTAATTAAATGAAGACAATATTAGCGAAACTCAATCGAAAATCTGGAGACAGAAAAATCAGAAAAAGATATTGGCTCCTCTGGGACTTATGTTCGGTATTCATAAAAAAATGTGCTTTTGAAAAAAAAAATTAATTTGCCTGTACAATTTAAAAATTTTAAATTGTATTCCGACATGTTGATTAAACATATTTTTGCTACTGCGTATAGTCTGTCAAATAAGAGTAGAAAATATAAAAACTTGAACTACTAAATTTGTAGACTGGCAACACCAATTTAACTGTAAAAATTTTTTTTGAAGTGCAATGACACTGAATGTATAAAACACAGTAAACCACATTTTAAAACACATTTTTTTCTTCACGCATAAATTTGATAAAAAGGTGATTTATAAAGCGATTTGCTTTAATTTAATTTAACATAAATTTGAATTTAATAATAGAAAGAAAGGAAGAATCACTAATGGTAAGTTTAGTTACACTACTTTTAGATCTGAATGAGTTAAATATATTCAGATCTAAAATTAGAGACGTGATCTAAAGCCCAGATATTAAATATTAGTATTAAATAAATGTGACCAATTTCTAAACTGTGCTTTATATTTTATTACATTATAGTTATTCTTCACAAAATTGCAAAGGTATAATAATAACATACCTATACGCAATTCTAATTTTGAGATCGGCGGGTATCTTATACTGCAATGAAAAAATATTTTTTCCACTATTATGCCTTTTTAATTTTTTATAAAAATGTAGGTTACACAGCTTTACTTTAACACCATGAGTTATGTGTTTAGTATTGCCATTTGATCAACTGTGGCGCCCTCATTTTCTACTCTTCTTTGACAAACTGTAGTTTCTCTTAATTTGACTTAAGGTACTTACCTATGTACCTATACATTGTAGTTACCCGCTTAAGTAATTACCTACATACATTTTAGTTACCCACATAGGTACTTACCTACATAATTTTTAGTTACCCACTTAGGTACTTACCTACATAAATTTAATTATCCATTTAGGTACTTACCGACATAAATTTCGGAAAGGTCTGCTTATTAGATTATACTGTTTTTTTCCTTTACTTTATTTGAGAATTTAAAAGCTTCTTAAAATTACTAGCGTTACTAAGAAAAATAAAAAAAAGTTTTATTGAAGTATTTTATTTGAAATGCTCTTACATTCAGTATTGTAATTATTACATAATAATAGGTGTATTATATTTTGTTCAATCATTTCTCCATAAAAACATAAACCTCTATTTACAACCATTCCATTTAAAACGAAATTTATTGTCACTCCCTCCTCAAAAGTTGGTAAGCTTTCTACCAAAAGATGTTTTTTAAACCTACGATATTTTTCAACCTCCTTAAAAATTTAATGATATTTTATTGGTTAACATTAAAATAAGTATTTACATGCATTCTCTTAATTACATTACTGACAAATTCTATAACTATTTTTTTACAATCGTTATAAAAGTATATATCTACATAATACCATCGATAAGTAAATATCATTTATTTGGTTCACGAGACAAATTCATTTGACACGTACTTACCAGCTTTTGATCTAATCACATCTAATACATATTCTGCGAACGACTGCAACTAAATATTATAACATTACAAAGGGATAACTAAATAAGTTACATATTTGGAAAACACCTCTTGTCGACACATTTAGGAGCCAAATAATGCGTCACTTCGCTGGGTACCATTTTGAAGTCCTTTAAACATTTGTTAGTTTTGTAAAACAACGCAATATCCAGGACAAGTGCTGGTTGTCAAATTAACGCAAGGCGGCCGCCATATTTTTAAACCTGTCAAATGGAAGATTAACTTTATATTTTTTGCAGTCCAAATAAACGATAAAAGGGCAAAACACGGATATTGAGAAGCAGGTTTAACATTTTAAGAATTTTAATTTCTTAGAACTGTGTTAATTGAACAAGAAATGCTTTCCAAAAGCACTGTGATAAAAAGTTTAATACCTTTAACACTTTAATAAGGAATAGTTTTGTTTTTAAAAATAATGTATCATGTACTTTTTGGGTTTTAATTAAGGTTTCTCATTGTCATATTTACTTTTCATTTAGTTCATAAGAAGCGTTGTGAAAGGGTTTTTAATTTTGTTTAAAAAATATACATTTTATGAATAAAATACAAAGATTTTTAAATCACCCTTTTCCTCGATATGACTCAATGTATTTTCTATCAAAGCAATTTACAGTTTGTCAGTAGGTACATAGTGGCAATAGGTATATATTTTTGTGAAATATATATGTTTTTAAACATGCAGTACAAATAAGAATCCATTTGGTTTTGTAAGGGTAAATGCTGGTATCATAATAATAGAAAAATAAACATTCTTAATAAATAAAACCACATGAATTTCAAATACTTTTAAAAAGCCTAAAACATTTTTATTCACATTGTAAGCAACCTAACATACTAGTAAAGCATTTAAATATAATATTCGACTGAAAGTTTTCACTGATTTGCAATTAATTTTATAAAGTGTAATTAATATTACAACTAATTATGAACCAAACTAGAATTTGCATACTTAACTGTGAACCTATTGATTATATTATCAATGTATTTTATTTACGTTTCACAAGTTATCTACTTGGAAATTACAAGGAGTCTACTTGATCTAAATGCAAATTGTGAAGATGAAGAAGGTACTAAAAGTACATATAAAATAAGCCACAATAGTATAATACAATATTAATTTTATTGTGTTCCTTAAAACGATAAATATAATAGCATTGCGCCTTAATAACAAATCAATCATTTATTTCTTCAGTCAGACAATAATAGGCCCGTCCTATTCAATTCTTTACAAAATCTGTCCAAGAACACCAGATAATATTATATTGATAATGATTAATTATAGTTCTCTCACAGGCAAATTTAATAATAAATTTACATTGTCGTCAAACGAGAAGATATTTAAACATTTTTCATTATCGCGTAATTTTATAAAAAAATAAACATTAATATTTGAAGATTGAATATTTAATACAAGATATCTCTTTTCGTTTAAATTCAGATCCGCTGCTAATCACGAAGGAAGTGACGAGATGATTTTAGAGTAAAGTTCATATTGATTGGAACCGTGAATAATTTACGTTAAAATTAGATTTGCAGGTGTCGAATGTACCTGTTAACTTAAAGGGATGAAAGGTCATCAACAATATTCATCCCAAGTTCTCGTTCAATTCTCAGAATATTCAAAAATCTTTTACAAAATCATAAAAGACAATCGCAAGTTATAAACGCACGACTGCACATATTCAAATCACAGCTCCCTTCCTCTGAAGATTTAGGTTTCTTCCTTTTCTTGAGTGTCGAGGTGTCTTTCTTTTAACCTTCAGAGACGACAAGGCATGAGGTCACACGACTGCTTGTCGAATCGGGGGGCGCAGGGGGTTCCTCCGTTTGCTGAGGGGCGAAGTATGCCCCTTGTGCGTTGTCTCACCGCCCCCTCTCCACAGGACTCGGAACATGGACTCCAGGGAGACCAATCAGACATTATGCAATCTCTTCTGGCTGTTGAGTATTTAACAGAAAATACAAATTAGAACATAAAAAGATTTATAATTCTGCTTGCTTTTAACTTTAAATTATAGGTAGGTTTTTAGTTCTGTTTGCTTTTAACTTTACATAATATGTAGGTTTTCAACAGTGTATATGTATATGTATTATAGTGTCACTTAATAATTACAAGTTAAAAAAATATCAAAGAAAATTATGGCTACCTTGTGGTACACTGCGATGCGTTTAGAATAGTTTTAATAAATTTACAAACTATTGATTTTATAGGTGAAAAGGACCATGGTTTAACATTCTATTTTTCATTCATAAATATTCTAAATTATTTGTTGCTCTAACATATTAAAAAAAATCTATCTTTCCCACAGGTGAATGGTAAAGAAGTTCAAAAGGTTCACTCTCTATTGCTCATTATCTGAAAATATTTACCATAAGGGATGGGATTGCCAGGACCCCACGTGGGATTGGTAGAGTCGTAATTATTATCTTCGTTGCTGTTACTGTTCTTGTTCCTACAGGGCCGCAGGTTTTTACATTTTCTTCTTTTCAAAAGTTTCTTCGGGCAACCCCGTCCTCCGTTCACCGGGTGTTGCTAAAATAAATATAATCGATTAATTCAACAATTAAAGAAAGTCACATGTCGTGACAACATGACAGATTAATTAAGAAACAATAAAAGTGGTAAAAACGAAGTAATCTATTAATTTCAAGAAACAATAATAGTAATTTCAAAATAAACTCACAATAATGAATCTTGACTTTCGTTCAAACCCTCTTCCGCAGGTGGCATTGCATTCACTCCATTCTGACCAAGGAGACACTTCGCATTTCTTGATTTGCCCAACTGGTTCTTCGATAACTCCACTCGTCCCAGAATTCTGTCCATGACCAAACCTGCTTTCTGCTACGTATTCGTCTTCGTTACTGGCTCGGTCATTCTGCCTGTTTCTATCAGGATACCTCGATTTCCTTTCTTCATCTCTATCTGGATACCTTTGTTTTCTCTCTTCATCTCTATCAGGGTACCTCTGCTTTCTCTCATCATCTCTGTCAGGATATCTTTGCCTTCTTTCATCATCAGGATATCCTTGTTGCCTTTCATCTTGTTCTCTTGAATCTCTCCTATTGTTAACTCTTTGTCTATTTTGGTTGTTATTATTCCTTTCCCTTTCGCGTTGCTCTTTTCCTTTGTGTCTGTTGTTTGGATTTCTATGTCGTCCTTGTTGTGGATCTTCTATATCGTTAGATCCAGGTGAATAAGTAGGTCCGTCATATCCACTGAGGGAGCCGTCTCCTGTGACCTCCACTGACGATAGATCCCCGGCTATGCGGGGTCCAACCTGGTTTCCTGTATCCAATCCTGCGAATTGATCACGGCCTGTTGTGAAGTGAAACAGTAAATGGTTAGTAATTATTTAAAGAAAACTCAAAACATATTTGTGAAAACAAAAATAAAACCTAGTCAAGTAAGCATGCCTTCAAATAAAAAAAAGCCATGAATGAAAAATTAAGACGTTGGACACAACAAATTATTATATAGGAATAACTGTATAAAAAATTATTTAACAGTGTTCTGTAGGAAGACAGCAAAAAAAAACATCATATTATCTTTAGATACTTCTAGAAAGTGACTATCATTATGTTACCATTGTATTTTAATGCCTCGATTTAAATTTACCCTTTCTTACATAATATTTTAAAACTATATTTCGTAGAAATTTCTCCAATGCGATTATTAGATGCATTCATTGAATCAAATAAAAAAATTCCATTTTTTTGTTTTTGTTGTTTTTTTTTTGCTTCCTACTTTTGAGTCATGAATTGCGTCGTGAAATGTTTTATTATCATAGGTTTAGTTTAGACGTATATCGCATTTGAAACATTGTACAATCTGTACCAAAGAAACTTAAAACCGCATGCACGTGTGAAACGGTAATGCGCGTTTTCATCCCGCAACAAAATATCCCCGACAAAATATCCTCCGACAAAACAAAATTTATGTTTTGTTAGGTTGGGTTAGGTCAGGTTAGGTTTTAGTAGATATTTTTTTGGGAGATGTTTTGTAGGATATTTTGTCGTGGGATGAAAAGTCGCGGAACCGTGTGAAACAGTGCATTTTGATGACTGGAGTGCAATATGTATTGTTTGTTCAGAACATTCACATCCAAGCAAGATCCATACCAAAGAAGACATCCGGGTCGTCGTCCTGCTGGGGCGTATCGTACATGGTTTGGTTAGTCATCATCACTACCACTGAATTTACTTCTTCACCGTCCTCGGACAGAAGTTTATCAATCCTCTTTAAATCCTCTGCTTAATGCAGCGTGCAAGAAACCAACATCTACATTTATTCACCGCAAACATCCTACACATCACTAAACAATTGTTAAACAACAACTTAAGAAACATACAATAACACTTTTTTATTAAATTTTATTGAAACAATAAAAGATTAATTCATTTTAGTTGAAAAATGCAATTTTCCAAACGGTATAATTTTGATCTTAATTGAACTGAGTAGTCTGAGCAACGTGGATTTCATCTCAGGAACTTTCAATGTAAATGATTTAATGTATGGCGCGTGTATGGAAAGCGTCAAACTTTAATGCCGACCTAACGTTGTTACAGAAATCATCACAATATATGCGATTTTAAGGTCCAAAAAGCGGCATGCTTCCCTCCCACACTTTAGCCGTCGCATGTATGATTTACCCATCTTTCTCCTTTACTTACAGAGATTTTAGACAGTAAAGTGACTGTACCTGCGCGAGAATGGATCGTATCAAGTTCAGGTCGGCATTTAAGTTTGGCGCAAAAACACAACTTTCATGTTTCTATGCCTTTCAGCTGATCACAATTCGTAGAAAACCGGCATTTAATGGTGACATTTCAAACGCCAAAAATACTAAATGATCACTCGTCCTTGATTGGCCATTTGATGACAAAATTTAATGGTTTGGACTGCATATTATTTCCAGATGAAATCCCTGTCGCGCAAATAACCTTTTTTCTCGAGTGATTTTCTACTCACGATCACGTCAGACTGAGAAATTAATCTGTTTATTTATATTTTAATCTACAAAACAAAAATAGAGCCAAAGTTTTTAATGTTTTCAAATTTCATTGCGTATTTTATGCTCCCTTATTGCGAGGAAAATCATTGACAATCTGACTCAATCAAGTAAAATATTTACGATGGTATTATGAAAGTGTAATCGGATCGGATTTGAAATTAATTCAATCATTTCACTTCAATCGCTAATGCACTGCAGTGGAAAATCCAATCAGTGAAATAGCAAAACGAAAATATTTTAACATTTAATGGCCAGCGTTTTACGACAAATCCTTCAAAAATATTTTCATATTATGCTGGCGCATACTTCATTTTGCATTGAAAGGACAGGTTACATGTTACTAGTCGAGGTGAGTGCACAATGCACATTTCGCGTTTCGATTATCGTTACTTTTAATTTGTGTAAATAGGTTAGACGTCTGGGAATTAAAAAAAAAAATTGGTTTTGCTCTATTGGTCTATCCGACAATAATAATACCTATGTGATATTTAATTTATACTTAATTAAATTAGTTTTAGAAGACCACTGATACACTCGGGAAATGTTATAACTCTCATAAAGATATTTTTTTGTGTTTCTTGGGCATTAACTTTGTAACAATTTCTAGACATTTTGTTTTGAAGAGTTTTAATTTTCAATGTACATTTGTTACTTTAATTTGAAAATGACACGGATGTGTCGAACCGGTCGCAATTTTTAAAAAATTAAAGTCACAGATGTACATTGAAAATTAAAACTCTTAAGAAAATCTCATAAAGATAAATTATCCACGAAATTACAAGAACAATTAGAGGGAGTTTGGTCCAGACGATCCTAAAAATTGCCTTTTTCTGTTCAAAAATCTTCCAATACATGTGGAGAATACATTTCCAAAGACATATAAAGCAGGTAGACCGGAAAACGGAGCGGCCCGGTTACAAGCAAAACTTCAAACGCGCGTTTCTCAAAACCACATTTTTCAAGCCAGCTGGAATAGAAGCTCTTCAAAATTTTATCTGATTAATTTCATTCAAAGTTTAAATTAAATACTATTAAATGTATATGCAGATGAAACGCGAATTATAAAAAAATTATATCACAGAACAAAGTTATTGTTAGAACAAAGTTATTTACATTTGTAGATACACAAATCAAATTTTTAATAGTGTTTTTTCCTGTGCAAATGTACCTTTACATGTAATAGAAGTTTCGTGAACAAAAATAAATTTTATTTTTGAAAAAAGCGCGTTGAAAAAAAACTCGGCTGGAACAGACTCCCCTTTAAGCTGGGATCCCTAGCTAGGATCCGGATGTACTCTTAAATCTATTTTAAAGAATATATAAAATAGATTAATGAGAATAGGCTTTAAATAACATAGTAACCTGAATTTGAATCGACTTTAACTTTCGTTATATAAATACACCATAGATTCTAATAGAATAAATAAAATTGCCAGTAAAAGAAAGTTTTACTGTGCGACATAAAAATACCCTATTTTTTCTTGATTGCAACATTTGCCACTCAACCGATCAAACATGTAACAAAGAGTTTTTATAAGATCACCAAAGTTCTCTATAAGAAATGGCTTGAGAAAAATTCTCCAAATGTTCTAACACCCTAAAAGAAACATTTTCATAGAAACTCCATTTATATTTATATACGAAATTTAAATAAATGTACGATTTAGACCACCTTTATATGAGCTGCAAACCCGCAGACATTCCTGGAACGATTCGAAATTGTTCCTATTCCCTTGGCAGCCTGTGTAACCAAATGGTTCACAAGCTTTGGTCGTTATATCGAAGAACCATCTCTCCACATAAGCTCTGCACGGGCCCACGAGCTTGGGGAGGCTGCATATTTCTAGAAGGGTTAGTTGCCAATTGTTAGTAGGTATTAGTGGGGTTAGTTTGCATGCAACCAGATAATATTTCAGATAAGTAAAAGTAGTGATAGTACGGATACTTCTTTGGAAATGGAAGATAAGTTAATTTTCATAGAGCAGCACAATTTTTGACGGTGAAATAATTTTTCAATTGTGGTTTTAGTTGGAAGATATTACCGAAAGACGATCAGCCCGGCTTTTATGTGATAAATTAATTAATAAATAGTTAAGTCTACCTACTTTAAAAAGTAGATATTGTACTAGATAATATGTTTTTGCAAATCAAGAGTCTAAGAAGGTATCAATCATTTTAGTTAAATTTGGATCTTTTAAAGAAATTCTTTTTTTTGTGTTCAGAATCTTAGCCAGAAAAACATTGTTAATTTACAAGTATAAGCGAAGAACTGAGAAATTTTGG
Organism: Limnephilus marmoratus; assembly: GCA_917880885.1. NCBI lineage: Eukaryota > Metazoa > Arthropoda > Insecta > Trichoptera > Limnephilidae > Limnephilus > Limnephilus marmoratus. The sequence goes on from OU862911.1 coordinate 15,670,395, forward strand.
GAAACGAAATAAGAGGCTTACCTAAAACCTACTTACGCAAATGAAGTTTATTTTTTTCCAATTCAACTGATACAAAGAAAAGCGAGAAATATATTGGGTAATAACAACAACATCTGATTAAAATAAAAATAGAAACATTTAGTGGTGTTGTACATGTTAATTATGCTAGCAAAAATCCATGAGTTTTCAAATTAATCATATAATATAATATTGATAAGTATAATTCTTTGAATCCCTGAGGGACTAAACGAAAAAGTCTCTGCTTTGATTTATCAGATATACCCTAACAAAATAACTTTATAGTGATTTTTAATATTCTTCCACTGGATGCACTAAAAATTCTAAATTTTGTTTGTAACTGACTCATGCTTTGTTTCAATTCAAATGCTTAATAGAAACAGAATTAACAGCATTATTTATTCTGTAACAGAACGTTATTTTATAAAATAATAAATTAGGTTTGGTTATTTTAAGGATAGGTTAGTTTAAACTATTTTTAAATTCTCTGTAAAGAGATCATTTGGGCTAAGAATTGCTTAAATACATAAAACAAATGTAAGACAAAATGAACGAAAACGGTTAATTGTTAAAAGTATAAAACACCACAATTAATATTAAAAACATCCACTTACGTCTCGCATCTTCCTCCGTTATATCACAGGATGGTAAAATCCCTTCACACTCGACCCTTTGCACCAACTGAACGTTGGGACATCTGCTGTTTTTGTCTGTCTCCAGGTCTCCTGACTGAGGATCTTCTTCTTCCTCTTCTTCCTCTTCACCGTCACCGTCTGGTTCTTCCTCATCTTTCTCTTCCTTCGTTCGCTGGGGGTAATAGAAAAAAATTTGTTTAACTGTCGTGAGTTCTAACCGAGGGAGGGTAGACTGCAAGATTTAGTGAAGGGGAACAAGAAGGCTAATTGAAGAACTAATTGAGAACTACCTTACCATTCAAATGTGGTTACTAAACCAAGTTGAAGCTCAAAAAACAAACAGTTCGTTTTGAATGAATCTTAATATCTGGAATATTGATCAGAAGACCATGGTTCTGTACCTACTATTTGATCCGAATAAATCAATCTATAAGAAAAGAAGATTCAGATATATCTTCAGCTGCAATCTTTCCACGAGTCTAAAAACCGAACATTATTTTTTTCGAAAACCACAAAGCAGAATAAGTAAGCAGAATCACATCGATGATTACAACAAGATTTTTTTCACGAATAAATACCTACATTATTAAAGATAAATTAAGACAATATAAGCGAAACTCAATCGACAATCTGGAAACAGAAAAATCAGAAAAAAATATTGGCACCTCTAGGACTCGAACCCAGGACCTCTCGGTTTGCCTGGAAAGCGAGAGGTCCTGGGTTCGAGTCCCAGAGGTGCAAATACCTTTTCTGATGTTTCTGTTTCAGATTGTCGATTGAGTTTCGCTTATATTGCCTTCATGACCTCCGTAGTCCAGTGGCTAAGACTCATGACTCACATTCCGGAGGTCGCGGGTTCGAACCCGGCATGCGCAAATAAATTTTATTTGATTAATTTGTGTTATTTCACAATTAATTCATTTAAAATAATATATAGTATATTTGCGGCATGTTCCAGAGTGGAAGATACTATTAGTATTGCCCTGGTGTAAGACCACCATTCAGAATTGAAACGTTGCTTGAAAATGGCTTTAGCCGTGTTTAGTGACCAGATCTGAATAGCCAGGTACTTCCCAACCTTCCCCTTCCCCACCTCCTTCCCCTCCCCACTACCTTCAGCCTCACAACATACCCCAATTGGGGAGGCCATAGTCTCACTGGCTCCAGACGGGAGCAGTTGAGATTCTTGTGCGGTATTCACTGTAAAAAAAAAAAAAAAAAAAATTTAATTAAATATTAATTGTCTTTTTTGACAAAAATGTAAATATCTTGTGTGAATATGATTTTTAACTATTATTCAAGTTGCAACAAAAGTGAGATTCTCAAAAGTGAGAAGCTGGTTGACCCGACGACGCGGTCAATCCACAGTTTAACAAAAACATGTAGTTTGTTTTAAAAATTTACTTTTATTAACTGAAAAATGCTTTATTTTTAAAGTGAGTCAGTCAAAATCTGAAGAGTTTCGGAAAACAGAAAAATCCTTTCAAATTTTCTCCATTCAAAACACTTTCCCGTCCTCAGTTTCCATTTGATTAGGAGAGATATAATAGTTTAATCCCCCTGAGAGATAGTCGAAGACTTTCAATCGGCTAACCACAAGCATCCCGAAGCCCGAACGATATTTCCAAATGATCAGACAAGTACAAAGGAAGGAGTGATATCAAAAGCAAAATCGTGTATTTACAGAGGACCCGAGATGGGATATAGGAAGATGTGGTTAGTTTTGGTTACCCGATGATTTTCAAAGAATTCGGTATTTCCTTTGTACCTACCCCACATACCAAACAAAAGGATTTGCTGCAAAACCACTACTGACAAGTCTGAATTCTGTGAAATACGCCGCGAATATTTTCTTATGAAATAAACCATATTGTTTGTGTTTTCGTTAAAAAGTGCCACACGAATAACTCGCAATATCAACACATTATTTTACAACGCCTTTTGATTTTTTAAATAATAGTCTATAAATGGTGTTAAGGAACGAATTGGACATACTTTGACTGGTGATTCCTGTCATTCTTTGTAGTAAAAATGTAAATGAAACTTTTTTTCAGGCGAAATCTGGGATTTTTATTATTTTATTATAGTGATTTATTTTTCGGGTATTATGCTGTGTTGCGCTACCTTTTTCTTTAGGCAACGTTTCCGACATCATTACAGTGTCCATCATCAGGGCAGATGCGTTGCCAAATAAAATGCATAACATTCAATGTACAATAGGTTTAGCATAATAATGGAAGATAATGTCAGCACGAAAACAGGCCTTTTATACCCTCTGTTCGCATCTTACATGCAACAGATATAGGTTCACTATTATTCCATAATCTCATCTATTAGTCCAGTCCAATGGTCCAAAAGGAGGTGTAGAATGCGGGAGCAAGGACCTAAGCGATTCCTTCAGAAAAAAATTCAGGGTGCTTAGGGCGTGAACACACCAAAAGTCCTGATGTCTAGGTGGTGAACTAAGGGAGGGGGTAAAATTTTAGGGTGCTTAGGGTGTGAACATACCAAAATTCAGAATAAATGAAAGCACTTAAAATTATCTACAACTTTTTTTCAGAGAACAGTGATAACAATGAGGTTTATAATTTTATGTACTTAATGTAAAGAAATAATATAAAATTATCACGAGATAATTATTATTATTATTAAAATACAATTTATTTTTTTTCAAAAAACATGATTTTTGCCTACTTTATTTAATAACTCGCTTTAAAGTGTGGTCACACATATTATTAGGCGAAGGAACAAAAGTTGTGTGTCAGTAAGATAAAAACAGCTTTTTCTGAAAATGACAATAATTTTCGAAAAAAATCGAAAAATTGCTGTTAATGTTGGCCAGTTGGAGATTAATTTGCATAAGTGCATGTATTCATAAGGTGAATTAAAGTCTATGCAACTTATTTCTTTTCTTATTGAATATTTTAGGAGATATGAAGGAATATTTAAGTATGAGGTAAAATGATTTTTTTAAATATCTACATTTGTGAAGCGTGTAACTTATTAATGGAGAATTAATAAAAGTTGTTGATATTTTTAAGAGCTTTCATTTCTAATGTAATTTTCCCCTGCGACTCACCGTTTTAGAGATACAAGCAGAAACCCGAAAATTGGGACCTTCCCCCCTCTCCCCCTAATTCACCACCTAGACGTCAGGACTTTTTTACTTGAAACAGCAGAAATGCGAATGCTTAGATGGTCGGCAGGAGTATCATTAAAAGATAAGATCAAAAGTTCACGCATTCGTGGTAGCCTGGGTGTCACAGACATAAATAGCAGGCTGGAAGAACGACAGTTGAGATGGTATGGACATATAAGACGGAGACCATCAGACCACACTATGAGGCAGGCAATGTCTATGGAGCTTCATCGACAGTCATCCAAAGGAAGACCGAAGAACTCCTGGACGACTCAATGTTCCAAAATTCTTCGAAGAAACGGCCTGGATGAAGGCGATACCCAGAACAGAAGATATTAAAACCTGAGAACGGGAAGAGCCGACCCCAACAGCCTACCTAGGCAATGAGTTGGGACAGCGCAAAGGAAGAAGACGTCAGGACTTTTGGTATGTTCACACCCTAAGCACCCTGAAAAAGTTTCTGAAGGAATCGCTTAGGTCCCTGCTCACGCACTCTATACCTCCCTCCTTGACTGGACTATACGTCCATTGCAGAAAAAATGAACCATCCCACACCCGAGGATTTAACAAATGTGCATTGACTCTGTGTAAGTATTTTTGTTTTATACTTACTGCATTAGCTCCCCAACGCTCTTTCTTTCGGTCTATCCTCGAGTAAGCCTGGTCTTGTTGCTCCTCCCCGCTGTTGGCCAGCAGGGTTCTGCTTCTCATTCTCCAGCCCTTTCCACAGGTGGCCGAACAATCCATCCAATCCGACCAAGGACCCGTTTCGCAGGACTGCTCTTCGGCTTTATCTTCTTCTGCATTCTCCTCCACTTTAACTCTGGGAACAAAACAACCGTCATGTTAATAAATAAGAAAACTGCCATAGATTGACAATTGGGGATAAAATTTTGGTTCTCAAGTTTAAACATTTTTTACCACTATAATAAATTCCTTTTCATACGGAACATTTTCGTCTTAATCATTTTTCAGTTTGATAAATAAAACAGTCTGATTGGTATGAATCAGATACGTAGTACGTATTACGTTCATATGTATAATAGGATGGGCTGGCGCCGATAAAACGCAAACACAATGCTTCTACATTGCGCAAAAACTAACAATTAAAATGACTTTAAAAAAATCATTTTTGTATTTTTCAGAACTTATATTTAAAGAATTTAAGATCAGAAAATTAAATACTCTGTTTCTATACCACTTAACGTAAAAACTGTACGAAGAAGATATTTTAAACAAAGCAGCACCATTCAAAAACACAGCAAATCTTTGGGTCAACAGAATTACATATAACTAAACAAACAAATTTATTTAATAAATACTATAAATATACTGAAAACTTCTAAACAAAAAAATTATACCAATTAAATTTATTATTTAAATTAAAAGTTCAATAAAAACAACTAGAGTAATAAAAAAATATTATAAATAATCAACACTTTACAAGCGTAGCTTTTCATGGAAGCACATAGTTAAATAAAAAAAATATATTCAAAATTATGAAAACAAAATATTATCAATTATGTTTATACTTTGTGTAAATAAATATTTTTTTAATTCTCGAATACATTTGCATACATATAAGTTCCCTGCGTTGCTTGAGCTTCACGCAGAGTATTTCGAATTCAGATGTAAATAATAATTTTTCTATTATTAAACGACTTCAAAAAGGAGGAGGTTCTCAATTCGACTGTATTTTATTTTATTTTATTTTATTTTTTTTTTTTTTTTATGTTTGTTACGCCAGAACTATTGACTAGGTGAACCGATATTGATGATTTTTTTTTTATTTGAAAGCTGATGCTTCCCGTGTGGTCCCATTTTAATTTGGTCTAGTTCCGACAATAGCATCCATGAGAAAACCATATAAGTCTTAAATTTGCATAAGTATGTGCGCGACAAATGGACGAATAACTCAATATCACGCCAACCGATTTCGATGATTCTTTTTTTATTGGAAAGGGTGTACTTCAAGGGTAATTTAATGAGAGTTTGGTTAGGTTCTGATTATCGGATCCATGACAAATTAACGAAACTCGGCCGAATCTCTTTGACCTTAACGTCGCTTTGGTCAAATTATGTCTGTCTCATATGAGCAGTACGTTTAGTAGGTTTACCCATATTCAGAAAAATTAGTTAGTGTACTTCAGATTCACTAAAAATCAAAAAATAAACAAAAATTTTAACAAAACAAAAAACGACTTCAAAAAATGCACTAAAAAGTAAAAAAATAATTTCGTATTCTTCTACAACTTCATAATCAACTTACTTTTTCTAATCATCAATATGTAGGTACGATTGTTATTTTTGGAGTCGGTGTCAGCAAAGGTACCCGGCCCGGCGGGTTCACTTGACAGCTCCCCGCGCCGCCGCGGCTCCGCTCTCGCCTCTCACCTCGTCAAGTCGCTTGTACGATACAAGCACACCTCACCTATAACTATGTATGTAGTTACAAACCTACCTTGACTGACACCGACTCCAAAAGTAACAATCATACCTACATTTTGATGATAAGAAAAAGTAAGTTGATTATGAAGTTGTAGAAGAATACGAAATTATTTTTTTACTTTTTAGTGCATTTTTTGAAGTCGTTTTTTGTTTTGTTAAAATTTTTGTTTATTTTGAAAGTCAAGTTGGAGTTCAAAATTTCATCAGCAAGTATTGTTTCATAACGTTGATGGATTTCATACGTAGGTATTTGTGTTCCAATTTACCATGCAGATCGGAGGAATCCAGAAGTTGGACTTCCGCACATTAAGTGTACTTACCTATACGGTGGACTAAGTCAAGTACCGCTATATCGCCAGTCTATCAACAACCATCGGAACAAATCGTAACGTGACATTTCGCTCGACGTTGAAATATTAAAATTTATATCAATCGGAAGCGTGTAATGTGAAGTATTATCTCGCCGTCTTTATCGAATGCTTCGTGTGAACCGCTTCATTGTATCGTGACTCAAACTATATCGTGGTTATAATAACCGAACAATCTTACCGTACGCCTTGGATACACCTATGACCGTCGCCGAATGAAGATCAAACTACGAGACACAACAGTGAGTATTGCTTAATTGTGTATACCGGATCTTGTTTGGTGATTGGGCATAATTCTTATCGAAATCCATAAGCGTTTCATTTAGTAAGGAGTAGCCGCAAGATTATTCTAAACCCCCGTGCCATCGTGCACGATTCAAGTATCAAAATTCCACTTAAAAGGGCGAAAAAAGGGGATGGGGGTGATTTTTTTAAAATCTCACGTAAACAATGACATTTCTCTTGAAAGAAAAACTTATTTATGAGATGATATATAAGTCTTATTTATAAAGAGTTCATGAAATATTTCCACTGGAAATAAAGTAACTTGTTTAAAAAATATATTTAACTTTTAAAATATATTGATAGAGAATAATATTGTTTCACATGAAAAAAGGATTTTGTGTAAACTGTAGGTACTTGGCATTATTTTGATAGCAGATTACAAATTTTGAATTATTCAAAATGTTAAAATTATGCATCTTTTAAAAAGTGAGTTGTACATAAAGTTATGTACTGTAGATAAACCTGTTACTGTTTGCATTGGGATATTGCATGTAATTAATTTAATTAGCGGCCCTTTCACGTCTCAAAACTTATGTAAACATTTGTAAATTACTCGTTGAATGGGGAACTGACGCAGCCTTCAGTTTTGGGAAATTTGTAACGTGAAATTTCACGTTAAAATTGAAATTCTAATTTTGGACCCTGCCTGTACATTTCATATTTAGGTGAAATAAAAAAAACGTGTTGTCAGGCAAACTGTGTGATTTTTTACATGTTGTTTCAGAATCTATGCTTTGATGAATGGCCTATGGATGTGAGGCGGGAACACTGACAGCAAAGTCAGCGGAACGGCTGGACATCTTCGAAAGAAAGGTACTTCGAAGAATCTTAGGAACGGTGCGAGAGGGAGAGGCATGGAGAATCCGCCACAATAATGAGCTCTATGATATTTACCAAGCTCCCAGACTCTCCACCCATTTAAGACTCCAAAGATTAAGATGGGCTGGACATGTGCACCGAATGCCAAGCACACGAGTACCGAAGAAGGTTCTGACAGGACACCCGGGAGGTAAACGAAAAGCGGGCAGACCTAGACTGAGATGGGAGGATGATGTCAGGAAGGATGCAAGAGGATTACTCCATGTTGCAGATTGGAAGACGACGGCCGAGGACAGAGGAGGGTGGAGGCTTATTTTGAAGGAGGCCAAGGCTCGAAATGGGCTGTAGCGCCATTGAAGAAGAAGAAGAAGCTTTGATGAATATTTTATTAATGGTATAAAATAATAGCTTTGATAATAATCACAGAATTCATAAATTGAAATAAATTAAGACTGACCGATTTCGCTTCACACAATCTTCATTGGAGTAAACTAATCAAAAATACATTGTGTGTGCTTTTTTACACATTTTATAGACTGAGGCAAAATATAAAGTCGGAGACGTGAACGGTAAGATGTAAGATATTATGTATATATTTATCATGGTACAATTAATTATTAATTTTTATCATATGTAAAAAAGACAGACAATTTGCTTCTGCAGCATAAAGAAATCATAATTGATTTACAGCTTCTAAAAAAGTAAGCATATAATTCAGGTCGAAATATGTGTTTAAAGGATTGAGAAAATTAAAACAAAATTATAATATTTTTAACACACAATCAATAATTATCAACAAATCTACAATATGAAAACAATCCAAATTTAAAATCCAACATTTAATCTACAATATATTTTCAATGTACCCAACTACGAAAAATTCATAATCGGAATAAAATATAAAGTTTCTATAATAATTAAGAAAATGAAGACAAAAACATAATTATTACGAAAGCAGCTAAACAACTACAATTCAAATGCCTACTTATTTTTTCATGTATTAATAAAACATACGGCAGACAATAAACGGCAAAGAAAAAGCATTTTATTACCAACACCAATTTATAAACTTAACAGCCCATAAATAATATTTTAAGTACTAAATATAATAATTATAAAGAAACAAACTACTAATAATCAATCTGGTGTTTTAATCGTACTGTGCGCAGCTTGGTCCGTCGCCATAACAGTCATCCGTCTGCTGTAAGTCAGGTCTAGCTTCAAGGTTCTGATGGCACCTTTTAAAAGCCCCTTTGGTCTTAAACTTGCGGGATCGGACCCTTGACCCCGGACCGCAACGCGAACTGCAGGAGGACCAACTGGACCACTCGGTCAGGGCGCAAGGTCCTTCTCGCTGTGCTGGGTCAGGCTCGTCCTCTGATGGAAGCCTGTGTTTGTAAGGGTTAAGATAATAAGAGAATGAAGTGGATAGCTAAATTTTTCTTCTACAGCAATTTGTCAGCAAGAATCAGGCTCGTCAAGGGTGCTCGTTAAAATCTGATTTAACAACAATTCGTCAGCAATAATAATAATAATAATTGGATAATTTATAAAGCGCCGTTTTTGTGAAAAATCACCTCAAGGGCGCTAAAATGCGCAATGGCATCCATGTATGTAAGCCTAGTTTTGGAAGGGTGCAAGATAATAAAAGAATGATGTGAAATTGTGGATAGCTAAAATCTAAGACAATTCGTTAGTAAGGGTCAGACTTATCCACATATGGAAGCCTGGTTTTGGAAGGGTGCAAGTTAATAAAAGAATCATGTGGAATTAGGGAAAGCTAAATTCTATCCGCAAGAATCACACACGTCCACGGATGGAAGCCGTAAATGAAGTTAAGGTTAAGATAATACGGTATTATGTGGAATAGTTTTCGGTTACGCTTTGTAAATATATTATATGGCATCAAGAAAATTAGTGATATTTCACAAAAAATGCAAACCTTCACCATGGAGAAGAAAATTGATTTCATCGTCTGAGGAAACACTTCAGGTAGGGTTTAAAAATAAAGTAGTTTTAACTATATCACAGAATTTGTGAGTGTTCCCGACTGAACAACGTCACGGTGAGCTCTGGCATCATTAAATTTGTATATCTTTTATGCCTAACATTTGATGACTATTTTCTAACATGAGTAACAGAAATTTAAAATATCAATTTACTTAGTTCATCAGCAATATAAAACAAAGATAAAACACCGATTTGTTTTTTAACTTTTTTGTATTGTTAAACAATGAATGATATTTCTAATAATAAACTTATTAAAACTTAACATAAGTAAACTCGAGTAGGAATCGAACAGAAAGTTAGAAACTGACAGTGAGAATCCACTAGCTCCCAACCGCCTGGAGCCAGTGAGACTATGGCATATCCAATTGGGAAATGTTGTGAGGAAAGAGGTAGTGGGATGGAAAGAAGAAGGGGAGGAGAAAGGAGGTGAAGTATCTGAGTATTCAGATCTGGTCATCAAACACGGCTAAAACCATTTCAAACAACGTTTCCAATCTAAATGGTGGTCTTAAACCAGGGCCACACAGAGACCATCTTCCACGTTTTGACATGCCGCAAATATGCGTTATATTATTTTAAATGATTAAATTGTGAAATAACACCATTCAATCTAATAAAATGTATTTAAATGTGAACCCGCGACAATCGGATTGCAAGCCGAGAGCATTACCCCTCGACCACGGAGCCCGCTGCGAGGTAAAACCTAAAGTTCTTGTAGATTATATTGAATCCGTTTTAAAAATAGATTTTTAAAAAATAACCAATACCGACCTTTCAAATACCAACCAAATACCATCGTAAAATATTTGGATGTTATTTCGTTATTAAATTGGATAACAGTGGATCCAAAAATATTCTCGTAACCTCGGGTGATTCGTTTTATTATTATACCGTGATTTAATAAAGAAAATTTTTATTCGGAAGCAGAATCTTAAAAAAGTTACCTTATTCATGAATATAAACAGCTACTAGATTTGATTGAACATACCTCCCATGAATTCTTAGCTCGTGAACTTGATCCTAAGTAAAGATAAAAGTAAACTTCGGAGAACGCTAACACCGTAGAATCTAGATAACCAATATCCCCCGATATTTCATATTTCTCATTTTTTAACAATTCTTTTATTTTTTCTTTAAAACAAGTTTAAATACACGAAGGTTTTTTGCTGAAAAAAATCCCCCCAGTTTATTCAGTTATAAAATAAACGTAACAAAGTTACTTTCGTAAATGATATTATACTAAATTCTACCCTAATAAAGAGAAAGCTTTTTAAAGGTAGCGTTATATTTGTGTAAAAGGCTTTTCTTATTCGTTTCACGGAAATTGTTTTTGTATGTCTAAAAGATTTGGTACGATTTTAAAATAACAAACAAATTATTTTTATAAAATGGTTTGATATTAACAAACGGTATTTACTGAAAAAAAATCGTTAATCAAAAGTAGATAGATATTCCTTATCCTATGATAGTTAAATCCGTATTTGTAATTGCACAAAACTATACAGACTGTCCGGTAGTAAAGTGCATTAACTTCGGGAGGTGATTCTACATGATTGTATAAGTAAAAAAGATAAATTACTTTTTTCGAAATTCCAACTTTTAGTAGTTTTGGGATAAAAACGTATAAAATCACACCGGCATGTACGTGCAGCATTATTATTTTCCGCTGTTAGTGTTGAATTTTATTCGCGTACTTTAAAAACTTTATTGTTGTTAATAAAAACTTGTTGATTTAACATTGAGGTGTATATATATCAATGTGATTTAATGTGTCTTTATCTAGTGTGTATTTGTTAAGACCGACTCAAAGGAACGACTTTATTCAGTGCGTGTTTTCTTCTGACTTACTTTTGTTTATTTAGTTGTAGTAACTTTACGCTTTATTTTTTTAGTTGTAGACATTAAGTTATTTTGTAATTGAATTATTATGTCAATGCCTGGCTTTACCAACGAAGAACGGACAGACATTCGTTATGTCTACGGGCTCGTTGATGGAAATGCTGCTGCCGCATGCCAGGAATATGAGCGACGTTTTCCAAATCGAAATTTGCCAAACGCTCGTGTTTTTGTTCAATCGCATGCACTTTTTCGCGAACTAGGCCCAGGCCGAAGAACTTGAAATAACTGTGCTGGTAATTAACCACTGGCGAACGGAGACTTGATCATGGCTACAATCGTGAATGACCCTACATGGTCCTTTCGTAGATATATATTTTATTTTCTTTCTGCTATTATAGTAATTACTTACATTATAACATAATCATAATAACTGTTTTTTCCTCATTACTTATTTTATTTTCAGAAAGTTTCGTCGACTGGTCGTAGCCGTTATTTTTCTTTTCTTTTACTAACACTATTATCTCTTTTTAATGTTACCTATTTCAGAAGAATTATTCCACGGGCTGCTACTTCTATTTATCTTTTTAATAATGTTAATTACTTGCATACTGCTTACTAACCCCGTATACATGGACATTGGAGGGTCTAGAGTCGTTCAAATAAATGTAGCTTCGTTAAAAAAAAGTAGAGTCTTAACGTGTGCGGTGAAGGAGGAAACCACGTGTTTCCTTATAACGCTGTTGGGAAAGTGGTGAGGTCCCCTCCAATGTCCCTTCGTAGAATTTCTGCAATGACTGGTGTTCCGAAAAGCATTCCGATTATGTATAAACGTCAAACTCTCAGTCTTGTTATTGTTTACAAACGGTTTCCATGGATGCAGACCAAATCGCGCCCGGCAAGCTTACAGAAACTTTATCGGGTAAGTGTAACCTTACGCTGAGGATTTTTAGTAGGTATGTCTTTTTTTGGGAATTAGTTATTAATCTTTTTTACTCCAACCATAATGTAGAATCACCTAACGAAGTTAATGCACTTTAACCCCGGACACCCTGTATATTATGTTTTTTAATATATTGTTACAGTGTAAACCAAAAACGAATGTAATCATTAAAGAAAATAAAGTCAGAAAAGAAAGTAAAATCAGAAAATGATTCGGTCGCATCTAGGCATTGAACCAAGGGCCTTAGTCTTGCCGGGGCTCTGCTTTACCACTGAGCTGAATCGACTATATGTATTCCCTTCGGTCATATAACTGTATCATGCTTCGACTAAGAACTACAAACTAAGAACTACAAATTATCTTCATTTACTGAACGCGTATTTTTTGGCTGCTAACTCTACTAACTCTATGCATGATTGCATTGATTGATTTTACCCGAATTAATTGCAATTTAGATAGTTTCCTGGATGAATATATCATTTTTTTATTTCAATGTGCGACATCTATTGACTTTTATACAAATATACCAAGAATATTTTTATTTTTGGAATAACTTATTGAGAAAAACCTCAAATTATAATATGTAATCATTGAAGACGATTGTGGACAATGCCTTCTATGATTTATTATTATTATCGTTTGAGATTTTAATAATTTAGTTATTCTAAAATAATAAATACATGTTTTGTACATATCGCACAAATTCATTTTCTCGTATAATGAGATATGGCGTCATAAAATTTACTGTCAGGGGGGCGGTAGACGACTCAGAGAAAATTAGGGGGCGTTGAGATGGCACAGGAAGGTCATGGGCAGGTAACAAAAAATGGTCTAAAACAGACAAAGAAACACGCTTGTCTTATTATCTATCCATTACATTCATATACAAGATGTCCCAAAAGAAAGTTTATATTTCGTGGATCGATTTAAAAAAAATTAAGGGTTCTATCGAAAAACTGTTACATACTAAGATACACAATTTGGGAATTTATTTCGTAAAAATAATATCGTCCAAATGTAAACCTTCGCGTTATGACGGCTCGGCAGGTAGGCTACATGATGGCTGCCATTTCGTTACGGATATTTTCTTTTGATTGCATCAGGGATGTCGATTTGTTGGCGTACACTTTAGATTTGAGATAACCCCACAGGAAAAAAGTCCATGGGGGTTAAGACAGGACTACGAGGAGGCCAATTTATGTCACCTCTCCTGGAGATCAAAATTGCCAGAGAAAATTTCACAAACTCGTGGCAGAGACGTATTGGACGAATGTGATGTTGCTCCGTCTTGCTGGAACCATTAGGTATTTGTACAAAATGCTGTGTAACGATGATTTATGCACATTTAAAACACTTGCGCGTTTCCGAATCGAAAAGTTTGAGTCATTACGAAAAGACTGATAAACACTCTCTACGTTTTCTACCGTCCTCGATGACCTTAGTCGCCCGGATTTTGGTTTTGCCAGCGTTGTACCGATCTCTTCAAACTTTTTGACCCATTTTAGAATGAGAGGAATGCTTGGCGTATCATTGAATTGACGAAAATCTCGAATATTGCAGAATCTTCTATGCGCTACAGTTGCCGAATCACCATTTTTGTACAACTCACGCACGTACAACGCGCGGTCGCTGCCGAGAAATGCTCCATAGCGACTGAATTCCCAAGAGCCAGACTACTGATTGACATACCCACCGCACCCCTCGGAAAAGTTGCGTTCTAACAGAAAGCAAAACAAATATAAACATTCTTTTGGGACACCCAGTAAACATTAAAAAGGATGATATGAAATTTAAATTTTTTTGATTTGTAATATGTTAATTAATAATTTGTCCCATGCCAACTCAAAATGAAACCACCTCAAAAAGGTCATTAAAAGCTATGGAAACATAATTTTAAAATACCCGGTAACCCAAACCTAACTTAACCTATTTAACCAATTTTTTTTTTTTTTTTATCATCACTCTTCGTGACCTTTTTGAGGTGCTTCTGAGTTGGTTTTCTTCTGAGTTGTCCGGTCACCAATATTTTCATCCTACGTGTATTATTATTATTTTGAATTGACACTATAACTTTATTATGAATAAAAGAAAGATATTTAGAATTGGTATTTTTTACTTGCTAAACAAATAGGTATAACAAATATAATCTATATAAATAAAAATGAATCGCCGAAATGTATGTACGCGCATAACTTCCGAACGACTGCACCAAATTGGATAATTCTTTTTTTTCTGTGTTTGTTATTGTCAGGATAAGGTTTGTATAAAACTACTGGTGAGCTCTGGCATCAGAAATTTGTATAAAAAAATGCAATACGTGGCACGTGAGCTGTTTGTAAGCTGAATGTACCGGGAATGAATGTATGGAACGCGTGAGGGGGGAGGGGGAAGGGGGAGGCAAACTCGGGAGTGAGATTCGTGGGACAGAGGAAGGGGGGAGTGGAGTGGGGAGAGGGGAGGTGGAGGAGGCGAAGTGGGAACGCGAGAGGGGAAGGGGACGCGGGAGAGGAAGGGGGGGGGGGCAGAAGGGGGACGCAAAGAATGGGAAAGGACATGCAGGGAAAAACAATTTCTTTATTAAATGGCATAGCAACGCATGCCGGGAATCAGCTAGTTTAATATATTTTTAATAGAATTATTGATTCCCTGACAGTTGAGCCCCCCCCCCCCCCAAATATTGAAAAAAGTGGGTGGTGAGAACCTATGCACAAAGTCTATGTAACGATTTTCCTTTAAATTTGGAGCTTTGACATATCAACTTATAATAGTACATATAATATAACAAAATAAAGAAGTTTGACCTTTTTAAAATATCCAAGATGATAAAAGAGGGTCGCAATGTTCTGACAGACATAAATAAAATCCTGAAAGAGTCAGATAGTAAAACTAATACTCACGTAAAGAGACGTTTCATGTTACCCCGCAATCACAGTACCAAAAAACACAAAATACTACAGTCAAATTACGCTACCCAATGTGGCCATCCCATTAGGGGTAGCCCGGGCTCCACGCAACCCTTGGTGGTTCCTTTGAGAGTTGGGGTCGATCTCACGGAAACGCCGAGAGCCTTAAAAAACCAAAGTGACTTTAAAATATGAGACAAGCGCCATTTCCCCAGAAAAAATCGCTCTTCCGGAGTGGCTCATTTAATACGGATAGGTCTATTAAAACTCACAAAAGTTACTAAAGGTATTTTATTTTTTTACCAAACAACCATTGAAAAGCTTTTTAAACGACTTCAAAAAGGTGGAGGTTCTCAATTCGACTGTATTTTTATTTATTGGCTGGTATGGTAATTTATCGTAATTGCTTCATGCCTATATTCTTTTCACCGTATTCACTTTATGAACACCTTTTCTCTGTAGGCCTTCGCTAAAAAATTTTGCTATATAGAATTTCCCAAAAGCCAACATTTGGGGTGCTTGCTTATGGGCGAACTCACGACGGACCAAAATATTATAAAATCATACATATGCTTTTGAATGTAGCTATAACTTTGTGGTTATCCATTATAGATAAATGAAACAATTTAACTTTGTTTGAACCACTTTTATATTTGAGTAAATCCGACCGGTTTCAGAACGACCGTTCCTTCTTCAGGGCAAATGTATACTGATTTGACAGTTTTGAAATATGAATGGAGTCAGATAAGTTTTAAGATTTTCACGGCCGTTTCATTATTTGTTTTTGGGGTGTTATGCCGTGTTGCGCTACCTCCTTCTTTAGCCAACTTTTCGGACATCGTTGCAGTATCCATCATCAGGGCAGATCCGGCAGATCCGGTAGATGTGTGAAGGAGATGCGAGAAAGAAGGAGGTAGCGCAACATGGCATAACACCTCAAAAACAAATAACGAAAATGAATGGAGTCGTCGCTAGGTATTAATGAAGAGTGGGTGGGTAGGGGAACATATCCATGATTGGGCTATAAGACAACATTTTTTGTTTGTTGATAATAGATTCATTATTTTTAAGGGATTTTTTTTATTTCCAAGGCTTCTAAGTTATCTAAACGTTTTCCTTTATGATTAATATGAAGAATATTTATCCCCGTATTTTTTTCAAAACTATGGTTATTTTCAATTAAATGGTTAGTGAACTCAAAAAAATTATTATTATTAAGACACCTTAAATGTTCTTTGATTCTGATTTCAAAATTAACCATATAATTGAAAATAACAATACGAGGATAAATATTCTTCATATTAATCATAAAGGAAAACTTTAGATAACTTAGAAGCCTTGGAAATTAAAAAAATCTCTTAAAAATAATGAATCTATTATCAACAAACAAAAAATATTGTCTTATAGCCCAATCATGGATATGTTTCCTTACACACCCACTCTTTATTAATACCTAACAACGACTCCATCCATATTTAAAAACTGTCACATCAGGATACATTTGCCCTGAAGAAGGAACGGTCATTCTGAAAACTGTCGGATTTACTCAAATATAAAAGTGGTTCAAACAAAGTTAAATTGTTTCATTAATAATTTCATTTTAATCACTTTAGAAACTTCACTAGTTTTCGAGATATTGGCACTTTTATGAATTTCTTTAAAATCGACACTATATTCGTTTTCCAAGTGCCACAGTTAAAAAATTCAAAATTCTAAGAATCTAATATTTATTTTGCAACCTTCAATGGTCACACACTATTGATCGTAGTCCAGAATAAAACTAACAGTGCCTATTTCTCGGTAAAAATATATTTGTCTAATTCATTCATGAGTAATTTTTAAAATAGTTTATTTAACTTTGACTCATCATCTGGGGTCAATCACTGATTACTCATAACTGTGGTCAATCACTGATAATCGATCCCTGATCTACAGTTCAATACAAAAAAACTCACCAGGTACATTTACTTCTTTAGAGCCATCCGTAACATCCTCAACATAAACGACATTAAGAAAGTGTACTACGCTTTATGTCAATCACAAATAGAGTACGGGATAACTGGATGGGGATCTGCCTTGAGCACTCACATGGACCGGCTCAATATAGCCCAAAAAGGAGTACTAAAGACAATTTTGAAATTATCGGTTAGAACTCCGACAGAAGAATTGTTTCAAAGCATTCAAGTCTACAACATACAAAAACTTTATGCAAAAAATATTTTATTTAAAATTAAAAAAAAACATATCAGAATACTCCACTGTCCAACATAGATACACAACCAGGTCAATAAACCAAAATATTCTAGCTACAGCCAGTTTGAAAACATCTTTTGGGCAAAGAAATATGAAATTCAATGCGACAAAACTATACAACGCTCTACCAACTCAAACAAAAAAATAACAGAAATAAATAAATTTAAAACAAATGTAAAAATATGGTTGAGAGAACAAAGTGAAAATGAACTATCAATCATACTGAAGACCATGTAAAGACAACTGGATACTAAATACAAATGTGGAAAAACTTCAGGCCGCCTCAGAACAGGAAACCCTAGTGAGGAGGACTGTGAAAAAAATATGAATGTACTTTATAATACCTTAATATAATATAATGTATAAATACATTATGTACAAATTTTGCTATAGATACTAATAATTTTTTTTTTTTTAAATATATATATTTATATATTTACGAAATTCACGAAAGTGCCAAATTTTCGAAAACGAGTGAAGTTTAGCCTAAGTCATTTTATGATATTTTGGTCCGTTATGAGATGAGCACTACAAGGGAAATCCTTTATGATAAAGGTTGTTTCCTTAAATTCATAAAAATGTCAAAATAGCGCCCAATTCATAATACGGTTCCTAATGATTTTTCACATAAGCGGCGCTCTACAAATCATCCCATTATTATTATTATTTCGAAAACTAAGGACATTTTACAAAGGTCATATTATGATTTTCTGGTCCGTCATAAGTTACCCCCCCCCCCTCCAAGGGGCAACGTTGACTTTTGGGACAGCCTATAAACATTGAAACTGACACCTAACAATAAAAGCTTTAGGCGATATTTTGTTTTTTGGAAATTAAATCTTTTTCCTGTATCCATTGTTATAAAGCAATTTATATCAAAGCTCGCGATATTAAAATGATTTAAATCCACTTTATTCACACAGATGGGCCTTTTCGGCTTTTGGAAAATATTGTTGGCGAACAACCTGCTTAGTAAACAATTACAATGGAAATAAATTTATTGTTATACGACCGTTATTATTATTTTTTTTTTTTTTTTACAGGAATACCGCACAAGAATCTCAACTGCTCCCGTCTGGAGCCAGTGAGACTATGGCATCCCAAATTGGGGTATGTTGTGAGGCTGAAGGTAGCGGGGAGGGGAAGGAGGTGGGGAAGAGGAAGGTTGGGAAGTACCTGGCTATTCAGATCTGGTCACTAAACACGGCTAAAGCCATTTTCAAGCAACGTTTCAATTCTGAATGGTGGTCTTACACCAGGGCGATACTGATAGTATCTTCCACTCTGGAACATGCCGCAAATATACTATATATTATTTTAAATGAATTAATTGTGAAATAACACAAATTAATCAAATAAAATTTATTTGCGCATGCCGGGTTCGAACCCGCGACCTCCGGAATGTGAGTCAAGAGTCTTAGCCACTGGACTACGGAGGTCGTCATTATACAACCATTAGAATATGTAATTCCAGTAGATATAATTTCATCCATGTATAATTCCGTCCCGATGTAATTCTGGCAGTGTGATATTGGTACTTGAAATTTTATCCTGAAATCCGTTTTATCACAGTGAAGTCAAAGAAAAGAGTACAGAAAAATATCGTTTTTGCACATCGTTTTGACCTAAGTAAATAGATTCAACGAACTACATTCAGTCAGCGCTCGAAAAATTCGCGTTGTTACCACGGCTTCCAGCGATAGACTCCTCATGGAGAAAGCGTGATTAAATTATCTGGCGGATTATTGGGTGGATGGACATTGTGCCAGGGGCGATACGGTGTACTCGGAAGCATACTGTTCTCCTCCGAGTAGATAATGGACTCTATTCAGATTAGTATTCAATTCTCAGACCCAGCGGTTTCCAACTTTTTTGGGCCCGTAGCCCACTTTTTAGGTACTTTTTCTTCAGTGCCCCTCCCCCCTTCGCTCCTATCAGATCCAAGAACAAACCAATAAATACTGTTTATGTTTATCGTTCGAAAAGTCAGATTTCATTGGAAAAATAAATAAAACGAAAATTTTTTAATTTTTATGAAACCAAAACTTAAAATTGAATCAAACGTAGCTCTTTCAACAAAACGATCCATGAATTATATACCGTATTTTTTTTATAAATTAAGTGCATAATGTATGCATGTCGCCCACCAAATCATATGAATTTGCCCCCCCCCCCCCAAAGCACATTAACTTACTAACACATTACTAACCGCAAATATTATATTCCATTAGAGATTCGACGACCTCCGTAGTCCAGTGGCTAAGACTCTTGACTCACATTCCGGAGGTCGCGGGTTCGAACCCGGCATGCGCAAATAAATTTTATTTGATTAATTTGTGTTATTTCACAATTAATTCATTTAAAATAATATATAGTATATTTGCGGCATGTTCCAGAGTGGAAGATACTATCAGTATCGCCCTGGTGTAAGACCACCATTCAGAATTGAAACGTTGCTTGAAAATGGCTTTAGCCGTGTTTAGTGACCAGATCTGAATAGCCAGGTACTTCCCAACCTTCCTCTTCCCCACCTCCTTCCCCTCCCCACTTCAGCCTCACAACATATCCTAATTCGGGATGCCATAGTCTCACTGGCTCCAGACGGGAGCAGTTGGGACTCTTGTGCGGTATTCACTGTAAAAAAAAAAAAGAGAGATTCAGAAGGACAGATTTGACCGGGGCATAGATTGCAAGTATTTTTTATCTTTTTTTCTGTAATGCAGAGGTATATTCAACATTGGAAAGAGAAATAATCGTTCTTCTCATTTGGTCTCAATATCCTAGATTCTGTGGATAAAGTTTAAAAAAATGACGTGTATGATTTCAAACTGGCTGGATTTTTTCGTTGAAAGTTGAAAGTAATAATATTATTTTTAAATTGTATAAATAGCATAAAATGGGATAGTTTTCTTACCGCTTCACTGTACATTATTTTATAAAAGTCAAATTTCTCAAAATTATGTAAGTTTCGGGTCTAAATGTTTTTTTTCTGAAATGTTCATGTTTGATACTAAAAACATTTTCTAAATGTCGAATTCCTTCAAAATTATCTAAGTTTCAGGTCAAAATTTAGATAGACTTGCTAGCTGGTGTGAAATAAATAAATTATTCCTAAACGTAAAAAAATATTTCCACATGTGTTTTTACCGTTCACGGATTCCAATATCTACATCGTATTTAATTAACAATAATGAAATTGCATTAGTACCATTTATCAAAGCCCTTGGTGTTATTTTTGACCGGAAACTTACATTTGATCGTCACTGTGAAACAATTTCCAATAAGGCCATGCAAATTCTATGTTTTGTAATACGTAACACAAGGACTTTTCAAAACATTGAGTCAATTAAGCTACTTTACTGCTCTCTTGTAAGATCGCAGCTGGAATATGCATCTCCTGTATGGTCTCCGATTTATGCCTGTAACTTACACCGTTTGGGGAGAGTACAAAGAAAATTTCTTCGATACATTCAATTCAAATTGAGACAGCCTGTAATTGAAATCCGCTACAATGCATTAATGTCTGATCTAAACCTACCACTACTTTCTACCAGGCGTACTATTAATGACATTCTTATACTTTTTAAATTACTGAACAATCTCATAGACTGCCCTCAAATGTTAAGTGTTATAAATATTCGTGTCCCTGTTAAATCAACTCGACTCCACCACCTTTTCCACAGTGACAATCATAGCACTAACTATTCCTATCATTCACCGCTAGTGCGTTTTCACCGAACTGCCAATACGTATACAGACCTTTTCGATATTTTCAATACCTCACCGTCTTGCATCAAAGCAAAAATAATTAGTTATTTATGTAACTGATATGTTTGTAAAATGATAAATATTTGTTGTACTAATATGCATCGTATGTATGTACTGTATGTTATTCTATATATATAATGTTTGTAAATGTTCGATACACTTGTATTATGTATGTAAAAGCCCTATGTACGGGCGTTTAAATAATAAATAAATAAATAAATAAAATGTTTTATTGTTTAAATTTTCATGTTTGATATTAAAATACGATTATTTAGGAATGTGCATAATGATTTTAAATACAAAAATCTAAAAGATAGTTTTATCTGATTTCTAAATTAGTCTTTTTTTACGATAACTTCAAAAATAAGTAATTTACATCACCTTTAAAATATCCGGAATTCCACGAAAATTCACTGTATCGTTGGAATTTTAAGGAAAAAATATTTTAAAGATAGAAGAGTTTAGCTACTTAATAACCGTCAGATCGGAGATTTTACGAAGGTTGGGAATCACTGCTCTAACCTCTAGGCTTAGCACCTAACCACATTTCAATAAGTGGGTGGATCACGATGGAAATGTAATTAAACTTTTAACAGTTCTACTATAACTTGTCGAATCAAATGCGGAAATTTAATCATTATAATGTATGTTAATCACCAGAAAGCAAAAAAGGTTTTCTGTTGATATGGTAAGATGATTTAGACATGTAGAACGGACTGATGAAGTGTAAGGATAATATTTTGACTTTCGAGTGAATGGTAGAAGAATCGAGGACCCCCTAAGAAGACATGACAAGATGTATTTGATCAAAATGTTTAAATGAGTCATGTTACAGATATGTCAAAGATACAGTTATTTAGCGGTAAATCAATTTAAGTGAACATTCACGATGGAGTGAAACAAGTCTAGTCGGTTTATATCTTACTTAATATTATAAACGCGAAAGTTTGGAACTAAACTAAAAACTACTGAATGGATTTTAATGAAACTTTACTATAATATAGCTCATACATTAGAATAACGTATAGGCTATAATTTATAAAGCTAACTAAAGCGCGGGTCACATTATGCTGGTTGCCAGCCGCGAGTTGAAGAAGCCGCTTCTGCCAGCCGTCGATCAGCTTGGTGTGACAACAATAGACGCAATAGTGGTCAGACTGCGCTGCCGGCTGATGCCAGCGGTCACGTGATTGATTATTCGCCGCTGCCTGCTACCAAAAGTTAAACATGTCCAACTTCGTCAGCCGCTGACAAATACTCGCCGGCTGGCGACGCCAGTGCCGAATTTTGTTGTCACACCAAGCTGATCGACGGCTGGCAGAAGCGGCTTCTTCAACTCGCGGCTGGCAACCAGCATAATGTGACCCGCGCATTAAGAAGGGGACGCGAGATGGGAACGGGGACGCACGGGAAAGGTGATTCAGGGAGAAACAATGTATTATTTGCAAATATGGCATTGCAACGCATGCCGGGAACCAGCTAGTCAATAATTATTATTACGCATTACAGAAGAATGCTTATTCATGACTTAAAAAAATTTTTTTGGAAATTTTTGTTTTTTTTTTCAAAATAAATAAAGTTTTACAATGTTATTATTGTACTCCTAGCATTTCAGTTGTTTTCTTGTGACAGCTATTTCAGCATTCAAACCCATTATCACACAGTTTAATAATTGTTCTTGTTTATTAGTTATCGTTTCTTTGCATGTTTCAAAATTTATATTTAAATTTTTAACCTCACAGGTTATGTATGGTCAATCCTGTGTTAAGATTAATAATTTTTATTTATTTATAAGAGATAATATATTACAAATTATTACCTAAAATTTATAATACATTACTCCCAATGAGTTTAATGAAACTCATTTCGGGAAGGACAACATTATACATCTAAAGGAAAATTATTTTTTCATAAGAACACGGAAATCAATGAAACAATACATAGATTTTTAAATGGACTTGACACACTTGATACAGGTAATTGAAGAATATACAAGAGTTACAAAGGAAGACAGCTAAATTCGTCACTGATTTATAAAGTTGCTGAGAAAATATCCGTTTAGAGCCTTTGCCAATATTTTTTTGTTTGATTCTGGTATTTTTAGGGCATTAGGTAATGCATTGTATTGCGTATGTGCGATGTATTGTAAGGAGTTAATGCCAAATTTAGTTGTGTGAGTAGATGACGATATGTGTATTTGATTTTGTGATCGTGTTTTGTGCTGGTGTATATCGGAATTAAAGGCTGGTTTAGTATTGGTGTGTGAGGAGTGTTGAGTTATTTGTAGGATGGCAGTGGTGATGCTATATTATGGCAGGATAGTAAAGGGAAGAATTTGTGTCAGTGGGTATATATCTTTGACATGTGTATCCTGTTACGTTACGGAATTAATTCCCGTGCGAGCTAATAGCGAATTGACCCCTTGCACAGGCCCTCCGCCCCCCTCTCCCCACACCGCGCGGCGCCGGTAGCCAAGCGCCGAGCGGCTCCCCGCTTCCATTCCTTCGCTGGCCTTCGGCAGAACAACTGTGTTCCCGTGATTCGCGCTAGTCGCTCTCCGTGAACTAACTTCACGATGTATTATTTGAATTGTGCTTTGTGCCCAGTACCTAGCCAGACGGCTGACTCCGCATCTCCCGTTATGTGAGTACCAATCTACTCACCTCCCACACCGTGTGCTATGAACTACTTCTAACTTCACTAAACGTGTAGAGAGAGAGGAGAAAATTCTCGTTAGGCTAGCAGTGTAGTTAACCATGTGTTTCGTGTACCACCCTATTCTGTTTTTACGAATAAACCCTTTAAGTGCTAAAACTGTGTTCTGATTGAGGAAGGAGACCCGGGGATTGTGAGGAAAGGAGGCGGAGGAGGAATTGCCAAGCGAACCACAGGCACTCGCCCTGTTTTTAGGAGGAACCTTGCTTGCGCCGACTCTGAGCTAGTCGTCGGCCGTGTATTGCGTGTCCTTTACAGGTGTAGGGTTTAGCAAATGGCCGCAAGTAGTGGCAATGCTAACAATCCCATGGTAGATGGTATATATTTCTTATGGCTCTATTTTGGATAACTTGTATTTTGGATGTTTGTTTCTTAGTAATGGTGCCCCAGATACTAACCAGATAACTTAGGTGAGAGTGGATCAGAGCATAATATGTGGCACGCAGTAGAGCTGTGGGGAGCACATCTTGAAGTCGATAGAGTACACCAGTTATCGGGGATATTTTGGATTTAACATATTCAACATGGGAGTTCCACGATAGGTTAGAATCTATAAATAACCCCAAATATTTCGTTACTTGTACATTTTGGAGCTTTTCATTTCCAAGAGTAATATTCATGTTCATGTAATCTTTTTTCCCGAAAGTGAGGTAGTGGGTTTTTTTGACACTGAGGCTTAATTTATTTATCCGCAGCCATTTAACTAGCTTTGCGAGATCTAAATTTGCGAGATTTTATAAAATAAAACAAAAAAATATTACTGAAAGAAATAAATTGTTACAATAAGTGCGTACCAAGCTCTGGGAAGCTTAAATACATTATATTATAGTAAACTAGTAGGTAATTTTAATAATAAATTTAATGCATGACAAAAGATAATAGGCCTTTTAACCGTATTTTAAATTTACACAACTGATAAACATCCAACAATGTATGGCATATGGTTGTTTTGAGGTATGTTAAATTTAAAACATATTTATTAGTAAGGGGGAATGTAATATATAAGTTTGATGGGAAACGACGCAAAGATTGTGTGCCTATACAGAGTTATGTGATGTGTTATCATGTCTGCTTGCTACCATAATGAACTGAAGTGATGGTATATATGTGGCCGATGAAATAAAATATTATGAGTTTGACCTCGACTAAAGGCTGAATTATAAAACAAAATTATATTAAAACTGATCTATCGAAGAAAATTAAAAGTTTGAGATTAAAACGTGCCTGGTTTTAACTCGACCTTTAATCACTTTCCAAAAAAGAGCTTTAAAATCTGTTAAATTGACTTTTAATCCGTTTAACTGTTTAACGAGAAATCCTTTACCTAAAACCGTCTCGCTCCTCCGATTCATTTGCGAGAATCCAATCTCGGAGATATCTGGATCCGATACAATCGTCCTTAATTGAAGTAGAGACAACCCCAACCCGCCCAGATGTACGTACTAAAGCTTCCACCCGAGGCATTTGCTTCACACGGCTGATAAACTCTCCTCTTCATTATAGATCTGCCAGCGATTGCAGTGCTTTTGGATATAACACTTTGCTCTCGGTTTATCGGGAGAAATTGTGATAAAATTTGCGGATTTCCTGGTTAATGGATTTAGAAACTTTTGTCAAAGTTTTCTCCCTTGCGATTTTGCCGTGTCCCACGATTTTAATTGTATTTTTTTATAGTTATGTATCATAGAATTTTGGAAACTTATATATTTTTGAATAATGTACTTTATTTAGTCAGTTAAATACAACTGCCGAATGCCCATGCGCATTTATTATTTGTTTAAATCAAAAGGTAGTGTTAAAATATACAATGTAATACATTATTTTCTACAATAATACCTAATGTTGGTTTAAGGGTTGGCAACATTTTGTGTGTGGCAACCCACATAGTTTTTCTTTTGTTTTTTTGTCTATGCTCCAAGCGTTCTTTTCTTTTTTCTTGTAATACGTACATCTTCAATAAAACCAGTTATTAAAAGTGTTATATTTCTTTTTATTAACTCAGTAGATTACAACAGGTAGTATATAATATACTGTGCGTGTCCCATTTTCACATTCAATGAAACTTCAAAAATCAAGTTAATTGTTTTTGGGATGTTATCCCGTGTGGCCCTACTTCCTTCGTTAGCCAAAGTTTCGGACAGCGTTGCAGTGTCCATCATCAGGGCAAATCCGGCAGACCCGGTAGCGTATTTACAAAACCTATACCGATTCAGTCGCGGTAACGACAATTTACATTTTAAATATACCTCTATATTGGTTATTTTTTATCGCATTGCAAAAACAAAAATTGTTCTAAAATCTAGATAAAATAATCTTTCTGGTGTGTATATTAGAAATGAATAATTTTATTTCTAAATGTTTAAATTTTAATATTATTCCCATATATTGTAAATACACCTCTATATTGATAATTTTTTATCACTTTGCAAAAACAAAAATTGTTCTAAAATCTAGATAAAATAATATTTCCAGTGTGTATATTAGAAATTAATAATTTTATTTCTAAATATTTAAATTTCGATATTGAAAATTTAAAGCGACTGAA
Source organism: Limnephilus marmoratus (assembly GCA_917880885.1). Lineage (NCBI taxonomy): Eukaryota > Metazoa > Arthropoda > Insecta > Trichoptera > Limnephilidae > Limnephilus > Limnephilus marmoratus. The sequence continues at coordinate 15,697,080 of OU862911.1, forward strand.
ACGCGGTAGGGATTGTAAATACGCGACCCGGTAGATGTGTGCCGTAGAGATCCGATAGATCCGGATCTGCCGGATGATGATGGACATTGCGAGGTATGTAGCGCAAAACGATGCTGTGTGGAGGGTTTTTTTGTATATTTATAGTGCAGCATACTAGTTCGGATGCCAACAATTAAACAGTTTATATCGTCTGATGTGTTAAAAATGCATAATGTAACCATGTTTCCAAGCTTATCTTCAATGGTAATCAAAACTCTTTTATGTTTTATAACAATAAATATTGTGACTATGTCGTAACTTTATAACGGGAATCGTTCCGCAGTTCAATACGTTATGACGATTTCCTCGATTGAGAGACTAAGACACAAACAGAACTCATTGTTCGATATATGGCTGTTAATTAAATTGATAAAATGTTTTAGTAGAGCAATAGATCTACGAGTTCTAGTTAATGGTAATTTGTTATATCGAGAATGTACATCATTGGCACCATACCGCCACTTAGAACACAACGTAGATGGCGTAAAGATTTAAAAAGATATACCCAAAATGAATAACGGCTCAATTTTTTGTTTGCTTTGTGAACATCACGGATAAGCCATTTCCCGGTTAAACCAAACCAGGTAAATCGAGAGTCTGCTGAGTCGCGACACGACGCCCAAGCCGCGCGCCGCGACGCCTTCTTGGCGGTACACTAACGCGTGAAATTAGATTCATTATCGCGATTTTAGTTCTCGACGATCGTCGCCGTCGAATAGAAACTTTCCTCCACTCCTCGGGGCGTTAGCCGCTTGCTCCGAACACCAACTTTATTACAGGGCTTCCTTTCGTTTATACCTTTATTGAATGCTGTATGATTTACTAATTTGTTTTACATATACACTTTTCAACACGTCTAACATTTCAATAGCTCTTTTTACAAAAATAAGCCAACTATACTCGTACATGTTTTATAACAGTACATACGAAAGTTCTAGCGGCCCAAAATCAATGGAAAAAGAGCAATGTTTTTTTTAGAATGTATGTGGCTGGAGGAAATTTAGGAAAAGGAATGTATAGTATATAAACTCGTAAAAGTAAAGTAAGAAGAAGGTGTGCTCACAACATTTCAATTTAAGTGGTGGTCTCTCTCCAGGATGAACCTGTGAGTATTATCCACTTTGGATATGATTATCATCCACCTTGGATTTGAGTTTCATTTCGATGCGAGTATCATCCACCTTGGATGTGGGTATCATCCACTTCAATGTGAGTATCATTTGGATGCAAGTATCATACACCTTGGATGTGAGTATCATCCACTTTGGACATGATTATCATTCATTTTGAATGTGAGAATCATCCACTTTGGATGTGAGTAGGTATCATCCATTCGAATATGGTATCATCCACTTTGGATGTGAGTATCATCCACTTCGGATGTGAGTATCTTCCACTTTGGGTGTACCTATTATCCATCTTGGATGTGAGTATCTTCCACTTTGGGTGTGCCTATTATCCATCTTAGATGTGAGTATCTTCCACGTTGGGTGTGCCTATTATCCACCTTGGATGTCAGTATCATCCATTCGAATGTGGTATCATCCACTTTGGATGTGAGTATCATCCACTTCGGGTGTGAGTATCTTCCACTATGGGTATGCCTATTATCCATCTTGGATGTGAGTATCATCCACTTTGGATATGAGTATCGTCCACCTTGGATGTGAGTATCACCCACTTATCATGTGAGTATCATCCTTTCGAATGTAGTATCACACTCTCTATGAAACACCAAAACAACAGTTTTAAAAACTTAAAATGTATTAAATAAATTTATAATTCTTTTCAAATTTTGCAATAAAAAATGTTTTAATACAATTTATTTGTTAGGTACCTACTATCTACCTTCACTATCGTGTGATATTTGAATTATTCATTTGGAATCTTGAAGGTATTTGAATTTCACAATTAAATTGAAGCCATGCGAAAAAATGCAATATCATACAAAATCATGTATCTTTGTTTTGAAAATTTGATCGCTTAGAAGTCATATGCTTCAATTAAATACTGCGAGTAGAACAAATCTTGGACTTTAAAAATAAAGGATAGAAATTATTTTTAAGTGTTTTTTTTATATAAAAAAACACTTTCAAGTGAAAACTCTCCTACTTACAATCCCCTTTTCGGATAAGGTTTTATATATATATATTTAATATATTTACGCCCGAACTTAACAAAATAAAATAAAACATGCATTTTCGCGTTTTTTGATTTTTTAAATCAATTAATACGGCCGGCACTCGACGAATTTGGATTTTTAAAGTGAACCTTATGCCGTCCACCTAAGAGTGGTAAGTGAAAGAAAGGAGTTAATGTATTTTACAGGCCTTTACGAAATCAACCTGTAAAAAACAACTCTCAAAAACCTTTTCCAACCTTTCCAAAAGCTTTTTTCAAGGCTTTTCAAGTATTTTTAATCCCTCCTAAAAAGAGGTGTGAATTCCGATTTCGATTTTTTCCTGCACTATTGGATCACCGTAAGCTTAAAATCATTATAAATCACGCAAAGCATGAAAAAATAGTGCAAGCTTTTTACCAGAAGAAATTATATCTACGTAGCCCTATGTTTCTTAAAATATATATTTTTCTTGGAAATCCTAAAAATATTATTGGTTTTTTGTGGTTTTCAAAAGCGGCATTGGTGAATTGTGGAATTTTTATTTTATTTTTTTTATTTCATTTGTTTATTTAGCACAATATATTATACATTTATATACATTATTTATTAAATTTTGACTGCCCAACTAGGAGTATTATCCCGTTTTAGGACAGTCAAATAATTATGGGTATGAACATGTGGAGAATGATTTGTACAAAAAGAAATAAAATTGCTGAAATAAAAAGAAGAGAAAGAATATAAAATAAAACAATAAAAAAAGTTTAAAATATAGTACCTAACTGTTATTTGTTTAGCATAGCAAAAGAAAAAAAAGAGAAGAGAAAGAATAAAATAAAAATTAAATAACCAATTAAAACATAAAATAGCCGTGGATTGTTTCGCATAGTTGTTGAAATGATAAGCCTACATACATACATAAATATTTTGTATAAATATGAATAAAAAAGAGAAGAGATAAAATAAAATCAAATATGCAATTAAAACATAAGAATGACAGCTGATTTCTAATATAAAAGTAATAGGTAGGTACATACAGATAGGTAGATACACATAATAATATAGATTAGAAGATAGGGGTATCTTTTACTTAGATAATTTTTTGTTGGAATTTTTGTTGTTGTTTTTGGTTTGTGTTTGATTTTATTTTTTGTGTAGTAAAAGTTCACTCTCCTTTCTCCCTAATTGTTGAAACCAAGTAGTGGTCAATTTACGAAGAACACCTGTGCTTTCCTTTTTCCAAGCATCAGGCATGAAGTTGTATAGTTTTGGACCTAAGAAAGTGAAGTGTCTTTGAGCGAGAGATGTTTTGGTTTTGAGTGTTACAATTGGATTTCTCCGTGAGTGTCGGGTGTTGTGAGAGTGGTTAATAGATGGGTAGAGGTGGCGTTGTTTATGGGTGTTTAAAATTAATTTTCTCATGTACAGTTGTCTTACATCTAGAACTTCTAAGTCTTTAAATAGTGCATCACTGTGATATCTAAATGGTTTTTTGAGGATTACCCTTAGTAGTGATTTTTGAGCTTTTGCTAGTTTGTCCAAAACAGTTTTTACACATCCACCCCAACCTAAGGATGCATAGTCTAGAAGTGACCCAATTCAAACAATATCAAACAATAAATCCGTTGTTCAGTGTAAATAAATATTTATACTTAAAATAATCTATATAGGATATTCTTCACTGCTCTCTACCCTCTTAGCGTAAAAAAATCTATATGATTTTGAGTTCATATTGTTAAAAAGTAATCTTGAGAAATAGAACCCTTTGAATTTGATATTGCTAAAATGCGTAGGATGTTTCCAATAACTTAATGAAATACGTTCTGTACGACGTTCAGAGTGGAATTTATTTTTAGACTCGAAAAATACTACCGGAAATAATTGAGAAAGTCAAATGAAAGAAAACCATTTCCCATAAAAGAGTCGGAGAACCTTTTCAGAAGTCTGATCGTAAAATAACGATAGTGCCCAAGTAAAAAACAGTCACAGCACTAAAACGAAGAGTGTGCATTACTTCCCTAAAAGCCCTATAAATGCCCTTCGCGAACTTTTCATACGAAAGTAGTATTAAACTTTTCACAGGCTGGGAATTTCTAATCAGAGTCTCAAGAACCGGATCGAAGCAATAACTTATACAATCGGCAAATATCGAAGGAAGTTTCTCGATTACGGAAAATCCGTGGAACAATATGTTCCCGAAGCTTGAAACTTGTGGATGGCGTATCTTAGAGGGGAGCATCGCGGAATCATTCGAGCATTTGAGGGAAAAACTTTCAGCATAGGTATGCCGCTGATAGCTAAACGATGCATGTAATGGTAAGAGAGGTTGCATCGGAGTTTTCAGCAGCAGAACCGGCTAGGTTTACACAAAGAAGCGAGGAGTTTGGAGCCTCTGTGGGGGCGTCGGAGTAGACGTGTAACAAAACCCAACTGCAACAATGAGGCGGCAAGCAACAACATGCAGCAGGTACATGCACTGTGCTATGTGCATGTCGAATACGTGCCGGTGTGTTTACCGCTCCGTCGGGGATTCGTGAACCCAATTTGCAAGAATAAACATTCCATTTTGAGGGAAGAATATATTATCGAAGTTTTAGAGTGCATCTCCCTTTAAACTTACTCTCAAAGGCACAAATTTAAACTAAACCGTCGAACGTTCTCTAAATCTTGATTATGAAAATCTGTTTATATGGACCATTCAAAACTCACTGCCGTCGTAAAATATGCACAGCAATTTCTATCTGAAGTTTCTGGACCAACTATTTGAGCCCACAAAATCATTCCCAACTTGTGCTATGCAGACCAATTTATATATCTAAACATTAGAAGAGAATATAATTTTATATTTATAGTTTTTTTTTATGTATCGGAGTAATAGATCCACTCAGTATCTCCCTGGTGAAAGACAACTATTACTCAGAATCGAAACATTACTAACATTAACTATTACATACTTGTCTTCACTTCTTCGTCTTTCATATCGCTCCCCCAGTTCACAGTTTCTTCAGCCGTACAATATTCCTCAAAAGGAAATGCTGGAGTTCCGCTGACTCTGGACGATTGGAACTCTTGTACGGGGAGTGAACATAACCTTATTGTTTTTCGTCCAATTTAAAAAATAATAATAATCACAAGAGAGAAATTACGGAAAACGAGTGTCGAAGTCAGTTAAATATAGAGTATTGATCCTACGGAGAAGGTACGGAGAATTTTGATTTAAAATTGGGTTGTCTAATTGTGCCCTTGTTGCCCCGTGCCTTATCATCTGAACAAAGGGTCTCATTTCTCACTAAAACTTTCACTGGAGTTTGAAGATAGTTTATCCAATTCCCCCGACTGTAATGAACTTGTTATTTGCTAATTAGGCCCGGAGAAACCTTGTCAATAACAAGGAAAATATGTTTTAATTAGGTAAATAAATATAACAATGAAAATCCAATGGAAAAGTAAATTGTAAAGTTAATAATTTTGTGTTGTGTTACTTGTTTTAAGTTATTTTGAGTTATATTTTTTAATACAAATATTGCTTATTAACGACAGTCAACAAAAATCACAGGAAAGATTTATTAGAAATAGAAGGTAATTCAATTATCTTTCACGATTAACAATAACATCATTAAAAAACGGTAAGCTTCTCAAAATCAAACGTTTTTAAAAACAAATTTCAGTAACATCATATTTTATAGGATACCTAAATAGTGCCTTCACATATTAAAATTAAATGAACAGTAATTTTATTGGAAATATAAATTGAATATTTCGATAGGTAATCCTCAAATAGTCGCCTGTCCGGATATCTTTGCATTAATAAATACATCATAATGTATACATATTAAGTTCAACTAATCTGTAATCCCTGGCACATATCGATGTTAGACTCAAAAGCTCTTTGAAAATATTTTAGGTACCAGTAGGTTATTTACGAAGAATTTAATGAGGAACAGCTTAATGATTAATGAGAAACTTAGTTTTGGTATTTGGTTGGGATAGGTTTATGCTTAGTATATCGATATTGTTTGCCGGTGTTGATTGTGCCCTTGGCTACAGTAAAGTTAGCAAATCTATTCCTTGTGTGGAGTTATCGAGTAACAAATCACTTCATAGTTCATAAGCTAGTTGAAAACAATCTCAGATAACCAAAGTACTCCATAACAGTGATACAATTTGAGAGTGTTTTTGTGTTTAATGAACAAGGAAATATTGTTAATATTATTAAATGTTGACCTTTGACGATGAGAAAATTTTTGTGAAATAATATTTATTTATTTATTAATTTTCGGGAAATCGAAAGTTTACATTTATTTCAGTTTGTACATAGTATTAAATAGCCAAAATAAAACCAATTATGGATTTCCTCCTTGTGACTTTACTTCTACTGAGACAGCATAATATAAATAAGAAAATTTATTTTATAAAAAAGGAATATGAATCCAATATTACATAAAACAAAAAAAAAAAAAATATATATATATATATATATATATATATACATGCTTAAAACAATTTTATTATATGAAATTAAAAATTACAAAACAAATAATCTATCAATACATTGGTTGCCATGGAGAGAGGTTGTACATATAAATCAAATATAAAATAAATTAATGGTTGAAATATAAACAATAAAAACATAACATTATTCAAGAACCATCAGAGAAATACTCTTTTATGGACCTTTTGTATTCGGTAAGTCAATTGAAAATGTCCACATTGGATAATACGCTATTATAACTATTGCATAGTCTGTTCAGGCAAGAATTCTGCTTACAGTTTGTCTTGCATTGATCTACCCTGAACAGGACAGAAGAGCGTGTTCAACGTGCAGGTACATTGAATATAAGCATTTAAATTTGGTAGTAAACGCAGATTCCACAGTTTTGATAGTTACATGTTCATACGACTCTCCCAGAACAATTACAGATGCTATGCAACTTATAAATCATAACACTGACCAGTGAACTCTAAAAATACTCGCAGAGGTTATTTTACTCCTGTTTGTAAGCTATTTTGTTATTGGATAAGTTTTAAGATTTTCACGGCCAGAAGCATTTTCGTTATATGTTTTTGGGGTGTTGTGCCGTGTTGCGCTACCTCCTTCTTTAGCCAACGTTTCGGACATCGTTGCAGTGTCCATCATCAGGGCAGATCCGGCACATCTACCGGATCTGCCGGATCTGCCCTGATGATGGACACTGCAACGATGTCCGAAACGTTGGCTAAAGAAGGAGGTAGCGCAACACGGCACAACACCCCAAAAACATATAACGAAAAAATATTTTGTTATTGTTCACAAGTTGCCAGCTGCAGTGATTGGTGGTGGATTCCTATAATTATACCATCTCTGTTTGCTGGTTAGGTTAAGTTACCTTAATATCAAGATGTTTGTTTGGCTTGGATGAGACACTTTAGGATCTGATTCGCTTTCTCTCTGGAACTTCGGAATCAACTAGTACTTCATGATTCAGTACTTCAGACAATGCTAGACCGCCGTACAGCGGCGGACTAACGGGGGGGGGGGGGGGGGGGGGCGGAAGGGGCCCCGGGTCTCCGGTCCTGGGGGGCTTCCAAACGCATGTAAACGCTTGGTGCACGCAAACCGGATGTATAATTTTTTTTTTCATATGTTGTCAGTTGAAAAACCTGTTCAAAAAGTTTTGAGAAAAACGCATTCAAAGTTTTGCTGGAAAATAATTCAACAAACAAACAAAGACGTCCCAAAAGGCCACCTAATTAATATTCACTTGTTCGGAGAAAACGTCCCGTGGAAAAAAGTTTTAAATATCTCGGTGTAACCCTACACAGTAGATTAACTTGGAAAAAGCACACAGACGAAACTCTAGCCTCGGAAAATAAAATCCTTGCAGCCCTCTTTACACCGTGTTAAGCAAAAAAAAAACTATCAACTAAAAATAATCTCCTAATTTACAAATCAACTTTAAGGTCAAAACTAACATGTGCAAAGCCGCATCTGGGCCCACGCTTAAGAGTCTCTTTTGAAAAAACTCCAAACATTCCAGAATAAAGCCAAACGTATAGTCCTTTGCGCCCCCAGATGGATGAGGGTAGCCTAACATCATAAAGACTCTGAATCCCCTTATTTAAAAAAAAAACACATCTTAAGTCTCGCGGAAACTTTTTATGCGGAAATTCCCACCCATGAAAACGTGGCCACAAACTGCCTCGCCCGGTATGACGAAAACGTAAGTACCACACATAAAAAACCCAAACAAATCATCCGTAAAGTTTATCCTCCCCATATTGCAATATTGCAGCCATGTATGTACTTTTGCAAAATAATTTAAACAAATAAAAAATCAATTTTTTCAACAACCATTAATATAAATTCACAATGAAAGGGAAAGGGGCCTTTTTGGCCCGGAGCTCTGCATGCCAATATTTCAAAAAGTAAAAAAAAACCAAGCGGAACTGTCTCAAACGGTTTTACATAAAATGCTGTAACTACGTTAATTTTTCGAATTTCTTTAAAAAAAATTGGTGAGAGCATTCTTAACAAATGCATCTTTCAGAAAATGGAATTAAAAATAACATTTTTTAAGATCCAAATTTTAAAATCTCAATTACACGCAGAACCTTATTTAATCATCACCTGTAGTAATTAATTACTTCATAATTCAACATACAATGAAGCTGACAAGTCAAGTTTCCTCAATAAAAAGAAATAAAAAAGTCCTCTAGTCTTACCAAGAATGGTGTCCTCTAGTCTTTCGGGAATGGCGTCCTCTAAACTTACCGGAAATTACGTCCTCTAGTATTTATGGGAATGACGACCTTCAGTCTTGACAGGAATGAAATCATTTAATTTAGCGAATGTTACGGTATTAATGCTCTAGTATTTACGGGAATGGCGTCCTCTAAACTTACCGGAAAAGGCGTCATCTAGTATTTACGGGAATGACGATCTGCAGTCTAAACGGGAATGGCGTCGTCTAAAGTTACCTGAAATGACGTCCTCTAGTATTTAAGGGAATGACGATTTCCAGTCTTAACGGGAATGGCGTCGTCCAAACTTACCGGATATTACGTTCTCTAGTATTTACGGGAATGGCGTCCTCTAAACTTACCAGAAAGGACGTCCTCTAGTATTTAAACTTACCAAAATTACATCTTCTAATATTTATGGGAATGACGACCTTCAGTCTTGACAGGAATGGTATCATTTAACTTACCGGATGTTACGTCCTCTAGTATTTACGGGAATGGCGTCCTCTAAACTTACCGGAAAAGGCATTCTCTAGTATTTACGGGAATGACTATTTCCAGTCATAACGAGAATGGCGTCCTCTAAAATTACCAAAAATTACGTCCTCTAGTATTTACAGGAATGAAGACCTCCAGTCCTAACGGGAATGGCGTCGTAAAACTTACCGGATATTACGTCCTCTAGTATTTACGGGAATGGCGTCCTCTAAACTTACCGGAAATGACGTCCTCTAGTATTTACGGAAATGACGAAATCCAGCCTTAACGGGAATGGCGTCGTTTAAACTTACTGGATATTAAGTCCTCTAGTATTTACGGGAATTACAACTTCCAGTCTTAACGGGAATGGCGTCGTAAAACTTACCGGATATTACGTCCTCTAGTATTTACGGGAATGGCGTCCTTTAAACTTACCGGAAATTACGTCCTCTAGTATTTACGGAATGGCATTCTTTAGTCTTAACGGGAATAGAGTCCCGTAATCTTAACGGGAAAGTTATCCACTAGTCTAAGGGATCAATGACGCTGGTTCCTCGGAGCGTCTTCTATTGTAATACCGGTAGAACAAGGACAGCGTACCTTTTTTCACGTGTTTTGGGGCTCCAAACCAGAGGTTACTCCCTAATTCAACAGTGGGGTGCACTTGCGATTTGGTTATGGTCAGCAGTTATGTATTATTATAGTATCTACGGGTCCTGTACAGTACGCCCAGCTTCTGAAAGGGTGACTTCGATGGAGCCCCCGTGGCTGAGCTGGTCACTTAGAGTTACACCATCTCCTCTCCTCATCCCCATCCGCTGCAGACATTTGCGACTCTTGTGCGGTATTAACATTAAAAAAATATATGCCTGCTTGATATCGATCCGTATTTTATTCCAGATGATGATCTCGACGCCGATCCCTGCGCCGTATCGGCCTGGTCTGAGTGGTCTCCTTGCTCCAAGACTTGCGGCGAGGGGAACCGGCGGCGCCAGCGTTGGTACCTGTCACACGCGCGTGCAGAGACTGCCGGCTGCAGCAGGCGGCTCACCAACCGGGAGACTTGCAAGGGCGCAAGACTACATTGCAGGCAAGGCAAAGGGAACAAGAAACACCGGTAGATATTTATGTTCTGTAGAGAATGCGAATCGGCACCTAACCTAGAATTAACAAAACTCAATCTAACCTAACCTAGGACCACGAAAACTCCATCTCATCTAACCTAATTGTTCATTTAAGACCGTTCCCTGCAGCGACATAAAAAGTGAAGTGACAGTTTTTTTTATAATTCCCTACACAGAAGGAATATGTTTTCTAAATATCGAACTCTATAAAAAATAATGGGTTTTTTATAGGTTTTTTTGTTAAAATTTTCAAGTTTGGTATCAAAAATTAGTTATATAAAAATGTCAATATTTAGTTCAAATACAAAGCAAATATAGAGCCCTTGAGGTGATTTTTCATGAAAACGGCGCTGTATAAATTAGCCAAATATTATTATTATTATTAATAATAAAGATAATTTAGTATTTCTTATTATAGTAATAATAGTATTTCTTTTTTCGATACTTCGAAAATAAGAAATATATATAAAACAATTGAAATACCTCGGAAGAAATCCGAAGATACATAAAATTTCATTTTTTGTTATTGGTACTTGAAGGTAAAAATATTTTAAAGACTGAAGGGTTAACTACATGCAAGATTACATTGCAGGCAATGCCAAAGGGAAGAGGAAGCACCTGTAGATTTTCATGCTCTCTTTGAGAATTAGTACATAACACAGGATTAAGATGTCCTCCATCTCACTTAACCGAACTAAAACGTCATTAATTTCCGATCATTCACACAGGCCGCGTTCGAACCGATGTCGACTAACGAATAATGTCGCACCTGGAGGCAGTGGCGGAGTAAACCTGTCAGAGGCCCGGGGCAGCAAAGGTGAATGACCCCCCCCACCTAGTTTAAGAAGTTGATGTAATTTTACAAGTTTTTTGTTCAGTTCACACGGTTCTCTGGTCCTGGGGGGCCTCCATGTTCCCTTGATGAAATCCTAAACAAGGCTTTAAGGCACCGGGACACTAAAAAAAAAATGTTATTTTTAATTCCATTTTCTGAAAGATGCATTTGTTAAGAATGCTCTCACCAATTTTTTTTAAAGAAATTCGAAAAATTAACGTAGTTACAGCATTTTATGTAAAACCGTTTGAGACAGTTCCGCTTGGTTTTTTTTTACTTTTTGAAATATTGGCATGCAGAGCTCCGGGCCAAAAAGGCCCCTTTCCCTTTCATTGTGAATTTATATTAATGGTTGTTGAAAAAATTGATTTTTTATTTGTTTAAATTATTTTGCAAAAGTACATACATGGCTGCAATATTGCAATATGGGGAGGATAAACTTTACGGATGATTTGTTTGGGTTTTTTATGTGTGGTACTTACGTTTTCGTCATACCGGGCGAGGCAGTTTGTGGCCACGTTTTCATGGGTGGGAATTTCCGCATAAAAAGTTTCCGCGAGACTTAAGATGTGTTTTTTTTTTAAATAAGGGGATTCAGAGTCTTTATGAGGGTAGCCTAACATCATAAAGACTCTGAATCCCCTTATTTAAAAAAAAAACACATCTTAAGTCTCGCGGAAACTTTTTATGCGGAAATTCCCACCCATGAAAACGTGGCCACAAACTGCCTCGCCCGGTATGACGAAAACGTAAGTACCACACATAAAAAACCCAAACAAATCATCCGTAAAGTTTATCCTCCCCATATTGCAATATTGCAGCCATGTATGTACTTTTGCAAAATAATTTAAACAAATAAAAAATCAATTTTTTCAACAACCATTAATATAAATTCACAATGAAAGGGAAAGGGGCCTTTTTGGCCCGGAGCTCTGCATGCCAATATTTCAAAAAGTAAAAAAAAACCAAGCGGAACTGTCTCAAACGGTTTTACATAAAATGCTGTAACTACGTTAATTTTTCGAATTTCTTTAAAAAAAATTGGTGAGAGCATTCTTAACAAATGCATCTTTCAGAAAATGGAATTAAAAATAACATTTTTTTTTTAGTGTCCCGGTGCCTTAAAGCCTTGTTTAGGATTTCATCAAGGGAACATGGAGGCCCCCCAGGACCAGAGAACCGTGTGAACTGAACAAAAAACTTGTAAAATTACATCAACTTCTTAAACTAGGTGGGGGGGGTCATTCACCTTTGCTGCCCCGGGCCTCTGACAGGTTTACTCCGCCACTGCCTCCAGGTGCGACATTATTCGTTAGTCGACATCGGTTCGAACGCGGCCTGTGTGAATGATCGGAAATTAATGACGTTTTAGTTCGGTTAAGTGAGATGGAGGACATCTTAATCCTGTGTTATGTACTAATTCTCAAAGAGAGCATGAAAATCTACAGGTGCTTCCTCTTCCCTTTGGCATTGCCTGCAATGTAATCTTGCATGTAGTTAACCCTTCAGTCTTTAAAATATTTTTACCTTCAAGTACCAATAACAAAAAATGAAATTTTATGTATCTTCGGATTTCTTCCGAGGTATTTCAATTGTTTTATATATATTTCTTATTTTCGAAGTATCGAAAAAAGAAATACTATTATTACTATAATAAGAAATACTAAATTATCTTTATTATTAATAATAATAATAATATTTGGCTAATTTATACAGCGCCGTTTTCATGAAAAATCACCTCAAGGGCTCTATATTTGCTTTGTATTTGAACTAAATATTGACATTTTTATATAACTAATTTTTGATACCAAACTTGAAAATTTTAACAAAAAAACCTATAAAAAACCCATTATTTTTTATAGAGTTCGATATTTAGAAAACATATTCCTTCTGTGTAGGGAATTATAAAAAAAACTGTCACTTCACTTTTTATGTCGCTGCAGGGAACGGTCTTAAATGAACAATTAGGTTAGATGAGATGGAGTTTTCGTGGTCCTAGGTTAGGTTAGATTGAGTTTTGTTAATTCTAGGTTAGGTGCCGATTCGCATTCTCTACAGAACATAAATATCTACCGGTGTTTCTTGTTCCCTTTGCCTTGCCTGCAATGTAGTCTTGCGCCCTTGCAAGTCTCCCGGTTGGTGAGCCGCCTGCTGCAGCCGGCAGTCTCTGCACGCGCGTGTGACAGGTACCAACGCTGGCGCCGCCGGTTCCCCTCGCCGCAAGTCTTGGAGCAAGGAGACCACTCAGACCAGGCCGATACGGCGCAGGGATCGGCGTCGAGATCATCATCTGGAATAAAATACGGATCGATATCAAGCAGGCATATATTTTTTTAATGTTAATACCGCACAAGAGTCGCAAATGTCTGCAGCGGATGGGGATGAGGAGAGGAGATGGTGTAACTCTAAGTGACCAGCTCAGCCACGGGGGCTCCATCGAAGTCACCCTTTCAGAAGCTGGGCGTACTGTACAGGACCCGTAGATACTATAATAATACATAACTGCTGACCATAACCAAATCGCAAGTGCACCCCACTGTTGAATTAGGGAGTAACCTCTGGTTTGGAGCCCCAAAACACGTGAAAAAAGGTACGCTGTCCTTGTTCTACCGGTATTACAATAGAAGACGCTCCGAGGAACCAGCGTCATTGATCCCTTAGACTAGTGGATAACTTTCCCGTTAAGATTACGGGACTCTATTCCCGTTAAGACTAAAGAATGCCATTCCGTAAATACTAGAGGACGTAATTTCCGGTAAGTTTAAAGGACGCCATTCCCGTAAATACTAGAGGACGTAATATCCGGTAAGTTTTACGACGCCATTCCCGTTAAGACTGGAAGTTGTAATTCCCGTAAATACTAGAGGACTTAATATCCAGTAAGTTTAAACGACGCCATTCCCGTTAAGGCTGGATTTCGTCATTTCCGTAAATACTAGAGGACGTCATTTCCGGTAAGTTTAGAGGACGCCATTCCCGTAAATACTAGAGGACGTAATATCCGGTAAGTTTTACGACGCCATTCCCGTTAGGACTGGAGGTCTTCATTCCTGTAAATACTAGAGGACGTAATTTTTGGTAATTTTAGAGGACGCCATTCTCGTTATGACTGGAAATAGTCATTCCCGTAAATACTAGAGAATGCCTTTTCCGGTAAGTTTAGAGGACGCCATTCCCGTAAATACTAGAGGACGTAACATCCGGTAAGTTAAATGATACCATTCCTGTCAAGACTGAAGGTCGTCATTCCCATAAATATTAGAAGATGTAATTTTGGTAAGTTTAAATACTAGAGGACGTCCTTTCTGGTAAGTTTAGAGGACGCCATTCCCGTAAATACTAGAGAACGTAATATCCGGTAAGTTTGGACGACGCCATTCCCGTTAAGACTGGAAATCGTCATTCCCTTAAATACTAGAGGACGTCATTTCAGGTAACTTTAGACGACGCCATTCCCGTTTAGACTGCAGATCGTCATTCCCGTAAATACTAGATGACGCCTTTTCCGGTAAGTTTAGAGGACGCCATTCCCGTAAATACTAGAGCATTAATACCGTAACATTCGCTAAATTAAATGATTTCATTCCTGTCAAGACTGAAGGTCGTCATTCCCATAAATACTAGAGGACGTAATTTCCGGTAAGTTTAGAGGACGCCATTCCCGAAAGACTAGAGGACACCATTCTTGGTAAGACTAGAGGACTTTTTTATTTCTTTTTATTGAGGAAACTTGACTTGTCAGCTTCATTGTATGTTGAATTATGAAGTAATTAATTACTACAGGTGATGATTAAATAAGGTTCTGCGTGTAATTGAGATTTTAAAATTTGGATCTCGCTGAAGTTTTTTTTTTTTTTTACATTAACTCCACACAGGAGGCCCTGAGGAAAATAATTTCCCTCAGGGTCTATGTCATCTGGGATGCTGTGTGGAGGGTCTTTTTGAGGAGAGGAAGGAATGAACATTGGTCTTGAAGAGACCCATGTTGTAGGAAGGAGGAAACACAGAGGCCGGCAAATCATTCCACAGCCGAGCTGTTGAACACAAGAACGAGTCGAAGAAACGACCCGTTCTCATGTGACATATGTCAACTGTGTACAAATGCTGGGCACGCGTTTGGCGTGTTTCCCGACTATGCACCGGTGCCGAAGGGATCAATGATGCTAGTTCCTCGGAGCATCTTCCATTGTAATACCGGTAGAACAAGGATAGCATTCCCACCCGACGCCTGTGCTCTAAAGATTGCAATCCGTCTGTTAAGATGGGAGAATCTATTAAACGGACCGCCCGTTTCTGCACAGAGTCGAGGGTATTTTTCAGGTATTTTGGAGCTCCTGACCAGAGGTGGCTGCCAAATTCAACAGTGGGGCGCACTTGCGATTTGTACAGGGTTAGCAGTTGTGTACTATTAAAGTATCTGCGGGCCCTGTACAGTACCCCCAGTTTTTGGGAGGCTAACTTTACTCTGGCTTCGATGGAGCCCCCATACCTGAGCTGGTCACTTAGAGTTACACCAAGCATATCAATGGAGGGCCTGTTCGGAAGATTGCTTCCGTTGAAAGAGACTAGATTTTCATTTCGATCCCTTTTAGACGTAATCAGACAAGATTGGGTCTTTCAAACATTAAATTCAACGAGATTATTTTTACCCCAAGAGAAAACACTCTCGAGGTAACCGTCCATTCTTTGCTTCAAAGCCTTACGAGCTGTTGGAGTTTGTGAGCCCTTTGGGGGCTTGTCAAACAAAAAGCTATCATGAACTGTACTGTGCATCGATTTCGCAATTATTTCATCCCTGAAACCGTTTATTTAATATTTATATCCGAATTTTAGAGTCGGTTTAGTTCGATTCCACTTAGATAGAATTATAAAATATTCAGTTTGTCGGGGACGTTTAAAGTTTACCATAAAAGTAAGGTTAAATGGAATGTTCGTTTAATTATTTTAACCAAACGGGGCGACTGAATTAAAAGTGAGTGGGAAAAGCTTTCAACTCTGTAATACCGTGACATGGATATCCACTACCATTGTTTGTTCTTTGTCGTTGTTGAAACATTTTTTACCCTATAACGAGAGAATTACAACAACGGGCTGGATTCTATAAAAACAGGATTAACGGGTCATGTGCAAAAGTTTACAACTCAAGCAAATCATGATGGTCATTGCAAAATAAAAATCCAAAAAAAAACCAAAAAGTGTATCCCGTCGTAATTCCTATCGAGACATGTGATTTTCATTTTAAGAGCAAAGCCTGTCGCCGAGAAATTTGAATAATAGATATTTTACCAAACTGTTACTGTCACTGTCGCACTTACTCCCCTGAATACTGAGCAAAACGGACAACTGCACCTCAGGCTGATGATACCTAAATAAAATCTTCAAAATCGACGTCTTGCTTTCCCTATTTTTCTCTTTCAAAATTGGACCGATTTTAAGATTTTTTAAACTTTTTTTTTGTTCATGAATACCGCACAAGAGTCCCAACTGCTCCCGTCTGGAGCCAGTGAGACTATGGCATCCCCAAATGGTGTATGTTGTGAGGCTGAAGGTAGTAGGGAGGGAAGGAGATAGGGAAGAGGAAGGTGGGGAAATACCTGGCTATTCAGATCTGGTCACCAAACACGGCTAAAGCCATTTCAGGCAATTTTTCAATCCTGAATGGTGGTCTTACATCAGGGCGATACTGAGAGTATCTCCCACTCTGGAACGTGCCGCAAAAATACTATATATTTTTTAAATGAATAAATTGTGAAATTCCCAAATTAATCAAATAAAATTTATTTGCCACGCCGGGATTCGATCCCGTGACCATTGGAATGCGAGTCAAGCGCCTTACCGCTGCGCTACGCCAGCCGTTTTTATGAAAGTATGTTGTATAGTTTGTTAACTGAAGACCTGTTAGTGTCGTTCAAACCAGGCAATTTAAGGGCCCGCAACCCGGATTTGTACCGATTTATTACATATTTCCCTTAAACACGGTAAGTTTTAAAGCTCTTAAAAAAATATATGTTATTTTTGAAGATAATATCTAGACTTTGCTTGCGCCGAAACGCAAATTATATAAAATTCCCTCGATAGAAAAAAATCGCAAAGTATGCTCCAAAAACTTTTATTAACACGTTTGTTTCAGTTATTTTACAAGTTATATGTATGAAAAAATTCACAGTGTTTCTTTAAATGCTGTTTAAGATAATGCCCGCCAGATTTTTGTTCTATTTTAAACGAGTCGTGTTTTATTAAACATTTTCGCAATTTTCGCATCGATTTTGTCGCTGTAAATGTTAGCGCTCTCCTCTAACATTCGTAATGTCGTATCTCTCCATCTTCTTCTTTCGGGCCCGGTTGCAGAGCCTAACAATTTTTGGAAGGTCCTAACTCTCACAGAAGTAACTTATCGAAAAAGCAAAGCGTACTGACGCGTAGCGTCGATATTTAAATAATATTAAAAAATAGTTGCAGTAGTGTCAAAATCCGGAGACGAAATTGGGGAATACATTTGTATGGACGAAACGAACATTTTATAAACATTTTAAAAGTAATCTTCGGCTTCAATTTCGGCCGTAATTTTGGCCGAAACCGAAACTTTTTTAGACATGTCAAAAATCTATTATTTATTGAAATATGGCTTTTTACACTTACGCAGATAGCTAAACACGTGTTAAATGAAATAAAAAAAACAGTAATTGAAAAATGAAATGAAAAAAAAGTGTTAAATGAAATAAAAAAAACAGTAATGAAATAAAAAAGTAATTGAAGTTCGTGAAAAAATAATAAATTTTTATCTAACTGCTATAGAAAAAATAAAAATTAACGAAACATGTTAACTATTTCTTGGTACAAAAATTTGTTAATAATCAACACTTACATTATAAAGGAAGGACCTTATTAATTGTGTATTTCAATTTTAATAAGAATAAAATACATACACGTAACACACAAAAACAAATATAAAACACATCATTAAAAAAATACATTTTACCTAAATTATAAATTTTCATTTTAAGTTTAATTTTAGCCTTTTTTAATGCTTTATATTATTTTTAATGTATTATGTATAAATTTTTGTTTTATAAAATGAAGGCCTCAGCACAGGTGAGCTACCCAGTGAGGCCGACATTGCTGAATTGTATTTAAAAATGTTAGATATTATGTCAAATAAAATAAAAAAATAAAAATTGCGTTCACAAACACAACATTCTTTTTGCACGTGTTAAATGAAACAACAAAGCATTTTTTTTTGATAATACTCCTACTACCTATAAAACAAACATGCTGGAGCGGCCGGCGAACTCAGGTGGTGATTGATGGAGGGTGACACACGAGCCACGAATTCAGCCGAAGTCAGCCGAACGACGCGTGATAATTCACAAACGCAGAGTTTCGGTGTGGCCGAAGGTTAAAGGAAACCGAAATTGATGCCAAAACTAATTTTTTTTCCGAAACTTGCCGGAACTGAAACAGAACCCTCGGTCGGTCACTACTTTTTTTCCCGCCGAAAGCAAACATTATAATCATAACATTATCATGGATGTAAGTCAAACCAACGGGTCATATATTATTTTAGTCAATTTCATGGGAAAAACTACAACTAGGAACCCGAGAAATCAACGAGTTCGAGTTATAGACAAATTCGTATCTTCATCATTTCCTCGCCCATCTTTGCCACAACACATACCTACCTACCCGTGATGGGCGAAGGAAGATATAGTTTTCGTGTGCATTAATATTCATATTATTTTCGGTCATGTAATATATACTGTGTTTGACGTTCGACGATATTTAATTTATCGAAAAACAATGTGTTTACGAACTGACCGTCTTCATTTCAGAAAATGGTTCTGTCACAAATTCCCCGTAGTTCTTGGAAGACAAATAGTTCTCACTTTTACCAGAACACAACAAAAACAATTTTTTCCTAGTAATCAGCAGAAATGTTTTGGGTATGCAATTTTACATAGAACCTACATGATAAAAAGTTATTTTTGTAGCAAGCAAATTGGCGTACACAGTACACACGGATAACGTAATTGACAGACTAGTTGTATTACAGAATTATGTCAAGGAATGAACCCTTACGAACGAAGCATATTTTTTTTTGTATAAATTACATAGTAGAAAACAAAGTCGCTCCAGTTGTCTGTACGCTTAGATCTTTTAAAGAGATCAGATTAGAGCTTAGATTTTTAGGCGGTTTTCACCAATAGATAAAGTGATCCATAAGGAAGGTTTAGGTATATAATTGTCAAGGTTTTGTGGAAATTCGTCGAAATATATCATATATAAAGGGAGCGGACGTGCAAGCGGGCGGTGTGTATTTGATATGTTTTCAAATCAACAGATGGCGTTGGTTATAAAGGTTGGGTAATAGCGTTGTCAGTAGATGGCGTTGTGTTTCATTGTGGGTCAGCTAGTTATGAATATAATGAATATTTGATAGAAACATGAATACTCGTTTTTTGTTATAAATAATCGAAAAAACCTCTTTTACTCCCACATAACGTTAAGTACCTAATCAGCGCGGAATGCGTTACATTATTGGAAACGAAAAAAAATGTAGACACTAATAATGGAAAAGCGTTGTATAAAAAATTAATTTACGTACTTTTTAATACCACCGCATGTGCATAGCAGTGAAAGAATTAAAACGGTCATTATTTTTCAACACGACCGTTTTTCTCAGAATAAATGTTCTTGAAGTTATCGGAAATTGGTATTTATAGGTGTTTAGACAGGCGCAAGCTGCGAAAAGGTTAAAAAAAGTATACACATTTAATATTAATCATAAGAATGCGAAATTAATTAATTTATTAAATTGTGAAATTATTAACCCCGATGCAGACGAACCCTAGTGGGGTTAAAAATTACATGCTAAAAAATGTATTTAAATTGTGAAGAAGCCATAAATAAACAAAAAAATTATTCATAATAAATTTAATGTTTAAAAGGTAACTCAGAAATCTTCATTTTATTAATTCGGATTTCTCACTGAATTTATAAAACACAAAACCATAAATTATAAGGTATGTTACAATCTATTTAATTAATCGGGTCATCCCGTATGAAACTCCTTTTTGATCGATTTTTGGGAGTTTATTCATATTTTGAGAAAATTTAAAATTTTTTCAGCTATAAATCGTTACTCGTTGCTGAAGTTCATGGCAACTCAGCCACTCATCTTCAAAATTGTGGTTTCCACGATTGCGGTCGTTCTGCTTATCTGAAATAAAAAAATCAAACGGCATTTTGATATGCGAAGAAGAAGTAGTTTTTGAAATACGATTATTAAAAAAAATATATCGAAAGATTTTAATGAAAGAATTTTTTTTATAGTCCAAATTCAAAAACTAGTTCATACTTCGCAGATTGAAACGCCGCGGCCGTTTGCTATTTTTGTTTCAGATGCAGAACGCACGCAATCATGGTCACCGCAACACACTTTTTTTCAAGTCGAGTTGCTAAATTGCCATGTACTTCAACAATGAGCGACGATTTCGGACTGGAAAAATTGTTAAGTGTGCTCAAAATATGCATAAATATTTGGTGAAAAGTTGGCAGTTGTATGTTTATTTAGTTCGCCAAAAAAAAATCCCAAAAGCGATAAATAGAGCATTCACACTCGATGTTCCTATTAAGGACATGGAAAGTATTGATAAGGATTTTCATCCTTTATATTTATAGATGTATTCAATATTGTTTTAGAAGTCAACAACCCCTAGTCAGAAGGTTTGAAAATGGCATTATTTATCCACAACAACACTCTAAACTTTCTGCAGAAATGTCACAATAAAATATTGTGACTTGAAGTCGCGGGACGTTGAATAGGTACGTATGTACTTTTACATTTTCCTTCAGAAAAGTGCAAATTCCCGACTTACATTAGCGTACTTCGCTTCACTCTCCGACACGAGCGCCGGAGAAAATCTGTCTCGTCAATTCGTATAAGAGCCTCGGCGAAATATTCAAAGTATCGCCTGCAGACGGGGAGAAAATATTGACAAGTCGAGAGAAATGTTAATATTTATGAGAGCTTTTATATAGCGGGTTCAATGCAATAAAAACAACTGAATTCATTGTGAAAAGTGTAACAATTATTATTGTTTCGTGCTTGAGGTGAGAGGAAATAATGTTACGCATTCTTCGACAGAAGTAATATTTTCAGTTGAATTCAATAAGTCACTTTTGTGCTTCTTTTTCTTAATTTCTTGGGTATTAAAATATGCACACCTTTAGTACTAAACTATTCTCGTATGCTGATGATACTGCTATCACAGTCCATGGTAAATCATGGAAAGAGGTTTCTGAAAACGCAAATAAGTGCACATCCATTGTCAAGGAATGGCTAAACCAAAACCTCCTAACTCTGAACTGTGAAAAAACTATGTATATTCCATTCTATTATACCAAAAGGTAACTAACTCACCTAAATATAAGGTTTCACAACAATTCTTGCAACCCTGTTTTGTGTTCTAACTGTATAGAAATGAATTCGGGGAACACAGTTAAATACCTAGGAATTATTATAGACAGCCAACTAAAATGGACAAATCACGTAGAAAACCTTGTAAATAAACTTAGGTATTTGACTTACATTTTTAAACGATTGATATTAAAAGAATAAAACTGGTATATCATGCATTGGTGCAATCATCAATATCTTATGGAATAATTGGATGGGGGGGTATTTATGATACCCATATTAAGCAACTAGAAATTACTCAAAAATTAATAATAAAAATAATCTTGCATAAAGATGTTACCTACCCCTCCTTGCAATTATTCCAAGAAGCTGAACTCTTAGATATAAGAAAAATCTACTGTATGCAATGTCTGAAATATATATTTTCACGAAATGCATATTTTACAAAAAACGAAAATCGCTCCAGCAGTAGAGTAAATAATGCATTTGAGGTTCCCCTATGAAAAACTAGGCTTGCGCAGAGACATGCTTTTATCATTGCACCAAAAATCTATAATGCACTGTATCAGACTATAGAAATTAAATCTAAAAACATATCCTCTTACAGCATATACAAAAAAATAATAAAGACTTGGGTAACTACAAATGACACAAATACCTACCTGCTATAACATCTTACCTGTTATAACTTTACAAATCCCTAATTTTTATTTAACCTTTTTGTTTTTCATGTATTTTTTTTTCTTAACTTTAGTTTTGTAAATACGGAATTATTTGTTATATAAATATGTTAAAACATAATTATGTTTCAATTTACTAATTTAAAGTTTAATTTGCCATGTTGTATCTTAACTTAATTAAAAAAGCTTAAGTATACCCACGAACTGGCGATGCCTATGTGGGATTTTTTTTGTTATCATACATATATGTATAATATTGTAATATCTTTTTTTTTGTTAAATTGTATTATTGTTTATCTTTAAGCTACATATTTAATTTTATGGTTCCTTTTTTTTACTTCTTATCAAAAGAAATGTTTTTTGTAATATTTTTATGTATGTAATAAAAAAATTTATTAATAAAAAAAAAAAGAAAAAACAGTACAATTTGGAAGCCGAGTATGGGTACCATCGCCCCTACTTAGCGATGACTTAGCAAGGGTGCCCGGGTTCATGGGTTGAGGTTGTCAGGATCTTGGCTGGATATAACCACCTCTCTATGAACTTTCTTTTTTTTTCTCTTTTAATTTTTTGTCACGCATATTTTTATTACTATACCTCAACTTAACCGATCCCCCCCCCCCCATCCAACCCCCTTCCTATTCCCACCTAAATAACTCGTCTCTTGAAATGTAATTTTTCATTAGTAAATATCTTTGGAATCACTACACTACTTGTATACAATACCCATATGGAAACCTGTAAACGGTTCAATTATTGTACTCAATTATTATATGCTTTGTTATTAATGTAAACTGTTGGTCTCCCAAATAAATAAAAATAAAATAAAATGCGTCTGCCCACCAGCCGCGTGGCAGGCCGGATCGGAAGAGACTGATTGAGGGAGACCTTTTAACCACTCCAGCAGGACTCCCTCGGAACATTCGCTTTCACCGCAGCGGGAGGGATGGATTCATACGACCTTCGCTCCCGGAGACATTATCCCTACAGATTCCTACCCACCCTTCACACTGTTTCCTTCCCAGAACTTCATCTCCTTCCTTTCTTCAAAAGATCCTCCACGCAGCATCCCCAAAGATGACATGGACTCTAAGAGGAATTATTTTCCTCATTATCACACAGTGAAAACCTAATGTTAAAAAAATCGTTATGCTGGGCCTTTTTGCTTGTAAGCATTTTATGTCAAATTGTTCGTAATCGATAGTAATGTTAAAAAAAAAAATACTGAAATTATGGACTACCACTTTGTATTGACTTACTGTTAAAATGTGTTTACTAGATTGAAATATTTTTTTCACAAAAACAGTGTGTTATGAAATTCCTTATAAAGGCGACACACCTTTCAAAAAATAAGCAACACTACTTGTACAAGCAATATAACAACAGAATAGTTATAAAACTTGTAAATTACTAAAAATAAGTAAAAGAAACATTTAAAAACGAAAATTTTTAAAAACGACGTTGCTGATAAAAATTTACTCTGCGAAAAGATGTCAATATTCAGTGTCTTTGGTCTTCCAAAATTTTGAATTAATTCGAGGGAAATGGTATTATAATATTCATTCAATACGACTGATCGATTTGAATTTCATCGGTAGGTACCTACCCAAGTACGTAACCTTTTCGCAACCCTATCACCCGGGAGATGGGAATTCAATGGGGAGCGTTACCGAGGCACAATTACCCCGGATTTAAACACCGATCAGTATCGGAAATGGCTGCCTGCAATAGGGATCGGGTAGGGAAGGGTTTTTCATGTCAAGAGCCTTAAACCCACACCTACCGGACTTCCGCTAAATAAATCCCACCCAAGCGGGACCTACGCGTATCCCAAACGCAGTTATCACAATCCAATTAATTCAAGGGGTGATTTTTTGGAAATAAATAAAATAAACTTTTATCGCAATTTGGGTATCTAGATGCTTGGTGAAGACAGATTTCATGTAGATAACGTTATCAAAACCCTGGAATACAATTATTGAATTGATATTTATCGATTCCAAAAAAAACATTGTTTATTTGTTTGTTTAGATACTTGTTGTGAATGATGAGTATTTGGAGCAGGTGGATGAGAATGTGTACTTGGGAAGAACGTTTACGAGAGATGGGAAGGCTGATAGAGATATCGAAAGAAGGGTAAATGCAGGCAACTCTATAAATGGAGGACTGAACGCCGTTGGCGCCAACAAAAAACTGTCTAAAGAAGCGAAGTTAGCCGTCCATAATGGAGTGCTGGTACCTTCCCTGAAGTATGGCAGTGAGGCATGGAACTGGCAGAGGAAGGATGAAAGTAGACTGTATGATGAAGAAATGAGATCCCTGAGGCGTGTGTGTAGTAAAACCATGTACGATCATGAGAGAAATGTGGAGATGCGCGAAGAATGCAAGGCTGATGTCAGTGTAATGAGTAAGATTAAGAAAGGGACGCTCAGATGGTTTGGGCATGTAGAGCAAATGAACGAGGAAAGGAGTGTAAGGAGAATATATGACTCAAATGTGAATGGTAGAAGAAGTCGAGGACGCCCGAGGAAGACATGGCACGACCAAATGAATCAGATACTTGAGTCGGGCCATGTGAAGAAATAATTAATGTGAGGGGGTTCGAGCCCAAGGAAAGAAGGAAGTGAAGAGGGGGGTTTAGAAAAATATACAACTTATCATTTACATCACACTGACAAAATAAATAGTCCCAAAGGCTCCCGTCTGGAGCAAGTGAGACTATAGCATCTCCGATTGGGGTATGTTGTGTGACTGGAGGTAGGGGAGAGGTGAGAAGAGGAAGGTGGGGAATTATCTAACTATTCAGATCTGGTCACCAAACACGGTTAAAGTCATGTCAAGCAACGTTTCAATTCTGAATGGTGGTCTTAAACCAGGGCGATACTGAGAGTATCTTCCACTCTGGATCATGGCGACAAATATAATATACATTATTTCTAATTGATTCATTGTAAAATATCAAAAATTAATCAAATAAAACAAGCGTCCTTCGGATTTCTAATCGAGAGCCTTACCCCTCGACCACGAAAACCGTCAAGTAATATTGTTGTATTTTCTAGGAATGCAATCTCCGAGTAGGTACTATTCTCATTTTCCTACGTAATACCGAGGCCGAAGGAGTGGTTCGAACCCCCAACTATCCCCCGCTCCATATATACCTACGCCTTTGCCCATCAGATCAGGTGTCATTGTTTCTAAAAGAAGGAACAATAAAATTATTCTGGACATGATAAAGCCTGGGTAATATTGAACCTGTCTTATTATCCATAAAAGAAATAAATACATTTTAAAAATTGATATAAAAATCACCACACCTAAGAGCTCCTGTTCGAAGTTGATGGCATCTTATAGGAGACTGACGCGATGTCCAGTATGAAAAACCCGATAAGAGAACGGGATAAGAAATTAGGTACCTACTATAAAATTCTGTGAATGGACTTCTATGCAATGACGTTATATAATGTAACGTCATTGCTTCTATCACCTTATTTCATCACCCATTACTGGAGACAATGCAATGTGTTACTTACAGTCGTTTGATTTATTATTCCGCTATCCTAATCCTCAGTACAATATGAATGCACATTACAACTGACATTATTTTAACACTTTAGTAATATAGTTATTCATCCTTTACGTATAATAAATTTTAGACGTATTTTGACTTGGCCCAAAAATACGATTCACCTTATTGGATACTTCTTTAAACATCCCTTAGGCTAAGATTAAAGCTAAGATAATGAGCACGAGCATCGAATAATTTGAATTCAATTACCTATAATATTACGGTGTAATTTTTCCAAAAAGAAACACGGGTGTTTAAAATTATTAGATTACCTCAGTTAAAATCATATTAAAATACACCGTCAACATTAGAATTTTTATTAGAAGCAGATTATGAGTAAAACAAAAATTGTAGACCATAATTGAATTTAATTAAATTGTGTTATATCACAATAGGTCACTTGCATGGATTTCATAATGACTTGGAAAAATCGTGTGGATAGATTTTTCTACTAAGATTACGAAAATGTTATTTTTAGAAATAGTATTTTTTGTAAATAAATAAATCCTTTTTTTGGGCTCGTGACGTCATTACAAGAAAATGTTCTGTCTCCGATAATATTCAATTAATTTTATAAAATTCCACACTTTTTTCAAATATATTGCAACACTTTGACTTCCGGCGAATTTTTTAATTTTACACCAATGGTACGGCCGCACACTGGGGCCAACTTCCAACTGCAAACGTTTGGACGATTTGGCCTAACACATCAGTTTGCGCAATATTATAACGGGAGATAAAATATTATTGTTACGGATAAAAATTGTTTAAAATTATAATTTTTTTAGCTTTACGAATCGAAATCAATATTATGGAAACCGAAGCATCGTCTGCACATTGTAGATATTATAATCTAAGATACAGCGCCGAATCAGCTGTTCGATGTCCGCCATTTTGGAGTTCGAAGTTCGGAGTTGGAAGGTTGGCTTTGGTGTGGAAGTAGCATAAAATTAACTTGCTTTATTGCCTGCCAACTTCGTTACACTTACTTTCGTACGGTGGTTACACAAATCCATTTTTAAATAACTTAACGCAGCGTCAGAATTCGAATTAAAATACATTGGATACGTTTTTAGATTTTCACGGCCAAAAGTTATTTCGTTATTGTTTTTGGGGTGTTATGCCGTGTTGAGCTACCTCCTTCTTTAGCCAACATTTCGGACAGCGTTTCAGTGTCCATCATCAAGGCAGATCCGGTGGATGTGTCTGATGGTAGTGCAACATGGCATAACACCCCAAAAACAAATAACGAAAATGAAATATTTTGATTTGTCGTTTTGACAGATGTCGTACAGACGGTTTTTTTTTAAATGATGTAATTATTGTTTTTTAGCACCCATAAAACTATGTGACCCGTCTTTCCGGTTTATAAAAAATTGGGATTGAAATTTTCAAAAAATCGCCTGGGTTTAAAAAAAAATACGAAGTGAAATTATTTGTCTAAACCAGATTTTTTTTTTAAATGTGATGCAGGTGGCATATTAATTAATTTAAAAATACATACTATGGTAAATTCGCAGCACGCTCCAGAGGGGTATACTATTAATATCCTAAAACCAGCTTCCAAAATTGAAATGTTGCTCGAAATGGCGTTAGCCGTATTTGGTGACCAGACAATTTCCCGGTGCTGCCACTGCTTCCTCTTCCCCACCCCAATCCCTGCCTTCTATCTTTGGCGAAACAACTTACCCGGTTTAAAAATTTCTATGTCGGTTTACATATTACGAATTACTTAAAACACTTGAATTTTTATTTCTCTCAGTTTATCTTTCCTTTGTGTTTGTTTACGCTTGTTTTTGTACAATAAAAAATGAAAATGTTTATTTTATATCATCCTTTACCGATATAGTACATGCTAGGCAAAACCCTCTAAGGAGATTTACTCCTTTCGATTGTACCATTTATAACAAATTACCTAGTCAAGTGAGCCTGAATAGTCTGATAAATAGTGTTGCCTAGATTCTAGATTACCGAACCCGACCCATTCGTGTCCCGTTCGAAAACTTTCTTTTATGACATCGATTGGTCCTCAAGAAGTTGAAATAGAACAAAGTTAAACACAGTAAAAATTGGCAAACGTTCAGCTCAAAGTAGAACGAAATTTCTCTTGTCCAAATAACTACAACTTGTCTTCCTTTAAGCCCATTTGCCAAATGCAGGGGAAACGTGAAAGTAAAGTTAAAGGGAAATGAATAGTGCGATTTAATCATTTTTGTTATCGGCGAAAACCTGACGTACGAAAGTGGTAATGTACTGGATAATTTAAATTATTTTAATTTGGTGAATACTCTTTTAAAATATTTTTAGCATTTTAAAACCGCAGTAAAATAACGTTGAATTGAAAATAATAGCACAATCCAGGAATCAGAACTAGGCGTGATTTAACACTAAAAAATCTTTACAATACAGCAAAAAATCTAATTCTGTGACCTACTAAAATCTTGCGATGGGTAGACTTTGACGTCATTAAAATTTACAACCCATTTTCTTGGAATTTTGCGTCAATGCAACTGTTTTTATCCCATGTAGTCATTTTCATCTTAAGACACAGAGCTTCGATATGTCTACTTCTTTCTCAAAACTCCGTATGATTTATTTTATATTTTTGAAATATTCGCTGTGATAAATAATGATACATGTATTAAAAATTTCCAGAAAATAAGACAATACGCCATAATGCTTATATTTGAAATGTTAACCAAGAGAAAAGGGCTTTGAACTTTCAAACTAATTTACAAGGAATGTAAACAGGGCTTGTAATTGAGTGCGTAATCAGTAAACCGCGAATTGTACGCGGGGAAAACAAGAATGACACGTCGAGCAAAATATAATCTATCATTGAAGAAGAAGATAACACTAATAATCTAAACGAAAATACCAAAGAAAAAAAGACACAGAAAAATAAAAAGATAACGGTCGCAAATGGGACCCGAACCCAGAACCTCCCGTCTTACCGTGATGAGCGCCTTACCAATTAGGCCAATGCCACGTCTTATCAAACCGTCATATTTCAAATTTTAGATTTAACGGTATATCTTCTGATATTTATTTTTACAAATTATAGGCAACTACCTTTTTCATTGGAAACAATCGTTCTAAGAACTGGTTTGTAACCTGGATAGCGTCTCGGATAAATATTTTCGATTTTTTTAATATGGATCGCATATTGACCTTTTTGTAAAAATCTAAATGAATATTAAAGTTGTATTAGAACAGGTTATTTCCACCAACGCAATATATCATTGAAAAAGAAGGACTCGAATCCAGAACCTCTCGTCTTACAGGGATTCTGAGACTCTTACCGGAAAGGTCATTGGTTCGAGTCCCAGTTACGACCGTTATCTTTTTATTTTTCTGTGTAGGTACATATCTCTTT
Organism: Limnephilus marmoratus; assembly: GCA_917880885.1. Taxonomy (NCBI): domain Eukaryota; kingdom Metazoa; phylum Arthropoda; class Insecta; order Trichoptera; family Limnephilidae; genus Limnephilus; species Limnephilus marmoratus. The sequence goes on from OU862911.1 coordinate 15,726,435, forward strand.
CATATTTTCGTTTAGATTATTAGTCTTATCTTCTTCTTCAATGATATATTACATTGATGGGTACAACCTCCAAACAGTTATAAAAACAGAGTTGTTCTAATAAAAAATTACATACCTCGATCACAGAACCTCTTGTCTTACCGGGATTCTGAGATTCTTACCGCAAAGTTTCTGGGTTCGAGTCCCAGTTACGACCGTTATCTTTTTATTTTTCTGTGTACATATCTCTTCCATATTTTCGTTTAGATTATTAGTCTTATCTTCTTCTTCAATGATATATTACATTGATGGGTATAACCTCCAAATAGTTATAAAAACAGAGTTGTTCTAATAAAAAATTACATACCTCGATCACAGAACCTCTTGTCTTACCGGAATTCTGAGATTCTTACCGCAAAGTTTCTGGGTTCGAGTCCCAGTTACGACCGTTATCTTTTCATTTTTCTGTGTACATATCTCTTCCATATTTTCGTTTAGATTATTAGTCTTATCTTCTTCTTCAATGATATATTACATTGATCGGTATAACTTTCAAAAAGTTATAAAAACAGAGTTGTTCTAATAAAAAAATTACATACCTATAATCTGCTTCTCCGCTCGCAATGCAATTTTTTTTTTTACATGAATACCGCACAAGAGTCCCAACTGCTCCCGTCTGGAGCCAGTGAGACTATGGCATCCCCAAATGGGGTATTTTGTTAAGCTGAAGGTAGTGAGGAGGGAAGGAGGTAGGGAAGAGGAAGGTGGGGAAGTACCTTGCTATTCAGATCTGGTCACCAAACACGGCCAAAGCCATTTCAGGCAACGTTTCAATTCTGAATAGTGGTCTTACACCAGGGCGATACTGAGAGTATCTTCCACTCTGGAACGTGCCGCAAATATACTATATATTATTTTGAATGAATAAATTGTGAAATACACAAATTAATCCAATAAAATAAATTTGCCACGCCGGGATTCGATCCCGCGACCTTCGGAATGCGAGTTAAGCGCCTTGCCGCTGCACTACGCCGGGGAATGAATGAATGGGGCACGAAACTATTTACATATTACCTAAGGTAAGGTAAATGTACGAGTACCATTGTATTGTCACGGTATTTGTTAAATTAATTTTTATTGTATTGTCACGGTATTTGTTAAATTAATTTAAAAAGATGAGTTGGATAGTAATAAGAGTCGAACTCATAAACAATCGAAAGTTTGAGAACGAATTCCGTTGAAAATAACTCTCTTTGCGCCTGAAATTCGAAATGAGATCTAGATGGGTGATTGAATTTCAGAATTGATGAAAAGTGGGTGGAACGGAATATTGGCTGGCTGAGTGGTGGAGGCATTCCGGTACTCTATTTCTGCTTCGAACCAATAATAGAAAAGCAATAATATTTTAAAAGTAAGCAGAATCCGTTTGATGAGAATTGAGTACACACGGAAGGTAAAAGAACTTAAAAACAAGAAACAAAGAAATAAAATAAATGGATTTTTATTTATACTTCACTTACCCGGTGAATTGACGATGAAAAATAGTGCGATGTGTGATAACGTGAGTTCATTCAAATAGATTAAAAAAATGTTCCTGTGTGGAGCAAATATATAAAAAGTGGACAGAAAATCAATTATTTCCTTCAAAATGGAAATAATTGATTTTCTATTGGGGCGCTCTGTAGTTGATTTCCAAAACAATCATTTTTTCAAAAACTCCACTTCCCCCTTCCCCCGTCCCGCGAACCCCCCTCCCGAGTTCCCCTCCCCTCTCCAGGCTCCCCTCCCCCCTCCCTGATTCCCCTCCCCCTCCTCCCGCAAACCTCCTAACTGAGCCGCTCCCTCATTCCATACATTCAGTCCCGTTACATTCAGTTTTCAAACAGCTCGCGTGCTACCTATTACAATTTTTTTATTAAAAATTTCATATCGCCAGAGCTCACCACTAGTTTTATACAAACCGTGTCCTGACAATAACGAACACAAAAAACAAAGAATTATCCAATTTGGTGCAGTCGTTCGGAAGTTATGCGCGTACATACATTTCGGCCTATTCATCTTTATAGATAGATAGATAGAAGATATACGATATCTGTACCTTAAAGCATAAACCACTCACAGCCATAGACTTTGTTAAGAATTTACGCGATTTTTTTAAAGAACATTGCATTTTAGCAGAAGAGTATTTCTATATATATTATTGTAAGCTCTGGCGTTATGAAATTTATTTAAATGAAAATGTGTGTTTTTTATTTTTTATTTATTGAAACATTTAACAAGGTTACAATTTTACAACATAATATAACGTCAATATTTCAAACACTCTCCTAATAAAGCAGCTGCTTGTGTTTAGAAAAGGACAATTAACTCCTGTGTATTTCATAAATTTAAGCGGCAGAGAGGGAAGACAGGAGGGAGGGTAGCGAGGAAAGTGGGAGGGGAGACGAGGGAGGGGGAAGACGGGAAGGTGGAAGGAGAACGCGGGAGGGGAAGAGGACGCGGGACGGGAACGGGGACGCACGGGAAATTCAGGAAGGAAATAATTTTTTCTTTGAATATGGCATTGCAACTCATGTCGGGTACCAGCTAGTATCTTATAATTAACTAGCAGACCCGGCCACACGTTGCTGTGGCTAACGAAACACAACGCCATTACCCAATCTTTATAAAATCCACACCACCCGCTTGCCAGCTGCCCGCTGCCCGCTGCCTGAATTGAATATTTGAATTTCTCGACTTTTCTCTACCATAATAAGCATGTATTATAGATATAAACCTTCCTCTTGAATCAACTATATTATTATTATTTTTTTTTATTTATATAATAATATAGTTAGCGATCGCCACTAATTATACAATGCTTGCAATGCAACACTGGATATTTGAAAAGGGAAAATCAAATACCTACTTACTCTAGGACATCTATTTTCCAATTTCTTCCGTAAGAACGAATTTCAAAAGTGACTATAGTACGGCCTATAAATCGCACAAAAATATGTTTTCTTTGAATTTCTCGGCTTTTCTCTAATATAATTTACATGTGTTATACGTATAAACATTCCTCTTCAATCACTCTATCTATTGGTGAAAACCGTATGAAAATCCGTTGCGTAGTTTAAAAGATTAACGCGCACATACATTTTGAGCTACTTCATTTTATACTATGTAATGATAATGATAATGATGATGATGATGATGATGATTTAACGAAAGAGTTCTGGAATCAATACATTTTTTACTGTTTCCGGAAAAAACGATGTTTTATTTCCAAGAATAAAGTGAAAAATTAATCTCTGTTTCCTGTTCAATCGTGCAAAAAAGTGTTTATTTTGAACTGCGGTGGAAATAAAATACTTTTATTTCCACATCGCTCCTATAGACATCTTCAAACCCTTCAAGAAATTCAAACAAAGGTTGAATCCAAACAACTCCTAGCATGGGATTTTGTAACTACATTGTGGTACAAACAAGGTTTATCCACTCCAGAAGGGATGAAACATAGAGAGTAGAGATACACATTGGTGGTTCATGGTAGAGTAGAGACAATTTAACAGGCCTGTACTTCTACTTACACATTAACTATAGTTTTCTCTTTGTTTTTTTTTTTTTTTTTTTTTTTTTTTTTATTGAATGAAAAGATACATAATATTATGAAATTCTACGCCAATGAAGAGTACTAGCTCTTGAGCTTGGCGTAGGAGTTATTTTACAGCTAGTTCATTTTTATAACATACAATTTACTTACATTTTCCAATAAATATAAACTATATATAAATATAATATATAAACTACTATTTTTCACTTTTATAACATACATTTTACTTAGTGTATACAATAAATATAAACTATGTTGTGATGTTAATTTTTGATATGCTATGGATTGAAGTTATAACATTTTGATTGGTGTTGTTATGGTTGTTGATTATTTTTAAAGATTAATTTGACCTTTTTCTTGAATGTTACGAAATCTGTTATTTTTTTAATTTCTTCGGGAAGACTATTAAAATATTTTATGCCTTTGTAAATATAATTGTTGTGCATTTGTTGTGTTGAAAATAGAGGAATTTGGAAGTTAAATTTATGCCTTAATGATGAGTTGAGTTTAAATTTTTTAGTTACATTTTCTTTGAATATTTGTAGTATTGAATCTTTTTTATAGAGGTCTTCAATTTTTGGTACTTCGAAAATTTTGAACAATGATGCTGAAGGGAATGTTGGTGGTTTTTTTAAAATTACTTTAATAATTAGTTTTTGTACCACTTTTACAGGACTTATAATTTTTTCATATGCACCTCCCCATCCAATGATTCCATACTGAATTAGTGATTGGACTAGTGCATAATAGACTTTTTTTAGGTTGTTTAATTTGAGAATATTTCTTAATCTAATGAATATATAGATACATTTCCTAATGCGTTTAACAAGTTCACATATGTGTCTGTTCCATTTCATATGTTGGTCTACAATTACACTCAGGTACTTTATTTCAGTTGCATGGTTTAATATGGTACATGAATTATTACAGACATCTTTGTTACATTTTGTGTTGTGTATAATTATATTAATGTTGGGATAAGTTTTGGATTTATTTATTGAGAAAGGGATATAAACTGTTTTTTTTGCATTGATTGTGAGAAGGTTTGTGTCGAACCAGTTTTTTAGGATATGGATGTCATTATTTGCATTTTCGTTTACAATTTTCCAGTCACTACCCTTAATTATAATAATCGTGTCGTCCGCATAAGATATAACGGTTCCACTGAGGTTTTGTTTAAAAATATCATTTACGTACATGATAAAAAGTAGTGGTCCCAAAACAGTACCTTGCGGTATCCCAAAATCACTTGTGAGTGGTAAACTTGGTGTGTGATTAATTTTTACAATTTGTGTTCTTTTGTGAAGATAACTTTTTAGCCAATTTAGTGCTCTGTCATTAAAACCCACAACCTTTAATTTTTGTATTAATTTGACATGTGATATACTGTCGAAAGCTTTTTGGAGATCTACAAAAATACCAACACATTTTAATGATTTGTCTAAAGCGTCTTGTATAGTACTAGATAATTTAGCAATGGCGTCTTTTGTGCTTTTGTTTTCCATGAATCCAAACTGGTTTTTGTGAATTATGTTATTGATCTTAATGAAATGAGTTATTCTTTTTTTGGCAATTTTTTCAAATATTTTTGCAATGTTTGATAGTAATGAAATAGGACGGTAATTGGTTGGTTCTTCCGGATTGCCGGTTTTAAATATTGGTACGATTACGGATTGTTTGTACATGGACGGAAATATTCCGGTTTGAAAACTTGTATTGATTATATGAGTTAATGGTTTTGATACTTGTGATTTTATACATTTCAGTGTTTGTATTGTGATCCCATCAAAACCTGGGGAAGAACCACCTTTCATACTTGTAATGATTTGTTCGATTTCTTCTTTTGTTGTTGGTTGAAATAGTTCAAAGGTATACTCATTATTTACTGTAGTGTTTGGGTCATTTGGGGTCAGGTCTTGTTGGATTTTGCTAGCGAGGTTTTTTCCTACATTAGCAAAAAAGTTGTTGAAAATATTTGCGGCTTCTAAGGGTTTATCTTTACAGCAAATTTTTGAATCATTGTGTCTTATTGTGTTGATTGTTTTATTTTTGAATTGTTTTTTATCTATAATTTCATTTATGATGGACCAAGTCTTTTTACTGTCATTTTCAGCTAATTCAAGTTTTTGTTTGTAGTAGTCATCCTTTATGTTTTTTATAAGATATGTGAGTTTTTTTTTATAAGCTTTGAAATGTTTTTGTAATGTTATGTTTTCCGGTTGTTTTGTATATTGTCTATAGAGTGTTTCTTTGTGTCTAATTGATATGATTAATCCTTGGGTTATCCATGGTTTGATTGGCTTAAATTTTGAGGATGGTTTTTGAGATGCATTATTCCTACAAGCGTTTATGTGTAAACTCAGTTTTTTATCAAATATTTTGCAGCATTCATCTACATCGTTACATTTGTATATTTCTAGCCATTCTTTTTCGTTACTTAATATTTTGGTGAGAGAATTTATATTAATACTATGTTTGTATTTATCAGTATTATTAACCGGAGTTGTGGTTGGTAATGAGAGGTTTTGATGTTTGTAGTCGTATTTAAATATACATGCATAATGATCCGTTACAGTTGTTTTTATTACAGCAGATGATATATTTTGTATATCTTTGGTATTTGTAAATATATGATCGATACAAGATGGTCGTTGTCCAATAATGTTTCTGGTATATGAATTTATACATGAAATGTAATTTAATTCTGCTAACATATTTAGATAGTTATCTTTATCGTTAGAGTAGTAATCATTAGCAATATTCAGATTAATATCTCCGATGATTATTGTTCTTTTGTTTTTATGATGTTGTAATATATTTTTTAATTCTTCTATGTATGTGGTTAGAACAGAAGAGTGTGTCCGATAAATAGCAATGATATTAAATGATTTATTCATAAAATTTATCTCCAAGTTTAATAAATTAACATTGTTCACCTTTATTTCATTTATACTTGTGACAGCATAAATATTAGATACAAATATGGCAACGCCGCTATTTCTGTTAATTTTATATTTTGTGGCGTAGTACGAGTAACCCGGTATATTATAATTAATTTCGCTCGATGAATGCGTCTCTGATAATATTATACAATCTATTCTATTTAATTGTCTAATAGTTATAAGAAATTCTTCAAAATTTTTTTCCAAACTTCTCACGTTCATGTGTATAATTATTAGGCTGGCTGTAGGTTTTACATCTATAAAATCGTTTGTTTTATTTACCGTATCAAAAATTCTTTCGTCTATTTTATATGATTTATCGATTGCGTTTATTATAAAGTCGTTCATTTTAAGGTAGTAATAAATATAACAATAATGTTGACGCTCGGCTGGAAATACACTTCACCCTTGCAAATATAGTAATATGTGTGTTGACTTGTGTATTTACAAGTAATGTAGAACATCATTATGAAATATTTTGAAAATTTTTAAGTGTTGTGGTTATTATATGCTGTTTTTGTGAATTTGTATATAATGAAGAAGGAATAATTAAAGAGGTTTACAGTGTTGGCAAAGCTAGGAAATAAAAAAAAATAATATAATAATTCAGGGTACGTTGGATTTGAAAGGTTAAAAATACGTGTCATACTTATTATTGTAATGGAGTTTATGATAGGCAAGATAGGAATAATATTATCAATTAAGATATGATTTGGGTCGTTAATAAGATATATTATATCAGTACTTGGGAGTGAGTGCGGTTGTACAGTAGGGAAACATAATACAAGCGTATTAATTAGGTGTGGATTCTCATATGTAGAGGAAAAATTTGGTATCTCCTTGGAACATATTATCATCATAATAATTAAACCTGCAGAGTTATAAGTGGTACAAATTATATCCATTTTACTATAATGTGCATTAAAGAAATAGAGTACCTAGGTGATGAGATAATATGGTAATGAGATTTTTAATGTTCATTATACTATAATGGAGTAGCTGGACATTAGAGTTATGCATACTTTGTGTCGTTAGCCATATTGTTTGGCGTTTTACTCGTCCGATTTGTATGTGTCATTGCGAATTAACATTATATTCGAGTCATCGGTCTGCCTGAGTAAGATACGACCTGATTTCGTACATTAGTATAACATACATAAAACAATAATATTTATGAATACACATGTGTGATAATAGTCGAAATGTTCCCAAGTAATTGAACACAGGAACTTACACTTAGTATTAGTGATGAAGTATATATCAGAATAAAACATAATAATAATATATTAAAGAGTGGAAAAGAGCAAGCCTCGTAAGTGTATTGGGTTCGAATGACTGAATGATGTGAATAAAGTGATGTGAATAATCACCGTATATGATAATGGCAATGATAATAATAGAACCTTCATCTTATAATCGTTGTCGTCAGTAGGTATATTGTGTTTGAGATATTCATAGGGAAGCCAGCTTGTTTTCATCGGATATAAGAATTGCGCCTGATCCTGTCTCTCTCTGCAGATAGATGCGTCCTTGTTTAATCCATGCAAATTGAAAATGTCTCTGTCTTGCGAATTGGCGAGTTTTATACCAAATTTGATTTGCCCGAAATGTTAGCTGTTCAGATACATAGATCGGCAACCGGGGGCCGGCGAGACCAATATTTAATGTGTTAAGTTTATCTTCGGTATTGGGTTTGTTCTTGTTGAAAGATTTCACATCAGCTAGCAGTTGATTTCTAGCCATGTTCGATTTTAGTTTAAGAACAATTGTCCTGGGTTGCTTCTGATTATGATTTTTTTTTTGTAGACGATATACAGCATCGATGTCTTTAGTTTCTATGGAAGATCCTGTTGTTTTGAAGATGTTGAAGACCACGTCTTTTAGTGTTTCGTCCTTGATGTCGGGGATGCCTCTTATTTCTACATTGCAAGACTTTGAGGTCCGCTCTTGGGATTCAAGACTATTCTCCAGTACTGCGATTCTAGCTTCCAGTGCAGAATTCTTCGCTGTAAGCTCATTATTTCGGTTCTCGACTTCACGGATTCTGGCCATAAAGTCTTCATATTGTGCGTTCATGAATTGTATGCTTTCCAGTATCTTGTTATTTTGGTCCATGATGTCGTTCTGTTTTTTTTCCAGGTTGTTTGTTTTGGTCATGACTAAATCCTGAATATCTTCAAGATTAGCGGGGGACGATGACGGTGATGTAGTACCTTGATCCTTAGTGGCCGTTGTTTTTTTGGGCGGTTCCAAAGATGTGTTATCGCTGGCGGTGGCCGATCGTGTGTCCCTTTTACACTGCTTACACTTCTGTTGTTCACGGCGTTCTTGTGTGAGTCGACGGAAAGTGCTTTCCGTTATTCCTCCACAGGCTAGATGGTAGGTGCCTTTACACACCGAACACACAAATATCGACTCGTCTGATAGAATAACTTCAGGACATACGCGGCAGTGCATTGTAAATGATTTATAATGACTACCGACTACCGACGCGATGTTATTATAGAAATATAGTATTTTTGCTTATTTAAAATAATTGCGACTGTATAACACCTTGATATTACTTGAATATGTTAGACTATGATGCCACAGACCGGAAGCACTATTGTTTTCTTACTGAATATTGCGATTTAATCTTTAAAATAAACGTTGTGACGGAGTAAAATTAAATGAACTAGTCTCAATGATCGTTTCAAGGCGTAATGATGATCGTTTCAAGGCGTAATGAATGATCGTTTCAAGGCGTAATTGTTGAAGTGAAAACTTCTTTAGCACCGTTGTGATTTGAAATTCGATGAAACGAAAAATAACGACACTAAAAAGAGATAAACACATATGTACATGTCATACATAGGATTTAGTCTGCCTTTGAATGAGGTGCTTCGTGTAGTATAGCCTCCCCACTCTTGTCTAATTTAGTTTTCTGAAGGTTTCAATTCTACCGCGTGTGAACTGAACACTCCTATTTTTGAAGTGAAACTTCTTTAGCGCCATTTGAAATTCGGTTGAAAAGGAAATGCGTCACAACTCAATTCTACACTAATAGTTGGTTCTAATATAATGCGGTAAATTCGCACCTCGGTGCGTGCCTCCCATAGCGCAGTGGGCAAGACGCCTGAGAGACAGATATCAAGCTAACGGAGGTTCAAATTCTACGAAACAATAAATTAAAAAAATATATTTTGGCGAAATCAGTATCCAATATTCAAACCACTTTAAAAGAAACAAGCAAAAGTAAAGAAAGCTTCATCTGGCGACTTTCTAGTTTCACTTCTACCGCGTGTGAATTACAGATTTTTTCTGATTTTTTTTTTTTTTTACATGAGCTCCACAAAGGAGGACCTGAAAAAAAAATTCCCTCGGGGCCTATGTCATCTTTGGGGATGCTGTGTGGAGGGTTTTTTTAGGAAGAAGAAGAGGAGAGTTCTGGGAAGGAAAAGAGTTCAAGGGGTGGGTAGGAATCTGAGGTTCAGTGTGTCCAGGTCATCCGCTTCCAAGACCTAGACAAACCTCAACCCATGAACCCGGGCACCCCTGCTAAATCATCAAACGTATCGAAACACTTGGGGTGACCTATGGCAGAGGTGTTGGACTTTACTAGGATGTACCATTGGTTGGCAAGCTCTTTAGTGAAAAGAGTCAAATATCGGCAGTACAAAGATTGTAATTTATTTTGAGAGCCATATTTCTTTGCAAAAACTCTTTAGAAGTCGGTTAAAACTAGATAAACTGAATAATATTACGTAAATGTACCATGCTTCACTAATTAAGTTGTCTTGAAAGCGATTCTCGTCAAAAAACAAATGTCAAATTCGAAAAGCCTGCCCATAGATAAGGATAGATAGGAAGCTCTTGCGGTAAGGGCTTACCAGATTAACCGCCGACAGCCCATTCTGGTCGACAAGAACAGTACCAATCTCACAGAAATGTTTTGGCTTATTCAGTACCTACTATCTACCTTCTGTAATTTTAGCCGCAATTGGTCGTATGCTATACCTACAATATTCTTGATCACATACCTAAAAGGTACTGGACGGAGCTTTTTGAGAATAATTTGAAGCCGCGGAGGAGGGCGGGGGATAATTTGTGCAAAATGTTTAATCTAAAACAAAAAAATATTTTTTTAAATGAAAACTTCTTTAGCACCGTTGTGATTTGAAACTCGGTGAAAAGGAAGCGAGCGACACTAAAAAGAGTAAAAAAACATAAATTTAGAGGATATGACCTGCCAGAGAACGAGATAGCAATAAAATATTTAGGTATTTATTTCACAGGTAGTCGGTTACAATATAATGCGATAAATCCACGCTCTCACGCAAGCCTCCTATAGTCTAGTGGTATAAAGCGCCTGACAAACTTTAGCAGCCAGATTCAGCTGACCAAGGATCCAATGTTAAGAAATTCAAAACAATTTTTTTTTTTTATAAAATGAATATCCAATCTTCAAACCACTCCAAAATGAACTGGAATTTCTTTATTAAATGGCATAGCAACGTATGCCGGGTACCAGCTAGTTTAATATATTTGTGAAATATCCTGTGAATTAATAATTGAAAAAAAATAAATGTAAAATTGGGAAAAAAAAGGATTTAAAAAAAAATTACATTTATATTCAAGCCTTTTTAGATCCTAGATAAATATTGTAACCTTATTTTCTGTCTGACCCTAATACGATGATTATAATATTTTTATCATATCGACAATCAGCACTACTTCAGTGACCGTCTCATAAGTCCCCGTTAATCGCCGATTATGAGTCCGTTTCAGCTTTTGAACAAATTGTGGTCAGCGGAAAAGCACAACTGTCACGTTATTATCACAATGTGGTCTAAAGTAGAAATGATTCCAAAATCGACGTTTAAGGAGAACTTTCAAACGTCAAAAAATGAAATGACGCTGATTAGCAATTTGATGACAATGCTACAGTTGAGATGTCAGGAGATCCACTAAAGAACACCAAGGAGTTTGTCTACCTCGGGAGCAAAATAACATGGGACGGTCGGTCTAAGAGCGAGGTCGACAGCCGTATACACCAGGCTAGGGTTGCATTCAATAAAAGGTCGAAAATAATAGAATCGAATAATATAGACCTGAAACTGAGAATACTCCTCATCAAGACCTATGTATGGAGTATCTTGATGTACGGCTGCGAAACATGGTGCCTATCCGAAAGAGATAAACGGAGACTAGAGGCTTTTGAGATGTGGTCCTATAGAAGACTACTAGGAATTTCCTGGAGAGACCACATCACAAATGAGGAGGTTCTTCAAAGAATCGAAGGAGGAAGGCACCTGCTCAGGACCTTGTCCGAAAGGCGCGCAACATGGATCGGCCATGCAATAAGGCAAGAAGGCCTCTTGCATGCCATAATGGAGGGTATGACCGAGGGGACAAACGCTAGGGGACGCCCACGCCGAGAGTACCTGGAGGACCTGCTGGTGGACGTGCGCTGCTTATCATATGCAGACTTCAAAAGAGCCGCACAAGACAGGGAAGAGTGGAAGAAACGAATAGATGAAATTGCTGCAAACCAATCCCAGGATTGAAACCAGAGAGAGGGAGAGAGCTACAGTTGAATTTCTGTGAGTTATTGAAATCCATTATTCTATTTAAAAAATATAAAGCTATCTTAACGTTCACGTTTCACAAAGTATTCAAGGCAAATAATCACCACCAGGGTAAGCTCTTTTGACTTTTGGCCTATCGCTAAGCCATTGCTATTGCATTCGTGCTGATGCCATTAGAATTCCATATTAATTCCATATAATCATTATTCCGGAAATACATTGCGCAATTGAATAATAACACCAATGTGGGAAATGCGAGATTTCCGCTGTTCCCGGAATTTAAAGTCATATGAAGGCAATAATTTAATATATTGTCAAATGTCAACTATAAATCTAATGTGTATCATATATATTTGTTTCATTATTACGCGTTATCTCGGCACTGAAATGAGACACGCAATCAAATTTAAGTCTATAAAACGTAGTTTTTAATAGTAACAATTTGGTATACAGTAGTGAATGATAGAAAAAGTCGGGGATGCACAAGGAAGACTCAACGCATTATCTTTGCACTTGAATAAGATGGGATTTGAAGAATTCAAGTCGATACAATGTAGTTACATGATGTGATACTTTAAAAAAAATCTGGGACGCCCGCGGAATACGTTAACCAAATAATAATTTGTGGTAAAATGAGGCGTACGAGGTTAACAAAAAATTTTAACAAAACAAAAAATGACTTCAAAAATGCACTAAAAAGTAAATATAATTTCGTATTCTTCTACAACTTCATAATCAATTTACTTTTTCTAATCATCAATATGTAGGTACGATTGTTACTTTTGGAGTCGGTGTCAGTCGAGGTAGGTTGGTAACTACATACATAGTTATAGGTGAGATGTGCTTGTGTCGCACGAGCGACTTGACGAGGCGAGAGGCGAGAGCGGGTCCGCGGCGTGAGGTTAGCTGTCAAGTGAACACGCCGGGCCGGGTACCTTTGCTGACACCGACTCCAAAAATAACAATCGTACCTACATATTGATGATTAGAAAAAGTAAATTGATTATGAAGTTGTAGAAGAATACGAAATTATTTTTTTTACTTTTTAGTGCATTTTTTGAAGTCGTTTTTTGTTTTGTTAAAATTTTTGTTTATTTTTTTTATTTTTAGTGAATCTGAAGTACACTAACTAATTTGTCTGAATATGGGTAAAACTTCCAAACGTGCTGCTCATATGAGACAGACATATTTGACCATAGCGACGTTAAGGTCAAATTAAGAGATTCGGCCGAGTTTCGTTAATTTGTCATGGATCCGATAATCAGAACCTAACCAAACTCTCATCAAATTATTCTTGAAGTACATCCTTTACAATAAAAAAAGAATCATCGAAATCGGTTGGCGTGATATTGAGTTATTCGTCCATTTGTCGCGCACATACTTAATGCAAATTTTAGACTTATATGGTTTTCTCATGGATGCCATTGTCGGAACTGGACCAAATTAAAATGGGACCACACGGAAAGCACTAGCTTTCAAATAAAAAAAGAATCATAAATATCGGTTCACCCAGTCAAAAGTTCTGAGGTAACAAACATAAAAAAAAAAAATACAGTCGAATTGAGTACCTCCTCCTCTTTGAAGTCGTTTAAAAATAGAGGTATAAGGTTTCAATTTGGGAGGCGGGTATACGTACCGCCGCCCCGGAAACCATTCATTGGATAACCTACACCTCTGCTATAGTCACCCCAAGTGGTTCGCTACGTTTGGTGATTTAGCAGGGGTGCCCAGGTTCATGGGATGAGGTTTATCTAGGTTTTGGCGGCGGATGCGTCTGCCCACCAGCTGCATGGTAGGCCGGATCAGGAGAGAATGGCTGACGTAATACCTTTGACTTCATACTTATTCGGACCATCGCCTTGTACCGCAGTGAGAGGGATGGATTTATACGTCCGTCACTCCTGGACACACTGACCCCCAGATTCCCATCCGCCCCTAATACCTTTTTCCTTCCCAGAACTTCCTCTTCTTTCTTTCCTAAATAGAACCTCCAGACAGCATCCCCAAAGATGACATGGCCCTGAGTAGACTTTTTTTCCTCAGAGCCTCCTGTGTGGAGCTAATGCCAAAAAAAATAAAAAAGGAGAACGTATGAAATGGACGATAATGGTAGAATAAGTCGAGCAAACCCTGGCCCATAAGAAAGACATGGCATCAAGTGAATCAATTAGTTACATACGTGCGATGCTAAAAATAAGCTATAAGATGAAAGGATGTAATAAGAATTATGACGTGGAAGTGAATGGTAGGGGAAGTCGAGCACGCCCGCGGAAGAGATAATTTGAAAAATAAGCTTTTACAATTCTGAAAATAATATCACTTAATTCCACTTTAAAACTACACCCAGTTTTCAGGTACTCTGGAAATTCCAACGTCATCCCTGATTCACAACAACGAGAAATGCTGGTCACACGTCAGCTAGTATCTATGTATTTCTGTTTATAGTTGGTATTCGTTTTTCGTTTATTTTCCAGACTGGTCAGGCAGAAACAACGATTATTTAAATATATGTGGGTAAGAACCTACCACGTAAATAATCATAGCAACGCTAACCTTCAAAATCATCGAGGTAGAAAAAAGGTAAAAAAATAGAGAGCTCAAATCATGTAGAGTGTGGGTAACTAGGTACTAATCTCTTTTATATTAAAATGAAATTTAGGTGGGTACTACCTTTATGAGCATTTCTAACTTGTTTGCATGGGTTTCATTCTCAAGGTAAAATGACCCACAGGAGTTGTTTTGGTAATTTGATATTTGAGCGAGATTTTTTTTTTAGATTTCCCTATCCATACCTCTAATTTCTCTTTCTGCGTTTTCAATTTAATGGAGGTCAGAATTGGTTTCTATTTATATAAGATGATAACATAATGGAGATTTATCAAAATCTTGCAAAAGTATATGGTTGTTAGTTAGGTTTGTTTATTAGGCAGTTATTTAAGTACCTGCTAACTACCTACTTACAAATCTTTTCTTTACAGGGGAAATTTTGGTTTTGTTTTATTAAATAAGAGAAAATTAGAAACTATTATTATTCATACTACTACTGGTATTTATCTTAGGATAAGTAACGAAAAATGAAGACTAATTGGACTCAATAATAATGTTATCGTAAAAACTTACTGTAGACGTTCAATAAATACCTAAATTATATTATTTTCAGACCTCTGGGATACAGAACCATGTTAAGGATTTGAGAAGAAATATGAATGCCATAGTTAATTATTCTATAATTATTCCATATTAATTTCTCGTTTGCCGTGGCTTTTATTCAGAGGGTTTGGTATTATTTGTTTGTTATTCGCAAACACGTATTTCGAAATACAATATTAATTCAATCAAGCTGTAATGGTGTAGGTATGTTCACAATCGTTAAACTAACCAATTCGTCGGAAATTAAATAAACCTTGCCTTCGTGCAAAGTTGGAAAGTGGAGGTTTTGTTACTAAATAATTGATACGAGTACCAGCGTTAAAAACCCGCCTCGCAGGTTTTTGCTGCTAGGCCCTGCGGGCGGCTTTTAGCTGGGTTTCACCCCGTTTGAGTGAAGAACTGGTTCCGAAAGTAGCCAGTTCCTCGGATCCACTGACAGCTAGTCACCGAATTATAGTAACAGTGATAGGCAATGACGCCATATTATGTAATCTCCCCAAATCAGGAAATATACTTAAATTTTATTATATATTGGTTTTTGGCAAGTTACGGAGAGAAATTAACCCCTTTGTCTTGTAGTAATGTCACCTGATGGGTTTATTTTTTTACCCGATATTCGGGCTACCTTGGGCAAGATGAAGGGCATTAATAATTTTTTTTGATGGTTTGTTTGATATCTGTGAGTGGTATACATTTTGTATAGATATATTCACACATACAGACATTTTTACCTACACCCATGCATGCATGTATGTACCTACGACAAATATGTATGTAATTATAATATGTCGTAGTCCAGTGGCTAAGACTCTTGACTCACATTCCGGAGGTCGCGGGTTCGAACCCGGCATGCGCAAATAAAATTTATTTGATTAATTTGTGTTATTTCACAATTAATTCATTTAAAATAATATATAGTATATTTGCGGCATGTTCCAGAGTGGAAGATACTATCAGTATCGCCCTGGTGTAAGACCACCATTCAGAATTGAAACGTTGCTTGAAAATGGCTTTAGCCGTGTTTAGTGACCAGATCTGAATAGCCAGGTACTTCCCAACCTTCCTCTTCCCCACCTCCTTCCCATCCCCGCTACCTTCAGCCTCACAACATACCCCAATTGGGGATGCCATAGTCTCACTGGCTCCAGACGGGAGCAGTTGAGATTCTTGTGCGGTATTCACAGTAAAAAAAAAAAAAAATATATGTTTTTTTTTTTTTAAATAATACAAATATAAATTATATTATAGCCCGCGCATCAAAGTGGGTATAGGATGGGTTCGTATATATCCGTAATACTTATACCTAGGGAAGAAACGTCCACGTGCGAGCTGCTGACGTAAGTGACGACATCTTTTGACGAATTATTGAATTAAAAACCGAATTACAACAGCAGTTTTGTTTGAAATTCCACGTACACAGATATTATTTGTGGCGCGACGTGTACGGCGTGGCGTCAACACGCACTCGAAACTAGGTTCTGAAATTCAACCGCGCAGGCGCTGGGGTAATAATAACGTTCGATACTACTCATACGAACTTCAAATGAATAAATACATTGTTCATTTTATTTTCTTGAACCTCTCAGGTCTCGACCATATTTTGCAAGAGGGTCAAAATCAGTCAAAATATTTCCGCTTTACAATAAAATCCAAATAAATGGGATATTTCTGAACGTATCCGAAAACTAACAAAAAACTCTTCTTGAAAGGTGATAAAATATGCTAACAAATATTATAATAAATTGAAATAAATATATGATTTTTAATTATAAATTTTTTTGTATTTAAACATAAAAAAGTTTTAAAACTGGCACACCTTGCGTCTTTTCTAACTAGAATTACTGATAGCTGATTAAAAAAAAATAAAACACATACATATGTTGTAAGGCATATCAATATATATATATATATATATAAAAAATCAAAATATGCTTTTTCGGTATATTTATTTAAGTATATGCAGTGGTGGTTCGTGGTCTTTTTAACAGGGGGTTCAGAAATCCAAGAGAAGATATAGGTATCTAATCAAAATTTACATTTAGAGGAATTAAATTGTTTATGATTTTTACAACAAGAATATATAAGTGGACGCGGAGGCCTTTTATTTTTAATTTCCAACTTTTTTTCATTAATATTATTAGCATTATTTTTTATGTACACAACACTGTATTCAGCAATATTTTTTAAATATACGATACGATACGATACGATTGTACCACCCCAGCCAGGAGTACTCCTGTCCCGGTGAGACCGGTACACCAGGGGGCACTGTTTTGTTAGGACTTGGAACACATGCTCTGCGGATGGGAAGGAGGTTGGAGTTAAATCGACCGGTATACATGGCAACCTAATAAGCCAATATTGGAATTTAGGATGGTCAGGAATAAAGGAATGGATTGAGCGTAATACTTTCTTTTTGTTTGTATCTTCTTGGATCTTCTTGCCTCTTCTTGATTCTTCCCTTCTCATCTCGGCTCTTCTCTTGTCTCTTCTGGGATATCTCTTCTTGGTTCTTCTTCCCTCTTCCCAGATCCTCTCGCCCCTCCTTGACTGTTCTTGCCTCTTCTAGGATCTTCTTGGTTTTTCCTCGGATCTTCTAGTCTCTTCTGGTCTCTTCTTTTATCTTCCCACCTATTCTTGGAACTTCTGATTCTTATTGACTCTGCTTGGCTCTGCTCGGCCCTGCTTGGCTCTTCTTATCTCTTCTTTGTTTTCCTTGTCCCTTCTTGTATCTTCTTGCTTCTTTTTGTTTCTTGAGATCTTCTCGTCTCTTCTCAACTCTTCTTGACTCTCCTTGCATCTTCTTATCTCTTCTGGTCTGTTAGTGGCTCTTCTTGACTCTTTTCTTATCTCTTCTGGTCTATTAGTGGCTCTTCTTGACTCTTCTGGCTTCTTCTTGGATTTTCTCGTCTCTTCTTATCTCTTCTTTTCTCTTCTTGTCTCTTCTTGCTTCTTCTTGTTTCTTGAGATCTTCTCGTCACTTCTCGACTCTTCTTGACTCTCCTCGCAACTTCTTATCTCTTCTCGTTTATTATTGTCTCTTCTTGACTCTTCTGGCTTCTTCTTGGATGTTCTCGTCTCTTCTTATCTTTTTTTGTCTCAGCTTGTCTTGTCTCTGATTATCTCTTCTCGAATATTCTCGTGTCTTCTTGTTTCTTCTTGAATGTTCTTGGCTCTTCTGACCTCTTCTAGCTCCTCCCGCCCCTCCTTGGCTGTTCTTGCCTCTTCTTTGTTCTTCTAGACTTTTCTTGTCTCTTCTTGGTTTTTCTAGGATCTTCTAGTATCTTCTTTTATCTTCTTTTATCTTCTCACCTCTTCTTGGATCTTCTGGATTCTTCTTGGCTCTGCTCGGCCCTGCCTGGCTCTTCTTATCTCTTCCTTGCTTTACTTGTCCCTTCCTGTCTCTTCTGACTTCTTCTTGTTTCTTAAGATCTTTTCGCCTCTTCTCGGCTCTTCTTGACTCTCCTTGCAGCTTCTTGTGTATTATTGTCTCTTCTTGACTCTTCTTGCTTCTTCTTGCTTCTTCTTGGATGTTCTCGTCTCTTCTTATATCTTCTAATCTTCTTATCTCTTTTTGTTTCAGGTGTCTTGTCTCCGATTATCTTTTCTCTAATATTCTCATCTTTTCTTGTTTCGTCTTGAATGTTCTTGTCTCTTTTTGGCTCTTCTTGGATCTTCTCGTCGCTTTCCGGTTCTGCTTGCTACCTCTTGTCTCTTATCTTCTAATATTTGTAAATAATAGAATTAGATAGAGCCTTAGAATTCATAATGAATTGTAAAGCACCCTTGAGGTGATTTTTCACAAAAATGGCGCTCAACAAATTATCCAATTATTATTATTATTGGCTCTTCTTAACTCGCCTTTTTTATTGTACTTTCTATTGATTTTTCACCTTTTCTTGTATCTTAGTGTTTCTTCGAGTATTTTCTTGTCTCTTCTTGCTTCTTCTTATCTCTTCTCGCTCCTTCTTGGCTGCTCTTGGTGTTTCTTGCGACTTCTTGTGGAATTTAATCGAGTTTTATACATGGCAATCTATTATGCCAATACTCGAACTAGAATAAGCAAGAATAAATATTTTGGTTGAGTGTTGTTTTCTAAGTTCTGTCATTTTCTTGCTTTAATCTACTATAGTATCTGCTTACAAGTACTTGCTTCTACTAGCCTCTTCTTCTGGCTTCAACTTGCTTCGTCTTGCTTCATTTCGCTTGAAGTGAAATATCACAAAACTTCTTTATACAAATGTTATGTTATTATTATTATTCTTGGTTTTTCTTGGCTATCCTAATTTTTCTTGCACCTTTTTGGTTCTTCTAGTTCTAGCAGGTGTCTTCTTGCATCATCTTGACTTTTAATGACTTGTGGAGGCATTTGTCTTTTCGTGCATCTTCTAGCCTCTTCCTGATTTTGCTCTTCTTGTTTCTTTTTGTATCTTGTGTCGTCTTCTTGAATATTCAAATCAGATAATCCCAAAGAGAACAGAGGAACTCACCCGAAGTGTAATAACCTGACTTAATTAACATTTGAGATAAATACGAAGGTGTAGGTAATTGAAAAGAACTTTTTTCAGATTTTGTCTGAAACCAAAAACCTGTAAAAACCTAAAAACCAAAAACCTGTTAACAATTAAGACAAAAAAAAATATTTGTTTATCGTGTGCGCGCCAGAGGGGAAACGAATTTTTGAAAAGCGAAGATCGAGATTCATTCGATAGATGCGAGTAAATTGACTTGTTTTGTCGTGGAATATCTCAAGATAAACATTCTTCAAAATAATATTGCAAAGATTCCTTCTCAGACCTTCTCCCATTGTAGTATCCATCAAATACCTAAACAAAACAAAAACCCAACCAGGAAATCAAAATGGTTTATTTTACAAGACATTCCTGTGAAACGAAATGATTAAAAACAGATTTAAAACAAAAAACATGAACAATTCTGTAAATGGAGTAGATATTTCTTGGTGTATGCCAACAAAATAATAATCGTTGGTTTACTCTCAGAGGCAATAACTCAAGTGTTCTTTATAGAGGTCGTATCATCTGTGAAATGGTTAAAAAATGGTTAATTAAATTATTCGATTGAAATATTAACAAACTAATAAATTGAAAAGATCTTATCTCTGTTATGTGATCCTGTAAGCCAGTTGGTTGAAGCTATGACTTCTCCCGGTACCCAGTGATGAAATAAATCATAAATCACACGCGTTCAAGTGGTGCAGCTATGTTATGAATCCAGATCTTTAAGTATCACTACGACCCTTTTTTACCCAAAACACTGTTATTTTTTATGAAGTTCACTCAAACCCTACGCTCTGCTTGCATCACTTGAATTATCCGCATGAGTCCATTTTAATCTGTGTTATTTTTATTTTTTTTTATTTTTTATTCTTCATTTTAAGCACCCGCTAAACTGCCAAGGCAGTTTGTCAGCAGGTCAATTTAACAATATTAATATAACATTAAATCACAAATATAACAAGAAACCACAATATACAAAATAGATACAGAAGAATAACTTTTAAATAGCTACAATACAAAGGCATAAAATATATAGATAGACAGATATAACACAGGCAAATTTCTCTTAGTCATATTTTTACATAAGATTACAAACAATATCAGTATAAAAAGTTTTGATCCATTAGCCATTTTTTTTTTTTTTTGAAATCGGTGGTGCAATTTGATTCGATTTTAATGTTCACTGGCATCTTATTAAATATGGTAGAGACAAGATAAGTGAATGTCCGTTGTCCGTATTTATTTATAATTTTCGGAACAGATAAACCCTCGTTTTTACTAAATCTAGTGCCATGTGCATGGTCAACTTTTTCTTTATATATTGAATCCGACAAAAGGTTTTGGCATACAATTTTAAACCATAATATCCCTCGAACAGGTAATATATTAACTGACTCATATAATAATTTTATCTCGCTTCTTTGTGCATAAATACTTTTGCTTACCAAGAGCTTAGTCAAAGAGTTTTGAATTGTTTGAATGTAACCTATATTTGTCTTGCACGATTTTCCCCAAGACGTTATTCCATATCTGATAGTAGATTCCGCCAATGACAAATAAATTATTTTTAACGTACTTATGGGCATGAAATATTTAATTTTGTAAATTCGCCCAGCAATAGCTCGTAGGCGTTTGCAGATGTTGCTTATGTGAGTATCCCATTTCATATGCGTATCTACAGTTATCCCCAAATATATATACGTTTGTACAATTTCAATGGTTCCGCATTTGCAGGATTGTGACGAATTGTGTATACACTCAAATGTATGCGATTTTATTACAGGCGTGATGGTATATTTGGCATGTGGAGATCGTATGTGCATTAATTTGGTCTTTTTGGAATTTATTATAAGACCCGCATCATGTGACCATTTCTGTAAGGAAAGGAAATCGTGCTGCATGAGTTTTATTGCAATCCAAAATTCTTCATGCGAAATGACTAGTGCCGTATGTTTGACAAAAGTGAAAATTTTATTCATGAGTGAAACGAATATTATGTATAATGTTGGGCCGAGAATTGAGCCCTGCGGGACGCCTGTTGACATATATTTAGCTTTGTTGTAAGTTTGAAAGAGTTTCACTTTAATTTGTCGATTGTTTAAATAGTTTTTGAGTAGTTCTAGTAATTTTCCCCTAATTCCTATCGCCTCCAATATCTGTAATAGTTTTGTCGGATCAATGGTATCAAACGCTTTAGAGTTGTCTATGAATAAAACCAGAATATGTTTTTTATTATTGAGTTCTTGATTTACGTAATTCGAAAAGTCTTGTAGTAACATTTCTGTGCTTTTATTTTTTTGAAATCCGTATTGGTTAGGATCAATAATAGAGAAACTTTCTAGGTATTTTATTAAATTTACGGATATGTATTTTTCTAGAATTTTTTAATAGCTGGCAGTATACTGATTGGTCTGTAATTTTCTATCTCAGTATGTTTTCCCCCTTTGTATATTGGCCTAATAATACTACATTTAAGCTCATCAGGTATAACTGCTTGAGATAAGATTTTATTAATTAAATGGGTAATTACCGGACATAGAATAGTTATATGTTTTTTAATGTCGAACATTCGAATATTGTCAATCCCCGGCGATTTGGAATTATTCAGTTGACTGATAATCCTGCGTATGTCTTCACAGGTAGCTCTGGGCAGGTACATGCTATGCGGCAAATCAACAGGAGATATGTTAGACGCTTTGTAGTTGCATTTATGTAACATCGAGCTGATGCTGTTTGAGAAGTACTCAGCGAATCTATTTACAACGATTTCCTCTGTTTGCCCATTTTTATTTAGCATATACTTTGAAATAATTTCATCGCAGTTTGTTTTTGTTTTACGTCCTAATAATTTGTTAATTTGATCCCACGTTTTTTTGGAATTGCTGAAATAGTTTTTAAATGTTTCATTAAAATGTGCAGTTTTACTTTTTATGATTAATTTGGAAACAGTATTTCGGAATGATTTGTAATTTTTTTCGTAGTTTTTATTGGTAGGGGAATTTTTCCACCTTTTGAACAGGGAATCTCAGATTTTAATTTTTTCTAAGATGTCATCCGTTATCCACAATTTTGTTGCAAATGGTCTTTTTTGGGGTTTGGGCAGAAAGAGATTTTACTTTTTTCATATAGATCATTAAAAACGTTTTTGAGTTTATTATATATGTCAACGCAATCTTGTTCCGCAAGCAGGGCATTCCAGTTATAACCACGTATGTATTTATCAATTCGTTATTGAGATAGTATTGAAATACTTTCCCCGCGTTGTTTGGTTTTTGTAATTGCACTACTGTATGTGATGTTGAGAGCTGTCGCGAAGTGATCCGCTATAGTAAAATCACAAATACAAGATGAAAGTGAGTCAGCTTGTTGCTGCCTGCTATTAAACCTAATAAAAATGTGATCAATGCACGTACGTGTAATATTGCCGGCTACTAATGCTTCCCTTGTCACATCGTCGATACACTTTATTAAATAATGGCTCGATAATATGTTTTCGTATGACATAATGATGGGGTTTTGAGGGTTTAATAAATCTAAATTAACGTCTCCAAAAAATAAAATATTTTCCAAGGGGTTGATAATATTTGATAATATTGATGAGATTTCATTCAGAAACAATGATTTACTATGATTTGGAGGACGGTATATTGCTAAAATGTTAATTGATATATTATTAGGTAAAGCTATGATGCCAAATACATTTTCAAAATATTTTGTTTCTAGTGATTTTTCCAGAAAAGTGATTTCATCTCTAACATATAATAATATCCCGCCTTCTGTTTTTTTTGTTCGACAATAGCTATAAGACTTGAAACCAGGAATTTCGTAGAGACAAGTAAGGTCGTTTGTAATTGCTATCTCACATAACATCAAAATATGTATATGCTTCCAGCAGGTATTAAGGTAAATGTTAAGAATTTCCCAGTATTTGGAAATGGACCTTATGTTTAATTGCACAATATTTATTTGTTTCCTGTTGCAACCCTTATGTGTTGAAGCATTCTGTGTTTTGTCCTCAAACCATTTTTGAAGATCACTGGTTTTGTGAAAATCAACCTCATTGTCCTCCTCAAAATAATAATTATTGGACGCCATAATCGATCGTTGCAAGGTCCTTTTTTAGTGCAGCTTTGTAGGCAGGGCAGTTGTCCCTGTCTCCAGTCGAATGCGCAGCGGGCTTTCCAAATCTAGCGCACGTAGCGCAGACTGGTTTGGCCGCAGTATTAGGACAGGATTCGGTAGCACGGTTCTCTTCAGCACAGTGTCCACATCTAACAGCCGTTGTGTCCAACATTTTCGGATGATTAATCCGAGTGAAGCTGAGCCTAGCGCCTTGCGCCGCTAAGCTAAGGTATGTTAGAAAAATGCTCCATTTTAGCTGTGTCCAACAACTTGATCGTAGCGCTCGGTGTGTAGCCCCATTTGCTTTCGTACACCAAAAAATGACGTCAAGTTAGAAACTTTACATGTTAAATTAATACCAAAACGTTAATTAATTTTATTTATTATTAATACAGATATTTTATTTTAAATAGTGTAATACATAAACCGACATTTTACATTTTTAAAACAAACGTATTTAATATGTTAAAAATAAGGTGTTAATTGACTTACTTTTTGTTTACGTGCGTTTGAAGTTTGACATTAGAATCAGTTGAAATTTTGTATTCAAAATGGACAAGGCGAAGCGTTCGAAAAATTTTACGCCAAACGAAAAAATGAGACTTGTAGACCTAGTTACCTCGTCGCAGGTCATTTTGTCGAAAGCGACAGGTGGCTCAAACTACGCTACGCTTGTAAAATCAAAAGAAGCTGTTTGGAATGACATTGTCCTCGACAAGTGCTAATTATATTCCACATATTATTACAAAAATGACACTGGAATAAGTCAAAACTTTACCTTTCGCTTGCGTAAGTTAAATTATCTTCTACTTGGCTCAAAACATATAAAAAAAACACGCTTTTGTCATCCTAAAGCGGTTATAAAAATCGCCGTCATTTAATACTTCCATAAAATTTATATCGGCATCTTGCCGCCGCCATTCAACCATAATCACTATATTCAATATAGGATTCATATTTCAAATTGAAAAACCAAATAAAAAAGCCGACAAAAGAGTGAACTGATGACAGATAATTACGATAATTAATTGACATTGACAGCTCGATTGTTTTCGCGGATTTTTGTTCGCTCTGTTGTCAGTTTTTATAAGTAGGTCTTCCTTAGCAACTTTAATCCACCCGGCTACCTTCCTTACATTTGAGTATGGTGGGACGATCATTGTGTTTCGACACAGCGTATTTGGGCATTTGAGCAGGGCTGAGCGGAGATCTCGGCTGAGCATAGGTTGGACACAACGGCTGTAAGAGTGTCTCTGCAGTATTTGTAAGAGTGTCCAATCATTTGGCACTTAGTACATGGTGAGTCCAGTGAAGTCTCTGACACGGCACACGGTCCAGTTGACGAATACTTTCTCCTATTCCACCAGCAGTTTACGTAATGTAGCGGGCATCTCATATACGCGATGACAGGTGGTTCCGTTTCAAGCGCCGGCCAGGTGACGATTACGATTGAATAATATCACAAACTTAAAATGAACATAATTTCCGATCCGAGAGACATAAAATTATTCCGCGAACTCTATTATATTTTGCAGATTACAACGCGCGTGTATGAGAACTTTCAGATTTGTAACACGAACAAAACTATAGTTAATTGAAAAAGGAACCAGGACTACAAACACAACAGTTTTCAATTTGATATCCAAAACAATACTGAAGTAAGTTCAACACATAATTACGTGACTAGCGACTTGACAATGCGACGTTTGCCGAAAATACGAGGCTTATCCAGAAAGTAAGTGTACTGATTTTTTTTTTTTTTTTTAAAGTGTAATAGAAAAAAAATACAGGATATTGTTGATACACTTGTTGACTATTTTTCCAAATAATTGCTAACCCGTTCAATGCATGTGGTGAGCCGTGGCACAAGTTTATTTTGCCCTTCTCGAAGAATTCTCCCGCCAGCTCCTTCCCCCTCTTCAGGGCCACTTTCTACATCTGCTCGTCGGTTGAAAATTTATTTTCATCCGTACATTCCTTTAGGAAGGTGAAAAGATGATAATCTGAAGACGCCAAGTCAGTGGATTACTGGGAGTGGTTCAAAACATCCCAATCAAATGAGTCGATGATCTTATTGGTGGCTAAGGCTTTGTGAGGTCGGACGTTTTCGCGAAAAAGGCAAACTTCTCTGGTCAGCATAACCCTCCTTTTGTTTTGAATGCTCCTTTTGAGTTTTTAAGGGTACACAATATTGTTGTGCATTGATGATCTCAATCTGAGGCCGAAATTTGAACAAAATGATGCCTTTTCGGTCCTAAAACACTGAGGCCATGATTTTTTTTGCCCGAAATTGTGGTTTTCAATTTTTTCACAGATGGGGAATTGGTGTGACGCCACTTTCACGATTGTTTTTTTTCCCAGGCATGTAATGAGTCACCCACTTTCATCTCCAGTAACAATAGAGCTCAGAAATCCTCACCTTTTTATCTTGTAGGTGTTATTTCTTCCGTGAGTAAAAAGCAGATCACAGCACTTGGCGGGATTTTTTGCCGACAACTTTCACGCAACTGGACACTAAAACGTGAGTTTACGTACAACAATGTTTCTGCGATGCTCGTTCTGGTTAGGAGACCCCCCTGTACCACTAAGTGTTGCCAACCCTCAAAAAACTAAAAACCTCCGCCCGTTGAGGTCACAGTACACTTACTTTCTGGATATGCCTCGTAATATAAAAAAAGGAATATAAACGCTACAAATATTTTGATTCTCACGCCTTCAAAATTTAAAATCGAGCGCCTTTTTTGCACGACGCAAGTACCCGCCAAAGTGGTTTATATTATTTATTTTGTGCTTAATTTTATAAGAATGAAAAAAAGTGAGATCATAAAAAGGTCAAAAATAGTCTTAGCCATAAAGGGGTATTTTTTTTAAATTGTTTCTCATATTACTTCATAGTTACTTAAGTCATGAAAAAACATTAAAACTGCGGTTTGCAGTGTTTGCACGCGTTTTTCCGCCTTTTAAACAGCAGTTTTGCTATAAAAAAGGTGTAAAACAAATTTGGTCAATGATTCTTTTAAATTAAATACTTTATTTGATCTTATAACTAATGTAATAAATATTTTTTTTTAAATCTTAAATTATTTTAATCATTTAATCAACAATACAACATAGGTAACATACCCATGGTTTATTATTTTCGACGTTATAACCCTGAAAGCACTTTTTTATATTTTTTTTATGTGAATACCGCAAAAGAGTCCCAACTACTCTCGTCTGGGGCCAGTGAGACTATAACATCCCCAATACAGGGGTATATTGTGAGGCCGAAGTAGTGGGGAAGGGAAGGAAATGGGGTAGAGGAAATACCGGGGTATTCAGATCTGATCACAAAACATGGCTAAAAGCATTTCAAGTAACGTTTCAATTCTGAATGGTGGTCCGACACCAGGGCGATACTGAGAATATATTCCACTCTGGAATTTGCGCAAATAAACTGTATCATCATCATCACTATTGGCTCTACAACCCCTGGTGGGTCTTGGCCTCCTCAAGAGTCTTCCTCCACTCATCTCGGTTTTGTGCCAGCTCTCTTCAGTTTGGAAGCTCCAAGATAGATATGTCTTTGAAGACGTTGTCGCTCCATCTTAGTCTTGGCCTTCCCAGGCTCCTTCGCCCTATTGGTCTTGAGTTCAGCAGGGACTTTGGAGATTGATGCTCGGTCATTCTCTCCACATGACTCAGCCACCGAAGTCTTCCCAATTTTATAAATTTTGCGACGTTTAGCTCCTTAAACAAAGTATAGAGCTTATTTTGCAATAGCGTCTGCGCCAAAATCCATTTTCTAGAACCGGTCCGAAGATGCGCCTCAAAATTTTTCTTTCAAAAACGTCCAGTGCTCGCTCATTCCTCTTAGTTAGTACCCAAGTCTCAGCTGCGTACGTAAGTACTGGTCTGATAAGTGTTTTGTACACTAATATCTTCGTGTTTCTGGACAGCAGTCTGGACTTTAAGAGCGTTTAACCAGCCAGCGGACGAAAATCCACATTTCGTCGAAAGTTGTTCTTCCGATCGTGCAGGGCGGTTACAATGAGACAGATTGATTTTTCTCCGTACCAGCTTTTTTAAATTATAACTCAATATCGAATTTATTTCAATCCAAATTAGCTTTAATTTATACCTTCATCCAAAAATGCTGAAAGGCGTGATGATAAAACTATTAAAATAGTGTACTTTTTGTAGTTATTTTTTGATTATAAGTATTTATCATTTTTCAATAATGTCTAAATTTAATAAGAATGTTAAAAAAATCTGAAATATATTAGTTTGTAAGTGCGCAAATAAATACACAAATGGACCAATTTTCGTCAAGAAACACATGTACGTACATATTTTTTAATGATTTTATTGAAACTAAAATTAAAATTCTAATACATAACTTTGCTAGATAATGTATTGATTTATTTTACTGCATGATTACATTATTTGAAATGGGTGTGGTATAATACAAAAACTTTTTTGAAAATTTAACAAATCTGCCAACGACCTATGGAATAACCTTATTATACTAAAAATTAAAAAAAATTCTAAAAATTTATTACATAACTATGCTAGATAAAAGAACAATCTTTCGAAATCCATTTATAATTTTTTGTGGAAAAGAGTCAATACGTCTAAAAACTTTTTTGAAAATGACGTATTTCCGGCTTTCTCTGGTAATGCCCCCTTGGTTTTGTAGGCGGAAATAACAGCGATTTGCGTTCACTATGCGCTTCTGGATCTCCTCTATGGTATTATTGTCGTTTGTTATCAGGTAGCCTAGGTATGTGATTCTTGGTACCGTTTCGAAATTTTGGTTTCCACATGAGAGAGTTGGGATTTGTTGGGTGCATCCTACAGCCATGTATTTGGTCAATAAACTGTACATTATTTTTAATTAATTATAATTGTGAAATAACAAAAATTATTCAAATAATATTTATTTGCGCACCTTTGGATTGTGTTTCAAGAGACTTACCCCTCGACCGTGGAGGCGGTCAAAAATTGATATGTATTAGATAATAATAGAAATTAATAGAGACTAAAAGACTAGTCTTTTTGGTTTTTACACAGAAAACCATTGAATTTTGCCATTTTCACATTAAGTAGGTTAAATATACAATTCATCGGGTAAATGACGCCATTTTTCATATATTATTTTAATATAATTAATTATTATAAGTTTCAAACATAATATGTTTTTATCAGGTTTTGATAAGGTTTAATAGCCATAAAATGGAATGCAGCTAACATCACATCGTTAACCCTTAATTACTCGCACAAAGAACATTACATAACTGCTCGCATGGGGTCACAGATGACCCCAAATAGTATGAGTAGTTTTTAATATATATATTGAAATATCTAAGTAAATGAAACTATTTTATTATTAAAGTGCTTTGTTTATTCTTTAATATCTATAAGTAATAACATGAATTACTAGCTAATTATACAAAAACAAGTTAAACTAAAATAATTATCAATAATTGACAATTTGTACTCAGGTAAACTGAGATCATTGTTAATACTCATATTTTCAGGAACTCTCCGAATCACTCTTGTTACACTGTTGACAGTATATTTCAAGGTGATCATTGCACACAAATCTTGTAAATTTCTTGCATTTTGTTGGTACTTTTGGGTCACCGCTCAAGAGTGCAGCGACGTGTCCTTCCACTCCCGTAACTTGGTCGCTACTAAAATACAAACTTAGACGCGCGTTATGAAGCTACTGAGGGCGCGGGGGGAATCGGGCCGCGCCAAGTGCTTCATTTTTTAATCTGAAAATGCTTTGACCCCATGCGAGTAATTAAGGGTTAACGCCGTATACCTTACCTATTATAATAAATCATCTTTTGTCGATCTTCCAAATACATGAAGCACTGTTGCAAAATACCGCCGCTTTCCCAAAGATAACGCGAAATTTTCCATTCCTATGAACCTAGTAAGTAACGATAAATAAGTAAATCATCTTGAAATTAATATAACTTATATAGAGATGTCTGAGTGAATGAGCCGTCAGATACTTCCTTTGAGTCTGCCAATCTTTCACCAAAATGCCTATATTCACTTACTGTTATATTTGATAGAAACAAAGGCCGGCAAATTAATACCCCGCATTAATTATCATTCCATCTAAATTAATCTTCGTTAGGGCACAATAGCAGTAGTATTGATAATCGCCAACACCCCCCTTAGCCTGAAGTATCCAATATGATCGTTTCAGACATAAAACATCAGTCAGATCAGAGCAAAGAGAAGCCGGGGTCGTACCACCCTTCCTCCCTTTTAATTACGTTGGGGTTGCCAGACTGCTAATGATTTGCTTGTTCAAAGAGTTTGGATGAAAAATACTTCGTCATAGCGGATAGATTCTGTGAGAGTACTTACTACCCAGCGTATTTGCGGCGTTCTACTAAGGCGGAAGATAAATTATTTTCATGTCTGAATTCAAGTCGAAACTCTAGTCTTGAGAATTTCTTGACCAAAAACCTTGATGAAGTGACGTGAACAGTCAGATATTAAAAAGTTTAAGTCTGATCTTTTATCTGGTTAGCTGGTTGTGGAAGATAGTGGTCTTGAAATAGTCATGACTCTCTCATCCTTTCTGTATGTTCTGTTTCGACATCAAATTATTTTATTACACAAGTAACTACTACAGAAATTTGCGAACAAACCTTTCCTACCAAGTCCACGTTATTTTTAATATTACGAGTATAATATTAAACATAAAAACAAGCTGGAGGGACAGAGTTACTAATGAAGATGTTGTGGTTCAGATGGATAAAGCAAAATAAGTTAAACAATAAAAATCCGAAATTGATACATCCAGAAAAGTACGAGATCTTGCATCTCATAATGCAGGGAAAGATTGCCGGAAGACGAGGCCCTGAAAGAAGGAGAACATCAAGGCTGAAAAATCTGAAACAGTGGTTTGGCCTGTCTACCGTAGAGCTGTTCCGGGCCGCAGTAAACAAAGTCCGCATAGCCATCTTGATAGCCAACGTCCGTTGAACGGACAAGGCACGAGAAGAAGAAGAATAATAGCGGAAGCCGATTACAAAAATATGATGATTTATGATACAAAAACAGTTTGCTTTATAATAAAACAATGTGTCGAATACGAAAAAAAATCATAATAATTGCTTCAGTATTAAAAAAATATTTTTTTATACTTGGTGTTAAGGGACATATATTTACCTACTTTAACTCATGATTCGTCACATAATTTGAAGTAAAAAATGTAAATAAAATTTTCCTCTGCGGTGATATTTTTTAAAATTTTTTAATGTTTTTAGTTAAAAACATTAGAAAAATTACTAGATGTTGGACAGTTGGTCGGGATGGGGGGTTGGGCGGTTACTAGCCAAAGTAAAAAGTAACGATACGTGGAAGAAAATTTCTTTTAAATGAAACAATTTAACTTTGTTTGAACCACTTATATATTTGAGTAAAAACGACCGGTTTTGGAACGACCGTTCCTTCTTCGTTTGCCCTGAAGAAGGAATGGTCGTTCCAAAACCAGTCGGCTTTACTCAAATATATAAGTGGTTCAAACAAAGTCAAATTGTTTCATTTGTCTGTAATGGATAACCACAAAGTTACAGCTACATTCAAAAGTATAAAATTTCTTTTGTTTGATTAAAAAATTAATTAAAAACATCTAAAAAACAATTTTTCCGCCACTCTTGGCGGTCCTAGTTTTATGTGTATTACTAATATAATTTATACCATGATATAAATCTATATCGATTCAGAATATAAAAATGGAAATTTTAATGGATTTTGGTATATATAGTATATACTTTAAGAATATGAATGGAATCGCATTATTCGTAATCTGTTTACACAATGTAAATAACGATGAAACAAAGGTAGAATTAAATCTTTTTTTCTGTTTTTGTTTACGTTTCGCGGAGAAAGGTTTTATAAGCAGAATTTATTTGCAATAATAGGAGAGATAAGCGCCACTCCAGCGCATTCGGTAAACTTATTCAGAATCTTATTCTGAATCGTGGGATTAGTAAAAGTTTTAATTGAAAATAAACAAAGTTCTTCTGAATCCCAAATAAATATGCAAATGGGAAACACACCATCCCGATCCACGCCGCAGCCCTGGTGGGAAATCGCTCCAAAGCTTAAAGCAATAGAAAACATGCTTCTTGGCTAGGGAATATCCTCTTTTGATCATTTAGCAAATTCCCTCTATTTCTGACAGGTGTATTTTCTTGATAAACATGACAAGAAAATACGTATTACGACGTCTTTATTGGTAATAGCTACCTTTTCAATTTGGGAAGCGAGTATAAGTACTGCCAACTGTACTGATAACCAACACCTCTGCCGTAGGTCACCGAATGTGGTTTGCTACGTTCGGTAACTTAGCAGGGATGTCCGGGTTCATGGGGTGAGGTTTATCTAAGTCTTTGCGGCGGATGTGTCTGCGCACCTACTGGTTGACAAAGGCCATTTGATGTTTCCAGCCGGACTCTTTGAACCCATCTCCTTGCACTGCAGTTGAACGAATGTATTCATACGTCACTCCTGAACACACTGACCCCCAGATTCCTACTTACCCGTCATACCGTTTTCCTTTCCAGAACTCCCTCTCCGTCGTTGCCTTAAAAATACACTTCAATTATATTCCTAATGGCTTCCTGTGTGGAGCTAATTTAAAAAGTACGTGCATATAATTTTTTCTTTCTTTCGTATGGTGGGGGGTCAGAGGGGGACATCTAGGTCTGCGAGCCAGTCTAGGGCCTCAGGCGTTGCCCTGTGGACCTCATCAATCCCGCCGGGGAATGAATGGAGCGGGCATTCGTTGACCACATGTTCGGTGGTCTGCGCCGCACCGCATTCACACGTCGCCGACTCTTTAAGGTCCCATCTATGCATCATGTGAGCACAACGGCTATGGGAGCACCTTATCCTATTGATGGCAGTCCAGAGTTTGCGAGGCAATGAGAACCCAGGCTGTCTCTCAGTGGGGTCTTGCACGAGATGGGCGTTTTTGACGTTGGCTGATTGCCATTCAACCTTCCACCTATCTTCTGGGGTGAGAGGTGTTCGAAGGAGTCTTTCTCCTTCCGTCCAGAAGGATTTTCGAGACTTTAAGCGGCATGCCGGGTGAGAAACGATATCATCGTGCAAGGGTATTTCGCTTTTTTGCAGCGCCTTCTTGTATTCCCTCAGTGTTGCAATCTCTCGCCTGATATTTGGCGGGGTTATATTTGCAAGTACGGGGAGCCAAGGAAGAGGAGTCGATTTTAAGGATCCGTTGATGGTTCGCATTGTGGCATTAAGCTGAACGTCGACCATGGAAGTGTGGGCGCTTCTGGCCCATACTGGAGCACAGTATTATAAAACACAGTGCATATAATAATAACATATTTAAAATGCGTTTTTGGTTATATTAAGTTTTTCTAAGCACCAATGGCGGTGTCAAAACTAGCAGAACATTTTTATTATTCTGATATTCGACGCTTCTCTATCACCTACTCCCACTCGCTTTATAGGAGTAGACAGAAGAGAGTGAACGTTAAGCAACTTTTTTTGTCATCTGGCTTTGGTCACATTTATACAAAAGTTATACCGACTCTTGATTAGTAAATTCTCAATTATCTGATTCACGTGATCTTGCTGTTCCTTCCTCGTCCGATTTCACGTCTTATGTCATAATATAAACCACCATTCCATCACCAAGCCTTATTTTTTTAATCTTGTTCGTTAATTTTGTTTACCTTCGCAAATTTATTATGGAAAATAGATTGTTTAACCCATAAATGATTTCAACAGCTGTGAACTCTATTTGTGTAGCTAATAATATCAGTAGGATGTACGTTGTACGTGCGTACGTTGTTTACCGTTTTTGTTTTGTTTTTATTTATTTTGTTTTGTCACGTTGTTTTTTTTTATTAGTGATTTAAAATGTTTGGTATTTTATGTTTGGTTTCGTCACTGTTTGGCCAATTTGTAGTGCTAAGCGATAATGAAATGAGCAATAGTAATCTACTATGTAGCACAGATTTTTTTTAACGCCATTTTAATTTCACAATTTGGGAGGTGGTTATGGGTACCAACTGGAGATATCAATTTGGGAGGCAGATATACAGTGTGTCCGGGGGTAAAGTGCATTAACTTCGGGAGGTGATTCTACATGATGGTAGGAGTAAAAAAGATTAACAACTTTTTCCGACATTCCAACTTTTTTTTCTCGTACAAAAATAAGTACCTTCTAAAAATCCTTAGTTTGAGGTACGATCTTACTTGCTGAGCGCCCGCCGGGCACGATTGTGGCAACATTGCATGGTTGTGACTGGCCCGTATCGTAACAGCGGAAAATAATACAGCTGGCGGCACACGCTGGTCTATTTTTATCTTTTTACCACAAAACAACCCCTAAAAGTTGTAATTTCGAAAAGTTATTTATCTTTTTTACTTATAATAATATGTAGAATCATCTTCCGAAGTTAATGCACTTTACCCCCGGACACCCTGTATATACCGCCGCCCCGAGAACCATTTATTTGATAACCAATACCTCTGCCATAGTCACCCCGAATAAATCGCTACGTTTGGAGTATAATCAGGGGTGCCCGGGTTCATGGGGTGAGTTTTGTCAGGATCTTGGCGGTGGATGCGTCTGCCCACCTACCGCATAGGGCAGAGGCCGGATAGGGAGAAACTTGTTGAGGGAGACGATTTGACCTCTCCAGCAGGACTCTCAGTGGGAGGGATGATTTCATACAACCGTCACTCTTGGACACGCTGACCCCCAGATTCTTACCCACCCCTCATACCTTTTCCTTCCCATATTAGGCATACTCCAATCGAGGGTGCGGTATTCACATTTTGTAAGTGGTCAGAGGAAGCATGGCTAGCAATCCATGTGAGATTCTTCCTGCCTCTGCTGCCTTCTGGAGATTAGCTATCATCAGGGCAACTATAACGTTGCGGACTTCTGCCCAGAAGAAATAAAGAAAGTTTTACTCTTACCAGTAACGTTACTACGTTTTCCATAAATATTTCCTTGGATTAGCAGATGGGTAACCTTGTTACCTTATATCTATTTATTTATTTCGAAATACACGGCACAAGATAAAAAAAAAAAAAAACATGTGCCATTAACATATCGCTCCCTTTAAGAGCGTTTAACCAGCCAGCCGCCGAAAATCCACATTTCGTCGAAAGTTGTTCTTACGATTATACAGGGCGGTTAAAATGAGAAAGATTAATTATTCTCCGTGCCAGCTTTTTAAAATTATAACTCAATATCGATTTTATATCATTCCAAATATGATTTAATTTTTATCTACATCCAAAAAGGCATGATGATAAAACTATTAAAATAATGTACTTCTTGTAATTATTTTTTGATTGTAAGTAATTAACATGTTTCAATAATGTCTAAGTTAAATAAGAATGTTGAAAACATCTGAAATATATTAGTTTATAAGTACGCAAATAAAAACACAAACGGACCAATTTTCGTCAAGAAACACATGTACGAATGTATTTTTTTATGATTTTATTTAAACTAAAATTAAAATTTTAAAACATGCGATACCCAGATAATGTATTGATTTATTTTACTGCATGATTATATGATTTGAAATGGGTGTGGTATAATATAAAATCTTTTTTAAAATTTAGCAAATCTGCCAACTACCTATGGTATAACCTTATCAAACTAAAATAAACATTTTTTCTCAAAATTTAAAACATACGAATGCTAGATAAAAGAACAATCTTTTAAAATCCATTTATAATTTTTGGTGGAAAAGAGTCAATACGTCTAAAATCTGATTTAAAAATGACATATTTCGGGTTTTCTCTGGTAATAGATAAATTTCCCTCTTAACCAAGACATTAAGAGCTTTCTCTTTTTGTATGTAATACAAATTATCGATAACGGGGCTATATTAATCTACCAATTTATTTTTGTTTTTATACTTTTGCTTTCGTCATTATTTGATTATTCCATAACACCCCAATGAATCATACAAAACCTTTAGCACGAAACGGTGAAGTTCTTTTTCCTCAACGTTTTCCTCTCATTATTTGAATACGTCTTTGCCTTTCCTGGTAAATCTGATGCTTATTTGTTCAGTAAGTCTCCCTTCTTTCCTCAAAATATTTTCCTCAGAGTCTTCTGTGTAGAACTAATGTAATTTTTTATTTTATTTTACACGCGTTTTTCTCTCAGGAAGAGATTCTTTTGTTGTATTTGTTAATATGTTCAAATGTGATTGAATTGGTACGTAATTGATAATTTGTTCATCGAGTAATTATTATTTTTAATTGTTAAACTAACTTTTAAGACAAGATTTTTATGCATGGCACAAAGGGTAACAATTATTACAAGTAATAATTATTAGCCTGAAACACTCATCCACATTGAAAAACCTTCCGAGAAAAGATACATGACGCCAACGGGACGTTTTCAGGGGGAAAAAATATAATAAGCAGTAGGTAATTGTTGAATGAAACACTATATAAGATAAGCCGCCATAGCTCAATTGGGAGAGCAGCTGACCGGCAATCAGAAGGGCACGGGTTCATGTCCCGTTGGCGTCATGTATCTTTTCTCGGAAGATTTTTCAATGTGGATGAGTGTTTCAGGCTGATAATTATTGCTTATAATAATTGTTCATCGAGATCATGGAAAGTACATCAGGGCCATAAAATATTGTTTTACCGCAATTTTTAAGAGCTTCTACTGATTTACAAATGGAATTTTCCTGTTTTGCCCTACTCCAGAGTTTTCAGAAAAAAATTGTCAAACCTTTTAATTCTGGTTCCAAAGTTAAACAAATTTGAATTTTGCATTAATTCATTCCATCTAAAAAGAACAACATAACAGTAAATAAAAAAAACAGCGTTATAAAAATGACCTGATTATTATTTAAATGAAAAAAGGTTTTCGTGGTAGGCGGAGACCCCAGCAAAAACATTAAATAATTTTCGCGAGAGTCCGTTTTTAATTAGATTAATTTGAATATAAATCGGGAAGACCTTTTTTGCGGAGAGTTTTAAGAAAAAACATCGTTTTTTTGTTAAACTTTCGCAGTGCAAGCGAAGGGTTGACTCGACGATAAGGCAAACAAAATTAAACTTCGGATAAGCGTGCTAGAAACAAAGTGAAGGGTGGAATAGTCGATCACTCGGCCGGTTCATTCCACCCGAGCTTCGGCGTCGTTATGCCACTACAAGTATCAGCTAAATAGGGTTGACGCCACTCACAAATTTAACCAATGAATTAAAATTATTATTGATGGCGGAATAATATTTGTTGTTGTGAGATTATTTGGCGAGCCGAAAAACATGCTAGACTTTTATATCTCCAAACAAATTGAAGTTGGTATATAACAATACCGAGAGGAAGGAGTGACAGTTCTATTCTGTTATTCTTTCTCTTGACATTCCTTAAGAAATTTATTTAATTGACTCTTTTATGACTTTATTGTACCTACTTCAGTTAATTTTTAATAGATAATGTACACCAGAAATGCCTGCCATGCAGATTTGAATTCAAACCAATGTCGCCATAGTTTTAATATCTTTTGATTCTAGCCCATTCGGTACTGTCTTTCTTACGCTTACCTGACGTGATATCGCCATATCAATTGAATTTTGATCACGCCCACATCCATAAAATAAAGAAGAAAATTCGAATAGCACTCCATATGAATTTGAATGGAAACATGTTGAGTTCCTTTTAGCCCAATAGCCCAACGCTCCATCTCTCATTAAACTACATAACATCGTAGATTTTTTTCCCATTTGAATTTCGTAAACACAGTTTTGTATTGGCATCGATTATGCAAATATTTGAATCACAAAATCCACTCACAGGCTACTTCTTGTGTTATTTTTTTTTATATGAATTCTGCGTTATATTATACATATTTCACGTGTCCGTGCTGTCAGCACTCAAATTTCCAAACCTTTTACCCATTACCTCTAATGAATTCAGCATAATTTAGTTAATTTCTGGCAATCATCTCAAACAAATTACCTACTTCATATTTCATTCAAATGGTTTTAAAATGCATACGCCACAGACATCTCACTTTTACTGCATTCTCTTTGATAAACTCTACTGCTACTACCAATCGAACATATTGTTTTTCATTTTCATTATTCTTCGCTGTAGTTACACCAGGTTTATTTCTGTACGGTGTGGAAACATGGACACTTAGAGCTAGTGAAAGAAAATTGATAGACGCCCTCAAAAGGGAGAGTTGGAGAAAAATGCTATGGATTTCATGGACAGCCAGACGCATAAATGTGTCCATTCTGGAAGAGCCAGGCTTTCAACAATCTGCCTACAACGTATCTTAAGATAGTTTGGACACGTTTTTCGCCAAACTAAGGACTCCAAAATAGAGAAACTCATAGTCACTGGCAAAGTGGAAGGCAGACGAAGAAGAGGAAGGTCACCAATAGGCTGGAGTGACTAAGTATCACTGGCGTCTGTTATGTCCGCGGCTCTCCACGCAGCGCAGGACCGCGAGGAGTGATGGAGCCTCGTCTACCATGGAAATTGGAATAAGGATCACAATTCTCAGCAATGGGGTCCGACTTGAGAAGAAGAAGAAAACTAGGGTTATTATCAGCTTGACTTAAATCTGAGACGGTAGCAAGTATTCCGATAATAAACATTATGTAATTTTTGTGAATATGTAAGTAGTTCTTTAAAACATTTCAGTCATTCGAACATTTATCTATCTACATATATAAAAATCAAAATATGTTTGCTTCTGTCCATGCATATATGTTATGCGTTGCTAAACTGTTCATCCGATTGCGATGAAACTTTGGGGATTTGATGTGCGTATGCCCACGATGGTTTCTATGTAAAATAGTGAGTTCTGGTATCATGAAATTGATGAATCGCTAACCGTTCATCCGATTGCGATGAAACTTTGGGGATTTGATGTATGCATGCCCGCGAAGGTTTCTATATATAATAGCAAGCTCTGGCGTCATGAAAATGCGTTACTAAAACGGTTGACAGATTGCGAAAAAAATTTGACCTGTTAAATTTGACTTGTTGTGAGCAAGCCCGCGGAGGTTTCCATTTTTATTGGTGGGCTCTGGCATAATGAAATTTGTATAAAAAAATTGCAATAGGTGGCACGGGAGCTGTTTGAAAACTGAATGTATCAGGTCTGAATGTATGGATGCAGTAGGGGGGAGGGGAACTCGGGAGGGGGGTTCGCGGGATGAGGGAAGCCGGTGAGGGGAGTGGGGAGAGACGGAAGGCGGAGAGGGCGGAGTGGGAACGCGTGAGGGGAAGGGAATGCAGGAGAGGAAGGGGAGGCAGAAGGAGAGGTGGAAGGAGAACGGGACGAATGGGAAAGGACAAGCAAGGAGAAACCATTTCTTTATTAAGTGATACAGCAACGCATGCCGGGAACTCGCTAGTTGTTATAAAAAATCAGTTTCAACTAGTTTGTTATATGATTTTATCATAAACATTCATAAAAACAGGATGTTTGCAACCCCTACTGTGGATTACGGGGTCGACGAACTCGCAGACTAGAAAGCGGACATGACAGTAATTCAGTAGTTCTCTTTGTGCCGTAACACCCTGTTTAGCGGGCGACAGGCAGAATAGAACAGAAATGCATCACGTTCGTACAACGAACCATCGCTTTAAAATCCCAGTCTATGATTCATTGAAAATGATACCTAATGTATCGCTTGGCTATCGATTTAATATTTTCTGAACCGATAACTCAAATACCCAAATATTAATATTACATTTGGTGTATAACTGTTTTATGGAGAACCTGAAAAAAGAATATATTCCTGTACAAAACATTGATTATAATAACCTACTACATAATGCCCCTATTGAAACTTTCAGAAAGAAGAATAAGCATAGATTTAATATTATTACATAAAATACTACATTACAAAATCAACCGTCCTGAATTGCTCCAATTAATCACCACCCATATACCAAAAAGATCTTGCCGACATTTATAACCCTTTTACTTTAACAACACCAGGACACTGGCTTATCAAAATCCCCCGATTTAGAGACTTCCACAGTTTGGAAATAAATACTTTCATATGGGAGATATTTTTCATCTTAAAACAGAGTGTGCAATTCACACGCTGTAGAACTGAAACCTTCAGAAAACTAGACAAGAGTAAGGAGGCTACGAAGCACCGCATAAAGAGGAGACCGATTATACTACCTCATTCTCTGACTGGCTAAATCTATAGATGTATGTGTTTGTCTCTTTTTACTGTCGCAATTTTTCGTTTCATCGAGTTTCAAGTTACAATGGAGCTAAAGAAATTTTAACTTCAAAAATATTCAATATAAACGTTATCGTCATTTAGTTTTGGGGTTCTACGCCGTGTTGCGCTACCTCGTTCTTATCAACATTTTGGACAGCGTCATAGTGTCCATCATCAGGGCAGACATGTTGATGAAAACTTCAACGCTGTCGGAAATGTTGGCTAAAGAAGGAGGTAGCGCAACATGGCTCAAAACCTCAAAGATAAATAACAATAATGCTTTCAGCCGTGGAAATCCAAACTCATTTCCAATATAAACGTTGTTTATTCCAATACGATTATTTAACTAGACACAAATAGACGTACGTACTTTATACTATATTTGTTATATAGATTAACTTATCTCTCAGTTCAAATTTTTACCTTTGTATTTTTTTTTAATTCTTTTGTTGTTTCATTCTTTGATTATATTATATTTTCTTTGGTGCTTTAATTTTCAAATGTTTTCATTAACAATGATACGAACAACTTATAAAGTAGAATGCAAAAGCTTATTAGGACATATCCTACTAATATTATGAAGGCGAAAGAAAATTTGTATGGATTTATGTATGTTTGTAACTCTTTCACGCAAAAAATACTGATCGGACTTTAAAAATTCCTTCACTAACAGAAAGCTACATTATTTGGGAGTAATATAGATTGTATATATTGGTAAGCTCTGGCGTTATGAAATTATTTATTATACGTCGATTGTCTAGACAAAAAGCAAAACAAATCATTGCTTGGTAATCATTATAAGTAATTATTTGACGTGCGCTGTCATTTTGTTATTTGTTTAGGTTACTATGGAGATCCCTTTGATAGTAAAATTTCAACATGTATAAAATACTAATCTATAATAATATTATAAATGCGAAAATGTGTGTGTTTGATTGTTACGCTTTAATAGGTGGCACGCAAGCTGTTTAAAAAATTAATGTAATGGGGTGGTGAGGGGGGGGGGGGGGGTTAGGGAGTGAATGGAGTGGGGATAGGGAATGTAGGAGGCGGAATGGAAACCACCCTAATACTATGCGAGCGAAGCCGGGAGCAAAAGCTAGTAATTAATAAATTAATCAATAAATAATCCTATTCCGGAAGTTTTATTCAAAGTTATGCAGATAGTGTACCAACTGTATCAATCACGAAAATAACTAAAAATAATTTATTAACGACGCATAATGCTTCTGCATACAATGTCAATTTCGAGTTTGCAAGCAAAACATGTAAAACTTGGGATGAATATTCTGAGTTTTGCCTTGAGGTTACCATTGTCCTGTTGTGACACTTATGTGGTTATCACATAATATAAAGTTATGTATTTATAAAATATGTTGACCAGTCCGCGTGCGACGTCTAAAACTTGTCTTAAAGTTTTGATAGCACGTCCGAGAGTTTGTAAATATTATTTCAACGGAAAACGTTTCAGTTATGGGTAACTTCCGTATGGAAATTTTGATCACTCCAAAATCATTTGGCATTCAAATTTCAGCTGGCGTTAGGGGTAAAATGAAACCTCAAAACGAAAATAAAAATATATTTGATATTAAGGAACTCCAGTGAAAAATATTATGGCTTTAATAAAATATGTTCATATTGACCAATAAACGCTGATTCTGAATATGTACGTTTTATTTAATAATATTAAACGCAGAATTTTTAAAAAATATATTAAAAAGGCCATTTTTAATCGGGTCGTAAAAACACGCAGTCAAGTTGGCATTATTGAAATTTTAGTGGTGACGTCACCGTTCGACGTGTTGTGACGTCACCGTAAAGTCATTGTATGGGAATGTATGATATGACACAAGCCATCGTATTAATTTTTTCGTTTATTTACATACTGTTTATAGAGATTTAGTTGTTGTGTTTATTGAAACATTATTTAGGCCAATGTAATGTTTCAAAAATAAAGGTATCTCTTATTAGTTTTTCTCTATTATTGAAAATATTCAAAAACTACTGCACAAAAAAATAGTAATGCTACTTCTAGGGAGAATACTTCGAACAACGGAATTCAAAATGGCGGCAGTTGATCAGCTGAATGTCCGATCCTATATTAATTTTTCAGGAGTGATGACGTCACACGATTCACCATACATACGGTGGTTTTCGGGGGATCTTGAAAAATTAAAACTTTGACAATTATTTTAACTGTTAAAACTAACACTATTAAAAATGAAAATAAAAATGCAGTTATTTAAGTTAGAAGGTCATTGTTCATTAAAAAAATAATAAAAAGACTGTTGTTCTCTATTATTGTTAGTACTTGTGGCATACGTAGAAATTTGCATAAAATTATTTAGATATTGTGAAAAATGAATTAAGTTATTGGCCGCGTGCTTCTTTAACGATAAATTGAGGTATCGTCGTCTTTGTTACATCACTTCTACAGCATCAATCTCTTTTCTTAATGATTCACTCATTTCTTTCCTCAAGAAGAAGCTCCACAAAGGATATCAATAGATGACAGGTCTCATCTCCTAAGTCCAGTCTTTCCTTTCATCAAAATGACCCTCCGCACGGCATCTCCAAATAATATGACCCAACCTCCAGGGAAATTATTTTCCTCAGGGCCTCATGCGTAGAGTTAGAACTAAAAACATGCAATTGGAAACAAGTAGATAATTACATTTTGAGAGGCGGGTATGGGTACCGCCGTCCCGGAATAACAAACACCACTGCCATAGGTCACCCCAAGTGGTTCGCTATGTTTTGTGACCTAGCAGGGGTGCCGGTAGACGGGGTAAGGTTTGTCAAGGTCTTAGCGGCCGATGTGACGGAGATTAATTAAGGAGGTCTTTAGACCTTTCCAGCCAGAATCCATCGAATCATCGCCTTGCACGCAGTTGAAGGGATAGATTCATACGTCCGTCACTCCTGGACAGATAGACTCCCGATTCCTACCCACCCCTCTTATCTAATTCCTTCCCAGGACTTCCTCTTCTTCCTTTCCTTAATAAAACCCTCCACACAGCATTTCCTAACATGACATAGGCCCTGAGGGATATTAATTTCCTCTGGAACTTTATTAATTAAAAAAAAAAGAAAATGTTAAAATTATAATTTGTTATTCGAAATAAACTTCATCTCCAACCTTCATCACCCTTTTAATCTTAAACTGCTCCTTCCATGATAATTTCTGGTACGTATGTACGAGGTAGGTCACTTCGTGAGTCACGAAGTGACACATGTACCT
Source organism: Limnephilus marmoratus (assembly GCA_917880885.1). Lineage (NCBI taxonomy): Eukaryota > Metazoa > Arthropoda > Insecta > Trichoptera > Limnephilidae > Limnephilus > Limnephilus marmoratus. The sequence continues at coordinate 15,769,784 of OU862911.1, forward strand.
AATCGTATTACGTCTGATGAGACACCGGGTCACTGGAGCTAGGATGCGGCAAATGCCTCCGACAACACGTTGGTGACCGCAGCCTTCCAGCACCGAGCGCCACTCCTGAGTGAGCGATGGGCCCGAGCGCCCTCAAGATCACGCCCTGCATAATAATAATAATAATAATAATAATAAATTTGGACAACTTATATAGCGCTGTTTTTGCGAAAAATCGCCTCAAGAGCGCTGTAATTTTTTTTTTTTTTTTTTTTATTTGTTTGTTTATTTAGTACAAGATTATACATGTATATACATAATTCATTAATTTTTTTACTGCCCAACTAGGAGTATTCCCGTTTTAGGACAGTCGAATTATTATGGGTAAAATGGAACATGATTTGTATTTGTACAAAAAAGAAAGAAAATTGATGAAATTAAAAGAACAAAAAGAATATAAAATAAAATAAAAAAGTTTAAAACCTAGTAACTGTTATTTGTTTAGCATAGTTATTAAAATAATATAAATTTAAAAAAGAAAAGGTAAATAGGTACATGTATGTAACTAATAGAAATTGAGAGGGTTAAAACATTTAGGTAACTTTTGTATGCATTGCATATTATAGTCCTACATACATGTGTTGTAGAAAAAAAAGAAAGAAAAGGAGAAGAGAAAGAATAAAATTAAAATTAAATAACCAATTAAAACATATAATAGCCGTCGGTTGTTTAGCATGGTTGTTGAAAAGATAATAAAAATAAATAAAAGTTATATATGTGTGTACTTAAAAGCAAATGATTAAAATATAAGGTGGTAACTGGTGTTTGCCTTTCATATTATAATCCTACGTACACATTTTATATAGTGAGAACAGAAAAAATATAGTAAAATAAAATAAACAATTAATACCTAATTATTACTGTTGTTTGCTTAGCACAGTTATTAAAATAATAGGTATATATATGTACTTAAAACTGGTGTTTACATTGCTTATTGATAAGCCCACATATATATGTACATATTTTGTATAAATATTAATATAAAAGAGAGGAGATATAAAGAATAAAATAAAATATTCAATTAAAACATAAGATTAACAGCTGCTTGGTTAGCTTTCTAATTTAAAAGTAATAGGTAGGTACATACATACATATAATAATATAGATTAGAAAAAAAGGGTATCTTTTGAGAATTTTTGTTGTTGTTTTTGGTTTGTATTTGATTTCATTTTTTGTGTAGTAAAAGTTCACTCTCCTTTCTCCCTAATTGTTGAAACCAAGTAGTGGTCAATTTACGAAGAACACCTGTGCTTTCTTTTTTCCAAGCATCAGGCATGAAGTTGTATAGGTTTGGACCTAATGGCGCGTTCAGACGTTTCAATTTTTGTTGATCCACTTTTATTTAACGTAAAAAGTTGAACGAGATTATGTTCACACGTTTCAATTTAAGTAGAACCGAATTTGACATTCAAGATGGCGTCAACTGAAATTGTCAGTGCGTGCGTCTCTCTAACTTCTGATGTTTTGCGAGATGAGCTCGAGATTATGAAAAAGCATAAAAAACGTCGTATTTGGGCGAGAAAATGGATCATGAATTAGGCGCATCCAACACAATTTTGAAAGAGATGGAACTAGAAGACTCCGAAGGATATGGATGACAGAAAAACAATTTGATGAGCTGCTTTCCAAAATTGGCGATAAAATTTTTCAGAGATGTTTAAATTAATAATAATTACTACTAACAGTACTAACTACAATAACCGGAGAAGCAAGGAAAAAATCCATATTTCGTTAAAATTAGCTTAACCATAACCTAAAAACAACAACGTCAAACGTCATACTTTGACAGGTAGTTATTGTTATTAGATTTGTACAAAGTTTTTTTTCTTTTAATTTATGCGTATTAATGGTGACGCATGCTCTGAATATTTACCGTTATTTTTTTGTCATTATCATAATATATTGGGTAGGTAGTGTAAATGAAACACATATTATTTATTGCAGTATCACGGGCATTTCTATTTGTGTACACTTCTTGCTTTTGATCCCAAAGACAGGGATGCATAAATCTGAACATCAAATCATCCGACCATTTCAAATATTTTTTCGTTGAAACGGATTCCATGACGGTAGAACTAGGAATGTCTAACGAATATGGACATAAATGTTTGACGTCTAGTTGTGCACGCGAGTAACTATGGTAACCAAGATGGCGCGATCATACTTGAACGTCAAAAGTAGACGGGCTATCAACTTTAGCTAGTCAACAAAAAACTTGTTCAACTTTGTTGAAAGAAGGTTCACACCTGTCAATATGCTTTCAAGTGTCGAGTTGATCAACTAAAGTTGAACCGTGTGAACCGGCTATAAGAAAGAGAAGTGTCTTTGAGCGAGAGATGTTTTGGTTGTGGAAGTTACAATTGGATTTCTCCGTGAGTGTCGGGTGTCGTGAGAGTGGTTAATAGATGGGTAGAGGTGGCGTTGTTTATGGGTGTTTAAAATTAATTTTCTCATGTACAGTTGCCTAACATCTAGAACTTGTAAGTCTTGAAATAGTGCATCACTGTGATATCTAAATGGTTTTTTGAGGATTACCCTCAGTAGTGATTTTTGAGCTTTTGCTAATTTGTCCAAAACAGTTTTTGCACATCCACCCCAACCTAAGGATGCATAGTCTAAAAGTGACCCACACATAGCATCATAAATGAGTTTCAATTCTTTTTTACGTAAGATGTTTCTGATTGCCATAAACATGTACGTGAGCTTTCTAACCTTTGTGGTGACTAGATCCACGTGACCGTCCCATCTAAGATATTTGTCTAATATAACACCAAGGTATTTTATACTGTCCACGCATTCTAATTTATAACAATTACAGGTAGTTGAGTCACTGCATTTATGTACGAAAATATTATATGCTTCCTTGGGTTGGCCGGCTTCTGTCGCACTAAATCGTATAAATTTTGTTTTTTCCGAATTGAGTGTTAAGAGATTACAGTCTAACCAAAGTTTTAGCTGTTTTATTCCATCCTCTAATTGATTATTGTAATTGATTATTGATTTTTGTTATCATTATTTTAGATCACTATTATATTTTTTTATTTTCTATTTATGTTCTTATTTTTTTACTGTGTAAATATATAAATATGTATAACTATATGGGACGTGTGGGATTGCACTATCCTCCCCATATCCTGGAATAAAGATTATTATTATATTGCATAAGAAAAATGCGTAATTTTACCTCCCTTACACTTTTCAGAAATTATCTGTTTTTCTAAGGATTTCAAAGGACCTGATCGATTGCGACCGATGCTCAACATGGCATCTTCGGTAATCTTCTGTAAAACCACATTTCTAAAGCTTCGATCCTCTTCATTGTCCATGCTTTCAATGTGGAAGTCTCGAATACTAGCCTCAAATGCAGTATAAATTACTTTTCCACCTCAGGGAAAGGTTCAGTGCTCGGTTACATAACGAAATCTTATTAAAAGCTCTTTGAACCAATTTAACTTTTTCCTAATTCCACTTTCAGGAATGAAGTATTCTTTCAACCAATTAAACTTAGCATATGTCATATCACCATTTCCCTGTAAGGATCCACAAAAGGAAATGAATGCAATGCACTAGTGCAATGAACTCGCTGCAACATCTATATTTATGTTATTAATTAATCCTACTATAATCCTACTTTAATATTATTGTTTCCGCTAAGAAGTTTATAACTAATCGGCAATCAACTTCTGTATAAATACAATCGCAACAAATACATATATAGGTAGGTAACCCTCACGGAAGAGGGTTACCTACCTATATATGTATTTAAGCAGGTTCATCTGTGATGTAGTTCCTTTCAAGATGAAATCACTATCTAAGATGTAGTTCACTTTTTTACTTGATGAATTATAGCGAATTTGAACAGTTTCAAAGAATGCGATGCGATGCGATAAATCGATTGTTTTAAGCGACTTATATTATGAGCACCTCGTACTCGCGGACCTGCGTGAACATACTGACTTTTGGGGGGGGGGGGGCAAGAGGGGAGACAGGAAAGGATCCATTTGTTGCCATAAATAGAATAAATAATCCATTTCAAGAACAAAAAAGTCTCTTACCGAGTTATCACTAAAAGCGACGCGAACAATTATAAAGGCGAAAGTTTGTATGGATGTATGTATGTTTGTAATTCTTTCACGCAAAAAATACCGAATGGACTTTAAATTTTTTTCACTAACAGGAAGCTACATTATTCGAGAGCAATTAGGCTGCATATATTGGCAAGCTCTGGCGTTATGAAAAGGCTCTGGCGTTATGAAATTATTTATTATACGTTTTCTATTCTTAACAAAATAACGTTATTGCAAACGTCAGAAGAAAAGCAAAACAAACGGTTGCCGTGGAAACGATGTTGGCGTCGTATTTAATATCTATCTTTAAAAATGACTTGCCGAAATGTGTGTGGGCGCATAACGTCCGAACGATTGCACCAAATTGGATATATTTTTTTTATTAAACTACTGGTGAGTTTTGGCATTATGAAATTTGTATAAAAAAATTGCAATAGGTGTCACGTTAGCAGTTTGAACACTGAATTTACCGGGAATTAATGTATGGAATGCGGGAGGGTGGAGGGTGGGAAGGGCGTGGTGGGGGATGGGGTGGAGCGGTGATTGGGGAGAGACGGGGGAGTGTAACCCCCCTAATACCATGCGAGCGAAGCCGCGGGAAAAAGCTTGTAATTAATAATAATAAAAAGAAAGACAAAAATTCTCGCTTTACGAATAATCTGACAATATTTGAAAATCTCCTACTACCACCACAGTGCGGAAAATGTTGCTTGTGGCGTGATGGAGCACTTGTTCAGCCAAGGAATTGAACTTACAACGCCTGGGTGAGACCCAAACGTGATGCCAACTCAAACACTGACAAGTCATGTAGTTATGAGACCCAACAAAGGACTAAACAATGTTCAAAGCAAAAAGATTTTTGCATGAAATCATGTATGTATGTTAACGGATATATTTATGAGTAGGTACCTATCGTTCGTAGACATTCGACGGTGTTTTTTTAAGCCCTTATCTTTGTAAATGGTTAATTAGAAACAAATATACTAAAAAGAAATTGTTTTTCAATCATGCTGTTTTACAGAAACCCATTTAACAAAGCCCTATCAAACATCATTAGGCGTTTCCCCGTATTTCGCAACACCTCGTGCAAACTCTGGATTTATTTGCTTCAAGGCCTGTAATTAATAAATTGGCCACATAAACTAGGTTAGGTAAATTCCTTGAAACACTGCGCGTGCTATTTTAGGGTTTATATTAGACGTATTAAATTACTGCATGTGAAACCGGAAACCTTTCATATAAAGCCTTCTGCAGGGGTTCTGTAAGGTTCTTTACGGTCGCGTTTATTTATCGATGTGCAAATATATTACGATTTCCCTCTCTAGGAAATACCCTTCGGAATCGTTCCACTTTAAGGGTGTTCCATTTTATGGTGGCATTTAATGCGCCATTAAAAATAAGCAATGGCCAACTTATGTTTATCAGCAGATTTTCATTTAGATTATGACCATTTAGTTTTTCTTTTTCACATTGAGATTGTATTAAGACCAACAAAATATTGCATTATTATCTCAGTTGTCAAAACAATAAGTCGGTATTTAAATACGTTAACACAGTAATTATCTCTGAACTTCATTTGCATCAAAGTTAGATATTGATAACTTATGATAATTTATTTATAATAAATTAATTGGTTTTTAGATTTTTATCAAGTTAGCCGCAGTCATTTTAATAAGATCCGTCTTGGTACTCTAACAGCAATAGAAACAATATGAACCATCAAAATTAATGTTAATATAATACCTCGTTATGGTTAAATCGAACCCCAGCCTATAAAGCTTATACATAGAATATTTTGCAATGGATTTAATATGATGTAGGGCGTAGGAATTTCTCGTCAAAAACACTGAAAGAGTTTGACGAAAAATATATGAACTGTAAGATTATTTTAAGTTTGCTATAACATCTACTCTATGTCATAAGCATTCTTCTAAAAGAAATTACGGTAATATTTAAATAGTACTTATACTAAAAATGAAAATTTTCAGACCTGCGAGAAAACTAAAAATGATTGTTTGTTCGTTCTAACTTATCTGTCTTTTTAGTTACAGTCCACGACTTAAAGTCATAAACGAATTATGTTTTGAAACCTTTTCTGAGTTTAGCGATAATAATACTTGGAAAACACTGTCAAGAAAATAAATTTATGCTATAATTTACGTCGAATGAAAACATTATGGTTACATCTGGCATCTGTTTCTATCAAACTTTGTTGCGGTAATGTATTAACTTACGGAGAATATGCTTATCATGATGTTATGTCTTTGTGGTTGTTTTTGTGGAAAAGTCATAATATTTTTAAAGACTCATACAAATTAAACAGATACTTCCGAATTTTCAAAACTAAACTAATTAGGCGACATAAGCTAAAAAGTCACGTCAGAAGACATAGAAAGACCCGACGAGGAATTGCTTGAACTGTTGGAAACTAACTGAATGACGGAACTGATGAAGCTGATTGAACTGACGTAAATTATGAAATTAATTTAACTGAAGTACATGATGAAATTAATTAAACTGACGTACCTGATGAATGTAATTGAACTCACGTACCTGATAAAATTAATTGAACTGACGTACCTCATGAATGTAATTGAACTGACGTACCTGATAAAATTAATTGAACTGACGTACCTGATGAATTTAATTGAACTGCATACCTAATAAAATTAATTGAACTGACGTACCTGATGAATTAAAATGAACTGCATACCTGATGAAATAAATTGAACTGACGTACCTGATGAAATTAATTGAACTGATGTGACTGCTGAAATTAATTGAACTGACGTAACTCATTTGTTGCAAGACATCAAAAGAAACGGCTACGCTACTTTACGCGGTATTTTGACCTTATCCAAAATTAAGTTTTGTATGAAAACTACCGCGCAGCCGTTCCTCTTAATTCCTTAAAAACTGAAGTAGTTCAAAAGTCTAAATATTCTCCGACAAAATAAACTTGGTAATGGTCTCAAGCAATCATTCTAAAAACTGAAGTGAACTACCCGAAAATTTCGTATACTGCTGGTGTCAGTTGTGTCTGGGGAATGACCCTTTGCCAAATTGATAAAAATAAAATATATTTGAGATCTCAAGACCAAGGAAACACATTTTATAAAACATCCAAAATTTCCATGTACATATTTGTGTGGCTTTCATACGATTAAAAGTAAAAATAATACAGAATTTGTTGAACATAACGAAACAGTCAGTAACAAAAACAATTTGTAATTGTTTAGAGATATATTGAAGATGTCCACTGACTTTTGCCCACTTTGACTTTGCCCAGAATACTGACTTCGTTAGTATTCTGGTCAAAGAGGAATAAATATAGTCCCTCAATTTCTGCACCGAAATAAATCCCGACTTCTAGTACTAAGTAGGGAAATCCGAAAGCTCATCAATGCAAGCAATTTCGGACTAACAATTACATCATTTGAAATTTTCTACAGAAATAACAAGTCAGTGAAAATTCTTCTGTCTGACTCAATTAAAGGGGTGTTGTATTTCAACATAATTGCTGGAATACGAATTGAATTTCGGACGAAGTGATGATCTAACAAAAAGAAATTGGGATTGAAACAATATGTTTTATGGTTTAATCAAATGAACATTTACAGTTCGTTTTATTTTATTTTCTGTCTTTATATATGTTTCACACTGAGAACATATCAGGAGTAAAATAATAATGTAGTCATTTTATTATTTTATAGACTTACATGCGTTTGACCGTAAAAAGAATTAAGGCCCGCTGTGATTATTTTGTAATTTTTTTAAAGACGGTTGAACATTTTTTCGTGAATTTTGGTGTTCAATACGACGCCAAAAATTTATCTTTCAATATTTTTAAATAATCCTAGTTCTAAATCTAGTTCAGATTACAGATTAGAATGCCATTTGATTATTTCGTTTCAGATAAGCAGAACGCCCGCAATCGCGGAAACCGCCATTTTGAAGATGAGTGGCTAAGTCGTCATGTGTTTCAAAAACGCGAGAATTTCGGGCTGAAAAAAATTGAAAGTGTGTTTAAAATATGAATAAATATGTGGTAAAATGTTCGCAGTCGTATGTTTATTTAATTCGCCGAAAAATATTCCCCAAAAAAGCGAAAAAAGGCCTTCGCACGGGATGACTGCCTAATCACAAAATATATCTCACCGCAATGCAAAAAGGAATAGCTCGAATCATTATCCAACCTCTCGAATCCGTCCTAGTTTGGTACTGAACATAGATATATTGAAGTGAGCTTGTTGGTAGAAAAGGATGTTTATTTATTTATTAATTTACGGACAACAGTCGATTAAAAACATAATAATAACACGAATATGAAAAAACATCAGGCAGCTCCTTATGGCGTTACGGGCGTTTTAGCGGGCATCATAAGATTTAAACTTAAAAAAAAATTATCTATTAAAAAGTTAATAAACGTGCTGTTTTTTTAAGTTAGAATGTCATCTTATATATAAAAATGAATCGTCGAATGTGTTGCAAAGCGCATAATTTTCGAACGACTGCACTAAATAGGATAATTCTTTTTTTTGTGTGTTCGTTATTGTCAGGACAAGGTTTTTATAAAACTTCCGGTGAGCTCTGGCATCATGAAATTTATATTAAAAAATTGCTATTGGTGGCACGCGAGGTTTAAAAACTGAATGTATGGAAAGCGGGAGGGAGGGAGAGATGGGAGAGGAGGGGATGGGGGAGGGGGCGGTTGAGGGAGGAGTGGGGGAAAGAGGGGAGGGAGGGCGGTGAGAGGGGGGGAGGTGGAGGAGGTGGAGGAGGCGGAGTGGGAACCCCCCTTAAACCATGCGAGCGAAGCCACGGGAAAAGCTATTACTCGTATTAATAAAAATGGACTAGAGTTCTTTTTTCACGCTATATTTCCAAACAAAATCTTATAAATTATGCCTGTAAAATGTAATTGTACAATTAAATAAGTTTTTTCTTCTTTCTTATTGCAACAACGGCCAGCGTGTTCTAGGGGTAAGGTTCTTGACTCGCAATCCGGAGGTCGCAGGATTGAATCCCGGCGTGGGCAAATAAATGTCATTTGTTTAATTTGTATTATTTCACAATTGATCAATTTAAAGTTATATATAACCAAAGATATTCAAATACAGAAGGAGATATGCTATGGTGTCCGCGCAACTGTCGCCGGACTACGCGCTAATTAGCGTAGTTTTCATACAAAACAAATTTGTTCATTTCGTTGATTTTTTGAAAATGTGCATTAATATTTTGAATAAGGAAAGAATTCGTTCATTTAGTTTAACGTTCGTTTGGTTTATTCGTTAATTATTTGTTCTTTTAGTTTATTTGTTAATTGGTAAACAATATCGGCGACACTCGGAAGCGCAGACCCACATAGTAAAAACAGCAGATAGCACATCTACTTATATTTCAATATCTTTGTATATAACCGATTTGCGGCACGTTCCAGATTGGAATATACTATCAGAATCGCCCAGGTGTAAGACCACCAATCAGAATTGAAACGTTGCTTGAAATGGCATTAGCCGTGTTTGGTGACCAGATCTGAATATCTAGGTACTCCGCCACCTTCCTCTTCCCCATCTCCTTCCCCTCCTCACTACTTTAAGCATCACAACATACCCCACTTGGGGATGCCATAGTCTCACCGGATCCAGACGGGAGCAACTGGGACTCTTGTGAGGTATTCACAAAAAAAATCGTTTCTTAAATATACGAATCTTGAAAACCAAACCTGATCATAAGTTTTTTGATGTAAGTATGACATTGATTAAAAAATTATCAGTTGGCGAAATACGTGAAAACACCACAAATTTAAATAATTTTTCTCTGTCTAGCCGAACATCATTCATTTTATTCATTTACGATACCTAGTATATAATCCGGTAATATTATTATGTTCCAAAGTTTTCTATGTTTAGCACTTGTTTTAATATTGTTCTCTAAAAATAATAAAGTTGAGATTTTATTATACGTTGAGGATACACGCAAAATAATGTATTTATAAAGCTAAAACTCTATTCATCTTTCCATTCTGCTCCGGATTCGAGCCCGGAAATGAATATTCTAAAAGGCTCCATTCAGCGAAAACCTTGCACTAAAGCGAGTGCACATTTTAATGGTAGTATCTACCTACATTATGTCAAAATAGAATGGCAACACCGCAAATAGCTGACAGCGCGGGAAATGTGCCCTACATCTGAAGTAAGCGATTCCCCTCTTAACATTTGACATTTCAGACAAAGGGATGTAAATGGATGAGATCTGAACTCACTCAACCCCTCTATCTACCTCTTCCACCTCGGCGCTGACGAGAATATGGTGGGATTTTCTTTAAAGATGTCGTCGTAGAAAGAGAGCAACGCTGTCAAACTAGATGTCACGTGTGGTGCTTTTTCCCAGACTCAAACAGGAATTTAATCGTTAGTTTTTGCCACTTTATTTGCAGTTTCCTTTGCTGATTTTCTGCATGTTCGAGTAATGTTTTCCGAGATAAAGTTTTCTAAACATCACGTTTCTTGGAATGTTGACACGGCAAACGAATTTTAGAGAGTCAACAGTCTATTCAATACTAAACTTTTGTGAAAAAAAATGTTTGCTCTGCGCGAGTAACCAATAAATTATCAGTTACCAATTGAATGATTTTCTAAGAACCAATAACAATATCAAGTTTTGAATGTTTAATATGATTGAACATTTATTACTTATTATTAAACGTTATTCCTTGAAAACAAAATAATGGAAACTTTAATTTCATTAACTAAAAACCCACGTCAAAAATATGATTTCATAATAATGCCCACGTACAACAACCCACGTAGGAACGTACTTTCGACTTGAAAACAAAATGGGGAGTAGGCATTGGAGGGGACCCCACCACTTTCCCAACGGCGTTATAAGGAAACATATGGTTTCCTCCTTCACCGCACACGTCAAGACTCTATTTTTTTTTTGAATGAAGCTACATTTATTTGAACGACTCTAGACCCTCCAATGTCCATGCATACGGGGTTAGTAAGCAGTATGCAAGTACTTACATTAACATTATACAAAAGATAAATAAAAGTAGCAGCCCGTGGAATGATTCTTCTGAAATCTATAGAGAAAAATATATACAGATGAAGGTGTTAGTAAATTAAGAAAAATAAGAGCTGCGCCCGGTTGAGGAGACCTAGTTAAGATATATAACGAAAAAGTAACAGTAATAATATAATGCAAGTATTTGCAAAAATAACTGAGAGAAGAAAAGGCATAAAAATAAAATATCTATACAGAGAAGGTATTCCACAAACCACCAGGCAGTCCCAATGACAATGTGTATGGCTATCGGCCCAACCGCAGACGAAACCCGGAGTCCGCGCCCTTTAGCCGACTCACCGATTTTGCCACGAAGAAATATATGTGGGAAAGAAGAGGAAGTTTTTGAAGACTCGGGGAAAAGATCAGCGTCGGATTGTCGGAGGGGGGGCGGAAGGACGTCGAGACCACGCGGCTGTTCCTCAGGCCTACCCATATCATTGGGGGAGGCGCGGGAGGATCGCAGAAAAACCGCTCCAGTATGGGTTCACCTGGCTGTACGCACGGACGGGGTCTATCCCACCCCCTTTTATGGGGAGTAGGCAGTTTCCTTTGAAAATTAGTGTCAATAACCTAAATCTTTGTATTTTAAAGGAACTTTTTTGTAATGCGTGACTTATATGTACTTCAGCCACAAGAAAAAGGAAACCACTTAAGAGCGTTTAACCAGCCGGCCGACGAAAATCCACATTTCGTCGAAAGTTGTTCTTACGATCGTGCAGGGCGGTTACAATGAGAAAGATTAATTATTAACTCTATATCGAATTTATTTCAATTCAAATTAGCTTTAATTTATACCTTCATCCAAAAATGCTGAAAGGCGTGATGATAAAACTATTAAAATAATGTACTTTTTGTAGTTTTTTTTTATTATAAGTATTTATCATTTTTCAATAATGTCTAAATTTAATAAGAATGTTAAAAAAATCTGAAATATGTTAGTAAGTAAGTGCGCAAATAAATACACAAATGGACCAATTTTCGTCAAGAAACACATGTACGTACATATTTTTTAATGATTTTATTGAAACTAAAATTAAAATTTTAAAACATGCGTTTGCTAGATAATGTATTGATTTATTTTACTGCATGATTATATTAATTGAAATGGGTGTGGTATATTACAAAATCTTTTTTGAAAATTTAACAAATCTGCCAACGACCTATGGAATAACCTTATTATACTAAAAATGAAAAAAAAATTCACAAAATTAATTACATGCGAATGCTAGATAAAAGAACAATCTCTCGAAATTCATTTATAATTTTTTGTGGAAAAGAGTCAATACGTCTAAAATCTGATTTGAAAATGACATATTTCTGGTTTTCTCTGGTAATGCCCTCTTAAGGAGAGGTTTATAGAGGTACTCGTTAAAAAGGACGTAACGAAAGTGTTGATATATGTGTTAGCAGAAAAGTTTGCCCGAACGTACCAAATGTGAATTATAAACCGTTTTTGAGGACCAATCAGCTGAAGATAGGAACAGAATAGACATAGACAAATTTAATAAGTTATTAGATTTTTTTAAGATTGTAATATATGTGGCTTCGGTTAAATTGAATTTTTTAAATTTTTTAAGTTTTGTGAGTCAACAACAAATATTAAATGAATTCAAGATCTTTAAATTTCACCAAACCTAAACCTAATAATGAACATTTTACTTCAGTCGGCTCTCCAAGGAGGCCGGGAAAAATTCTCAAGAATTGATGCTATGTTTACATAGACGGAATACGAAATAAGAGGCGAAATTAATATTTATTAGAACAAAGACAAACACTCCTTGTTTCGAATAAGATGACAATATTTAAATTCCTTATTGGATGAGCGCAGCGATGTCCTGTTTTAGCTCGACCGTTTGCATTTCTGTCAGCAAATTTGTTTACACCTTCCGTTTCCGTATCAAAATGGTGGCCGTTTTAATGTTTCAGTAAAGATACCTTGTCAAATGTGAAATTATTGTGTTTATTTGGACTTTCTTATTGGCACATTTTCATAATTACATATAATGGTACCTACCTGCCCGAAGAAAATTTGAAAAAAGAATTGACATTCAGGTAGTGAATTTTCTTTGAACGAGTTGTGTAATTCCTTATTTAATTTTTTTTAAACTTACATATTGTATACGGTTTATAATTAAATAGGTGGATATTTAAGAACCTATCTACTTACCAATCTCATGACTTGAGAGAAATATTTGGATTGATTTAGTAAATAAAGGAGAAATTTGGGGCCATACTTTTTGGTCACCAGTTCTACTGTTCGCAGAACTACTGTTTAATGTATTCAAATGGATTTCCATTGAAGTCTTTATAGTTTCTTTAGCAAAGATACATTTCAAGATAAACATCTTGCATCCGTACAAACGTTTTTTTTTTAAAGAAAGACAAACATTCCCGGGTTATGAATAACCCAACAATGTTTGAAAATCTCCTACTACCACCACAGAAAGTCGAAAATGTTGCTTGTGTTGTGATGGAGGACTTAGCCAGCCGAGGAATTGAACACGCGACGCCCGGATGGGATCCAAGCGCTATGCCCACTCAACCACCGACCAGTCGAAAAAACGTATTCCTCAATTATCTATCTAGATTTTCACACTAGTGCAAATATTTTTTTAATGTAATATAGATCTGATATCGACCTTGATAAGTGTTTCGACCCTACAAAAACGTTAAAATTCCATGATTTGAACGCCATCACTTCCGACTTCAGTATACTAGACAATGTATTTAAAAAAAAAAGCAAAATGTACGGACATAAAATATTTTCTTCTAATACAGTTGATAAAAAAAAACTTAAAAGTCGGTCCAGTTTCTAAGGAGAAAAATGTGGAATATAAAAACCTAGATTCTTTTTTAAGTGCAGTTGTTCCTTTCATTCAGTATTCGGAGGGGGGGGGGGGGAGGTAGCAGCGACAGTTTTGTAAAACATTAAATTATTATTCGGCGACCGCGTTTCCTCTTAATCGAATGACTTACAACCCCGTTTCGGAGAACGTAAAAACATAAATAACTTTCACCATAAGTTCATTATTTACTTCTGTGTTACCCGTGGGCGGTGGGTGGTACCACCACTTAGGGGGCGCTGGGACTAATAATTGGGAAACCTTAATAAATCTTTTTCCGCATTTTTAATAAAATTTCTTCGAATTTATCTTTAATTTCATTCCATCAAAAAACAAACTTCCATCCACGTATTTTTATTTCAATAAAACTACCCAAATACCCGAAGAAAAAAGTGTCAACAAAATATATGTCAAATAATATATATAATATTATATAATACGACGAAGAAATTAGTGGCAGAAGAAGCTTCGGGGACGCCCGAAGAAGACATTGTGCCAGTGAATCGACTATTTGAGTCGGGGCAGAGTCAAAATAATAAAAGAGTATGTGTAAGATGATGTATGCATGTGAATGAAGCAAGGAGTGTTTGCCGAAACAGAGTGGTTTATACTTTCTGCCTACCCATGCAGGAAACGGTAATATGGTTAGTTAAATAATACTTAAGATGATACAGTCCAAAGTAATGCAAAATCACGATGTTTGGATTTGAAAATTTGAACGCTTGAAAATATTATAGATGCTTTCAGTAAATACTGCAAGTATAACACATCTTGGGCTTCAAATGATCGAGTTTTTTTTAAGTCTTTTAATAAGCCTAGAAAAAATAAAGTATTCGGCCTACAAAAAATGCTTTGAAGGGTGAAATCTCATATGTGGAAACCCTTTTTCGGATATGGTTTTTATTGAATAATATAGCTAATAATATGTTAAGTTAGTATACATATCACGGAAATTTGTATATGCTTGCTGTAAAGGACAAAATATTAAATGTTCGGGAGAGCGAATGGAGGTTTTTATTTTTTCAAAACACCACATCTCCTGATTTTGTAGACCTGTATAATTATAGATTTTTATTATTAAATAATATTGAATGGATCTTTCAGAAAACTTAACACTTTTTGTAAATTTATTTTATAACAGTAAGTATTTAATTTTTTTATTAAATCCTGTTAAAATGCACTTCGTAAAGACACATATTTTCCTAGAAATATTTCGTGACGCAAATCGAAAGAGAAAAAAATGAAGAAAAATGTCATCATCATCATCTTCAAAAGATTTCAAAAATTTAAAAACTTTAAAAATATTATATTCATCCATTGTCAGAAGTCATTTAGAATTCAACTCAACCATTTGGAATCCATTTTACAATATTCGTGAAAAATCCACCGAGCGAATCCAACATAAATTTTTACGAAATATAAATTATAGATTAGGAATTCCTATTGAAAATATTAGCTACACGTCACTGTTGAAAATTATGGACCTCGCTACATTAAAAGAAAGAAGAATATGTACTGATCTATTTTTTTTGGATAAAATTGTTAATAACATGTTTGACTCCCCTGAACTCCTTAGGCTGATTAATTTTCATGTGCCTAGTAGAACGGTTCGTCAGATTGTACCTTACCATTGTAACAATTCAGGTACCAATTCAGATACAATCTCAGTAATGAACCGACTGCACAGTACAGGGAATAAATATTACATGAATACCAACGGTACTGAAAGTCTATCAACCTATAAAAACATTGTCATTAAATCTGTATGTCTATCTAGATAAATTTGAAATGTTTATAAATTTTCAATATGTGTCGAATGTATATGAATGTGTATCCTTTATTTTATTCTGTTGCTTTTAAGCTGCAAGAAAATCACTTCTTTAAATGTATATGAATGTGTATCCTATAATTTACTCTTTTGTTTTAAGTTAAAAAATCTATACTTGATACTTATTTAATTGTTATCTCTTAATTCTTTGATTATAACAAATGTATTTTTAATTTTATCATATGTAAAAGCCCTAATTGGGCGTGTACAAATAAATAAATAAATAAATCTTCTTCCCTTTGTTCTATTCGGGTAGGAGACCAACTGCATCGACAAGGCTCCTCCATACGTCCCTGACTTGTGTTGATTGTTCGGCCTCCGTCCATGGCAGACCCATCCTCTCCTCACACAGTTTCTCGCCCAACTGTGTCTGGGGCGGCCCACTGGACGTCTACTCTCTGGAATCGCACTCAGTATCTTCCTCGGTATTCGGTACATTCTAGTACATACAGACATTCTAGTACACGCAGACATTCTAGTACACGACCAAGCCACCTCAGTTGCGAAGAAAACTGTATTTATAGCACTTAAAATTTCCATTATCGATGTGTTCTCATTCACCGCTACTATCTACTTCCCCCAGTCTGCACTAATCCCTAGACACGCCTCCATCCCCACTTCAACACCTAATAATGTTCACCCATCATTTTGTAGTATTTTTCATGTTAAATTAGTTTTTACATATTTATATGTATGTATTTGTAGTATTAAGTTTGTATTTAAAGGTACATATTTGTAAGGTAAATAATATTTTGCCTTGAGGAAGGAACGATTCTTCCGAAACTGGTCGGCATTAATAAAAAAAATAATTTAGTTTAAACGACATTATATTATTTCATTTAATTATAATGGAATGCTACACGTGGCATTAAATAGTAAGAAAATATTAACTTACCGCCGCCTGTGATACCGTTACTGTCACAGCTCTTCTCGTACAACCTCTGTCTTGACAGGTACAGCCTTGCTAAAGGCTTCATCTCCGCGCCCGACGGGTCGTAGAACGGGGATCGGGGGTCGTTGGGGAAGTTGGGCCTGATCCGCCGTATGACGTCACGCGGGTTGGTCGGCTGGTCAGGCGACTGCGGAAAATACATATGCAAATCAGAAGGTAGAATTAATTCTGTTTGTGAAAAGGTCTGCGTGAGTGAAGGGGTGAATTTTGCGATTATAGGGGTTGCGTGGAGAGTAATGTTACATTTTGAAACGAAGAAAAACTTTTGTGTAAAAAATTAACAAAGGGTTTAAAATATAGAAAGCGTATTCACGTAATTTTTTGTTTTTTTTTTTACATTAACTCCACACGGGAGGCAAATAATTTACCTCAGGGCCATCTTCAGGGATGCTTTGTGGAGGTGGAGGAGAGTTTTTCGAGGAGAGGAAGGAATGAACATGGTTTTGAAGAGACTCGTATTGTAGATGGTAGGAAACACTGAGGCCGGCAAATCGTTCCACAGTCGAGTCGTTGAATTGAAGAGCTAGTCGTAAAAACCAACTGTTCTCATCTGTTGAATGTCAACCGTGAAATAATGTTGAATGCGAAATGTTAACGCTATTGAGTGTGTAAGTGGTAGATTTTTACAGAATTATCGAAATTGTTCATCTTTCCTTGTATTATACTTATTTATTGAATATACTGCCTTATTTATTGATATATATATATATATATATATATGTAATAATGCAGTATTTTTTTAGAAAATCAACAAATAGAATAGAAAAAAGTGAAACTAAAAAAAAACATAAATATTACGATTATACGTAATGAATTTATGTAGGGCGAGTTCTTGAGTGAGCTCGGGCCCAGCGTGGCGTTTGGTGCTCCAGTGACCTGGTGTCTATTTAATATACTATGTACATACGATCAAAATCAATTTATAAGAGATTTTAAGGTTATATCTAGACGGTCTCCAAAGCAGTGTAGTCTAAGCATTTCACTTATTGTAGGAAATCATATTCAATTCCACAGAGTGTAATATTATAAATTAAAACAACTCTTTCACGTGTTGTAGAGAGTGAAAATTTTTTCTCTGGCATAAGATCTCTGAAATAAGATTTTAAGCTCATTTATTAACGTTCAGAAGCTACATACTTCCAGAAAAGATAAGATTTACGTTTATTTTTAAAATCTGATCTTTATCCGCCTTAATTCATGTATTTGGTTTAACCATGCGTTTGAATTTGATTCCCCAAAGCTCGATCTTGGAAGTTTGTATCTGAACGGTGCATAATATGGTTATTTTAACTTTCAGATGGATGATGGTGATGCCCATCTAAAAGTGCCGTATTTTTATACAACCCTCAAACAATCATACTTACACCATAATGAAACTCAATTTAGACTTTAATTCCAGTTAAAAAATGTATGAATATTATTAAGGCTTGTTTGGCAAAAAAAAAATTTTAAAAAAATAAACATACAACGAAGTTGCATTACCATGAGTTATCAAAACTCATTAAGGGATCGCCAATTGGTACTTTTGAAAAGTTAAACCCAACCCAACCAAATATGCAGACACAATATATGAAGAAAATTTTTTACAAAACATTTCGCAGAAGCAACATACAGACACAGCATATGAAGAATCGCTTTACAAATATTTCAAAGAAACATGTCTTATAAGATTTTATGAATTATTATAACCACTCATTTGATTTATCTACTGTTGGTGTCAAAAAGTTAAAATAAAGTATCCTCCATGATGGACTATAGAGTTGTATTAAAAACAAAATCAGGAAAATACAATAAAAGCTGTGGGCTCAAAAATATACAGACATAATACAAGATGTTTACATACAAAATACATGACAAGATTTAAAAAAGATATAAGCTGCGCCCGTCATATCTGGATGTACAAAGTTTGGTACTTGGAGATAATCAGGACAGCTATCAGAAAAGAGTTTGTATCTATTTATGACTCGTTTTCCATATAACATTTGAAAAAATAGGATTTCAATATATGTTTCGAGATTTGTTAGAGGCATAATATACCTGTCTTAATTCTTCAGGAAATTTTTTATAGTTAGTATAGGCAATGTATTCTAATGATTTCATTTCGAACTTTTTTGAGTGTATTTTTGATATACATATATAGTTGGTTGTGTTGTCGTGTATTATATTGGTGAACGTCGTTGTCATAGTTCAGTTTTAAATTTGTGTGGGTGTTGCACTGAATAATATTTAGGATGGTGTTTGTTATCTCAAAGCTCGGAACAATCTTAAATGGCAATACAAGTGCGTGACGGTAAATATCTTTAACATATGTATCCCAAGGCAAGCCAAAAATGCTAAGTAGGATATTTGCGTGTGATATTGTAATCACTTGGCCATTCGGCGCCACTATGTTTTTTTTTTACATTTGAAAAGTCCACGTTAAAAGCCTATCCTGGGTGCGTTTCAGCTCCCTATCAAATTGTAATGAGGTGACAAGCTTAACAAAATGATTGTCGTTCTCTTCTGGTGATGGCAATTTGTTCAAAAGCTGAATCGGCATTTAAACGGGATCGTTTCAACTGTCAAAAAAAACGAAATGGCGCTGAATTGCCGTTTGATGACAATTTTATATTTATTTTTGTATTATGTGACACCTCACAAGAGCGCTACAGCCGGTACAGCGTAGACAAGAGGAACTCTGTCGGTACCCGGTTGCGTATTTACAATCCCTACCGCGTTTCAGTCGCTTTAAATTTTCAATATCAAAATTAAAATATATAGAAATATAATTATTTATTTCTAATATACACATTGGAAAGATTATTTTATCTAGATTTTAGAACAATTTTTGTTTTTGCAAAGTGATAAAAAATTATCAATATAGAGGTGTATTTACAATATATGGGAATAATATTAAAATTTAAATATTTAGAAATAAAATTATTAATTTCTAATATGCACATCAGAAAGACTATTTTATCTAGATTTTAGAACAATTTTTGTTTTTGCAATGTGATAAAAAATAACCAATATAGAGGTATATTTAAAATGTAAATTGTTATTACCGCGACTGAATCGGTATAGGTTTTGTAAATACGCTACCCGGTTAGGCAGCGTTGTGCGGTGGGTTAAATAGTGGGTGAAGAAAAGGATTTATTAACCTTCCTATACTCGCACGTTGGTCTCTCAGACCGACAAATCAATAATTTGTTGTTTTCTCAAAAATTAACTGCAATGGGACTTTGAGCTTTTTAGTGGCTTCTTAATTTGTTGTTAGGCATTGTTTAGTGCGGTGCAGGCATTGGTGCTGAGTGGACAATTGATACTTATTTACTGTTATCGGTATTTTAGGTCAGTAACAATTACTACACAAAAATCCTAATAATGTAGGATTCTTATTTTTGATACTTTCCTTTGTTAGATTTCAGAGTTTATTTTTTAATTAACACACTTAAAAGTTAATTTTTGTAAATAAAGTGAGAACACAAAAAATATGTTATTTTTAAGAGGCTGTGTTAAAAGTCTGTTTCTATCAAATGAAGTAAAAGTTTTAATATTTTTCTTTTTTAAATTTCAATTAAACCACCTTCTGGATAATACAAATTATCTATAATGCATAAAAAGTATATAATTAAAATAATAATACAGACGAGTTGAAATCTTGGTCTAAGACACCGTGCGTGAGTATACGTGTTATGCCGTTGGGCGCGAGCATTCAAAGGTTAATGCGGGTCTTGAACAAAATTACAAACATTTAAATGTGTATTTTCTTTTGTTTAAATTTTTGACAAATGTCATAATTTTCAATTTTACCAAAGGTGTTAATTTCTGATCATCTCTGAAACGCATTTTTTTATAAGTACGAGTAGGTACTTTCAGCTTCAAAAATCCTACAATAAAGGATGATACCTACCACGGGATTGCAGTCTGTGGGAGGCTGTCCCCGTGAACAATCTACCAATTTAAAATGTTGAATTTCTGTGAGAAAAATAAAACAACCTAAGAATTCTCCAAAACGCCAATAATACTTACGATATAAGTAGGCCCTCCATCAGTGCCAGCGTCCCAGGGGTAAAGATTCAAGACCTTGGACTCGACCCAGGAGCAGTTCTGTTGACACAGTTCCAGACCTGATACTCCGACTATCCAATCAGGAGACGGGTCCAGCATGGAGACCAGCGACATGAGATGGTGACGGTTGTCCACGCGAAACACTGCGAAGGTTTTCCCTGTTAGGTTTGGGTAGGAAATGCCTCTAGCTTTTATGATGGTGCGGATGTGGTTGCTCTGTAACAAATAAAATCGGTATATTATAATAAAATCGGTGGGTCATTCCGCGGTTTCGTTCAAATCGCATGTTCTCGCAAAAAAGTCATATGAAAGTGAATGTTTTTCAAGAAAATTTTATTGGAAAATGTAGCTATTTAAAAAAGGAAAAAGGAGTATTTCCCAGATTAGCCATTTGTTACTTAATTACTTTATGATATACAAAAAACATGCTAAAATTTCATTACCTTCCCCATGAAAATGAGGGACCGGTAAATTGATCTACAAATAAGAACAGTTTACACTAGTAAAATTACAACATTCATTAATCGACCTGTATGTACAACTAATTATGCATATTTATTTGTATTTCATTTATTTTTAAAGCTATTGTATCATAGAAAGAATTGAGATTTTGATTTTGTCCAGAGAAAATCGTCGTAGTCTTCCGCGAAAGCGGAAATTAAAATTGTGACCGCGTTTGTTCCTGTTGGTCAGCCGTATCCCGCCCTGCACCTCCGTTACTAACCAGTGTATCACTACATCTAGACGGGGGAAGCCGTGCGTCGCTGAATAAAGAAATATCTGCGATCTCCGTGCTCGAAAACAACTTTGTCACCGACCAGGCATCATTACCTTCCAGCATTTTTTACAGTTAAGTACATGTTTTAAAAATTCGAATCATATGTCTATAAACTGTATTTAGTCGGACTATTTTATATTGAATCATACAGATTTGTAATGTCAACATTAAGCGAGTAATTGTGAAAAAACTGTCAAAACTTCATTACCCTCCGATTCATTACCTTCCGAATCGTCAAAATTTTTGCCGGATGGTAATGTAGAGGTTTGGAGGGTAATGAAACTTTTGTAAGGGTTATTTTTACGAGCATCTGGGACCATGTTTGGGGGTTAATAAAAGCTAATATTATGAATAAATGCAGTTTCTTGCGTTCTGGCGTCGGACAATTTCGGTTTTAGTGAAATAAATATTTTCGTTTTATTTTTTTTTTTGATGTGGAAAAACAATCAGTTAAAAGTTACCCTGCAAATTTTTATTTGTAAATTGATTTTTTATTCAATGATATAATTATTCAAATGTAAACGAATATATTATACAAATGATGTAACTATTCACCCTACAGTCTCAAGATATTTCATTAGTTAATTGTCTTTCAAAACTGACGAATTTTTACATAATTTCAAGTTTCTAAACAATGCCAAATTTAAACAAAAATCTACGTAATTGGGCATCAAGAGTCCAACGTAAATTTCTTGATTAAAAAACGGTATCACTACTGGTACATTTTAAATCATTTAGGGTAAAAAATTATTAAACAAAGATATAAAAGTGGTAACATTTTTTGGACTCTCCTGTAAAAGTTACCAAAATGAAAATATTCATTTTGTTCTTCGACTTCTCACTTAATCCGATACTTATGATAATTTTTCTTTGTTATTTGTTACAGGCTTAACCACTATAAACCACAATGGTAAAGTTAATAAAAATCTGAAAAATTAAGAAAAGCTATCCAAGAACAGACTACGTAAGCAACAAAAATATGCAGAGATTTAAAACAATCCGAAACTGTACAGTCTTCAGAAAGCGAAAGAAAAAAAAGATACATTCTGCGAAAAGCGCAAAAAAGGATATGCAGCATTGAATATAATAATTGTTGGATGATTTGTATAGCGCCATTTTCGTGAGAAAGATATAAGTGAAAGAGCCCAGAGAAAGCAAGGACGAAGATGGCGAAAGAACTCTCTAAATTATTTGAAGAAAAAAGAAGAGCAGTGTAAAATAGAAATGATTGTAGTAGAAAATATGCCTCCAATTAGAGACAATGTTAAGGAAGTACCCAATAATGTGCGAAACATTCTAGATCCTGACCTCTTTGCAGTCGAGAATGAACAACGAATCACACAAAAAAACATGCATGGTCTAACGAATGTTAGAAAATAAAGGTATGAAAAACATTACCAAGTTACAGGATGAGATAAACAAACTTAAGAAAGAGAAAAAAAAACGAACAAAAGAAAATGGAGGCGTTGCAGCTACAAAACGCAAACATAGCAATCGAAGATACATTAGGGAAAAAATTAAACGACATAGCTACTATTGACTCGCCTACTATTTTCAATAATATTGATGACAATATGCTATTGAGCGAATTCGACGGCTCCATGTTTTTGGACGATACTATTGCTTCAACGCCAGAATCTGCTAAAACTATAGAAAAGAAATGTACAGTGAAAATACTCTCAAATGACCCGTTCGACTGTCAGCATTATTCCTTCTATAAAAATAGTACTCAAGAATTCAATCTTTTCGATCAATGTGAGTTGGAGAAGTTCATCCGATCCCTAAGAGTAGAAGATCCTGATTTCAATGAATCATACAGCAGTCTCCTAAAACTATGGAAATCCCACACATGGAAATTGACGAAAAGAGCATAAGGAGGCGCCATTCAAATATGACTTCGATGACTGGATAATGGTTCAATATAAAATAAATAACACAACACACCATTTCATTGTGAAAATTATTGGGAAATATGAGTAAACAATGGAGTACAAAGTAATTTTTTTTTAAAAAGCTCAAGGAAATTCCAAAAAAATTGTTTGGCCAATTTCATTTCATTCTGGAATCACAAATTCTTCAGCGCTTGCAAAATCCGTATGAGAATGGAAGAGGAAAATTCACTTTCAAAAATTTGCCGAACTTTAATTTTAAATAGTTTTCGAGCAAAAACTTTCACAAAAATAGCAACTGGTGATCTCATTAAAGTTCCTTAAATATCATGTTCCTATTTAGATGTAAGACCTGTACCTAGTACGTATTAGTTATCTTGTGTTTGTTTAGTAGTGTCTCTGATGTTATTTTTAACTGCATTCCAATTGAGTTCTGTTCTTTTCTTATTTTAATTATTATTTTTAATATTTAAATACTTCTATTTTTCAATTATTACAATGTTTGCTCAGGAATGTGAAATTTTTGTATTTCTTGTGTCCAATACCCACTTATAAAACTGAATTATAAAGAATTTGACTACGCCTTATAATTTTGGGGTCAGTAATATAAGTAGGGAAATTTTTGTTGTGCCTGTGATGTTCCTGCTACATTTTCTTCATTTGTACCTATTTTGATATTTTGTCCATTATTTTTCAACAATTTATACAAATATTGCAAAAGCATAAGTAAGCAGAATGAAAACATGTATTTCTTGTCTCCAATACTCGAATGTCTGAATAAAGCTTTTAGTTTTTCACTGTAATAGATTTTTCTTCCTTTTTCCTAATCCGCTCATCACGTCAGGTCAAATGATACTTGGCATGATTTGAAATCTATTTTATTATTCAATTTCAATTCATATTTCATTATTCACAGAAATTTTAAGAACTTTGAACGTGTTCACTACCATCTATTAATATTTCATTACCAAACTTCATCACCATCCAAATTTAAAAATTACCATCCAACAGTTTTTCATTACCATCCACACCTTCATTACCATCCATCAGTTTTCTTCGTATCTAAGTGTCGTAGAAAGGTGCCCTTTTCACCTCTCTACATCTGGTAGGTACAGGAACCCATTTCTATAAAAATATATAGTAAAAACGCAAAAAAAAAAAATTCCGCGGAATCAGGCAAATTTGAACGAAACCGCGGAATGACCCGTATATTCAATTTCAATAAGTTAATTTAAAAATATATAAACTGGCAGTTAACTCATAAAAAAATGAAAAAGTGTAAAGTGTATGACCGCTCTACCTCCTCGATGAGCTAACCTTCAATGCTAAGCATTTTTTATAAACATTGGCTCTATTGTGTTTTTTAAAAAGTAATAATTCCATTTTTAAAAATATCGCAATTTTACATGTTTGAAGGAAAATTTTTGATATTCTCTAAAATTGACACTGTTGGTTTTTGAAAGGCAATGATCATGAGGCAATTTTTTCGTAAATACTCCATCTTCACAATTCATACAATTATAATACCCCATAATTTTTCGCGGTTCTACGCTGGTGTAGGGATGTCGAAAGTGAAAAAAAAATATCGATGTATCGATATTTATCAAAATATCAATATCGACGTCGATATATCGAGGAAAAATATCGATGTGTCGATATATCGGTGAAATTTTCAAAATATTTTGCGTTTTTAAAATAATAGTGAATTCAGCTCAATATTATCAATAATATTTTTTGTACACAATTTGCATTATTTTAATGTACAAAAATCTCAATAAAAATGAAAGTATTTTCATCAGTATTCATTTTTATTAGTTAATAATTACAAAAATATCAAAAACCAAAAAGCTGTCTTCTAACTTATACGTAAACAAAGTTTGTATGCGTCTCAGTAACATTCTATGGGCGTATTAATCTGTCAAAAAGTACTTCGTGTTAGGAACAAGGCATAGTCAATAATCATAGACTATTGGGAACCAACTCATAGGAGTGGGTTAGAAAAAAATGGCGAAAAATAGCATACATTTCTATGTATTTACCTACACACATGAGAAAGTATTAGTGATCACAAGTAATAATGCAAAGACAATACTTAGATATGTAAGCTATTAATAATTGAAATTTCAACCGCCAGATGTCATGAACCAATACAGTTACTTTTTTCCGTTCGTTCCTATACGGTTTTGGATTCTAGTGACTTTAGTTACATAAATCAATAAAAATATCTCATTTGATACAATTTTCGATATTGGATATTTTGTATCGATATATCGGATCAAAATATATCGGCTAAAAATGTCGATGTATTGAATTAAAAATATCGATACATCGATATATCGATACTTTTTCAACAAGCCTACGCTGGTGTGTTACATCATATAAAGGATGCTACCCATTACGGGAGTGCAGTCCGCGGGGGGCTATTGAGCTTTGCATACCCGGAGAGAAAAGAAGAGAAAGAAATACGGTAATTTACATCTTCTTTTCTTAGAGCATGCGCAGTTTTACTTCGTCCATAAACTGCATTCCTCTTCTAACCACGTAACATATTTTAAACAAAACCCTTGGAAATTGGCTTATGTACATGTTGCCCGATAAACAGACTACTTATGTACGAACTAAAAACAAACAAATGATAAAAATGCAAAACGTTAACATATTACTTTACTTTGGAAACTTAACCTGCAAGGGGTTTTCCCTGAAATAGTTTTTTATAACTTTATTTATGAATATATTTTTTTTACATTAGCTCCACATTGGAGACCCTGAAAAAAATATCCCTCAGGGCCCATGTCATCTTTGTGGATGCTAAGTGGAGGATTTTTTAAAAGTGGGTAGGCATTCTATGTGATGGATGTTAGAATCCATCCCCCACTGGGTGAGAGGGTCGAGAAAGTTCTGCTGGGGAGGTAAAAAGGTCTCCCTCATTTAGTCTCTCCAAATCCGGCCCACCTTACTGTAGGTAGACAGACGCGTCCGCCGCCCAGACCCGGATAACCCTCACCCCATGAACCCGGGCACCCCTACTCAGTCACCGAACAAGAGGTGTCGGTTATCCAATAAATGGTTCCTGAAATGAAGGTTTTGTTGAGTAAAATTTTGTTAAATGAAACAATGTTACTTTTTTTAACCACTTGTATATTTGAGTAAAGCCGACCGGTTTCGGAACGACCGTTCCTTTTTCAGTGCAAACGTATAAAAGTGGTTCAAATAAAGTAACATTGTTTCATTTATCTATAATGGATAACCACAAAGTTATCGCTACACATTCAAAAGTATAAAATTTTGTTCATTTGCTTCATATATCATCAGCACACCTCTCGCCTCTCACCACATCCCTTAAAATGTGTGTGCAATTCACACGCAGTAGAAGTGAAACCGTCAAAAAAGTAAAGTTTTTTATCAATGTGAATGATGATTTTTTCCATAGTTTTATCGTCGAATTCCAGTGTACCTTTTCCTATACAGTTGATCATCTTATTAGTATTTGTGTTTTCTTCTTCGGAGTCGCTAGACGTCACGTTTTTTGTGTTTTCTTTTGCCTGATCATTTGGGAGTGCTTTGAAGTTTTGATATTAATTTTACAAATGATTTTTTTTTACATAATGAAAATCAAATAACTTCGTTTAAACCACGAGTCCTGATGGAGATAACGTTGTTATTATTGAAACATGTTGGTATTGTTAATTATATAGTGGTTTAAACGAAGTTATTTGATTTTCTTTATATTAATAATGATGCCACAAAATTATTTTGCTAAGTTTGAATTTTTTTTTTGTTTGTTTTCGTAGGATTCGATCCTTGTTTCGCCAAATGTCTGGCCGCTGAGGTTCGTCAGGAGCTTTGTACCTGTACACCAAAGGAGATATGCTTGGGATTGTGGATTTATCGCATTATATTGGAACCGAGTACACATGAAATAAATAAAAAATTTATTGCCATCTTCACTCGCTAGCTAAATTCTATAGATGTAAGTGTTTGTCTCTTTTTAGTGTCGCTCGTTTCTGTTTCATTGAGTTTCAAATCACAACGGTGAAAGAAGTTTTCACTTAAAAGAATATCAATGGTGAAACAAAGAGAATGTTTTGCCTTTGAGAGAACCTTAATTTTTTTATTTTATTTTTTTTTATTAGTAATAGAAGGTACATAAATTACAAATAAATTTTATACAGTAATTAACTACATAGTAGAATATTTGATGTACCCCCATAATTAAGCAAGGCTTGTGTGTATGGGGGGTTGTTATTGTATTGCTTTTTTATATTATTCAGTTTAAGTTTTCAGTATAATTTTTGAGGTGAGTTTTAAAATTTTTTATATTGGTATTCATGTTTCTAATTTTTTCTGGTAATGAATTAAAAAATTTTGCTCCGAGATATTTATGACTCAATTGTCCAATTTTTTTTTTACATTTTGGAGTGGGAAGTATTGATGTTTGTCTAAGACTTCTGTTATTTTTAAAGGGTGCAACTTGATTTTTAATATTATCTTTATAAATTTGTAATGTTGCATGATAAAAGTATAATGCACTTAATTTTCTGACCTTAAATTGTTTGAATAAAAGTTCTGACGAATATGAGTAGGGTTTTTATAAAATTGTTTTTATTATTAGTTTTTGTGATATGTAAATTGTTTGTGTTTGATTTTTATATGTACCGCCCCATCCTATAAAGCCGTATTGTATAATTGATTGACAGAAAGCGAAGTATGTGGTTCTAAGTAATTTTTCGTTTAAAATATCTCTTAAACATCTAAATATATATGTTAGTTTCCTTATTCTGTTGTTCAGAATATTTATGTGTGGAGACCATTTTAAACGCTGGTCTATTGTTATGCCCAGGTACTTAATATCAGTTTTGCTTTCTATTTTTGAACATGATATATTACATTTGTGGTTTTCTGTATTTGTCACAGAGTGGATTATTAAGTTTATTTCTTTAGGTGTTTCTTGTTTTTTAATGAAAAATGGTAAACAATAGGTTTTTTTAGAATTTAAAGTCAACAGGTTTTTATCAAACCATAATTTTAGTGCATTGATATCTGTATTTGCCATTTTGTTTAATTCAGACCAGGTGTTTGCTTTTAGTAGTAGGACTGTATCGTCAGCGTAGGAGACAATGTCTCCATATTTAGAAATATTGAATATATCATTGACATATATAATAAATAACAATGGTCCCAAAACTGAACCTTGGGGTATTGAGAAATCGCTATATTTTGAATCGCTGACTTGATTTAGTAATTTTACTTATTGTGGTCTTTCATGTAAATAACTAGCTATCCATACTAAGGCTTTCCCATTAATTCCTATAGATTTTAATTTATTTATTAATTTTTTATGTGATAAGCTGTCGAAAGCTTTTTTCAAGTCTATAAATATTCCGATACATTTTTTATCGGAATCTAGGGCCGTATATAAATAGTTGGTTATTGTTGCTATCGCGTCGTGAGTACTTGTATTTGTTTTTTTACAATTTTCTCATATATTTTTGATATATTTGATAGAAGGGAAATCGGGCGGTAATTTTGTGGATCTTTAGGACAGTCTGTTTTATAAATGGGAGTTATAATTGCTCTTTTGTAATTATTGGGAAACTCGCCATTTGCTAGACTTAGGTATATTATATGTGTTATTGGAAGAATTAAGTATGTTTTCATCGCTTTTATTGTCTTAGCATTTATGTTATCAAAGCCGGGGGCAGAACCTCCTTTTAGTTCCAAAATAGTTCTGTCAATGTCGGCTTCTGTGACTGGCTCAAATTTATTTATTTGACATTGTGTTCTGTGTTGTGGATTTGATATATTGGTCGAATTTATGGATTTTGCTAGGTTTTTTCCAACGTTATTAAAATGGTTATTTAAAATATTACAACATTTTTTTGTGTTATTTTGTACATTATATATTAATTTCCTATCTGATATTTCGGATATGTGCTTATATGTTTTATTTTTATTTATTATTTCATTTATTGTTGACCATATTTTTTTATTATTGTCTTTAGCTTCTGTTATAATTTTTGAGTAATAGTCGTTTTTCGTTTTTCTAATTAGAGTAGTTAATATATTTTTATACTTTTTATAATATAGTACAATTTTATTGTTAACTAGTGGTCTTTGTGTTATTTTATAAAGTTTTTTTTTCTAATGGCTTTTATTAATCCTAGAGTAATCCATGGTTTAATTTTCTTTGTTTTTGAATTGGGGACGATCTGTGTTGTTTTTGTTGCTTCTAAAACGTGTTTAGTTAAAGTTTTTTCAAACAGTAAGGCACTTTGGTTGGTGCATTTATTTTTTAAAACTTCTTCCCATTTTTCATTTATTAATGATTTTTTTAATAATTCATAGTCTATTTGGGAATATGGAAGATTTAATTTGGGTATTGTGTTTAGTTTTTTATTTGTCTCATGTAATATAAGACACGCGTAATGGTCAGTTATATTAGTTTTCCAAACAGTAGATTTAATATTTATATTTCTTTTAAATGTATATTACACCAGATATGGTCTATATATGATGGAGTTTGGTTTTTAATTTCTCGAGTGTTACTATTAATACAAGATTTAAAGTTGAGGTGTGTCATTATGTTAATGAAATTATTTTTTTCTATTGAGTTATGGTTAGCAGAGATGTTTATATTGAAATCACCACATACAAAAGTAAGAATTTTCGATAATTTGCTTAGATATTCATATAGTTCATTTATGAAGTTAGTTATATTTGATTTGTGTGTTCTGTACACTGTTATAATTCTGTATAATTTGTTTTTTAATTTTATATCTATTTTTAGACAATTTACATGTTGTATATCAATTTCTTCAATGTTAATAATTTCACACTCGTCATGAACAAATTTAATTATACCCTCAAAATTTAAGCCAATCAAACCATGGATAACCCAAGGATTAATCATCTCAATTAGACACAAAGAAACACTCTATAGACAATATACAAAACAACCGGAAAACATAACATTACAAAAACATTTCAAAGCTTATAAAAAAAAACTTACATATCTTATAAAAAACATAAAGGATAACTACTACAAACAAAAACTTGAATTAGCTGAAAATGACAGTAAAAAGACTTGGTCCATCATAAATGAAATTATAGAAAAAAAACAATTGAAAAATAAAACAATCAATACAATAAGACACAATGATTCAAAAATTTGCTGTAAAGATAAGCCCTTAGAAGCCGCAAATGTATTAAACAACTTCTTTGCCAATGTAGGAAAAAACCTCGCTAGCAAAATCCAACAAGACCTGACCCCAAATGACCCAAACACTACAGTAAATAATGAATATACATTTGAACTATTTCAACCAACAACAAAAGAAGAAATTGAACAAATTATTACAAGTATGAAAGGTGGTTCTGCCCCAGGTTTTGATGGGATCACAATACAAACACTGAAATGTATAAAATCACAAATATCAAAACCATTAACTCATATAATCAATACAAGTTTTCAAACCGGAATATTTCCGTCCATGTACAAACAATCCGTAATTATACCAATATTTAAGACCGGCAATCCGGAAGAACCAACCAATTACCGTCCTATTTCTTTACTCTCAAACATTGCAAAAATATTCGAAAAAATTGCCAAAAAAAGAATAACTCATTTCATTAAGATTGTGATGAATTGCATTAACCAACAGTGAAAATAAGAAAATATTGTAGCTTCCCACTTTAATTCAAAAAGAAAATACCAATTAATTATAAAACAGATACACCTGCGACATCTACCGGTTCAAAGTAAATTGAATTCTTGTTGACGATAGGGATCTACAATTAAGTAGATTGAGATGAGTATTGATGAAAAGAACACAGAGGGTGCTAGAAATCATCATTAATCAGCGTAATAATAAATAGTTGAAATCAACAGCCAATCAGGTCTAAGCAGAAAGCTATAAATAACTAATGAAACCAATCACAGAATGGAAGGCGTAGCCAGATTTTGAACAAAGGAATGGACTTTGAACTAAGCAATTAATCAGAGATTTATGAGAAAGAATATCGTCACCGACCGAAAGATCAATACACTATAATGTAAACAGGGTCTCACGCCCGGTGCATTAGATACGATGACCCCAAATTTAAGATATACAATCAGTACAATGAAGGTGTTGGCAACCGCCGTTAACGAGCAAATTAATCCACATTATGTTGGAAAAACTAGGCAAGAAAATAGCAAGAAAATTATGATCAGAGGAAGGTTAAAGAAAAGACGTGTAAAACGTAAGAAAAGCTACTGTAGGGTTATTCAGCCGTATAACGAGTACATAGAAAGTCAGGGAGACCAGATTGAAAGGAAAGTGTACATTTTACATTTAAAAGGAAGAAAAACGCTGGAAATTAGGGATGTCACTCTTGTAACGTCAGGGAAAACGATTTGAAAAGGAAATCTAATGGAAAAACTGGACGTTTAAACGGAAGTGTTTATTGAACAATATAAGATTTCGACTTAATTTTGCGTTTTCAGACGAGTTTAAATAGATATCGTTATATATTTGGAATAGGGAGGTCATACTGGTTACATTGCGTTAGGTAAATCAAACAAAAAGGAATTGTTTTCCGTCAATTGTTTGACGAAAGTACTATGGAAGATAGGAAAGTTTGATGATAGACGTAAACATTATTTGAGTTGACGACCCCACACGTGATTTTGTTATTAAAACAATCAGAAAACGAACACGGTTTTAGGCGATTAAACCCATTTTAATGGCTTTTTGGACGATAAAAATTATCATTGGGCATAGGGACTGTTTATTCAAACTAAAAACGATTAGATTTTACGACCCTCGAATAAACGCTGAGTTATCGGTCGGTACATCGAAGTCCAGACATAAACAGATGTCAAATTTTAAATTAATGTGAATTCAGGGAAGAAAGGGACGGAATTTGGGGGAAGATCCATATGAAGTAATAAAAATTGACATATATTTAAGGACCGAAGTGGAAGTTTTTCCTATGAAAAATGTGGAAAATAACATAAAAAGTAGTAGTATATAGAAAATGAAATTTTCTAAGAGGTGACATACATCGAAGACGAAACGGGGGGTAGTAAAAAAGAAAATAAAAACGATTAAAAGATGATTCCGTAAGGAAAACTCATGAAAATTCAGAAGTATCGATGAAAACAATAAATTTGGCTTGGAATGTAACTAATCATATAGATGTGGATAATAACATAAGGATAAACGAGGAAATTCGTAGGAAGAGTGTTGTGAATACAAGAAAATTCTAGGGAAAAGGGGAAAATTCAGATATACTACGTAAATAGAGAAAATACGGGTTTTAATGGAAAAATTCATACATGTAGCAATGAGATAGAGTAGAATTTATAAAAATTGCAACTCAGAATTGCATAGTAAACATTTCGATATGGAGATAATCATGATTTGTGATAGGTACGAAAAAATCGAGACGTAAAAATAGTTATCGAAGACGGACCTTTTACGAATTGAGAAAAAAAAATAACAAAAAAATTATGAAATTCAAGCTAATTTCGTATGACCGACAGACAAAGGGATGAGGGGCATTTTGACGTAATATCGCCGGTCCGATCCTGGAAAAATGTTTAAACGAGATAGGGCATGAACAAAGTCATGAAAGGTGGACCTAACGACAGTTAAACAAAAATGACAGAATCGATATATGAAATCTCGAGTTGTTAGAGATTAAATTCGTGGATCAAAGATAGCTTAGATAGGCCATTCTAATCCTGAAAGGGGTTTAAAAGACAGGACTTAGTGATTTTTGGTGAGTCATCGGGGGTTTTTGAAAAGCGGAAGTTTGTGAGACGTGACGTGACGTTTAAAGCGGTTATTAATTGAAAAATTGTCTAAGTGTTAAAAAAAATTTTTATGATTCTGAAATAATTGGAGTCAAGTCAATAGAAGTGATTTCGGACTTAGTATAATCTAGTGTTAGATAAAATGCATTTTAACAGAAAGTTCTAAGTGTCTAAAGTTTGGTATTAAATTCAGTGTAAGAAATTAGTACCATTAATAATAATTAATTAGATTCAGTGAGGTGATTAAATCATAAATTTAAATTGTGAAAAGTTAAAAAGTGCTGCAATAAATACAATTTGTGTAGTGAAAAGTTCGGATCTTACAATCATTAAATATAAACATTTTGAGACTTAGGGAAATTGTGAAAAACAAAAATCAGTGAAATAAATAAATAAAGTTATGTGATAATTGATGTAATGCAAATAAGTGATAATTAATTATATGTGTCCAGTTTAAACGGCGAGAGTTATAGCAAATATCAAATATTTAAATTAATTATTTTTTTTCAAAACAGTGCAAATTGAAAAGAGATAATAAATAAATAAAGTGCAAATCGAACATAATAATTTATCACAGGATTAATCTAGTATTAGATAAAATAATAATAATAAATATGGACTTTAGAATAAATAATACAAATTATTAAGTTGTTGTTAAATGAGATTGTGATAACTTAATAATAATAACTATTTCGGAAAGCTTAAATAAATAGTAAAACGTTATCTTACTACAAAATAAATAAAAAGGGTTCGGTGACAAACAAAAATAAAAATAATAAATTTCTTATTTCGTAAATAATCGTGAAGTGGATGTTGCTAAAAATTTATAATTTAAACGGAATACATTTTGATTGATAAAGATTAATCATCAATTAATTCAGTTTAGAGTCAACGCAATAGTGAAATAATGAATAAAGATGATTAATCTAGATTTAGTTAGACAATAGCTGAATTAGGTAGAAAGAAATATATAAAAGGTTTGTCGTGTTGAACCCGACAGGAGTGGACCTTTTGGGGTAAGTCCTTACAAAGTATAAAAATTTCTAGAGACATGAACGAGGCAGAGGGCAGCTGATCGTCGGTATAAAATTTTATATTATTATAACAAAATATTATTTGCTTAATATGTGATATGTAATTATATATAAAATATTATATATATAAAATAGATATATATATATATATATATATATATATGTATACATATATGTATATAAGAAAGTTTAAAAAAAAAAAAAAAAAGAAACACACTTATATTAAAAAGTAAAGGTATCGATCTCGAATACCTATCTTTGCATTTATCCGTAACTATTTAAAATAGTTATGTGTTTGGCAAATTTCCAAGTCAAAGTTTTGTATTTATTTAGTATATATATACTATTTATTATAACTTCAGCTAATATAAAATGATCAAAAAAATGAGTTATGATATTAGAATTTACCTCAACTATAATAAAATTGTACATATATCAGTATATTTATTTATTGAGACAAAATGTATATGTATATATATGTATGCATTATAATTATATTTATCGGGGAACAGATTAGACCTCTGCGAAAAGGAAATTATCACTATTAAATTCAAAAGAAAAAAAAAATTAGAACCATATAAGCCCGCGTTTAGGAATGTTCAAAAAAAAATAAACAAACATCTCATGTTTGGAATCTAGGTCACGAAGCCAGTGGGGATGTTTACATAATTGAAATGGTTTATAAAACAACTCGGTCATTGGGGCACTGGGTCAGATGTTTTTAAAGGAAGATGTACCTGGGTCTTTAATAGGTGGTTGATAGGTATTAGTATTATAGTAAGTTAGGTTATTATATAGGTTATAGTATATTTATTAGGTAGTTGACAGGTATTAATATTAACTTGACAATGGGACAAAGCCAAGAAATTGCACAATTATAGAAAAGGTTGTAAACACCATCTTTAATTTGAACACGAAGAGATAAATTTTGAATTGAACAATTGAAAATAAATAGATTTATTATAAGCTAGTCAAATAATAGGTACATCAAACATTTGAAAATCACGGGATAGTCAGATAAAAGATTATTAAAGAACTACATGAAAAATTCGGGGAAAAATTATGAAATAATTGCTCTTACAGGTATAAATAATTTACAAGAAGCAGTTGAAAAATCACGGGATAGCCTAATAAAAAGCATCAATCATTTACAAGAAGCAGTTGAAAAATCACGGGATAGCCTAATAAAAAGCATCAATCGTTTACAAGAAGCAGTTGAAAAATCACGGGATAGCCTAATAAAAAGCATCAATCATTTACAAGAAGCAGTTGAAGAATCACGGGATAGCCTAATAAAAAGTATCAATCATTTACATGAGACAACTGAAAAATCACGGGATAGTAAAAATTTTACCAAAAGTTGAACCTTGGGGGAAAATTTAGAAAACAGTTCAACAATAGGAGGCAGTGGTCGCTCCTTAAAAAAACAAGGACCATTAACCAAACACATAATAGAGATGGCAATCTCTTAAATAAAATTGTCAACCAAATCAATCAAAAGCTTGGAATTTTCGGCACTCCAGAACAAACCGAGATAATTGCTTATTATACTAGTATCTATTAATATTACCTACTATTATCATGTATATATTCGGTTACCAAACTTAGAATTTCGCAGAATTCTATGCGAGGGATCCGAGCTCGGAATATAAGACTAGCTAGTTTTATATTGTGAGTTATAATCCTACCCAAACGTATGTTTACATATATATCTTTCTATGTACTGTACATTGGATGATGTGGACCCGCTTACAATTAGCGTTTTAGACTCGACAGAGTTACTCTCACATCATTTCTTGTACGTGGAGGGAGGATTCACGACCTGTAACTCTACACAACACCGTGAGTATATGATTGCATATAGGACGAAACCGGTTCGCCCTAAGTAAATAGTAGACCTTGGAGGAGTAGGAATTTGGGGGTTTCGGGACTTAGGGAAAGACCTGAATGACGTGCACGACGACATGGAAGATTGACAGAACAAGGTACTAAGACCCTCTGGAAAATCGCGTCGGCTGACTGTGCGAAGTTCTAGTTGATCCTTGACCATCCTGTTGACTTGCAGGAGGATAGGAGCCAAATTTTCGGCAGAAAAAGGGTATTCTGAGTTCGTCTAATATGCAATCTATTAATTACATTAACCTACTAAACCCATCTTTATATGTACCTTATAGCAGCTGAATCGGATTGGAGAGATGACAAGCAGATACAAAACAATCATAATCAAATTTACTAACAATTAACCATTTGAGTCATACTTAATTATTTGTTCAATTAAACATGCGTAATTCGATTAGTACAGGTTAATTACGAGTTCGTTAGGATGTAGGAAAACATAATAAGCGACGGAGGAAAGTTAGTTCATTTAGAGAAACTATTTAAAGTTAGATTTGCAAGAGAGAGACCAATGCAGTTTGAAACTCAACGCTCTGACTAGAATCAAGAAGTTACCACAAAGAATGAAAGTAATTAAAGTCCCATATCATAAATCAAAAAAATTACACAACGTTTGATGGAGTTTAATTACAACATAAATACGAAAATATTTACGTTCAAGGTCGTAAATAACGTATTAATTAGTTAAGTACATATATCTCTAAAGGTATATAGTGCAAGGGAGCTTTAAGTAGCTTTCTGTAGTTATCAAAGAAAATAAGGGTCCAATTTTCATGAAGGCTTGTGTGACGTAGGGAAGGAATTTTCCATCCCTACTACACACATGCAAAGCCTTAAAAATTTAAATATCGATCAGAGCCAAAAGAAAAGTTCAAGAAAACTTGAAGGGATGAAAGAATTCCAAAAATAAAATAAATCAGCATCAAAAGATAGAAATATCAACTGTCTTGCCGATGACGAGGAGAGTTTTATATATTTAATATCCAGCAAAGTTTAAAATCAAAAGAGGTCGAAGGATAGAATTATTACACTGCAAAGCCGTGGACCAGGAGTCAGAGTTATACAAGTTTGGGTTGAAAAACTTTATTGGTCAATCTATTGTAAAAACTGGGAAAAAAAATAATAATAACAAAATTAGGACGTATCATAAAAAAAAAAAAAAAAAGTTCATTTTAATTGAAGTGAAAATAATTTAATAAAAAAAAATCAGAATAGTGCGACGTTAAACAAACACAGAAAAATTATTTATAAAGAAATAAATAAACATAACAAAAAAAAAAAAAAAAAAAAGTGCTAACGAATAAACTCTACAGTTTTAAAATAATTTTAAAAGTGTCAATATAAAGTGTTAAATCGAGTGACCGTGAACTTGTTAATAAAGACCCCTTTCATTTGTTATTGTATACAAAAGAATTTAGGTCAAATATGCTCTATGTAAACAAATAGTCAAGGCAGACCATAAATAACAAATATTATGAGTTAAGGATTGACATATCGGGGTCAGGAATGTTAATTACCATAGTGTAAACAATAGGTTACGGGATGAGCGCGTCGGATATAAGCATCGAAAAGATTGATAAAATAAACATCTGTTAAAAATAATATCAACAGTCGGTTTCGATAAAAGAGGAAACATACTTCGGAGATAAAAGGGGGAACTTATCTACATAATGTGACCATTGTTTATAGATAATGTTATGTTTTGTATGTGAACATTATCACATAAAAAGACATAACATAAAATATAAGGAACATAAATATAGAATACATTTTAAAAGGGTTTGGTGGAGCTCATGTTGATGGGAAAAATACATTCATTCAATCGGAT
Organism: Limnephilus marmoratus; assembly: GCA_917880885.1. Classification (NCBI taxonomy): domain Eukaryota; kingdom Metazoa; phylum Arthropoda; class Insecta; order Trichoptera; family Limnephilidae; genus Limnephilus; species Limnephilus marmoratus. The sequence continues at coordinate 15,807,858 of OU862911.1, forward strand.
CGAAATGAGAAGTTGAAATCAGATATGGCGGTGTTAAACAGTTGTCAATAGGTATTTACCGATTTGAAAATACTCGATTATTAAAATTGCAGTAAATATGTTTATTTTGAGGAGGGTAGAAATCAACGAATACAAAGGGATCTATGACAGTTGTTATGAACAACGAAATAGATTTTGCAAATTTAATGTAAATATTGAAAAAAAAAAAAAAGATAGAATAACATACCTAAATACTTGATTGGGGATAGCGTCGAATTGAGAACTTCTAATATCGTAGACAAAGGTTTATGATAGGTATATAACCTATTTAAATGAACATTTGATTATTCGGACTTCGAGAAAAAAGGGGTTTAACTCTAAAATTGACGACAAAAAACAGATTTTGCGGTAGGTACCTATTGCAAATTGATGTGCGAACATCTGTTTTGATAGGTATTGCGAATTCTAAACAAGATTTTGCGATAGGTATTTGCAGATTGATGTGCGAACATCTGTTTTGATAGGTATTGCGAATTCTAAACAAGATTTTGCGATAGGTATTTGCAAATTGATGTGCGAACATCTGTTTTGATAGGTATTGCGAATTCTAAACGAGATTTTGCGATAGGTATTTGAAAATTGATGTGCGAACATCTGTTTTTATAGGTATTGCAAATTCAAAACAGATTTTGCGAAAATATCAATAGGTATTGTAAACCATGAAGGAATGGTTGACGTTCTAAGCAATAAATAATTATTGTTTGAACGAAAATCACGGGATATTCATTAACAATAGGGCAAAAATATTCATTCCGTGTTTTACAACTACCTACATTCATTTGAAATAAATTGTGCGTTTGTAGAGTTGGGTTAATTCGGGTTGCAATCATTATGCAAACAATTATAATATAATTGAAAATAATGTGTTTTATAGGGGGCAGGTTCCAAAAAAAAAAAAAAAAAAAAAAAAACTTTCAATTACATATAGTCGATATTTAATTCGATAATTTAAATTCATTAAAACGAGAATGGCCGAAAAGAGGAAGGCGGATGCGACAGAAAGAGATGTTGAAGAAATATCAACGGAAGATGAGCTTAGAAACATATTCAAGCGTTCCAAATATTCTACATTGCGTGTGGAGAATATGGGAGGAGACGAGGGAGCTCAGCCAGAAGGGGAACAAGGCAAGGTTGAGAGGGAGTGTGGAAAAATAAATTTTCCACATGAAAATGATAAACCAATAATTTCACAGGAAAAACCCGAGGAAAAGGAACAAGAAATCGAAGATAAGACTAACGAAGTAGAGGAAAATAAAAATAAAAAAGAATAAAAATTTAAGAAAAATAAGAAAAACGAGAAAATTGAAAAAAAAAATATATATAGAATAAGAAAGGCAACATTTACATAAATAATTAAGAAAATTAAAATAGAGATTATAAGGTTGTCGCTTAGTAAGGAAAATATAAACATTAGCCGACAAAACTCGGAAAATTTAAGAAGATGGTGGGGAAACGTGGAACAGGAAGGAAAACACAGGCTTTAGTGACAGCAATCGGGGAAAATATTGCAGCCGAGACTTCAACAGTAAACATAGGAGACATAACTACGATAATTCAGGCAGCTTTAGCACCACTCGTCAATAAGATGCAGGAACTAGAGAAGCAGTTGGAAAACCCAGCAACAGTGGCGGTGATAGGAGAGGATAATGCGCAGAAAAACGTTCTCCAAGTCGTGGAAATGTTACCGCAGCAGGAGCGACCATCATTCTCCGGCGGAAATCAAAATCCAATTAGTTTCCTCGAGGATTTAAAAGAATACACTAGAAAAGTGAAACGTACGGATCCTTTAATTGTCGTACGAGAGAATTTAAAAGGGGAAGCCAAATCGTGGGCGAAATTGTACAATAAGCGATGGGAGACTATGTTAGATTTCGAACGAGATTTTTTAGCTACCTATTGGGGAGACATTAAGAAAAATGAAGTTCGCCGCCGACTTGCAGAGGGGGTATATGATGCCAAGAAAAATATATCCATGCTCACTCATTTCGCAAACTATTGGGAACTTGCTAAGGCTTTGAAGATTACTGACACTCCGTTGGGCATAGTCGACGAAATTATGAGGCATTATCCGAAGGAAATTCAATCGCTATGGTTTTCGGGACAATCAGGAGACGAGATTGTCGCCGCTGAGTTTCTTCGAAAACTAGATACAATGGTATGTACGCCAGAAGAACGGAACTTAAAGAAGAGGAGTGGGGAGGAAGTTAGCAAGAAGGACAAATACCGTGACCGTTACCACGCCATAAAAAGGAGGATACACGCGATAGAAAGTGTGGGCCAAGGCGTTAGTTGCGGCAAATGCACCGAAGTTAGCAGTTCACCAAAAGGAAATCCTACAATACCTACAACCGGGAAGGAACTAGTGGTCGCAGATAATTCGGGAAACGGACGGGGGTTGATTCATTAGTCTCTATGGATACGACTCACACAGGAGGAGGGACGCCGGCGCCAAGACACAACACTGCATTGAAGATTATGATGAGATGGGGGTGGAATCCGACGAAAGGAGTAGGAAAGGATGAACAAGGAATGACTGCCCCAGTAAAAGCTGAAAAGTACGTAAAAAGACGGAAGGATGGAGCGGAAGAAACGAGAACAGAGGAGGAAATGCGTGTGGAAGTATGCGTCAATTCACTGCAACATATAACTGACGAATGGAATAAATTGGAAATGATTGAAGAAAAATTGGGTAGGGAAGTTAGGGGTTTTAACAACATTTTTGAGGACCGAGATTATGAGGAAGTAGAAAAGGGTAGCACTTTACCGTTATTACCGGAAGCCAAAGCATATATAGATAACACGGAAGTTCATTGTTTAATAGACACCGGAAGTCAGATCACGTGTGTAGCACAAGAATTCTACGAAAACTATTTGACTGATGAAACGCTTTATCCGATTATGCCAGTAACAGCAATACAGATTAAGGTAGCTATAGGACACAAAAGTCAGAGAATATCTAGGTTGGTTTTAGTCCCACTACGATTTGAAAATGTTACAATAAATACGCCATGTTTAATAATACCCAAGTTGATTAGGCCCGTTATATTAGGTATCAATTGGTTAGACGAATACACAGCTGAGTTTAAATGTGGGGAAAATAGGAAGTTGAAAATAAAAACAGAAGTTGGTAAAAGGGAAATAGAATTGGTAAATTCATCGATAACTTATAGGAAACCTAAAGGTGAGATTAGCAATCAAAATTGCGCAAGTGGAAAAATAATTAGTATCGAAGTAAACCCCGAAATAAATGATACGGCGTGTCTCGAGCGTAGAATAACGACATTTGTGTCCGGGCTAGATTTGGAGTTAAAAGGGAAAGAAGGGTTGGAAAAGATTTTAATCAAACATAAGAATGTATTTAGAGACAGGCCGGGTCTCACAACTTTGTACACTCACGAAATAAAGATGACGGACGAGACGGCCTTCGTTAAGAGATCTTATCCTGTACCTTTTGCTTATAGAGATAAAGTTGACGAAAAAATTAGAGAATTGGAATTACTAGGAATCATCAGTAGGGAGGCCACACAGTTTTCTAGTCCTCTAACGTTTACTTTAAAAAAGGACGGAACCGTTAGGATTCTTTTAGATGCTAGATTTTTAAATACTAGAATGCACGCCGAAGTAGAGAAACCACCATTAACTTCTGAAATAATACAGCGTTTTCATGGCGTAAAATTCATAACCACAGTAGACATGAATTCAGCCTACTTTCAGATACCTATCAGTCCAGAGAGTCGTAAATATACCGGGTTTGTATACAATGGAAAATCATATGTATACAAGGTGTTACCGCAGGGGTTAAAGACATCAGTTGGGAGTTTCTCAAGGGGAATGGACAAAATCCTCGGGCCAGGACTGAGAGAATTCTGCGCTAATTACTTGGATGATTTAATAATATATACGTGTGGGAGCCAAGAAGATCATTTTGAACATGTAGACGCGGTACTTGAGAGGTTAGAGGCAGCAAACATGACTTGTAAACTCGAAAAATGTCAATTTTTATTCACAGAAGTGCGTATGTTGGGACATATTATAACGCCTTTGGGAGTTCAAATGGATCCGGAAAAAATAGACGCGATTAAAAATTTTCCGGTACCCAAGAAAATCAAACAAGTTAGAGCTTTCCTTGGACTTTGCAATTATTACCGTAGATTCGCGAATAAATATGGGGAATCAACACGTGTTTTATGTGATTTACTTCAGAAAAATCGAACTTGGAGGTGGGGTGACTTAGAACAGCGTGCATTCGAGAAGGTGAAAACTTTATTTTTAGAAACAGTTATTTTACATCATCATGATCCAAATAGTACATATTATTTACAGACAGACAGTTCGGGATTTGCAATAGGGGGGAAGTTATACCAGCTAGATAACGAAGGAAACCACCACGTTATTGGATTTATTAGCAAAGCTTTAAGGGGACCAGAGTTAAAATGGACCACATCGGAGCAAGAGTTGTGGGCGATAATATATGCTCTACATAAATTTGAGACGTATTTAAGAGGAGTACATTTGATAATAAGAACAGATCATCAAGCGTTGACGTTTTTGAAGACATGGAAGATGTACAGTAGTCGCCTAACTCGGTGGATTTTGTATTTAAATCAATTTAACTTCACTGTAGAGTACGTTAAAGGAAAAGAAAATATAGGACCTGACATTTTATCTCGTTACTCTTGTGATGCGGAAAACGTGCAGGAGGAGAAAAACACATGCCCAGAAATAGCAGCTTTTGCGGTTAAAGGTAGACAACACATTCGAAAACACTTAGAAAATATAACAGAATTACAGAAACAGGACACATTTTTGGGAGAAATTTTCGGGTATTTGCGCAAGGGAAAATTCGGACCACCGACAAAAAATGTTAATAGGTATTTAAAAAATTACAAGAAAATAGGTAAAACTTTGTATTACACCACAGGGCTAAACAAAACGGTTTTAGCAGTGCCACAGGAATTGACTGAGGAGTTAATAAAAATGATACATTTAGAAATTGGGCACGGGGGAATTTTCAAAACAGGATCAGCTATGGGAGACAGGTATTACTGGCCAGGTATGAGCCGAGACATAAAACGCATAGTAAGAGGATGTCACCTTTGTCAGATGGCGAAGCGCGAAATTCGACCAACTGTAGGGCCAAGTAAATCAATCATGACCAAAGAAGTAGGATAATTAGCTATGGCAGATCTATACGGACCATTACCGAGGGGAATGGGTGGCGTAAAATTCATATTTGTTATCCAGGATTCTTTCAGCCGATTTGTAAAACTATATAAATTGAGGATAGCAAGTACTAAGACCGTGTTAAATTGTGTAGAGGATTTTAATAAGATCATACAAATAGATGCTTTGTTAACTGACAACGGATCTCAATTTACGTCAAAAAAATGGGAAAGTCACATGAATAGAATGGGCATACGAATCGTACATACTTCAGTGCGAAATCCTGGACCGAATATAACTGAGCGTGTAAATAAAGAACTAGGAAGAATTTTTCGTATTTATTGTCACGAAAAACATACAAAATGGACAGCTTTCCTTAAAGAAATAGAGCAGACTTACAATAATTCAATACACTGTTCAACAGGATTTTCACCAAATGAGATAGCTTTCGGGAAACCACCAACTTATAGTTTAGACAAGTATACTCAAGGGTGTGGAAAACCTACGAAAACAATAGATGAAATTAGAATGGTGGCGCAAAAAAATTTGGAGAAAAGCGCTACAAATCGACAAAAATATTATAATCTCAATAAAAGACTAGTGACCTATGAAATCGGAGCCATGGTCAAGTTGAAAAAGATTACACAATCAAATTTATTGCGAAAACAAATTAAGAAATTCAACTTACTTTACGAAGGGCCGTACGTCATCGGATCAGTAGTTTACAGTAACACGTATACCCTAATTGATCCGGTAACTCGGGAAATAAAAGGAGATTATAGCGCCATACATTTAGCGAGATATTACACGAGTAACAAGGAACAACAATCAGGATTAAAGTTAGTGGAAGTCAACGAATAGAATGCGAAATTTGCAAATATTTGAAAATATTTATAAATAAATAAATAAACGACTGAGAAATACAAATAAAAATATGTTAGGATACGTCTTGGGGTAGGGGAAGAAAGAAACTTTACTAAAATGTTAGGCTATCAGTTTGCTTGCGAGGGGCGGGTCGTCGTCGGGTCTTTAAGAGTGAGTGGACAAGCTTCTTAATAAGCGACAATCGTGTTTAAATATAGAAATAGAGTAAGGTAAAAATATTCGTTAATTTTGATTTTATAATTTAGAAAAAAAAAAGGGGGGTTTTTTTTGATGTGCTAGTGAATAGGAAAATATTTTGTTAGGTAATTAAGGACACTTAAGAGGAAAAGAATTAGAGATATTATATGACACACATAATGGTACGTTTTATAGAATAGAGTTTTAAATAAACATTGCTTAGGAGTTAGAAAAAAAAAATGTTTTGAAATCTTGAAATAAAAATGTTTATCTGTAGAGACATGGTAGAAATTAGGTAAAAATAAGAAGGTAACATTAGAATTACGATATAAATAGTTAGATTTCGAAAAAAAAAACGGGGAAAAACGGGAACGCTGAACCAATTGAGGATAATTAAGAACATTTATGAAAATTACAAATTAGAGTGGGTAACACTTAGGTTAGGACAATTTGGAATGAACTATGAAATAACAATTAGAAATTAAGGATTAGACAATAAAGTTTAAATAAAGAAAAAAAAAAAAAAATGCTGGAAAATTTATATAGAACATGTATACCACTGATTGTCGGATCGGGTGAGGTCGTGCGAAAACATATACATTTCACAAAAACTTATACTTACAAACAAAAACAATTATTTGCACACCAAGAGACCGCCCGCTTTTCAGTTGGTCGAAAGGCCGCGAGATTGTAAACAATCTTTACTTAAATCATTGTAAGGGAGGTCTTAGTCCAATTTGGTTGGGGACCACCAAAACACGCGAGTCGAGGGGCGTGTTCCAGCAAAAAGAGATTAATTTTGAGTCTATCAAAATTACAGAAAATTCCATAAAATAAAATCTACGCGAAAAGAAAATAGAAAATACAATGAGATTCAATTCAAGATTGTTAACAATCCGATAAAACGGAGAAGAGATAGGGGATAACAGAATGAGGAGGGGAGATAGGGAGTAATAGGATACGAAGAAGAGATAGGGGATAACAAAATGAGGAGGGGAGATAGGGAGCAATAGGATACGAAGAAGAGATAGGGGATAACAAAATGAGGAGGGGAGATAGGGAGCACTAGGATACGGAGAAGAGATAGGGGATAACAGAATGAGGAGGGGAGATAGGGAGTAATAGGATACGAAGAAGAGATAGGGGATAACAAAATGAGGAGGGGAGATAGGGAGCAATAGGATACGAAGAAGAGATAGGGGATAACAAAATGAGGAGGGGAGATAGGGAGCAATAGTATACGAAGAAGAGATAGGGAATAGCGACATGGGGAGGGAAAGGTAGCTAGCCTAAATTTGAACACAATTTCGGTGTCTAACAAAAAAAAAAAAAAAAAAAAAAAAAAAAAAAAAAAAAAAAAAAAAAAAAGAAGAAGACGCCTAAATAAAATACAACGTTAGCCACAGCAAATTGAGTTCAGAGGAGGGAACTGTGATGAATTGCATTAACCAACAGTGAAAATAAGAAAATATTGTAGCTTCCCACTTTAATTCAAAAAGAAAATACCAATTAATTATAAAACAGATACACCTGCGACATCTACCGGTTCAAAGTAAATTGAATTCTTGTTGACGATAGGGATCTACAATTAAGTAGATTGAGATGAGTATTGATGAAAAGAACACAGAGGGTGCTAGAAATCATCATTAATCAGCGTAATAATAAATAGTTGAAATCAACAGCCAATCAGGTCTAAGCAGAAAGCTATAAATAACTAATGAAACCAATCACAGAATGGAAGGCGTAGCCAGATTTTGAACAAAGGAATGGACTTTGAACTAAGCAATTAATCAGAGATTTATGAGAAAGAATATCGTCACCGACCGAAAGATCAATACACTATAATGTAAACAGGGTCTCACGCCCGGTGCATTAGATACGATGACCCCAAATTTAAGATATACAATCAGTACAATGAAGGTGTTGGCAACCGCCGTTAACGAGCAAATTAATCCACATTATGTTGGAAAAACTAGGCAAGAAAATAGCAAGAAAATTATGATCAGAGGAAGGTTAAAGAAAAGACGTGTAAAACGTAAGAAAAGCTACTGTAGGGTTATTCAGCCGTATAACGAGTACATAGAAAGTCAGGGAGACCAGATTGAAAGGAAAGTGTACATTTTACATTTAAAAGGAAGAAAAACGCTGGAAATTAGGGATGTCACTCTTGTAACGTCAGGGAAAACGATTTGAAAAGGAAATCTAATGGAAAAACTGGACGTTTAAACGGAAGTGTTTATTGAACAATATAAGATTTCGACTTAATTTTGCGTTTTCAGACGAGTTTAAATAGATATCGTTATATATTTGGAATAGGGAGGTCATACTGGTTACATTGCGTTAGGTAAATCAAACAAAAAGGAATTGTTTTCCGTCAATTGTTTGACGAAAGTACTATGGAAGATAGGAAAGTTTGATGATAGACGTAAACATTATTTGAGTTGACGACCCCACACGTGATTTTGTTATTAAAACAATCAGAAAACGAACACGGTTTTAGGCGATTAAACCCATTTTAATGGCTTTTTGGACGATAAAAATTATCATTGGGCATAGGGACTGTTTATTCAAACTAAAAACGATTAGATTTTACGACCCTCGAATAAACGCTGAGTTATCGGTCGGTACATCGAAGTCCAGACATAAACAGATGTCAAATTTTAAATTAATGTGAATTCAGGGAAGAAAGGGACGGAATTTGGGGGAAGATCCATATGAAGTAATAAAAATTGACATATATTTAAGGACCGAAGTGGAAGTTTCTCCTATGAAAAATGTGGAAAATAACATAAAAAGTAGTAGTATATAGAAAATGAAATTTTCTAAGAGGTGACATACATCGAAGACGAAACGGGGGGTAGTAAAAAAGAAAATAAAAACGATTAAAAGATGATTCCGTAAGGAAAACTCATGAAAATTCAGAAGTATCGATGAAAACAATAAATTTGGCTTGGAATGTAACTAATCATATAGATGTGGATAATAACATAAGGATAAACGAGGAAATTCGTAGGAAGAGTGTTGTGAATACAAGAAAATTCTAGGGAAAAGGGGAAAATTCAGATATACTACGTAAATAGAGAAAATACGGGTTTTAATGGAAAAATTCATACATGTAGCAATGAGATAGAGTAGAATTTATAAAAATTGCAACTCAGAATTGCATAGTAAACATTTCGATATGGAGATAATCATGATTTGTGATAGGTACGAAAAAATCGAGACGTAAAAATAGTTATCGAAGACGGACCTTTTACGAATTGAGAAAAAAAAATAACAAAAAAATTATGAAATTCAAGCTAATTTCGTATGACCGACAGACAAAGGGATGAGGGGCATTTTGACGTAATATCGCCGGTCCGATCCTGGAAAAATGTTTAAACGAGATAGGGCATGAACAAAGTCATGAAAGGTGGACCTAACGACAGTTAAACAAAAATGACAGAATCGATATATGAAATCTCGAGTTGTTAGAGATTAAATTCGTGGATCAAAGATAGCTTAGATAGGCCATTCTAATCCTGAAAGGGGTTTAAAAGACAGGACTTAGTGATTTTTGGTGAGTCATCGGGGGTTTTTGAAAAGCGGAAGTTTGTGAGACGTGACGTGACGTTTAAAGCGGTTATTAATTGAAAAATTGTCTAAGTGTTAAAAAAAATTTTTATGATTCTGAAATAATTGGAGTCAAGTCAATAGAAGTGATTTCGGACTTAGTATAATCTAGTGTTAGATAAAATGCATTTTAACAGAAAGTTCTAAGTGTCTAAAGTTTGGTATTAAATTCAGTGTAAGAAATTAGTACCATTAATAATAATTAATTAGATTCAGTGAGGTGATTAAATCATAAATTTAAATTGTGAAAAGTTAAAAAGTGCTGCAATAAATACAATTTGTGTAGTGAAAAGTTCGGATCTTACAATCATTAAATATAAACATTTTGAGACTTAGGGAAATTGTGAAAAACAAAAATCAGTGAAATAAATAAATAAAGTTATGTGATAATTGATGTAATGCAAATAAGTGATAATTAATTATATGTGTCCAGTTTAAACGGCGAGAGTTATAGCAAATATCAAATATTTAAATTAATTATTTTTTTTCAAAACAGTGCAAATTGAAAAGAGATAATAAATAAATAAAGTGCAAATCGAACATAATAATTTATCACAGGATTAATCTAGTATTAGATAAAATAATAATAATAAATATGGACTTTAGAATAAATAATACAAATTATTAAGTTGTTGTTAAATGAGATTGTGATAACTTAATAATAATAACTATTTCGGAAAGCTTAAATAAATAGTAAAACGTTATCTTACTACAAAATAAATAAAAAGGGTTCGGTGACAAACAAAAATAAAAATAATAAATTTCTTATTTCGTAAATAATCGTGAAGTGGATGTTGCTAAAAATTTATAATTTAAACGGAATACATTTTGATTGATAAAGATTAATCATCAATTAATTCAGTTTAGAGTCAACGCAATAGTGAAATAATGAATAAAGATGATTAATCTAGATTTAGTTAGACAATAGCTGAATTAGGTAGAAAGAAATATATAAAAGGTTTGTCGTGTTGAACCCGACAGGAGTGGACCTTTTGGGGTAAGTCCTTACAAAGTATAAAAATTTCTAGAGACATGAACGAGGCAGAGGGCAGCTGATCGTCGGTATAAAATTTTATATTATTATAACAAAATATTATTTGCTTAATATGTGATATGTAATTATATATAAAATATTATATATATAAAATAGATATATATATATATATATATATATGTATACATATATGTATATAAGAAAGTTTAAAAAAAAAAAAAAAAGAAACACACTTATATTAAAAAGTAAAGGTATCGATCTCGAATACCTATCTTTGCATTTATCCGTAACTATTTAAAATAGTTATGTGTTTGGCAAATTTCCAAGTCAAAGTTTTGTATTTATTTAGTATATATATACTATTTATTATAACTTCAGCTAATATAAAATGATCAAAAAAATGAGTTATGATATTAGAATTTACCTCAACTATAATAAAATTGTACATATATCAGTATATTTATTTATTGAGACAAAATGTATATGTATATATATGTATGCATTATAATTATATTTATCGGAGAACAGATTAGACCTCTGCGAAAAGGAAATTATCACTATTAAATTCAAAAGAAAAAAAAAATTAGAACCATATAAGCCCGCGTTTAGGAATGTTCAAAAAAAAATAAACAAACATCTCATGTTTGGAATCTAGGTCACGAAGCCAGTGGGGATGTTTACATAATTGAAATGGTTTATAAAACAACTCGGTCATTGGGGCACTGGGTCAGATGTTTTTAAAGGAAGATGTACCTGGGTCTTTAATAGGTGGTTGATAGGTATTAGTATTATAGTAAGTTAGGTTATTATATAGGTTATAGTATATTTATTAGGTAGTTGACAGGTATTAATATTAACTTGACAATGGGACAAAGCCAAGAAATTGCACAATTATAGAAAAGGTTGTAAACACCATCTTTAATTTGAACACGAAGAGATAAATTTTGAATTGAACAATTGAAAATAAATAGATTTATTATAAGCTAGTCAAATAATAGGTACATCAAACATTTGAAAATCACGGGATAGTCAGATAAAAGATTATTAAAGAACTACATGAAAAATTCGGGGAAAAATTATGAAATAATTGCTCTTACAGGTATAAATAATTTACAAGAAGCAGTTGAAAAATCACGGGATAGCCTAATAAAAAGCATCAATCATTTACAAGAAGCAGTTGAAAAATCACGGGATAGCCTAATAAAAAGCATCAATCGTTTACAAGAAGCAGTTGAAAAATCACGGGATAGCCTAATAAAAAGCATCAATCATTTACAAGAAGCAGTTGAAGAATCACGGGATAGCCTAATAAAAAGTATCAATCATTTACATGAGACAACTGAAAAATCACGGGATAGTAAAAATTTTACCAAAAGTTGAACCTTGGGGGAAAATTTAGAAAACAGTTCAACAATAGGAGGCAGTGGTCGCTCCTTAAAAAAACAAGGACCATTAACCAAACACATAATAGAGATGGCAATCTCTTAAATAAAATTGTCAACCAAATCAATCAAAAGCTTGGAATTTTCGGCACTCCAGAACAAACCGAGATAATTGCTTATTATACTAGTATCTATTAATATTACCTACTATTATCATGTATATATTCGGTTACCAAACTTAGAATTTCGCAGAATTCTATGCGAGGGATCCGAGCTCGGAATATAAGACTAGCTAGTTTTATATTGTGAGTTATAATCCTACCCAAACGTATGTTTACATATATATCTTTCTATGTACTGTACATTGGATGATGTGGACCCGCTTACAATTAGCGTTTTAGACTCGACAGAGTTACTCTCACATCATTTCTTGTACGTGGAGGGAGGATTCACGACCTGTAACTCTACACAACACCGTGAGTATATGATTGCATATAGGACGAAACCGGTTCGCCCTAAGTAAATAGTAGACCTTGGAGGAGTAGGAATTTGGGGGTTTCGGGACTTAGGGAAAGACCTGAATGACGTGCACGACGACATGGAAGATTGACAGAACAAGGTACTAAGACCCTCTGGAAAATCGCGTCGGCTGACTGTGCGAAGTTCTAGTTGATCCTTGACCATCCTGTTGACTTGCAGGAGGATAGGAGCCAAATTTTCGGCAGAAAAAGGGTATTCTGAGTTCGTCTAATATGCAATCTATTAATTACATTAACCTACTAAACCCATCTTTATATGTACCTTATAGCAGCTGAATCGGATTGGAGAGATGACAAGCAGATACAAAACAATCATAATCAAATTTACTAACAATTAACCATTTGAGTCATACTTAATTATTTGTTCAATTAAACATGCGTAATTCGATTAGTACAGGTTAATTACGAGTTCGTTAGGATGTAGGAAAACATAATAAGCGACGGAGGAAAGTTAGTTCATTTAGAGAAACTATTTAAAGTTAGATTTGCAAGAGAGAGACCAATGCAGTTTGAAACTCAACGCTCTGACTAGAATCAAGAAGTTACCACAAAGAATGAAAGTAATTAAAGTCCCATATCATAAATCAAAAAAATTACACAACGTTTGATGGAGTTTAATTACAACATAAATACGAAAATATTTACGTTCAAGGTCGTAAATAACGTATTAATTAGTTAAGTACATATATCTCTAAAGGTATATAGTGCAAGGGAGCTTTAAGTAGCTTTCTGTAGTTATCAAAGAAAATAAGGGTCCAATTTTCATGAAGGCTTGTGTGACGTAGGGAAGGAATTTTCCATCCCTACTACACACATGCAAAGCCTTAAAAATTTAAATATCGATCAGAGCCAAAAGAAAAGTTCAAGAAAACTTGAAGGGATGAAAGAATTCCAAAAATAAAATAAATCAGCATCAAAAGATAGAAATATCAACTGTCTTGCCGATGACGAGGAGAGTTTTATATATTTAATATCCAGCAAAGTTTAAAATCAAAAGAGGTCGAAGGATAGAATTATCACAAGATCAATAACATAATTCACGAAAACCAGTTTGGATTCATGGAAAACAAAAGCACAAAAGACGCCATTGCTAAATTATCTAGTACTATACAAGATGCTTTAGACAAATCATTAAAATGTGTTGGTATTTTTGTAGATCTCCAAAAAGCTTTCGACAGTATATCACATGTCAAATTAATACAAAAATTAAAGGTTGTGGGTTTTAACGACAGAGCACTAAATTGGCTAAAAAGTTATCTTCACAAAAGAACACAAACTGTAAAAATCAATCACACATCAAGTCTACCAATCACAAGTGATTTTGGGATACCGCAAGGTACTGTTTTGGGACCATTACTTTTTATCATGTACGTAAACGATATTTTTAAACAAAACCTCAGTGGAACCGTTATATCTTACGCGGACGACACGATTATCATAATTAAGGGTAGTGACTGGAAAATTGTAAATGAAAATGCAAATAATGACATCCAAATCCTAAAAACCTGGTTCGATACAAACCTTCTTACAATCAATGCAAAAAAAACAGTTTATATTCCTTTCTCAATAAATAAAGCCAAAACTTATCCCAATATTAATATAATTATACACAACAAAAAATGTAACAAAGATGTCTGTAATAATTCATGTACCATATTAAACCATGCATCCGAAATAAAGTACCTCGGTGTAATTGTAGACCAACATATGAAATGGAACAGACACATATGTGAACTTGTTAAGCGTATTAGGAAATGTATCTATATATTCATTAGATTAAGAAATATTCTCAAATTAAACAACCTAAAAAAAGTCTATTACGCACTAGTCCAATCACTAATTCAATATGGAATCATTGGATGGGGAGGTGCATATGAAAAAATTGTAAGTCCTGTAAAAGTGGTACAAAAACTAATTATTAAAGTAATATTAAAAAAACCACCAACATTCTCTTCAGCATCATTGTTCAAAATTTTCCAAGTACCAAAAATTGAAGACCTCTATAAAAAAGATTCAATACTACAAATATTCAAAGAAAATGTAACTAAAAAATTTAAACTCAACTCATCATTAAGGCATAAATTTAACATTCAAATCCCTCTGTTTTCAACACAACAAATGCACAATAATTATATTTACAAAGGCATAAAACATTTTAATAGTCTTCCCGAAGAAATTAAAAAAATAACAGATTTCGTATCATTCAAGAAAAAAGTCAAATTAATCTGTAAAAAAAAATTAACAACCATAACATCACCAATCAAAATGTTGTAACTTCGATTCATGTCAAATCAAAATTAACATCACAACATAGTTTATATTTATTTGTATACACTAAGCAAAATATATGTTACAAAAATGAAAAAATAGTAGTTTATATATTATATTTATATATAGTTAATATTTATTGTATACTACAAGTAAAATGTATGTTATAAAAATGAAATAATAGTAGTTTATATATTATATTTATATATAGTTTAGATTTATTGTATACTGTAAGTAAAATGTACGTTATAAAAATGAAATAATGTAAAATAACTCCTATGCCAAGCTCAAGAGCTAGTACTCTTCATTGGCGTAGAAATTCATTAAACCATGTTCTTTCATTAAATACCACTATTTTTATTAATTGGTGTTGTTGTTGCGATGCCTTTGTAGTTGGGTAGTGCATTAATGTGTTGATCGTTATTACAGTGCGTTTCTGTTAACACTATGCAGGCGGGCGATAAAAACAGATCATTTATATTTATCAAAAATTCATCAAGGTTTTTTGCGATGCTTCGAATGTTCATGTGTAATAATAAAAAGGGGGAACTGTTTGTAACGCACTGTTGATATTTTGACATATTTCTTGGTTTATTTTGTATTTTTCGTCAATTTGTTTTACTATGTATTCGGTCATTTTGAATTATAATAATTTTTTTCTTGAGCAAAGTTAAGCATTTTCAATCTGTGTTTGCATTTTTCACTATTTGATTTGTGGTCTGTTGGAGTCGTAGTATTAAATTTTAACTTAAGTTCTGTGCAATTAATGCATTTTGGTATTTCGTTCTTATTGTTGCAGTGTTTTAGGTTATGTTCACCCGCACAATGAAGGCATATTGGTTTGTTCGGTGGTTGGAGGCAACGCATTGCTGTGTGACCATATTTTTGGCAATGGTAACACTGCATTAGGGGGTTGCAATCCTCTACTTTAATTTGGTAAAAATCCAAGGTTTACGCTTTTTTTCGAAATTAGAAGATTTCTGAGATCTCCACTGGTTTCGAGAATTATATTTTTTTATTTAAATTTTTTAATTTGTATGGTTCCTTTGTATTTTATCTGGTTTGGGTCCATTTCGTAAATAATTTTTATGTCTTCATTTTGCAGAATCAAATCTGATATAAATTCTTCTTGTGTATATTTTTCGTCTATTCCTTTAAAGATCATGCACGGTCTTTTTTTATCAATGCTTTCAACGTGTATTCCTTCAAGTTTTAACTTTGTAATTTCATTTTTGATGTTGGCCATATCATCCGCTTTTTGTAAATTTATTATTAATTCATTTTTTGATGTCTTCCTGATACTACTTACTCCGATTCCTAGTTTAGATATTTTGATGTTCTTCGTGATGGTTTCTTTTATGTCTTCGTTATCATTTTGAGTTTTAATTATAATGGGGTATACAGGAATATTGGGTGTTGTGTTTTTTCCACTGGTGATGCTAGCGTAACTTCTCGTAGTAGCATTGTTTTCCAGATTTTGATATTTTTCTAAGTTACCGATGTATTTTCTATCACTGCTGATAATGTTTTCTTGTAATTCAATTATTTTATTTTGTAATGACAGACTCTCTTTGTTAATAGCATCTTCCAATCTTGTTATTATGAGTTCAATCGTATTTTTTGTTTTCTGGTCCTTGATAGTCTGAATTTTCGTAACCTCACTCTTTAACTCACTTAGATAGCTCGCTACCGTCATTTTTGGTTCTTCAATTTGGGTTCAAAAATGCCCCCACTCTATTTAAAATTTAAAATATTGTCTCTTGTTACAGTAACAGCCATAACAATATTCTGTTCACTTTTTGTCTATGGCTTCAAATGTCACTTATCTTCAAACTTCAAATTCAAATTCAAATGGTTTGAAATTCAAATATCACTTGTCATATTAATTTCAAGATTTTGTTTTTAAATTCACTCTTATAGTTTATGTGTTCTCACTATGATTATTTATTAATTGGAAAACGATCCACTTTTTTAATGTGATTCACTTAGTTTTGTGTGAAAAACATAATCTAGATATCGTTTTTTTTTAACTTTTTGTAGGACAAAAATATTTGGTTACTTATGAAAAACTCCATAGATTAGATGTGACTCCATAGATTAGATGTATACTCCATAGATTTAATGTTCCGAGAGTTCAAGTTTCAGCAGTAATATTTATGATTGAATTAATGAAAGGTGAAATAAGTCACCATTAAAACTCGCACGAGGCAGCTTGAATGTCAAAGTTTAATAAACAGGAAATATATTCACAGATTCAGTCATACTGAGATATTTGAGAAACTGAACGGAATTTAAAATGAATAATTTCGCTATCCTTAAAGTAATGTTTTATGGGGAACTTTGTGTGCAAAATCGCAATCTTATCGTACCGAAAATGTAATACGCATTTTGCTTTTGTTTAATTTTAATACAATTTAATCTTCGTTTGTATCGGTCGGTACTTCTTAGGAGCTCTTCACCGCTGTACGCAGTCGTAATGAGTTCTGTGACTTATTTCTAAATGGAGGCCTTCTACACTTTTTTAATCTTCATTTTAATATTATTTGTTAATTTATTATATTTTTTATGAAATGTCTTTTTTATCATCCAGTTTAATTATAGTTTTAATTTTTGTTTTATTTTATATACGTTTTTACTTGCTATTCTTACATCGTAATATCGTTGGTGTACTGGCAAAGTCCACTAAGTCACTAAAACACATCTCGGAGATAATCGCATTTCAATATTTTGCAATTTTGGAGAGGCGATAGTGGACGAATATCCCCAAAATGTTAATTTTATAATTTAGAATGAACCCTTAAGTACCTTATCAATACACAATTTTAGTGGATAGCAATAACAGCAACCTTTAATCAAAATTCACAAAAAAAATAGCCTGACTTAGTGGGTTTTACCATTCAATAATGACTTAGTGTGCTTTGCTTGTTAAGATTACTGTTAAATTGTTGAATGGTCTTAAGATTATATTTAAGCTGACTTAGTGGATTTTGCTTGTGTTTTAACGGTCTAAATCGATGTATTATTGTCATTTAGAGTATAATGTTTGACTTATGTGCTTTGCTTGATAAAAATATCGGATTTATGAGTTACGGTGAATTTAAAAACACGTTTAAATCGAAAACGATTGAATATCCGACTGAATGGAGTATTCCAGTCGAAAGATGACGATTTTTTTACATAATACGCGACATACTTAAGGCGCCGCATTCGCGCTCAAAAAGAAGAAGATGGAGAGATATGTATTTACGAATGTTAGAGGAGCGCGCTAATATTTAAAGCGATAAAATCTATGCGAAAATTGCGAAAATGTTTAATAAACTAAATGTTTAATAATAAATTTGGGAGGCGGGAATGGGTACCGCCGCCCCGGGAACCTTTATTGGATAACCAACACATCTGCCATAGGTCACCCCAAGTGGTTCGCTACGTTTGGTGATTTAGCAGGGGTGCCCGGGTTCATGGGGTGAGGTTTGTCTAGGTCTTGGAGGCGGATGACCAGGACACACTGAACCCCAGATTCCTACCCACCCCTTAAACCTTCTTCCTTCCCAGAACTCTCCCCTCCTTCCTTTCCTTTAAAAAGACCCTCCACACAGCATCCCCAAAGATGACATAGGCCCTGAGGGAAATTATTTTCCTTAGGGCCTCCTGTGTGGAGCTCATGTAAAAAAAAAAAAAAAACACGACTCGTTTAAAATAGAGCAAAAATCTCGTGAAAGGTATCTTATGCAACGTTTAAAGAAATATTGTGAATTTTTTCACAACCATAACTTGTAAAATAACTGAAACAAACATTTTCGGAGCGTACTTTGCGATTTTTTTCTGTCGAGGGAATTTTTTATAATTTGCATTTCGGCGTGGAACGCGTCTAGATATTATCTTCAAATTTAACATATATTTTTTTAAGATCTTAAAAACTTCAAATGTTTAAGGGAGATATGTAAGAAATCGGTAGAAATTCGGGTTGCGGCGCCTTAAGTCATTTCATGAAAAAACGTGACTTAATGGACTTTGCCAGTAGACCGTCCTATATTATAGCCTACATATTTCTTTCTTACTTACTATTCTTATTATTACATTGTAATGAAGCCTATATAACTACTAACTTATTTTTTACGCACCAGATTTAAATGTCCGGGTTAAATTTTCCCCACAGGAAAAACTAAACCCTTTCACACACTTCCCCAAATGATCATCTAGTCAACCCACGCTATGCAATTGCACTATATAAGTATTATAAATACAAAATAATACAAGAACAACATGTCAACCTACTAGAGACCAAATGGGAATATAATTCACCGACTCCAGATATTTTCATATCAGAGGGTTCGGCTCTGTGGCATTTCTAATTGAACCTATAAATCCTACTGATCCCTCAATATAAATATTTAAAAAAATATTTTGTAATCCGACATGTTAAATGCTGATTTTTGCATTTTTATATACAAATTCTTTGACAAATCTAATTTGCTTAAATTTTCAATCAGATTCCTAGGTATTATGCCAGTGGCTGAAATAACAAATGGTAATATTTTTATAGTCCGAGAATGCCAAATTCTTTTAATCTCATTTCCTAAATCTGTGTATTTTCTAATTTTTTCAGAAACAGTTTTTTTGAATATTACAGGAATTTTATTATTACATTGTAATATAGCCTGTATACGACTACCACGATACGGGCATGAGCAAAGTATGGTGGTCGTGATAATGCAAATGAATATTTTTGTTTTCGACGATATTTATTAAAAAAAAGTAATCTTACCCAATCTACCATGAAAATAGTATAAGACATTTAAAAAAATAATAATATTCAATCAATTTGTGTAAGAACGTAAATCAGTCAATTGAAAGTAAAATTTAAACCAATCTAATGTTTTTTTTAGTAAGTTTAATTTATTTTTTTAAATAATTAAATTTACAGAGAAGTTAGGGAAAAAAGTATTTTTTTTAAATAAATTTAATTAACTCAGAATAATTGCCAAAGTTGGCTCGAAAATTATGAAAAATCGATTTATTAAATGGCCCATATTTTGTAATTTGAAACATACATAAAATAACATAAATCAGCACTAGATATTTTCTTTTGATTGAAAAAAAATATTCAAAAATATGCCTTAAAGCAATTTCCAATGATAACTTACAAAATATAATATTATTGCCTATCCTCTTTCTAAATCATTATCTAATATAAGTTATTAGATCAGATATATTTGACAAATCCTCCACAAGTAACAAACGGTTCCGCGACTTTTCATCCCACGACAAAATATCTCCAACAAAATATCCCCCACAAGATATCCTACGGACAAAACATCCCTGAACCACTACAACTAAAACCTAACCTAAACTAACCTACAAAAAAAGTAAAAAAAAATAATATAGATATCCTGTAAAGATAAAAAATAATTTTTGAAACAGAAGATAAGAATAATAATCTTAACGAAAATATGAAAGAGAAGACACAGAAAAAAAGGAAAAGATAATGGTCGCAACTGGGACTCGAACCCAGAACCTCTCGTCTAACCGGGAAGTGCGTGTTTACCAATTCCGCCATTGCCAAACCGTCATATTTGTCAATATCATATTTTAAATTTTAGAATTAACAATATTATCTTCAAACTATTTTTTTTCCATATTATTAGGCCACTACCCTTTTTTTTGGAAATAATCATTCTAAGAATTAACGTGGCGTCACGGATAAATATATTAGATTTTTATTTATATGGAACTTTTGACTCTTTATAAAAGTCTAAATGAATATTCAATTTTTTATAAGAAAAACTCTCTATTTATAACTTTATAACACGTCCCGGTTAGACGAGAGGTTCTGGGTTCTAGTCCCATTTGCGACCATTTTTTTCTATTATTCTGCGTCTTATTCTCTTTCACAATTTCGTTTAGATTATTACTATTATTTTCTTCTTTTCATGATATATTACATTGATGGAAATAACCTTCAAAAGTAAAAATAAA
This sequence comes from Limnephilus marmoratus, assembly GCA_917880885.1. Lineage (NCBI taxonomy): Eukaryota > Metazoa > Arthropoda > Insecta > Trichoptera > Limnephilidae > Limnephilus > Limnephilus marmoratus. The sequence goes on from OU862911.1 coordinate 15,828,893, forward strand.
AGAGAATTTTAAATTATTGTTCAAAAATAGTAAAATTGGACAAAATAATACAGACGTTTAGTAAATTTAGGTTAGGTTAGGTTAGGTTTTAGTAGACATTTTGTTTAGTTTGGAGGATGTTTTGTCCGTAGGATATTGTATCAGGGATATTTTGTCGCGGGATGAAAACGTGCATTATCGTAACAAATGACCCGTGAAAGGCCCCTAACCGGGCCTATCCATTCCCAACGAATGTGAGTATATATTGGCAGTGCACAAAGGACGTGATAAAAATGATTGTTTACCCCCTCAATTCAGTTATTAATTACAAGTGTTATGTGTCGTAAGCCTAGAAAATACAGCCTCCACAAAGTCAACTGCAGAGTGAGATTAGTTGGATTAACGATATGAAACTGGAATGCTCTCGTCGTGCTGCCAATTAAGGTGAGTAGTGGAATGGAAGCCGCAGGCGGAAGTATAAGGTTTCGCTTGCTTAGTGAAAATTCAATCGAATGCATTTCCCAGTCGAGTTACGCAGAGAGTTAGGGCTGTAAGTATAAATTTACAATGTGTTTATTCAACACAGTGTTAATTAAATTGTGAAACAACATCAATTAACTTAATCCTAACATACTCTGCGATAGTACTAAATGTACAACATTCGATTTGTGGCCAAAATACTTAATCGAATTGAAAAAATATTGAAGCGAAACTTCTTTAGCCTCGTTGTGATTTGAAATTCGGATGAAACGGAAGTGCGTCACTAAAATTTATTTTTTGACGGGTCCTCGGTCCTAATATAATGCGGTAAATTCACGGCTCAGCGCAAGCCTCCTATATCGCATCGGCGTAAAACGACTGAAAAATCTCAGGGCCAGAGAGACATCCGGCGAACGGAGGCTCGAATCCTACCAAATTCAAAAAAATATACATTTTTACTTTTTTTTTGTAAAATCAATATCCAATATTCAAACCACTTTAAAATAAACATGTAAAAAGAAAAGAAAGCGACACTAGCGGCTTTCAGTTTCACTCTGATTTTTTTTTATATCAGATGGAATAACAAATATCTGCTATGGATGTCTAACACTTTATTTAATAGGCCACTTGCATCACATTTTTTTAAATTTTTTTCCGGTTTAGGCAAATATTCTAAGACATTCCGTATTTTCTTTTTTTTTAATCGTATTTTTGAAACCCTGGGGATTTTTTGAAAATTTCAATCCGAAAAATCAAACCATTTTTTATAAACCGGAAAGACGGGACATAATTTTATAGGTGTGAAAAAACGATAATTACGTAGCCGAAAATCATTTTTTAAAAAAAAGAACTTTTTCCACACTAATGGCACAGGAGAATAACGAGGCATACCAAAAATATTACATCTCATATAAATATTTTTTTCCTTGATCCATCTTATTGATCATAAATCATTATAATGTATAGCATCGATATTACTAAAATCAATGTAATATACTTGTACTTGTAAATTATAATAATAATAAGAATATTATAAAATTTAATTTTGTTAAAATCAGCACCATAATCATTATACCTCTAAAACACGTACCAACATCATCTTCACGTTCTGAAGAGAACCCCGTCCATCAGTAAATGTACGGGGTTCTCTTCAGAACATCTGTCAAAAAGTGAAACCAAATGATAAGTTCGCAGAGAACAAACAATAAATCTAGTGAACGAATTCAAAAATTCGCCTTAAATCAAAGTGATGCCATATAAAAAAATAAATCAATGTGGAATTTTGCAAAATTAATAGGATCATTTTCGGAGACGGGACATTTTCATGTAGTAACGTCACGAGCCCAAATAATGGATTTATTTATTTAAAAATAAAAAAAATTGTACATTTCTAAACAATTTTACTAACATTTTCTTAATCTTAGTAAAAATATCTATCCACACGATTTTTTCCAAGTCGTTATGAAATCCATGGAAGTGGCCTATTATGTTCCAAATTATAAAACCGTTTGAAAGTGACTTTGAAAATGTCGATGGTCAATGCAGAATCGTTAAGCAGTTGGGTGGCTCTGTTTATTGGCGCGTTCTGACGTATAAGTTAATCTCTTTCAACGGCGGATTTAGTATAGTACCAGAGATTAGCTTAAAAAAATGTTTTCCTAAAAATATTAATAAATAAATAAAATAGATGTTTACCAATTAATATTTTTCGGCGGGCTTCTAAGGTATTGAAAATGAATATTCTTATTAAGAACAAGGAAAGATACAGGTTTAGATGGGTCGGAATATCTCCGCAAGCGAATTTAGTTATTTTTACTAGCGGATGCTAGCGGGGAAGAAAGTCAGCGACAGAATAAACTAGAACGTTATGTCAAATCCGAGCTTACTTCTGTCATCTGCGCATTACGATTGCGCAGGTAGTGTTGTCAGTCTAAAAATGATATCAGGGCACAAAAATAATGTTCGCGGTGCCTACATACCTCCCCACCAGCATTTTATGCGATATGTAAAGAAAAACTTAAATTTAAACAAAAATTACATACATGTATACAAAAACCAAAATATCCTGGAAGTAAAAATAGCAGGTATGGCTAGGATCATAGGGTATTTTCTATAAAACGCCTGATGTCCATTTGAATGTTTTAAATTAACAAAATAATAATGGTTGAGATACAAGATCAACCAGCTTGTAGAAGCATAAAAAAAAATTCTACTATTTTCATAAAAATAATATCAGGGTACAAAAATAATGTTCGCGGTGCCTACACAGGAATGGGTAGTTTCTATACAAGCACAGCACAACTATCTTAGAGTGAGTCAGGCTTAACCAGATTGTAACCCACAATTTCCGTCAACTTATGCTGGTTGTTAAATGTGGAAAGGTAATAAAGAAATTTCAAAGGGGTATTTTCACAAACGAGGGATTCTGTTAAAAATGTACAGAATATTTAAAAATAATTTTTCTGTATTTAATCATTCTACTAAAAATGTTTGTTTTAATGTTTTCATTCATTATTATTGACCTTAAAAACGCTCTAAAACTGACAAAATCAAAACAGCCCGTAGTTGGCAAATGGTTGGCAAATGGGTTTGTGACGTCACAAGCGACGCTCAACTGAACCAGCGTAAATAAACACTGTCAGTGAGCGTCCGCACTCATGATGTCACACGATAGCCACGCCCCAAAATATCGTTTTAGCGGTAACCCAAAAATGGGAAATTTTAACTCGCTGCAGAAAATTTATTCGTCAACATAAAAACAAAATAAAAATGCTGTAACCATCGTAATTTTTTGCTTAATTTTTTTAAGTAAAGGAAAACCTGGAAATACCCCATTCTAAAAAGAGCTAGTTTACTTTCTAAAGACGGAAATTTCGTTTCCTTAATAAATTTTCCTGAATTTAAATTCATTCTTAATAAACTCATTTGAAGAATGCTTCCTACGCAAAAATAAAAGAAAAGCAACAAAGCATCATTACAAATATATTACTAAGTAACTAATTTTCCTAAAGATTATTTACAGAGTGGGTACGTGGGTAGGTTGTATTCGAAGGATGTTAGAATGTGATCGGACTTAAAGCTGGTTTCGTTCGCAAACTTGTTAGGATAATTGGAAAAATATAACACTATTAAATAGCTCAAAGCTCATAAGTATTGCACGTTTATTGGAAAACGCTATTTTATTTTATCCATTGACACAAAATATGTTTGACTAGTTTGACATACCCACTATATTTGTTTTAAGCAAAACAGTCTGAAACTTTGAGAAAGACAAGAAAAATGATTTTTATGGGTACTTAGACGAAGAGGTAGACGTAAGGAGAATATAATAGCTTTATAGAAAGCATCTAAACCAAAGATATTTAAATATATGTAGATGTGCTATCTGCAGCTTTTACTATAAACTAAATGAACGAATAAACCAAACGAACGTTAAACTAAATGAACGAATTCTTTACGTATTCAAACTATATTGTTAATCAATACTAATGCACATCTTCAAAAAATCAACGAAATGAACAAATTATTTTCGTATGCAAACTACTCTAATTAGGGCGTAGTCCGCCGACAGTTGCGCGGACACCATAGCATATCTCTATTGTATTTGAACATCTTTGATCTAAACTATTCAGTCTCCCTAAACTATTTATACTGCAAACTATGAAATCTTTTAAAACCAAAACAAATTCGAAAAAAATTAAAACAGAATAGAAATAATAAGGTATTGTATACCCCTATTGTATAGGAACTTGTTCTATCAATTTTTGCCGAAATAAAAAATCAAGTGTCAACTAATCTCCTCAATACTTAGAAGAGTTAAAATTATGGCTTAACAAAACAGATGTTGAAACATTATGTATTTTATTTATAGTACTTTGTGATTCTCACAAACTACACACTTATTATTATACTGTACACTAGTGTATAGACTTTTTTAACCCATCTGCTTGTTTAGGAATAAATACATCCCAAAACACGTAATCGCGTTATACTTTCATAAGACCAAAAACTTCCCGAGCGACCTTACATTTTAAAAGCTATATATCTCTCTTCCTCTCATGCAAACATATGTATATTTTCTTTTAACCGGAAAGAGAACGAAATAATGCTTCTTTTTGAAATATGAAAGCTATGATCTTGCATAGATATTTTAAAATCTCGATCCAAGGTGACGGTTTCAGCATTTACGTGCGAAACTGAGGCTTCTGGATTATGAGGTGCGAATATATTGAACCAAGCAGATGGATTTTAACCCTGTTTAGACAAAGTTTAATTATGTTTTGGCTTTTTTTTTTACATGAGTCCCACACAGGGGGCCTAGAGGAAAATAATTTCCCTCAGGGCCTATGTCATCTTTGGGGATGCTGTGAGGAGGGTTTTTTAAGGAAATGAGGAAGAGGAGAGTTTTGGGAAGGAAGAGGTTTTAATGTGTGAGTAGGAATCTAGGGTTCAGTGAATCTTGGTCATTCACCTCCAAGACCTAGACAAACCTCACCCCATGAACCCGGGCACCCCTGCTAAATCACCAAACGTAGCGAACCACTTGGGGTGACCTATGGCAGAGGTGTTGTTTATCCAATAAAGGATCCTGGGGCGGCGGTATCCATTCCCGCCTCCCAAATATATGTGCCCACAGTTGGTTTCTTTCTAGATACAATAATAAAATGTATACAACCAGGACCCACGCACAGGCTGCGCCTTTATGGGTTCTCATTATTCTTTTGATTTTCATAATGTTGTATATGTCGTAGGCCGATCATCATGTGCCCAGCCACATCGTGAAGTACCTGGGGGCAGATTGTGAAGTGCCTAAGGCGCATCATGATCCGCGATTGGCCTGCGACATATACGAATATATTATATATTAATTTGCGAGTATGGAATGTATCGGGAACACCTTCTATCCTTTTCCTATATTCCTCTTCCTCTCCCCTTCCTATAACCCAAAATTAATTTTGAGATATTAAAACTTCATTTCCAATGAACTTCAGCATAAGAAACTTTTGTAGCTTGACTTCAATTCACTTGTATATTTATCACTGTATATTATGTAAAAGCTGTTTGTTTCTTACAAAACAAATAAATAAAAAATTGTGAAAAAAAGAAAAAAAAATGTACATACATTTATGACAAAATTTAAGGGGGACAGAGTGGGGTATACCTGAAATAGGTACACGGCTACATGATGATTAAGCGAATCGAAGTATGTGTTCTATTTTTATAAGTGAGCACTGAAAGTTAAGTGCCAAGAAATATTGATTGTGTGAGGTTACACCCTTTCTGCCTACCCCTGCAGATATGGAACGAAATAGTTCGTTAGTTGTATTGTCACTTTCAAAATGCGGCTTATACATTACTTAGTTAGTTGTTGTTTGCAACCGCTGACTGAATTCAAAATTTCTTGCTCGTTCTAAACTGTCTGCAACCGTTGTTCGCGTAAATAATACCTAATTCATAGACCTGAACCTAACCCAGACCTGCACATTGCTTGAAAAGCCGTTTACAACTAGCAAATAAGTAATTAAGCCGTCAAAAGAATTTATTTTAAGAGCAGTACAATATTTTAAGTCACATTATTAATTTAAAATTCTCTTCACTACTTTAGTAAGAAGTAATTCAGAATAAAATTCCACTATTTGGTCCCCATACAAAAAATCACATCAAATAAAAATTGTGAAATTTCAACATAAATTTTTGTGGTTCATTAATTTCAAACTCTCCATTAAACAAATTAATTATGTTAACTTAATTAATTATGTTAACTTAACGAAAACTCTTAGTTTAAGTGAAGAAGAACCAAGAGCAATCTGGTAATTTTATTCAAATTAGTTAGTGGATCACTTGACGCACCTGAATTTACAAAACTAATAACATTTCTAGTACCAAATCTTGACAAGAGACTTTTAGAGCTGTTCTTTGTTTATCCGTCGAAAACCAACCATTTCATTAACTCCCTAATCCAAAGACTACATAGGCTTGGAAATAAATTCAATTCCGTTGATGTTTTCATTTATTTCTTACCGACATTTATATCAGAAGTTTCTAAAATTCTGATGTAAATGTTATTTATTAGTATTCTAATATTGTTTTTGTTGTTATTTCTTTTATAATTCTGCTTCCTTTCTATTGGTGTATAGGAAGAGAAATAATACTATAAAATAATTGGTATTTTATTGTTTCTATCTCTATAATTACTATGTTATACGATTGCTGTAAATGCATAGCAGAAAAGCTAATAAAACATCGGAAAAATTGACGAATAAAAAGTTATGAAGAAAATTCTTTTTCTCATACATTTTGTATGGAACGAATTCTCAACTTTTGAAAGAGCTGCAGCAATATTGTGATAAGTATAATATTGGGTAATGAGTGAATTCCAAAAATTCAAAAACGTCAAATGTCAATGCACTGATTGTTTTGCTTTTGTTCTTAAATAAATAATGCAGCCCCTCTTTCTAACACAATAAATATCAACAGTCGAAAATGGTATAAACGGTGAACGTATGTCTGCACCCCTCCACAGGAAAAATTCAATAAATATAATAAATCTCTCGCACACGTATAAAGAAAATGAAACGCAATTCCCATAAGTAAGTGGAAAAATAAGAAAATCACAAAAATTATAAACCCGTACACAATGCCATCTCTGATACTGACCAAAACAAATTACGCATCGATAATTGCTTCATTGTGTAATTTTTAACAATAAAAAAAACTGAATTTACTTCAGCTAATAACACAACAGGCGGTACGAAGTTTGCCGGGTCAGCTAATAATTATATTATTAATATGTTACACGATTGATGTAAATGCTCCAAGGGCGTAAATGAATAAGTGAATGAAAAGTGTACGAAATCAATTGTTACTATAAAAAGTATTCAGACCTTTCCGTTCCGAAGTATTCATCCACTCACTTGTTAGTTCGGAACTAGATAATAAATAAATAGGCAATCAAAAGGATGAATAAAATTTTTGAAATGAATTTGAACTATTATAATTCGAACCTTCTCACCAATAATTCAAAAAATTATTGACTTGAAATGAAAACAAAAATAAATTTTTACACAACGCTTATTTAATAAAAATTATCAACGTGTTTAGAAACCTAATTGTTTTCTTTGTCAGAATAAAATGAAAGCATGAACAAATATTTTAATTGTTTTGTTTTGAAAGTGGTTTGTTTTCATTTAATTAAAATGACGCCACGAAGTGAATTTCTGATTATTGAAGAAATCTGTCATTTGTTATTTGAGAACTGCTCACGTGCATTGTGCGGAGTGTCTGGAAGAAACTATTGAGTCAATATTATTTTAGAAAAAAATATTCCCTCTGATTTTATAAAAAGGTGTCCTTAAATTATTACATTTTGTCACTAAGGATTGATTGTATTCTCAGGTTCAAGAAAATTACACTTTATCTACGAAAATTACACTGTATAATTGCACTTTATCGATCGACCGTCAGAGTCAGGAAAAATGATTATAATATTCTGATACGTGTCAGGTAAGTACCTACCTATCCCCGCCCTGAACCTGCAAGTGTCGCGTGACACATTATGTTCAAGTAATTTTCTTTTAATGAAATTAATTTTTAACAATTAATGAAATTAAAATAATCAATATCACTATGGTGAAAAACAATTTAGAATTGAAAACTTGCTCAAAAAGGCTTTAGTTGTGTTTGATGACCAGATCTGAAGAACCAGCTACTAATATCTCTACCTTCCTCTTTCCCATCTCCTTACCCTCTTTACTACCTTCAGCCTCATAACATATCGCAATGGGGTATTTCCACAAACGAGGGATTCTGTTGAAAATTTACGGAATATTGAAAGATCATTTTTCTGATTTTAGTCATCCCACTAAAAATGTTTTCATTCAATATTATTGATTTTGAAAACGATCTAAAACTGACACAATGTTTTGATTGTGTCAGTTTTGGCAAATCGGATTGTGACGTCACAAGCGTCGCTCAGCTGGGCCAGCATAAATAAACACTCTCAGTGAGCGTCCACAATGTCACACGATAACCCCGCCCCAAAATATCGTTCTAGCGGTAATTCGAAAATGGGAAACTTTGACTCGCTGTAGAAAATTTATTCGTCAACATAAAAATAAAATAAAAATGCTACAATCATTGTAATTTTGTGCTTAATTTTTATTAGCAAATAAAAAAGTGTAAATACCCCATTGAGGATACTATAATCTCACTGGATTCAGACGGCTGGGAGCATTTGGAACTCTATATAATATAATAATTATAATATATATTATAATATAATAATTATAATATATAATTATTATATTATAATATAATTAGATTATATTATAATAATTATAATATAATCTGTGCGGTATTCAAGGTTAAAAATGTGGAACTTCAGAGAGAATGCAAGCGTAATCAGTGATAAGTTGGGTCATGTTAAGTGTGTGCCAAGACCGAGTTTTTTTACCTCCCTGACTATCACAGCGAGATATTGTCACCTGTTTTAAGACACGTAGTATATATGTGAACCAGTGAAGTTTCTTCGTGTCTAAAGGGAATAATATGCACAGTATGTGTATGAAAATTTCATTTAAAGTAATTTATTTAGCTATTGTCATTAAAAAAATGGCTGGCAACCCTGATTATTTTGTCACAGCTGTCAGAAGTAAACCAGGAAGGGATTGTTTCGCCCGCTCATAAAATCGATAAAATAAAAGATACGCATGTTCATTATTCTCTGTGAAATCTGTTTTTAAATAATGGATCGAAATTCCGTCTTATAATGCGGTACACAATGTCCCACGTGTCTCAAATTTTTACTGTTATTTCAACAACTTTTCATCACATATTTCGGGATAAAGCGATGTCTTCCCTTTCAGAGAACAAAATCTGCTTTAAAATGTAAATATTATTAAAGAATAATTGTGGTATTTTCTATTTTATTTCAAATGAAGAGACCAATAGGTCTCACCGTTGGTGGCTGAAGGGACAATATGTCCCATCGCTGTTACTGAAAAACCAAAGAACTTACAGTTATTTCCTGAATTTAGTTTTCTACATTTATCCTCCTCTTCAACCCAAGACAAAAATATCCTTCCAAACTCACAAAACAAAAGTCATCTTGAAACAGTTAGATAGTTGGTAAATTAGTTACCTCAGCCTTCAGTTCGCTTTCCAGCACCCTGGTAGCCCCGTGTTCCGCAAGTTGCTTGAGGCCCTCGCTGGCGTGTCTGCCGTAGTCCCAAAACCTGTAGTCTGCCGCGTGCGAGGCTCCGATGACGTCACTGAACCGGGTTAACCAACCGTTTGATGGGAAATCTTTGGGGTGCGTGTGGCGGGACCACAAACCTTCGAAGGTGACCTAAAGAAAACACAAAAATCGTTAGTTTCTTTTCCAATATATATTTTCTTTTGGAAGTAGAGTACCAACTCGGTGATCGGGATTGCGCCACTTTGGTTGGACAGGGTTCTAACTTCACCTAAGCTTTTTCTATGCAACCAGCTAGGGTATAATAATTCATAGCGTATTCTAATAATATTTTATTAATACCATTCCAAGATAGGGCCACGTTCTATTCAAATATGTTAAACTTAAATATTTTACACAAGATGAACCTCAGAAATTGTTTAATAGATTATGTGAATTGCGTTTGCAAACTTTAACACGATGGTAAGGTAAAGTTAGAACCAAGGGCGGATCCAGCTTTGGCGCCAGGGGGGGGGTCACATAGCGCCAGTGGGGGGAGGGGTGTCACAAAGTCGTGGTCAAGTCACAAGAAGTTATAATTTAATTTTGATAATAATAGATACAAAAAATATATGAAAACGCTATGTTTAACAATTTTAATTAGTGGTCCCCCTAGGTCCTGGACCCATCCCAGGGGGGGGGTCATGACCCCCATGACCCCCCCCCCCCTGGATCCGCCCTTGGTTAGAGCCTTATCCAACTAAAGTGGTGAACTACCCCGCGCCTCGTAAAAATGATCATCTGCCATATACAAACAAAATGGCAATTGCAAAAGGTTCAAACTTGCTGTAGAACAGTATTAATTTGGATATCAACATATTTAGCGTTAGTGAAACTGCCTTTAAAATGAAAGCTCTGTAAATGCTAGTATAGTTTGTATACCCACTACAATGATTAATGTAATATTTCTTTGTAAAACAAATAGATGATTCAAAAACTCTATGACTCTTTCCTTCACTATTCTCTACCGCCTCCCGATTTTACGCATTCATTGGAGGTACCTTCGTCCCATTTTTTCTAGACAGTGGGGAGTATGCGTAGCTTACTCGCAAACAAATTTATAAAGTTTTGTGAGTTCATATTATATAAGCCACAAATGGCGCCATGATAATAATAATAATAATGATTTCTTAGTAACAAGTAGAGATAATGATATCCTCACTGGGATCTCCAGTGCTGAGGATTTCATTTACATATTATAATTTAATTATAAGAAATTAATATGAATTAGACATAACACATATCATGTAGTATTTTTTTTTTAATAATTATAAAGTAAATAAGATAGTGTTTTTTTATAATTCAGTTCATTAGATTTGATTTTAGTCTGTATTTGATATCAGTATATTTTCTATTTCTGATCTCCCTATGTTTAGTATCCAGATTTTTAAGTGAAATTTAAATGTTATAGGTTATGTTGAGGTTTTTGAGTGACAGTGGTATTTTATTGTAGAGTTTAATGCCATAATATAAGAAGCTTTTTTGCCCAAATGTTGTGTTAGTAGTTACTTGTTTGATATGTTTTTGACCATGAGATCTAGTGTTTCTAATGTACGTGTTAGTTGTTATTTCTTGGGATTTGTACTAATGAGTATAGTTTTAGAATATAGTTGTTTAATTGACATGATGTTAAGATTGTTGAAGATTTCATCAGTGCTAGTTCTTACAGGAACTTTCAGAAGCGTCTTCGAAACAAAGGACCAAGCATCCTTGAACTTTGGAGTGTGTTCACACAGCTATAATATACGTGGCTTGGCGAATTACGCCAAGCCACGTATATTATAGCCGTGTGTGAACTAGCGATGTGTTAGTTCAGCTGGAATGGGCTCGTGTGATCCGCTCCTTTGCGGGAAGCGGTTCCTACTCCCACTCCTTTTTCAAATCGACTACTCCCAGAGAACCCGGCCCAGTCCCAGTACTCGCATCCAAATAAATCCGGCGGTCCCCGAGCAACTCAACGCCGAAGCGCGAAAACCGCGGCGCCGCGGCCGGCTTTCCTAGCCACTAGCCACTCGAATACAAGTCCCGGGTTCCTTTAAACCCAAGCGCCTTGTTCCGAGCTACGTGAATCGCGACACAATCCATTCATTCCGCCCACTCCCGGACTCGCGAACTACGATGCATTCCTGACTCACCCCGTGGCCGCCGGCTTGCTCCGCGAGTACTCCGGTGCTAATGAATAGTACTGAGTAGCAGGAACCACGAACCACCGTCCGGCGTCACTCACCATTCCACTCATGAGTCGCGGGTCTCGGTGAGATCTCGGAACTGCGTGAACCGTTGAACACTCCCCGCGACCCGCGGCCCGCCAACTATGACACTTCCCCTTGAGTCACGAGACGTGGGCTGGGCCTGGGCGTTCATTCGGTCGCTGTCCGTTGATCGACACACACGTGCGTGACCGCTTCGGCTAGACACGGAGTCGTTTTTAATCAGAGCGTCTTATCTGGTATGGTTAATCAACGGGTGACGTGCATTATAAAATAATAGTTTATAGTAAAGCATTACAGCTTATTAATTTACTTATTTAAATTCTCAATAAAAGACCGTGCAATGTAGGTACATTGAATGTACGGGTGATGGGTCCTTGTCCTCGTGCGGGTCTTGTCCGACTCCGGGGTTCTGAGTTATCGTGTGGGTTCTACGAGTAGGTCCTGGTTCCGAGTTCTTTGAACCCGTGCGTCCCGTTTCGGTGCGCGGTAACAATACCCAGTGCCCAGTAGACGTGGGCAAAATGATTCCCAGGAGTGAATAGATCCCGTCTAATTCCCCCGGCCTTTTGAATTGATTCCTTCTATTCATTCCTTTACTTCAATTAATTCCAAAAAAAAAAAAAAAAAAAAAAAAAAAAAAAAAAAAAAAAAAAAAAAAAAAAAAAAAAAAAAAAAAAAAAAAAACACTAGAGTGAATGGGGAGACTACGAAACACCGCAGCACCGCACAAAGAGGAGACTGATAGGCTACCCAAGCACCGCACAAAGAGGAGACCGATTATTCTATCTCACTACCTCGCAGGCTAAAACCTATAGATTAATATGTTTGTCTCTTTTTAGTGTCGCTTTTTCGTTTCATTTCAAATCACAATAAGTGGGGAGGCTACGAAGCACCACACAAAGAGAGGACCGATTATTCTTTCTCATTATCTCGCAGGCTAAATCCTATACTTAGATGTATATGTTTGTCTTTTTTTAGTATCGTTATTTTTCGTATGTAAAATGTATTTATAGCTAGCAATTAAATCTTTAAATTAAACAGTTTTTTGTTTCACCCCTAAAGATTTACTTATTTTATTTATTAAACTTAAAAGTATTTTATGACAGCTGACAACAGCGGATCGGCCCTATAATATATGCAAATTTACATATTACATCTACCCAAGATCCACGTCTAAAAGTAGGTAGGTACTTGTATTCCAATATCTTTCATACGTGCCAAAAAAACGATTACAAGTGCACTATTTTTGCTTCTCAATTTTCTAGCCGATGCGATGCCGCGATGTTCGGATTCAATGTCGAAAGTTTTCGGCTAACTATGTAATGAAATTGAAGGCTTGGCCCGCCGAGGAATTGGTGAACCGCTGCGCTCGGACGGATTAAGGGCCGGCACTGAGCAATGAATTAGTCACTTTTGACTAATGTCTTGTGTCTTACCCCGCAGAGACTCGCGAGGAGCTGCGTTTCGGATACACTCGAGCCGAGATTGACGTGAATCGATGGCGATGTAAGACGATGACATCTGACGTCATTTCTAAGTCTGAGGTTAACTAGAGACAACAACGTCACAAGTGAAAAAGACTTTTAGTTTTAATTCCTGAATAAAGCGCTTCGGACAATTTCCGATAGCGACAGACTAGCTACGAGTACCTGGGACGCGGACGGGACGGGACGCGCGGGGACCTTAGGACAATCTCAGGACATTGACTACGACAAATGATTAATTCCTTGCGTGAAAGGGACGCTCGGACAATTCGGCTGAATCGCGGCCGCGTTTTGTTTGATCTATGGGTTTTTAGAACGGCGGCCGGCGATAGCGGGATACGAGTCGTTCACAATACCGTCGACAACTTCGCGGCGCGCCGCCCATTGAATAATATTTAAATACGGTATTTAATATATTTTAGAAATACCTATGAAACATTATAATATTTAAATCGTTTACGGAACACATTATTCATTGAAATAATTTAACAGTAAAATAAATGGAAATTAAACATTTATGTTGCCGTTAAAAATCGTACGATACAAGGCCAAAGGTAAGGAATGAAGAATCAATTCCTTTTGAAATTGAGAATCAGATCAAGTGTGTCACAAGATTGAATTTATTCATTTAATTCGGTCATTCAATTTTGCCCATGTCTAGTGCCCAGTCCGCACCTAAGAACTCGGACCCGGGACCTGCTCCTAGAACTCGTGTACTTTTAAAAGGAAGCAAGTCTCGGAGGCTTCCGGAAAAATGCAGAACTTACCCACCTCTAGTGTGAATACGCTCTTTAAGGGACATTCTTATTTTAACGACAAACTAGTAACTAACAAACAAAGTACCTCCACATAAGGTATGTTATGCCTTGTGTACTATTTTCAATGCTTAAATACGTGATAACAGACTGTAAGCAGGTGATGTCATTCTTGGCATTGTTGTTTCGCACAATTCTGAAATGTTAACTTTTGAAAAGACAACCACGTTTCAATATGTTTTTATTTTGTGAAAACCTCCTAAGAGTCAAAAATACTCCCGTCTGGAGCCGGTGAGACTAAGGCATCCCCGATTGGGGTACGTTGTGAGGTTGAAGGTAGCGTGGATGGGAAGAATATGATGAAGAGGGAGGTGGAGAAGTACCTGGATATATTTAGATCTGGTTACTAAACACTGCCAAAGCCATTTCAAACAACGATGCAAATCTGAATGGTGGTCTTACACCAGAGAGATTTTTTTTATTTATTTTTTTATTAGTATCTATAGCAAAATTTGTACATAATGCATTTATAAATTATATTATATTAAGGTATTATAAAGTCCATTATTTTTTTTCACAGTCCTCCTCACTAGGGTTTCCTGTTCTGAGGCGGCCTGTAGTTTTTCCACATTTGTATTTAGTTTCCAGTTGTCTTTACATGGTCTTCAGTATGTTTGATAGTTCATTTTCACTTTGTTCTCTCGACCATATTTTTACTTTTGTTTTAAATTTATTTATTTCTGTTATTTTTTTTTTGTTTGAGTTGGTAGAGCGTTGTATAGTTTTGTCGCATTGAATTTCATATTTCTTTGTCCAAAAGATGTTTTCAAACTGGCTGTAGCTAGAATATTTTGGTTTATTGCCCTGGTTGTGTATTTATGTTGGATAGTGGAGTATTCTGATGTTTTTTTAAATTTTAAATAAAATATTTTTTGCATAAAGTTTTTGTATGTTGTTGAGAGTATCTTTCACTCTGCAACGTGCCGCAAATACACTATATATTATTTTTGACAAATAAATTATGTAAGTAAATATCACAAAATAATACACTTAAAATTAATCTGCGCACGTCAAGATTCGAACCCGCGACCTCCGGATCGCTAGTCAAGTGCATTATTCCTCAACCACGGAGGCCGGTCGTATGAAATAATACTTTTTTTGTAGTTGTCAATGACGACTATCTTGGTAATACCACCACCTAAAAAGATAGAGCAACTGAAGAAATAAGTAACACGAAAACAAACGGTTTACTGGAGGTGTGATTCAGCACAGTATGGAATCACTAAACTTCCTATGGGATATTATTCCATATTATAGATACGGACTACGAAATTATGTTAAATAAACGTATTAATTAGTAATGACATTCCTGTACGAACCAACATACCTGCCATGATAAATGACACATCTGAAAAGAAAAACAACGTTTCTCATGTGCTCAGTTTTAGTGCTTTCCAAAACTAGTATCCAAAATTATCTGTGCATTTCTCGTAAGTTTTATTTTTTTAATTTTTTTTATTTATCTATTAAAAAGTATACGTACATTGGATTTTTTATGCCTGTCTCGCTAGGATATACCTGTGTCGAGACAGGCGATTATCTGATTGATCTAGGTCTCCTAGGTTCTCGAAGGTTCTAGTATTATTTCATACGAAGTATGGTACTAAGGTGGCACTTAACCACTTATAGAAACGATTTTCTTATGCGGTTGAGAACAGTTATTATTAATTTAAAAATAAAGACAAACATTCCCTGGTTACGAATAAATATTTGAAAATCTCTACTACCACCATAGAAAGCGGAAAATGTTGCTGGCACCGTGATGGAGGACTTAGCCAGCCAAGATATCGAACACGCGACGCCCGGGTGGGTCAGCCACTCACCGGTCTACATTATTAGAAACCCTTATTTAAAAAAAATCGTGTCTGTTCCGAAAATCTTCCAATCGTTTCGTAATCAGTTGAGAAAAAACAGAAAACCAATTTGAAAAATATTTTTTCCTGCATTCATTTTCGTGATTATGTAAATTACTCCCCAAACTCTATTTTAAAGACCCCAAAATCGTGGAGATAAGACAAAAACAAATTTAAAACGCGTAACATCCCTCCACCACTTGTTAATTAAAAATGCTTCAGGGTATTCTGATGGCTACCCCGAATATCATGAAAAACATTATGAGAGTAAAAAAATGTTACTTTATTTTTCCCGAAATATGTTAAGAAATTTTTAAGATGAAAATAATGTACATCGTTAAGAACCAACATTCTGTTGGTAAAAACGTCAAACTGTCAACAAAAAAAAAAAACATAAAAATGAGAAAACTTAGAAATTCTTCCTTATTCCTCGCGAAATATGTGTGTGGTAAAACTATTATTCTGCGTATTCTACTTAAGAAGACGTATGCTTAAAGAAATTAGAGCAATTTTTATCAGTTTAATCTATCGTCCGTGGTTCGCTCGCCGGCGGCGCGGCCAAAAAATATCTTTGCTTTTTTTAAATGCGATTTTAACTGCTATTCATAAACAAACTGTACGAAGGACAAGGTCAGAATCGCTTGCACCAATACCAATCTGAGACCTGTGGGTATGTGCTATTTGATTATTGTAGCTATTCTAAATGATTTTAAAAGAATTTTCTATTAAATATGCGGGTGGCTTTTAGCAACGACTGTCAGCGGCGAAAATATCAATATTTTACGTTTTAAAGTAAGTATAAAGGTCATTATTTCTTTTAAAATTCCTTTGGTTTGTGTTTTTTCATATTTGGTGTGTATTCAGGTTTGTGTAGAAATAATAAAATCAGTTTATATTTGTAGGAACATGTTTTTTTACAATTATTTCCAAAATGTGAGTTTTTTTTTAAAATTAGTTATAAGCTGTTTTGGGAAACTTTTTACGGTGTTATCTTCTAATATATAAAATTCTCGTGTCACGGTGTTTGTTGCCTTACTCCTCCGAAACGGCTGGACCAATTTTGATGAAATTTTTTATGCTTATATGTTAGGTCTGAGAATCGACCAACATCTATTTTTCATACCCCTAAAAGTAAAGGGTGTTCCACTCCGAAGAAAATTATTTTCCCCATACATTTTGTATGGAACGAATTCTCCTATTTTGAAAGAACTGCAGCAATATTGTAAGGGGTATAATATTGAACTGTGAACCGGGGGAGGGGTGAGAGGGAGGGGGGAGGGGGGAAAGGAACTCAGGAAGGGGGGTTAGCGGGACGGGGGAAGGGGAGAAGTGGAGTGGGGAGAGGGAGAGGGAGAGGGAGAGGGAGAGGGAGAGGGAGAGGGAGAGGGAGAGGGAGAGGGAGAGGGAGAGGGAGAGGGAGAGGGAGAGGGAGAGGGAGAGGGAGAGGGAGAGGGAGAGGGAGAGGGAGAGGGAGAGGGAGAGGGAGAGGGAGAGGGAGAGGGAGAGGGAGAGGGAGAGGGAGAGGGAGAGGGAGAGGGAGAGGGAGAGGGAGAGGGAGAGGGAGAGGGAGAGGGAGAGGGAGAGGGAGAGGGAGAGGGAGAGGGAGAGGGAGAGGGAGAGGGAGAGGGAGAGGGAGAGGGAGAGGGAGAGGGAGAGGGAGAGGGAGAGGGAGAGGGAGAGGGAGAGGGAGAGGGAGAGGGAGAGGGAGAGGGAGAGGGAGAGGGAGAGGGAGAGGGAGAGGGAGAGGGAGAGGGAGAGGGAGAGGGAGAGGGAGAGGGAGAGGGAGAGGGAGAGGGAGAGGGAGAGGGAGAGGGAGAGGGAGAGGGAGAGGGAGAGGGAGAGGGAGAGGGAGAGGGAGAGGGAGAGGGAACGCGAGAGGGGAAAGGATACGCAGGGAGAAACAATTTAGATCAATTCAGCTAATAAGTTGACAACAGTTTTTGATTCTGAGGCGGTACGAAGTTCGCCGGATCAGCTAGTTATTTAATATACATGAATAATAAGATATATTATAGATAGAAATGTTATACATAGAATTATTAACAGAAAACAATCGCTTTGTTTTTATATGGATATTTGATCACAACTCATCAAGGTAATTTACGCGCGGTTTCCGATATACCATCCCACGTTTAACAGATAAAAAGGTCCAGCATTAAATGTGGAAACAACTTTATGAGACAACAACGAGAAAACATCAAAAGAAAAATTAGACTGCCAACAAGAAAACAATCGAGCACACGGAAATCTCTCGTTTACTCGCTGTTCAACTACATGACGAAATCCGAATTAAATTACTGCTACCGAAAATACATTCAGTTTTTAAAAAGATGCACAACATAATATTTGCCACGATCATGAATATTAAGTTTGTGATTGGGTATCAATAAATCTATATATATAAAAACGAATCCCTATTTTTCTCGGTCACACCATAACTTAAGGACGACTTTACCAATTCATCTTTTTTTAAAGTTTTCTAATACTTTGTGGACGGTTTTTACGGATAGAAAAAATAAGAAAATTGGGCCGAAAATTGGATAATTTCAGAAAACTTAACGACTATTTTAACCTCGCACGTTTGACGGTTCGCGCCTTTGATGGATGTGAATTTAGCAGGCAGCTTTTTTTTGTAACAAAAGATATTTTAAATAGGTATAACCTATGTTAGGTACCAAATTAGATTGATTGTCCTTATAATAAACAAAAACGAATATTTGTAATATATGAATAATGAAAATTTGAATAAAAAAACTCTAATAGGTGGTACGCGAGTTGTTTGAAAACCGAATGTACTGGGACTGAATATATGGAACGCGGGAGGGGTGTTGGCGGGACGAGGACTTTACCTACCTTCACTCCTCTCAAGGGGGAGGGGTGAAGGTAGGCGGGGAAAGTGGAAGGGGAACGCGGGAGGGGAAGGGGATGCGAGAGGGGAACAACATTGACAATATCTTAATATTTACTTATACTAGAGATACTTTTTGTCAATACTTGTTTGTCTATTCTAAATTTGTTAATTTTCATTATACGTTTATGCTAGTGTCACACCTAGCGTTAAAAGCTCCAGCGTTTTTGGCTTGGCCTATTTCGGCATATCGCTTGCCATTCATTCCCATTTTAACGCTATTATACCGATGAAGAAACTATTAGTTTCGAAATTAGTCGATTATTTTAATTAAATAGTGGCGTACACAATGTTTTATTTTTATTTTCATTAAATATAATGTTTATCTTTGTTCATTTGGTAGAATACCTTTAAAGTGACGTGTCGTGACTTTCGTCCCTATGATTGATAATTTTCAAGGTCAAAAAGAATGTGGTTTAGGTAGTTTGTTTTGCACAGCTGTTTTTGATTATCATATTTTTACCATTATTAGGAAAATCGTTCTCTAGAAAACTCTTTTCGAGAAGAGTTGTTGTAACAATGTTTCGAATACGTTCAAAAGGATTTAAATATATTTCCAGAATCTAAAATACCAATGTCTCACCTGCACCAATGAGATA
The DNA here is from genome assembly GCA_917880885.1 of Limnephilus marmoratus. NCBI lineage: Eukaryota > Metazoa > Arthropoda > Insecta > Trichoptera > Limnephilidae > Limnephilus > Limnephilus marmoratus. The sequence goes on from OU862911.1 coordinate 15,848,456, forward strand.
AAGGTATAAAGGTTACCGTTGTGTTCAAAGGGAATTTTTTATGTCTTTTCAGCACGTTTTTGTCCTATCTTATTTACAAATAGTGTAGGCAACGTTAGGATACGTTCCTTAGTTGTAGTCGCTACAATATGATACGTTCCTAAGTCGCAGTCGCTACAATATGATACGTTCCTAAGTCGCAGTCGCTACAATATGATACGTTCCTAAGTTGCAGTTACTGGGAGTAAGATGTCTGCACAATTTCAGCTTATTATACTGTGTTACTACGATGGAATTAAAAAAAATCGATATAACATTAAGTTATTATTAATTACCTCATATTTGGCCTCATCACAAGCACAGCACTTGGATACGATGGGGGGCTGCATGTCGAAGGACTCCTGCACGTTCTCGCATAGCCTCTTGCTGAGGTGACCATCGTCCATGTACCAGATATCGTGGTGCTCAACGACCGTGGCTTTGATGGTCACACAGCCGCTGCCCGCAGGCGGAGCGGTCCAGAGGGCCTGAAAACATCACTGCATTAGTTCAAACAGCTTGGAAATGTACGTCATTGGTTGAAAAAACGTGGATGTCAAGTAGTGTAGGTACACCGTTATTATGAACCTAAAAAATCACAGCATATTCATTTGTTTAGAATTTACCGCACAAAGTGCCATTTACGAACATGTGTTTATTATTTAACAATCGTAGTACCCAATTGGGTTCATGTACACGAAAGTGAATCAACTTTAATATATCAGGGCTATCTTACTGATAATTTACAATTTTATTAAAAATATATTGGATCAAAAATTTTTCTTCTGTCTCTTAGCTTCAACAATTTCAATAAATTTATTAAAATATCATAATTTATACATTCTAAAAGAATTTCAAGTATAAAATTAATACACCTCAAAAATTTGGGTTGGATTCTTTCAATGATATTAAAGACAGGTGACCAAATTGTAGAATTATATTCTAGAATGGTTTTAACGAGAGATGTGAACAGAATTTTTAACATGAAGTAGTTTGGAAAATAATGTCGTAAGTCTAAAAGGTAATAAGTCTAAATTCAATGGCATTAATAGTTCCAAGATCATGAAAAATCACTCGTATTAGTTCAAAGAGCCTGAAAACCTTCATGTGCGAAAAAAAAACTTGGAAATTCAAACCACTAGTACAAAGAACCTGGAAAATTTACTGCCATGAATAAAACATTATTACAACATTTTATGTTCTTAAATGGTTTTCGTGTTTAATTTGTAAGAATTCCACTATAATTTTACGGATACATAAGATTATACTGTTTTAACTGTTTTAGCACCGTTGTGATTTGAAACTCGATGAAATTAAAAACAGCGACACTAAAAAGAGATAAACACATACATATTGTTACGTAACAGAATCGGCTCCCGAGCGGAAGGTTAAGTGAATCGTCCCCACTACACGTGCCTACCGTTTCCTCTCCCCGCACCGCGCGACCACCCCGCGTCAGGCGCCAAGCGCCGGGCGGCCCGCCGGCCGCCATTCCTTCGCTAGCTCTCGGCCAAGCAACTGTGCTACGCGCGATTTGCGCTGTTTGTGCTCCCCGATATTAACTCCGCGATGTATTGTTTGAAATTGTGTTGTGAACGGAATCCAGAAAAGATGGCAGACCACGCATCTAGCTATGTGAGTACCAACTCGCTTCCTCCCCCCCACCGTGTGCTTTGAACCGTTTGTAACTTCATTTAAACGCATAGAGAGAGGGAGAAATCCTCGTTAGGTCAGTAGGGTAGTTTAACTTGTGTTTTGTGCCGACACTGGCCGTATGTGTATCACCCTGTTCTGTTTATTGAATAAACCCTTTAAATGCAAATACTGTGTACTGATTGAAGAGGGAGTCCCGGGGATTTTGAGGAGAGGAGGGGAAGGAAGAATTGACCAAGCGAACCACTGGCACTCGCCCTGTTTTTTAGGAGGAATCATGTTCGAGCCGGTTTGAGCTAACCGACGGCTGTTATTGTGTGTGTTTTACAGGAATAGGGCTTGGGGTAGGCCACAGCAGCAGCGCCCCCAGCACTGTCGCCCGACGTGTGGCGGGTTTTTTTTTCTCCTCCCTCTTCACAGTCGCTCGCCTCGTTCTTCAATCAGCCATTGTTTAAACTGTATAATCTATAATGTTTTGTCTTGTTTTTTTTCCCAATTTGTCTAGCATTACCATCAAAGAACATCGACGCGAGTGTAACTTCGAATTGCAAATTTAAACTATCGCGGGCACATTCCTTCATTTTCGAGTCGTCACTCGACAAAACATTATCACCGGTATTCCTACGTAAAGTGCTCAACCAAGAAAGTTGCCGTCGTGAATAATATAGTGTTTACAAGTGTCGACCGACTAAATTTGCTAGTTTCAAATACAAGATTAATAGTGGAAATGTACACAAATATTTAAAACAAAGTTATTCAACAATTAAAATCCTGTATATGATAAACCAATTACCCGCTTCGTTTCCCGAAAGTTAATTAACCAGTTTTTATTAATAAACTTATTCCGCAGTGTGCTGGTCTGTATTTGATATCGACATATTCTGCGAATAGGGGACTATTTCGCAAAATACTGGCCTGTATATATAACGGCATATTTTGCAGCTTAAGGGAAACAAGTGGATTAAATTCTTTCTACCTTTTGACAATTGAGCATTTTTCTAATTTTGCCGCCTGTTTCATCATTTAGCTTTTTTTTCTTTCGTAAGAAACAGACGACATAATTTGAAAGACGTTCGGTTCGCGTTGACGTCGATTCCTCGAGTCAGGCATTACATTACGTATGCACATTTCTGCATATAACTTGTTATGACAAAAGGAAGTCGGCGGATAAATACCAGTAATGGTGTATGCTCAAATCAGGCTGCAGTATAGCCACGTTAAATAAAGAACAATTCCCCAAGACATTGTTGAATTTTCAAACATACTTCCACGAAAACTTGTATAAAAGAAAAAATATTTCCTTTCCTTTCTAAAGAACCCCCCCTTTGGAAGGCTAATCGAAATATTCCAAAAAACATGTTCATTTAAGGCGAACCTCGTTTCCGTTTTTTTATTTTTTCTTTTCCGGACTTTTGCTTATTTGCAAACCTTTTTCAAAAAACATCGGGATTTTTTCTCAAAATTACGTTTTTTGAGGGAAACCGCTGCCCAATTTTCTCTCGTTCCGGACTTAGAAAATTTTCAACAAATTTTCAAAACATCGGGATTTTTTCTCAAAATCACGTTTTTGTAAGGGAAACCGCTGCTCAAATTTTCTCTCATTCCGGACTTAGAAAATTTTCAACAAATTTTCAAAACATCAGGATTTTTTCTCAAATCACGTTTTTGTAAGGGAAACCGCTGCTCAAATTTTCTCTCGTTCCGGACTTAGAAAATTTTCAACAAATTTTCAAAACATCGGGATTTTTTCTCAAAATCACGTTTTTGTAAGGGAAACCGCTGCTCAAATTTTCTCTCGTTCCGGACTTAGAAAATTTTCAACAAATTTTCAAAACATCGGGATTTTTTCTCAAAATCACGTTTTTGTAAGGGAAACCGCTGCTCAAATTTTCTCTCATTCCGGACTTAGAAAATTTTCAACCAATTTTCAAAACATCGGGATTTTTTCTCAAAATCACGTTTTTGTAAGGGAAACCGCTGCTCAAATTTTCTCTCGTTCCGGACTTAGAAAATTTTCAACAAATTTTCAAAACATCGGGATTTTTTCTCAAAATCACGTTTTTGTAAGGGAAACCGCTGCCCAATTTTTTTTTCTCGTCTATGGACTTTGAAAATTTTCAACAAATTTTCAAAACATCTGGATTTTTTCTCAAAATCACGTTTTTCGAGGGGAACCGCTGCCCAATTTTTTTTCTCGTCTATGGACTTTGAAAATTTTCAACAAATTTTCAAAACATCTGGATTTTTTCTCAAAATCACGTTTTTCGAGGGGAACCGCTGCCCAATTTTTTTTTTTCTCGTCTATGGACTTTGAAAATTTTCAACAAATTTTCAAAACATCTGGATTTTTTCTCAAAATCACGTTTTTCGAGGGGAACCGCTGCCCAATTTTTTTTCTCGTCTATGGACTTTGAAAATTTTCAACAAATTTTCAAAACATCTGGATTTTTTCTCAAAATCACGTTTTTTGAGGGAAACCGCTGCCCAAATTTTTCTCGTTTTCGGACTTAGAAAAATTTTCTACAAATTTTCAAAACATCAGGATTTTTTCCCAAAATCACGTTTTTTGAGGGGAACCGCTGCCCAAATTTTCAAATAAACCAAACACTTATAAAAAACGCGTTTTTTTTCAAAAACTTTTTGTAAAAATACGTCCCCAGTGGTCAATCTCTGCCCAATTTCTTTCCAATTGCGAGTCTAGTTCTCACTTTTTCCAACATAAGGTCACTCTGATACGACCTTATACACCATGGAAGTTCCTCAAGTCACGCTGGGTATAATCCCACACATTTTTACTTCAAAAAAGGAGGAACTACTACAGGCCCTGAGAAATAGAAAGATTTCTCCTAGGAATAAATCCAAAAAATGCCTCACTCTATATGCTTCTTTCTACAACAAAAAATATATCAGGAGGTTGCAATTTCAACCGGAAGTCACCTCGGAAATCATCACTACCCCCCTCACAGTCTCCGAAGCAAAACCCGTGGTAGTGCAAGCCCAAGAACCAACAAAAATATACGATCTGACATCTCTGGTAAACACATCGGAAATTACCATGTGAAAGACATTGTCAAAATTGGGAATATGGAATCAGTAAATTCCATCACATCAAGTACTCAGGCGTTACCAAATCGGCAAAACATGCATCTTGTTAACCCTGATCATTATTACGTCCCTGACCTCTCTTGGCCAGTCATCAATCAGTGCGATGCGGTCTCTTTAGAAGTCTTATAATTCTCGTCATAAACGACGTGAGTCATGTGTAATTATTTAATGTAAATAATCACCCACATGGGCATTCGTAAGGAAATCCTTACACCCGAAGGCACATTAATGTCAACGGTAGCCTAACTCCTGTACATTTTTTTTTTTGTGCATAATTTTATATGTTCTTTTACATCCTGCGCGCCTTGCCTGCTGTACCACAAGAGCACCTCTTGGGGCACTGTTTTCATGCTTGTATGCATCCTCTTCCTGAAATTGATCACTTCGGGAAAGGGACTCCTTTTTCCTCCTACCATCAACGGTTCCAGAAAACTCTTGCTCCGAGACGTCGTTTTCCTTTCACAATTCTTGCAGCATCCGCGCGTTTTTTTTTTCTCACCTCATCGCCTCATCTTGTCATATCACCCCTTTTTTTAATTTTTTGTTTTGTGTCGGGTTTTGTCGTACCAGTACGTCCCTACCCTAATGTTGTAAATATAAAATCATAAGCACAAGTCTGTATAATAACCATTGGTTTCAGACCTTTGCCGCGGGCTCGCTACTATGGTCACAGCACCATATTGTAAGAATGTCGCGACGATTTCTGTTATAATAGGAAATCCTCCCGTTTTTTTCTTTCTTTCTTTTCCCTCTTCACCCCATCCTACACATTCATAGTAATGTTGTATATTGGGAATCGTTTCGAATACACCCAATGTACTCACCTATCAGGTCACATTCGCTGGATTCGAGACAATTCAAGAGCAACCTTGTTGCTATTTGTGGTTTTTTCTTCTTTTTCCAAAAAATTAGAATGGCGCTCAACCCAATTGCTCTTATTTTTCTAGAATCATATTTTGTCGGATTCGGAAAATTTTTTTTTTGTTGTTATAAAAGTGACAATATGTTTTGTCCCTTCATTAACTTTGTTCCTTGTACATATACAACTTCATTATGAGGTACATATTTTATCATGACATCAGTTTCTTTTGTCCTTTATTGTACCATTATTCTAGTTTGAAGTTTAAAATCTTGGCCAGATCTTCAATAAAATTTGTGTTTATCGCCTTTTGGCAAGTCTTGTAACGTATGCTAATATGAAATTATTAAGCTACAGCAGTGCCGTATTAATTACATCATTGCAAAAACCGCCGTCTGTATTGAATGGGGACCCACATTTTCGAACGTAATTGGGCTACTGTCTTTCAATACTGGGCAAATTTGTTGTAAATCGTTCATTCCTGTCACGTGAGACGTGAAAACGTGACAATATCTACCATCATAGGAGAGATCCTCAAAACATCCGCCATGATACGAGAAGCTCGTTATAATTACTTTATACTCATAACTAAATGTTACTAAGTTGGTCGTGTGTCCTTTGGCATGAGAACCGCTTAACCAGCCGTCTGTATTGAATGGGGACCCACATTTTCGAACGTAATTGGGCTACTGTCTTTCAATACTGGGCAAAATTTGTTGTAAATCGTTCATTCCTGTACATGAGACGTGAAGACGTTACAATACTCACCATGAATCGTGCGAACGAAATAATATCTACCCCATGTTTGTGTGACCTACCAAGCGTAGATCACACGCCTTTTATTTTCTGTTATCAGAAAATTATTGCTTTTGCAGCAGAGTACTCATTAACATGCCCGTGGACTTCCTGTCACAAGAACCCAGGAACTATCCACTATCTCAAAAGGACTAATCATACGCTTCACTCATGATTATGGGGCATCGTGTCGTAGGAGTTAAGTTGATGGACACAAAAACACCTAACTCGTTGTCTGGGGGACGAACAAGAAAACCCCCAGGTTTGTGAGATTTGAGCAAGGGTCTGTCATTTCTCGCAAACAAGTAGGAGAATAAAACGACCTTCTAATCTTCTGCCCAATACACGTAGTGGATTAGACTCTTTTTGTCAGTGTATCCCTTTTGTCCCACTCTACCAAATTGTATTGTAATGTGCCAGGAAAGTTGCTGTAGACCTTGTTTCACCTTTCACTCAGAGGTCGAATTTCGGAAATAGCCGAGTCCTCAGCAGTTTTCTTCGTTCAAATGTTCCCAATTGTCACTCTTTCCTTTCCTCGAAATTATCCGTGAATGGGGATATATGCGTTACGCACTTGGCGTTTCGTTTGTCAAATGGGACAACCTTCATTCACGGATCTTTTCAACTTCCTACTCCTTTCCCACTTTTCATAACTTATTTGTACTCAATGTTTTGTTCTTCGAAAGTAGAAAAAATGCTACCGTATAGACGTGAGCATAGGTCATGGAAGACCAACTTCTTTCGAAAAGGGGCATTTTGTCATACGTACAAACCCTTACCTACGTGTTCTTGGAAATGTATTTAGTTTAAAAAAAACTAAATGGGTTAAACAGAACCTTCCTTGAATACGTACCTTTGTAATATGTATAAGTCTGTAGTTACACTTAGTTAACTCTCTCTCCGTCTCTCTCTCTCTCTACACGTCAAACTAATCAAATCTTTCTCAATATGCACACCTTGTTTCTCTCCAAACCTTTTCATCATTGGTCTACCAGGCAGGTAAACTTCAAGAATTTTGTTCTAATAATAATTTTTTCGCCGGATTAATAAGAAGACCAGCAGCTCTTCACCCTATCTACACCTGCGCCTCTCTTCATGCTGCCTTCACTACCGTCACGGAGGTCCCATGCCTTCAAACCCTACGTACCAAAAGCACCCGACCACACCTAACATAACCTAGTGTGAGTCGTGCGTGTAGTTGCGAATTGTATCATCACCAAACCATCACTCAAACAAACCCGAGCACGCCAGCTCTAGGTTGGTTCATGTTCCTGTTGCCATTGTACAATGTTCCTGTTGCCATTGTACAAATGTTCCTGCGGCATCTCGCAAATGTTCCTGTTGCCATTGTACAAATGTTCCTGCGGCATCTCGCAAATGTTCCTGTTGCCATTGTACAAATGTTCCTGCGGCATCTCGCAAATGTTCCTGTTGCCATTGTACAAATGTTCCTGCGGCATCTCGCAAATGTTCCTGTTGCCATTGTACAAATGTTCCTGCGGCATCTCGCAAATGTTCCTGTTGCCATTGTACAAATGTTCCTGCTGCATCTTGCAAATGTTCCAGCTGCACCTTGCAAATTGCTCTGTTGCCATCATGCCAATGCTCCTGTGCCCTTGCGCAAATAACAATACCAACAATTGTTCATCCAACAATCCCACTGTATACAAACCAGTGTACCAACCACCATCACAACAACGGCTGTCATGCACACAAACCACCTCCTCTATAAAGGACCAACCACCAATTACAATTCCACTCTCCAGTACCTCAATGACGTCATACTGGCCCACCCACAGGATCCGGAAGCAGCTACCTTTTTGACCTCTGTGACAGGTAGAACCCTCTCCACCACCAAGAAGCCTCATCCTGCGTTCTCTTCTTCGTGTTTTCTTTAAGGCCCTAGTGTTCCTTGAGTGTAATCTCAAACGGGCCAGGTTACTGTGACAAAGTAACCGTGTAACTTCAGTGCAACGTCCCAACACCCCAAACATCCTACGCAAACCACGCTACGCAAACATAGCTCACAGACCAATGATACAATTAGAGTCATTTTTTTTCTATCACTGCATAACCCTTGTACCTTTCTCCAACAGGTCCTTGTTTATATTTATGTATGTCACTGCTCTTTCTTGTTCATTCATGTATAATTCCTTGTTCACCATGCTTTTTTCTCTTTTGTTTTTGTTTCTACTATTTTGTAGCTAGCAACCTTTTTCTCTCTCTCTCTCCTTTTTTCTCTTAAAATTTTTTTTTTTGTTTTGTTTTGGCACAAGTGCTAGAAGGGTAAGAGGATTTCTTAGCCCTACTGCTCCATTACCACGTCGCTTTTTTGCGGCGAGGGGGGAAGTGTTACGTAACAGAATCGGCTCCCGAGCGGAAGGTTAAGTGAATCGTCCCCACTACACGTGCCTACCGTTTCCTCTCCCCGCACCGCGCGACCACCCCGCGTCAGGCGCCAAGCGCCGGGCGGCCCGCCGGCCGCCATTCCTTCGCTAGCTCTCGGCCAAGCAACTGTGCTACGCGCGATTTGCGCTGTTTGTGCTCCCCGATATTAACTCCGCGATGTATTGTTTGAAATTGTGTTGTGAACGGAATCCAGAAAAGATGGCAGACCACGCATCTAGCTATGTGAGTACCAACTCGCTTCCTCCCCCCCACCGTGTGCTTTGAACCGTTTGTAACTTCATTTAAACGCATAGAGAGAGGGAGAAATCCTCGTTAGGTCAGTAGGGTAGTTTAACTTGTGTTTTGTGCCGACACTGGCCGTATGTGTATCACCCTGTTCTGTTTATTGAATAAACCCTTTAAATGCAAATACTGTGTACTGATTGAAGAGGGAGTCCCGGGGATTTTGAGGAGAGGAGGGGAAGGAAGAATTGACCAAGCGAACCACTGGCACTCGCCCTGTTTTTTAGGAGGAATCATGTTCGAGCCGGTTTGAGCTAACCGACGGCTGTTATTGTGTGTGTTTTACAGGAATAGGGCTTGGGGTAGGCCACAGCAGCAGCGCCCCCAGCAATATATAGGATTTAGCCTGCGATAGAATGAGATCATATAATCAGTTCCCTCTTTGTGCGGTGCTTCTCAGCATCCCCACTCTTGTCTACCTTAGCTTTCTGAAGGTTTCACATGTACTAAATAGTTCTAGATATGATTTTAGATTTTCACTGCCAAAAGTATTTTTGTTATTTTTTTTGGGGTGTTATGCCGTGTTGCGCTACCTCCTCTTTAGCCAACGTTTCGGACAGCGTTACAGTATCCATCATCAGGGCAGATGTGTGTTGTGTGATAACGCTGTAACGCTGTCCGAAACGTTGGCTAAAGGAGGAGGTAGCGAAACATGGCATAACACCCCAAAAACAAATAACAAAAAAAAATAGTTCTACATGATTCATTTTATAGGAATTACGCAAATATGATAGATTGCATTCTATTATCTTTGGAATTATGTAATACAATATACTTTTGAAATATACCACCTCAGAACAGGCTCAGCCTAGTGAGGTGGTATTTTTTTTTTTTTTTTTTTTTACATGAGCTCCACACAGGAGGCCCTGAGGAAAATAATTTCCCTCAGGGCCTATGTCATCTTTGAGGATGCTGTGTGGAGGGTTTTTTTTAAGGAAAGGAAGGAGAGGAGAGTTCTGGGAAGGAAAAGGGTTTAAGGGGTGGGTAGGAATCTGGGGTTCAGTATGTCCTGGCCTTCAAGACCTAGACAAACCTCACCCCATGAACCCGGGCACCCCTGCTAAATCACCAAACGTAGCGAACCACTTGGGGTGACCTATGGCAGAGGTGTTGGTTATCCAATAAAGGTTCCCGGGGCGGCGGTACCCATTCCCGCCTCCCAAATTGAGGTATATACCAAAATATAAATAAATAAATAATATGTATATATATGTAGGTATATTGTATATATTGTTATGTTATTCTTGGTTAATAAATAATTTTAAAAAAAAAAGTAATTTCAAATAAAGAGCTTATATTAGAATTTGTCATTTTACAGAAAGACTGGAAAACAGGGTAATTTAAAAATAAGCCGTTTATCAATAAACAGTTATAATGTACCATTCAACAGCGTACCATTATGAATGCAATATACATAGTTTCTTTAATTATTTATTCGTACCAATAGGTATTAGGGTATCGCTTTGACTAGGGTTTTATCAGGGATTAATATTTACTATTATTACCTACTAAGCTCTACTGATGCCATGAGACAAAACGTAATCCAGTAGGCATTTCAAATAGTATTAAACAGTATAAAATAGTTGTCACAAAGCTCCTGAATATTTTCATAATTATAATTTTGATCAATAACGCAGCAGGTTCTTTGTTGTGAGTGAAAATATTGTTTTTAAATCTGTGGTATTAACTGGAAGTTTTTGAAATTGAATTGAACCAATTAGTTTTGGGCCTCTTATTATATTTTATTTTGTCGAGTGATAATGACAACAATCTTAAGTTTATAGTGTAAAAAATCTGTATGTCGTATCAGAACTCCCAAGCTTTTAAGTTTATTTAGGGAACGTATCTACGGTTCTATTTAAAATCATTGTATATTTAATAGTGAATCAATTTAAATAAAAATCAAAATATGCTTGTTTATCGTATATGTATATGAGTTTGTAAATATATCAGATGTCTATGTGTTGCTATATTAAGCATAGGAAATGTTTCAAACTTTCAGAATACCTTCTTTAAACCCGAGCGAAGGTTTCTGGATTAAAACAACCACACGACAAGACATCTGAAAAGTTTTTTAATCATCACAAAAATTCTTGCAAAACTGTCAAAAATATCCAAATTAGAGACATTTTACAAAACAATGATCGTTACATCAAAATTTAATTTTCGAAACTTTTTAAATTAACGATTTTAATTAAAATACTCGCCTAATACTAATAATAATGAATCGAATCAAGAATTATAGATTTAAATAGGTACATGTAAAGTACCAAATTTGATTGATTTTTCTTATAATATACAAAAATGTAATAGACGAAAAATGAAAATTTGAATAAAAAAATAGTAATAGGTGGCACGAGAGCTATTTTTAAATTATTTACTTTTATTCATTTATTTTCTTCTATATTCTCCTTACACCTCACATTTTCGCCCGCACTTGGAACACTAAACACAAATCTGGACTCCTTTATACGAAGCCCATATTGAAAGAATAGAAAGAATTAAAGAAACACATAACTTATAAACTAAACTTACACTTCTCAAAATTATACCGAATCAATTAAACTTTACAATTTCAAATCCCTCCAAACACGACGTCACATTTTTGATCAAATCCTATTGTTTAAAATTCTAAATAATTGCCCGGACTCACCAGAATAAATATTTGAAAAAAATTACCAAACCCTCGTGTACGTGCATGTAATATAAAATTTCACAGCAATTTAGTAATAACCTAAAGATATATCGATATGCAGTAATGCGTACGATCGATTATAAATTATTAAGAGCGTTTAACCAGCCAGAGGACGAAAATCCACATTTCGTCGAAAGTTGTTCTTACGATCGGCCAGGGCGGTTACAATGAGAAAGATTAATTATTCTCCGTACCAGCTTTTTTAAATTTTGACTCAATATCGAATTTATTTCAATTCAAATTAGCTTTAATTTATACCTTCATCCAAAAATGCTGAAAGGCGTGATGATAGAATTATTAAAATAATGTACTATTTGTAGTTATTTTTTGATTATAAATATTTATCATTTTTCAATAATGTATAAATTTAATAAGAATGTTAAAAAAATCTGAAATATATTAGTTTGTAAGTGCGCAAATAAATACAAGACACACATGTACGTACATATTTTTTAATGGTTTTATTGAAACTAAAATTAAAATTCTAAAACATGCGTTTGCTAGATAATGTATTGATTTATTTTACTGCATGATTATATTATTTGAAATGGGTGTGGTATAATACAAAATCTTTTTTGAAAATTTAACAAATCTGCCAACGACCTATGGAATAACCTAATTATACTAAAAATTAAAAAAATTTCTCAAAATTTATTACATGCGAATGCTAGATAAAAGAACAATCTTTCGAAATCCATTTATAATTTTTTGTGGAAAAGAGTCAATACGTCTAAAATCTGATTTGAAAATGACATATTTCTGGTTTTCTCTGGTAATGCCCTCTTAATATGAGATTACGGAATGCATCGGGAGCATCTCCAATCCTTTTCCTATATTCCTCTTCCTCTCCCTTCCCATAACCCAAAATTAATTTTAAGATATTAAAACTTCATTTCGGATGTACTTTAGCGTAAGAAACTTCTGTGGCTTGACTTCATTTCACTTGTATATTTATCACTGTACATTATGTAAAAGCTGTTTGTTTTTTACAAACAAATAAACATAATCACTTGACAATAACAAAACTGTGGGTGAAGAGGTACAATGTATTATCACTAAGTGTTGTGGTAGGGGTGGGGGCGTGGCTAGGTATTAATGAAGAGTGTGTGGGGAAAACTGAACGGACATTGAATGGGAACATATTTTTTGTTTATTGATAATGGATTCATTATTTTCAAAGTGATTTTTTTCTATATTTATCTAAGCATATTAATTGTGCAACATTGATATATGTTTAGAAATAATTCGTTTTCCAGCAATATTCATTGATTCTTTTACTGCCTTCTTGTAATTTTTTGCAATCATCTGCCGAGCTTATGCATTTATGTATTTTCATTCAGCATAAAGAATAAAATCAGAATGACTGATGACATGTTTGATATCATTGAGACAGGGAGTAAGTTTGCATTATTTGTCAAGGATTTCAATCGCATCAATATTTTTAGTTAGAAATGTCACTTTCATCGAAAGCTTGTTATTAAATATTTAATTACATTTCTTCACAATTAAGTCTAGTCACGTACCTCTTATTTTTTCAATATTTGTTTGGTTTAAAACGCCAGTTGATTTTTCTTTAAATATAGAACTTTGGGCCATTCAATTATTTTTGAAATCAGAGGTTATAAAAGTCACTTTTTCCTTAGAGCTGGGCACTTTATTTGGGAAGCAGTCTAGAGAGGTGGACTCCTTTTTGAAAGGGTCACTGTATATTTTCCGAGTTTATTTATAATGCAGTTTCATTAAAACATATTGATATTTGTTGAAAAACTTACGGAATGTAAAATTATATCCCGTGTGTTTTGCTACCTACAAGTTTAAATGGCGTGAAACCGAAACATTCTATAAAGAATTTAACTGACCGGGATTCAACAGAATTTTCCTGCAGTGGAAGGAATTTAAATAAAAATAATATTTTACAAACTCGGAAATTTCTTCGTTGTAACCGTCTGTCGGACATATTTGGAGAATAATTAAAATAAACTTGAAGAACCATCAATTATATGCATGGGAAGCAGCTAATTTGACCATGACATTGGTCTTGATCTGGTACTGGCTCAATCTTTAAAGACGAATGAAGTACAACAGCAAAGCAGAGAGCATCATTCAACATTCCTTGTTGATATCGGACTTAAGTATAAATTTAGCTAGAATAGATTTTTGGTTGATCCTTGGGTGAGTGTTACATTATTATAATTTTTAATTGTTCTTGGTTAACTGGATTTTATTTGTTATATTTTAAATATATTATCAACTCTGTTATATGAATACTGTCTTTCTTTTCATTATTAAAAGTCTTAATTGATCATAAAGTATTTAATCCCCAAGGCCCTGACAGAGAATTATGCTTTACCGTCTGTTAGCCTGGTTTATCAACCAGTGGCGCCCTTAAATAAAGCTAGCAGATACAATCATACATTACTCACATACCTTTCAATCTCAAATTTAACCCGAAACTATTCCCACAATTACACTTAACATTTGACACACTCTTTTCTAAGTAACAAGCTATTAATAAGGAACTCCAGTGAAAATATTCTGGCTTTAAAAAATATGTTCATATAGACCAATAAACGCTGATTCTGAATATATAAGTTTTATTTAATAATATTAAACGCAGAGTTTTTAAAAAATTATTAAAAGGTCCATTTTTAATCGGGTCGTGAAAATACGCCGTCAAGGTGACGTCACTGTTCGATGTGTCTTGACGTCACCGTAAAGTCATTGTATGGGAATGTATGATATGACACAAGCCATCGTATTTTATTTAGGCCTAAATGATGTTTCAAAAATGAAGGTATTTCATATCAGTTTATCTCTATTATTGAAAATATTCAAAAACTACTGCGCAAAAAAATTAGTAATGCTATTTCTAGGGAGAATACTTCGAACAACGGAATTCAAAATGGCGGCAGTAGATCAGCTGATTGCCCGATACACGATATACCATACATACGGTGGTTTTCGGGGGGGCTTGAAAAATTAAAACTTTTAAAATATTATTTTAACTATTAAAACTAAAAATAAAAATAAAAATGCAGTTATTTAAATTAGAAGGTCATTATTCTTTAAAAAAAAAATTGGACTGGAGTTCTCTATTATAGACCTTTCAAATGACCGCATATATGAACACATATTCTACTGGGACTCATATGCTTGTTTACACGACAACGTAACATTACTAAACATACGTATGACGTATGAGGCCTACTTGAGTAACCTGAGTAAACTTCTATAGCCTTGTTGTGATTTGAAATTCGGATGAAACGAAAATGACGCATTACAGCACCTGCGAAGCATCAAAGTACGCTCATTGGCCGCTTTGATTATGATGTCACTTTTCAAGGCTCCTATTGGTTGAGATATGAAACTGAAATGACGCTAGGTCGGCTCTCATTGGCTGCTTGATTATGACCACACTTTTAAAGGCTCCTATTGGTTGTGATTGTTTTGGCAAAGTTTCACTTTTACCACGTGTGAACCGCACTTGATTTTTTTTAAAACAATTCAATTTAAAAAAACATTCTGTTCTTCGAATTAAACAATTACCACCATTAGAATTCATTTATGTCAACATTTTAAGGTGAGAAGACAAATTTGATTTAAACAAATAATACAGGGTGTCCGCTGGCAGATTTTACACTTTGAACTGAGCTCACAGCGCGAAGGACGGCGGCAGCGGGGGGAGCGGGATATCACTCAACGCGCGAGTGTTGCGGGTTTTTTAGTAGCCATGAGTCAGTGGACTTTTGCGGTTGAGGCGTCTTTTACGAACAATTATTCGATCTATGTGGCGAAGCGTCAGCTTTTTTCTCACTTTGGTTTCCGACGATTGAAGGATGGCCCGTCGAACCAATTGATGGGTACCGAAATTTAAGGTGGGTACGGAAATTTAGAGAAACTTGATCAGTCGGAAATGAACCTCGTCCTGGATCTTTAACGACTGTAACTACTCCTGAAAATGCAGAACTTGTGAGAAGGGAAATTTAACAAAATCTTTTTTTTTCGGTAGAGGTGAAACCGTTAATGCACAACGGTACCGCGCGATGCTGGTCAATTTTTTTATACCGGAGCTTACAAAAACAGAACCCATTTTAAGCAGGATGGGGCCATGGGCGCCACGGCACACACCGCTAGGGACTAAATGACTAAAGTGATAGAGCTTTTTCTTGGAAAATTGATTAGTCGCTTCGGCAACATAGCCTGATCCCCTAGATTTCCCGATCTGACCCCTTGCGACTTTATCTTGTAGGGATATCTCAAATCTCGCGTTTACAGTAATTCGTCATCAACAATAGAGGCCCTACAAGAAAATATCCGAAGAGAGATTGCAGCTATCTGTCCAGAACTTTGCAAGCGAGTTTTCGCCAACATGAAGGAAAGATTGTAAAAATGTTTGCGGCTAGAAGGACGCCATTTGAGTGGAGATATTTTTAAAAACTAAAATCCGCTTTATTCTTATGTGAGATAATAAATATATAGCTTTCATTGTATTGATATTTTTATTTTATTTTATTTTATTTTTTGAAGTGTAAAATCTGCCGGTGGACACCCTGTATTATTGAACATTGTCAAACAGAAGCAAATCAAATCAAAATGTTTTGCATGTTGAGCTTTTGTTAAATTGAACTTGTTCATTTTAAATTTAATCATGTTATGATTTATTGTGTTTTGTTTCAGTAATTAAAATTTAACGATACTGCGCAACCATGCTTGCCAATTAATGCTCATAAACAAAGGATGTATTACTGATATTTTCATATCGCGACAAAACTAATGAAATAATCAAGCCTTGATTAACAAAGTATGCGTGACCGGGGAAATTGAAACACACTGACAAATCGTGGCAAATGTTTTGTTTGGCGATGAGAAATTTGTGGCCATCACAATGGTATTATCTCATTTAATTTAAATTATTCCAATGCAAAGCCCATTAAAATGATCACTGAAAAACATTTTAAAACATGCGTAATCACGCACGATTGCTCGTTAATAGATTCCCATTTACGAGCACTGTTTTAAAAAATTATAAAATCCATTTAGCACCGATTGTGTATTTATTTGTCTATGGCTCGGCGGTTCGTACGAGTATCACTCTTTTAATAGATTGCGCCAGGTCCCTTCCGAAACCGGTAGGACAATGATTATTAAAATAAAGGCTTTTTGAAGTAAAACTTCTTCTAGTGATTTGAAATTCGGATGAAGCGGAAATGCGTCACAAAAATGTATTATTTGACGGTCCTCGGTTCTAATAGAATGCGGTAAATTCATGACTACGCACGGGTCGCCAATAGCGCCGCGGCGTAAAGCGCCCGACTCTCAGCGCCCAGAGAGACATCCAGCGAACGGAGGCTCGAAACCTACTAAATCCAAAAAAAATACGCATTTTAATTTTTGTAAAATCAATATCCAATCTACAAACCACTTTAAAATAAACACGTAAAAGAAAAGAAAGCGACACCTAGCGACTTTCTAGTTTTACTTCTACTGCGTGTGAATTGCACACTCCGATTATTTTTTTAACAATAGCTCCACACAGGAGGCCCTGAGAAAAGCAATTTCCCTCGGGGCCTAAGTCATCATTGGGGATGCTGTGTGGTATTTTTAGGAAAAGGAAGGTGAAGAAGTTCTGGGAAGGAAAAAGGTATGACCGGTGGGTAGGAATCTGGGGATCTAGGAGTGTCTAGGAGTGAGAGATGTATGAATCCATCCCTCCCACTGAGTGCAAGGCGATGGGTCAAGAGCGTTCGGCTGGAGAAGTCACGAGGTCACCCTTAATCAATCCCTCCAGATCCGGCCAACTACGCAGTAAATGGGCAAACGCATCCACTGACAAGACCTAGATAAACTTCACTCCATGAACCCGGGTACCTCTGAGTCACGTGCAAAATGGAGAACCACTTGGGGTGACACAAGGGTGTTGGTCATCCAGTTGGTACCCGTTTCCGACTCCCAAAATAAGGTTTTAAACAAATGTACTCTGTTAACGGAAAACCACAAAGAAAATACCTCAAAAATATTTCTTTTCCAAACACAACATTAGAAGATGTATTAATCACATGATCAATAATTTCGTTACTTTCATATCAACAAACGCCTTCCTTGTTAAAAACCAGTCGCATGAACATCACGTTTATTGATGAGCAGCAATTTACCACGAAGATAAAATCTCCAAAAAATCACCAAACAAAGCGCACGAAGCGCTACAGACGTTCGAGCGTCGAGCATAGGGGCGCGGGCGGTGCCGCAAAGCGTCGCGTGAAAAACATTCGTGAAAAATGCCACCATTTGGGGGCATTTCTCATGCGCAGATAACACGCGTGAGTATAAACGGTTGAGCACAGAACGGGCACTGTATAAGTGTATACGGGTGTAACATTTGAATAAATGCTTCAGATTTATTCACGTCATCATTAAGTGGGGGTACACGTCACATGTCTCCGTCACCCAGCCGTGTTCCCAGTCATAAAACAGACGGCGGGGAAAAAACCCCGTCGGTCCCGTCTGATTATATGGCTAGAAAACACATAACTTCTCTGTCGGCTTGCCTAAACGATCTTAAATTTCCATTCCAGTGAATTGTCGAGGCGAACAAAGTGAATTTTTATAAGTTTTCACACAGCTGGAACGATTTGTGTGTGAAATGATTTTAGAATGTTATTTTTTTTTACATTTTTACAGGAGGCCCTGTGAGGAGCTAAACTAATGTCATCTTTGGAGATGCTGTGTGGAGGGTATTTTTTGGAAGGAAGGAGGAAAAGTTCAAGGAAGAAAAAGGGTATTTTTTTTTACATGAGCTCTAACACAGGCGGCCCTGAAGAAAATAAATTCCCTCAGGGCCTATGTCATCTTTGGGAATGCTGGGTGGAGGGTTTTTTTAAGGAAAGGAAGGAGAGGAGAGTTTTAGGAAGGAAAAGGGTTTAAGGAGTGGGTAGGAATCTGGGGTTCAGTGTGTCCTGGTCATCCACATCCAAGACTTAGACAAACCTCACCCCATGAACCCGGGCACCCCTGCTAAATCACCAAACGTAGCGAACCACTCGGGGTGACCTATGGCAGAGGTGTTGGTCATCCAATAAAGGTTTCCGGGGCGGCGGTACCCATTCCCGCCTTCCAAATGGGCATAAGGGGTATGCAGGAATCTGGGGGTTAGTGTGTCCAATAGCGACGGATGTATGAATCCATACTTCCCAGTGTGGTGCATGGCGATGTTCCGAGAGAGTGCAGCTGGAGAAGTTAAAGGGACTCCCTCAACCATTCTCTCTCGGTCCAGCATGCCACGCAGCTGGTGAGCAGACGCATCCACCGTCAAGACCCGGACAAACCTCACCCCATGAACCCGAGCAGCCCTGCTTAGTCACTAAACGTAGCGAATCACTTGGGGTAACCTATGGCAGAGGTGTTGGTTATTCAATAAGTGATTAAGTTTGAGTTTTATTCAAGAACTGTATACTTAACTTTTACGCGTCGATGCGTCAAAACAATTTTTGGAGTTGTGTGGAGATGAACCTGCACAGATTTTGGAGCGGATTGTTACCGGAGATGAAACATGGGTTCATCACTTTGAGCCTGAGACCAAACAAGAGTCCAAAGAGACCAAAAAAGGTACATCACCGCCAAAGAAATTCAAAGTGTCGGAGTCGGCTGGAAAGTTGATGGCTACTGTTTTTTGGGATTGTGAGGGGATAATACTCATTGATTACAAAGAAATGGGAAGGACCATAACCGGAGAATACTACGCAACAATACTAGAGAAATTAAAGGAGGCCATCAAAGAAAACGTCGAGGAAAATTGGCCAAGGGTGTGGTGCTCTTGCAAGACAACGCGCCGGTTCACGAGAGCAGAGTTGCAATGGCTGCTCTGCACAAGCATGGCTTCAAAACACTAGTCCACCCACCCTACAGTCCAGATCTGGCTCCAAGTGATTTTTATTTGTTCCCGAATTTAAAAAAAGACTTAAGGGGAAGGAAATTTTACGACAACAATGAGAGTAAAGTAGGCAAAAAAAGGAGGCAATTTTGGCTCATTTTGAGGCAAAAGATAAAAAATATTTTGAAAAATTAATTCATAGATCTAACAAATGTATTCAGCTTAAGGGTGATTACATTGAAAAGGAAAAATAGATTTATTGTTTCATTTTATTTAAAACCCTTTCATTCCACGAACTTTTGGACCTCCCCTCGGGGGGTACCTTTTTGTTTTGCTTTCTTGATTTTTCGGACGTTAATCCTAAATCACTGTAAATGTCGCATTAAGCCTTCTTAATGTAACAACATAAATAAACAATGCTACGGCGTAAAATTGAATTTATTTACGAGATTTCAAAGGAAATTTAATATGAAATCTTCAGAGATGAAGCAGTACTTAAGGAGGTTTAATGTATTACGTACAGCTTGGTACGATTTAAATTACCCGAAAGCCTTATTTTTACTGTGTACCACCACACCTGACTTAGCCGCGTAAACATCCTGCATATTAACTACTCCAACTAGACGGGAGATTTAAACAGGTTTCTTCGCAAGTTTTGGAACCGTCATTAATTTGGAACCACTTCGAAAGTAAATAGTTGTTTTAGTGCGCTATTTCTACGCCAGCTCCGGGGCGAATAATACTCGTTTGCCAAATCAATTTATCGCCGGATACGTCTGAATACAGAACCCTAAAATGTTGCCGACATTAGGCAAACGTCCGGATCGACAACACATTTGCATAGATATTATTTCCACAGCCCTTTGCTGGAAACCGATATCCGTGTAACAATATAGTTGAGATCCGAAAACAAACAGCGCCCAAAGTGGAGTGATCTGTTCAGTTTTGGTGGTGGGATCATTCTCTTGTTTCGAATCATCTAAATTCAAAATTGATGTACCGCGAGAGACCGCAAAATAAACACGGATCATAACGTTTTCCGATAATATGTTTGTTTTATTGCTCGCCATATACGGCTATACGCTCCGAGTACACCGATAAATTTCGTTATTATTTATACCCGACGATATGAGCGGGCAGTAGGTACTCGCATTACGGTTTTAACCCTTTAATAATACAGCGGGAGTACGAGATGCTACGAATATCTGTTCCGCAATTGTCCCCTTTGTCAGTCGGGGGCAATTGTTAGTGGGGGGAATCAAACTTTCGTTTATTTGATTCACATAAAACGATTTTTAAACTAAAGATATCGTTTTTTATTTGCAGGAAGCAGTCATTTTGCAGCTTAATAAAATAATGTACAGATAGATCGAGTTCATATTAGTAAGAATTGAACTGATAAGTTTACTCTTCTTTGAATATTTTATTTTTATTTTACATGAGCACCACACAGAAGGCCCTGAGGAAAATTATTTCCCTCAAGGCTGATGTCATCTTTGGGGATGCTGTGTGGAGGGTTATTTCAAGGAAAGGAAGGGGAGGAGATTTCTGGGAAGGAAAAGGGTTTAAAGGGTGGGTAGGAATCTGGGGTTCAGTATGGGGATGCTGTGTGGAGGGTTTTTTTAGGGAAAGGAAGGAGAGGAGAGTTCTGGAAAGGAAAAAGATTTAAGGGGTGGGTAGGAATCTGGGGTTCAGTATGTCCTAGTCATATGAGCTCAACACAGGAGGCCCTGAGGAAAATAATTTCCCTCAGGGCCTATGTCATCTTTGGGGATGCTGGGTGGAGGGTTTTTTTGAAGGAAAGGAAGGAGACGAGAGTTTTGGGAAGGAAAAGGGTTTAAGGGGTGGGTAGGAATCTGGGGTTCAGTATGTCCTGGTCATCCGCCTCCAAGACCTAGAAAAACCTCACCCCATGAACCCGGGCATCCCTGCTAAATCACCAAACGTAGCGACCTATGGCAGAGGTGTTAGTTATCCAATAAAGGTTCCCGGGGCGGCGGTTCCCGCCTCCCAAATTGAATATAGGAATAAAGCCAAGTAATTTATGCTGATATCTTTGGTATTATCAAAATTTGTTCATCGTGCCATAGACATAAATCTCTATTATTACTCAAATAAATATTATTAGTCAAATAATTTATTGAAATATTTGTTATCACCACTGACGTCGTAAACTTGCTCTAACATGAAATCTGGGTATCATTTCGACGGTGACCGGCCAACTCAGAATGAAACCAACTCAGAACCACCACAGAAAGGTCAATAAGAGTGATGATTAAAAAATATGAAAACATTGGTTAAATAGGTTAAGTTCGGTGAAGGATACCGGCTATTTTTAAATTATTTTTTCATAGCTTTTAATGAACTTTTTGAGGTGTTTCTGAGTTGGTTTCATTCTGAGTTAGCATGGAACCGTATTTTTAAATATTCCTTTGAAAAAGTTATGTTTCTAAGGGTGCAATAATTGTACCTTGAGTAAATAAATAAATATTGAAATTAAGCAACAAAAAATATTATAATACCACGAAGGAATAAATTGTCATAAAGGTACTCTATTGGAAAACTCATTTCGACGAGCTGGAGACAAGCCACGTGACAATAAATTTCCAAGATGATGAATTAGGGAGTCCGACTGGAGAGGCCATATGGTCTCCCTCAATCGTCTCTCCCAATCCAGCCCGCCACGCATTAAATTGGCAAACTTAGACAAACCTCACCCAATGAACCCGGGCACCACTGCTAAGTTACCAAAACGTAGCCAACCACTTGGGGTGATATCGATAGAGATTATTTTAGTATGCGAAAGACATTTATAATTGACCGTGAAACAGATGCTGACCTTGAACACGATGGTATTTATCCACAAAATATTGAACAACACGTTACCAAAATACTTCTCAAATAAAATTGTACACAATAAAGACATTCACAGATATAACACAAGGACGTGCAAGGAAATTAGGCTACAAAAAAGGACAAAGCGACAAATAAAAATTATTATTATTATTATTATTTTTAACCAACATTAAACACCGAGGTTTTTTAACCATAAAAGTGGTTAAGTGGTAAATCTATAAGTATTTTTTTTTAATTTTAAATTAAAATGCCTCCGCAAAATAAGTTTGCTATGTTTGATAAAAAACTACAATAATTGTCGTCATCAACACTTTTACGAATATTGTCGAAAAATATGAAGACATCGATAAATATGGTTCTAATATTTAAAAGACGTTTATAAGCATTTTAATCGACATTGGCGTTATTATAAGTAAGATAAGGAAAAATAAAATATAGGTATACATACGAGTGTTTGTTAAATGTAAGTAAGAGGGTAGGCTGAAAATTAATGCACACATGTTTGTACAGCGCATAAAATTACCTTCAGAAGTGCGCAAGGTGGAATGTGGAAGTGATATTTCCCCTCTAGACGCATGCGCAGGTTTGAGGTCGTTGAATTCATCCATAGTATTTTGAGAAGCGGAAGTATGAAGACGTGTTCTAGTGCTGTGTCAACGTGAGGTAACAGTGTGCTGTTATCGAATTTTTAACTGCTGAAAATGTGACTCTTACTGAGATTCATCATCGTTTAAAGTTTAAAGGATGTTTATGGTGTCGATGCTGTTGGTAGGTCTACTGTAAATCGATGAGTAGTAAATTTGTACGGCTAGTTACCTGAATCTCACTTTTGGGAAGTGAGCTCGAGTGCGCCACCGCGTTGGGACACTTGTCGCTGTACCTAGTCAGCGAGTCGCCCAGGGTCTGGAAAGTGCCAGCGTCACTGCTCTTCTGGTTGGCTGGATCCGACACGGGTTCCCGGGAATCGGACTCCGCCACCAGCAGGAAGCCGGTGAACTTATTGGGCAGCTGGGTACTGCGCTGGCCCTGGAGAGATACTGAAAAAAAAAAAATCATTATAGCATACTATTGGAGAAAAACAATTACCTACTCTTACATGCGGATCCAACACACAATATTATGAAGATTTTTCCTTTAAATTACATTTAATTAGGTATTCCGAGAGAATCCGTGGACTATAATTTGTTTGAAAAACAATTACCTACTCTTACATGCGGATCCAACACACAATATTATGAAGATTTTTCCTTTAAATTACATTTAATTAGGTATTCCGAGAGAATCCGTGGACTATAATTTGTTTGAAAAACAATTACCTACTCTTACATGCGGATCCAACACACAATATTATGAAGATTTTTCCTTTAAATTACATTTAATTAGGTATTCCGAGAGAATCCGTGGACTATAATTTGGTTAAACTGGACTAAGCTCGTAAATTTATCAGATCGCAGAAAAATCTGTGATCTATTAATATTATATAAAATAATTCACTCGGTGCTGGATACCCCTGATTTAATAGAACTAATACGATTTCACTGCCCTGGTCGCGCTAACAATAGACTGACTCTACCGTTCTACTATAATAACACTCATACATTATCACATTATTACTCACCAATCAGTCGATTACACATTTTGGGAAATGAATATGCTAACATCGGCGACATTTATTTCTTAAAATTAGCGCAATATAAACATGCACTCAAAAATTATTTTTCCATGATGTAACTTTATATACGCAATATGGACATGTTGAAATGAAATGATGATATTTCTCATTGTTCTTTTTTGTTATTTTTTGTTGTGATACACAAAATAAATGTATGTTATTTTTAAGTTTAAAACTACTATTATGTAATGATATTATTTTTCTTACTTTTGTACTCTATTATATGTTTATTTATAAAAGGCAGTATAGCCGTTTATGTATTTAAAAAAAAATACAATTGCAGAAAATTAACTATTTTTATATTAATTGCTAAAAAATGTTTTACACCACTACCACCAATGTGTTTCTAGTACTTGAACTGCACTGGAATCATGTTTTGAGCAGTATTGTGACAAAAAAATTGCTGAAGCGTTTACGGTAAGTCTGAGCCCAAATATGAATCTGCTTGTTGAACTCGTATGTACAACTTACTTATAGCTACTTGTGTTGTGCCTTGTTTGTACTTGTTTGTACAACTTACTTATAGCTACTTGTGTTGTGCCTTGTTTGTACTTGTTTGTACAACTTACTTATAGCTACTTGTGTTGTGCCTTGTTTGTACTTGTTTGTACAACTTACTTATGTTGTGCCTGCTTATGGCTTTCATGCTCAGTTTATTATTCATGTACTATAATACTTATTATGATGCTCCTGTACAATTTACCAATGTTACATGTAAAAGCCTTTAAGGCGTGAATAAATAAATAAATAAATAAACTGCTGATAAACAGCAAGGGCGCACAGGGGCTAGGAAACACAAGAGCTAATCTGACTACAGATTAGCATAATATATGCCGGAAGACGGGACCTTGGAAGAAGGCGAACATCATGGTTGAAAAACCTGAGACAGTGACTTGGCCAGTCTACCGTAGACCTGTTCCGGGCCGCAGTAAACAAAATCCGCATAGCCAACACGATAACCAACGTCCGATGAACGGATAGGGCACGAGAAGAAGGAGAAGACGTTTATCAATAGGTTTGAACCCATGAGATTTGTTATGAAATCTAAGAACTACGAACTATTCGTACTTGCAGCCGGTGATCAAAAATGAATAATTTGGTATTTAAGAAATGCGCTGCCATTGGGTTTGCGAACCTAATTTGCGCGGTATAGTTGTTCGTTAAATCTGTACCCGGGAAGCATACGGATGCAAGTCCAAAAAGGGGAATATTCAGGAGAACCAAAAAACTTTTTTTTTCTGTAACTATGGTCTCATAACTTCTTCGAATATCCATGCTGATTGATAACAAAAAAAAAATTATTAAATCAATTAATTTTGTTTTAAAAACGAGCAAAAATAACGAAATATTTTATATGTAAAGCCTTTAAAAATACCGTTTAAAAAAAAAACGCTACAAAAAGACACGGACTTGAGTCCTTCTGCTTCAAAATGTTATGGAATATTTTGTTATGACATGTGGTGTATTATGAAAGAATCAATGTTTGATAATTGTTTTTTTTTTTTTTTTATTGAAATTTTTTGATACAATACATATAATACATACATGAAATAATGAAATGTATATTAAAAAACTTAATATAATTAATGTATGAACAAAAAAATTCCACAAAGGCAATGCCTGTGCGTGGGTATAATGTAGATTTTTTACTTTTATTTCTATGGTTATAGTGAATATTTTAAGTATACATAAATAAGGGATTTAAAAAAAAAAAGTAACTGAATAAATGCATTTAAAAACTACAGCATAATAACAGTCTGCACTGTTATTATTGTATTTGTAAGTTTTGTAAGAATAGATGTTACAAGTGCAATTTAAAAACATAAAAAAACAAACAAAATAAAACTAGCAAACAATATTATAAATCTTCTCTAAAAGCTGTCCAATGATAGATATATTTAATGGCTTTATTTAAACTTATAAGAAAAAAATATCTGTTTCAGTGTTTTTTTTTTTTGATTGTATTGATTGTATTGTGTATATACTTCCATAGAAAGCGTAGTAATGTTAGTGGCTGAATGATGCAAATGGATTTGAGTCATAATAATATCCAAAATGCAACTGAATCATAAAGATGCAAGTCCGTGTACATCTTTTTGCTTCTAAGATAGATGCTGCATCAAAGGTAGATGCATCCGTAGATATACATTTTTGACAATCCTATTTTTCTTCATGATAGGACTTGTATCTTTCTGCCACTGACAAACATGATAATTTCCTTCAAGTCTGCATCAAAAACTCATTTCTTCAGATTTTGGACTTGCATCCGTATGCTTCTTGGGTTAACTAGCAAGCTTTAAAATATCATACTTTCTACAATAATCAATGTTGGCGCAATACCTACTATTCTTCTGCAATTTAATTAATTAACACATTTTACTTCGTGATTACTGTTCCACAAAATTATCACATGCTTTGAAAAGCCGATATAGGCGTATAGATATTAATTAAATACAATGGCGTATTCGCAAGAATTTTCATTATTGAGTCATTTTTCATGTTTTCAATAATTTGATTATTTTGAGAAGCTTGTTTTTATAAAGTAATTGGTTCAATCAACATTCCGTCTTTTAATTATCATGTTTTGAAATATAAACAAATTCAAAAATAAAAATATCAGAAATATTATGTAATTGATATTGTAGATAACAAGGCGGTAGAGAATATTAAATTGGCTCGTTCAATTTGCTTCGTCATTATACTCATACGTTGTATACCATGAAAACAAATTTATCCTGAATACGTAATTAATATTCGAGCGTAGATTTACGTAGCGTACCATCGCGTGATATAATTTCAAGAACTCAGTATATCGTAGAAAATTAAAGTCCCGGTATAAACTGACGATAAAATAGATACGAACAACTCAAACATGTCATAAAAGGAAACGTTATTGTAAACATTGTAAGGAATAAGTTGTTACATCATATTATATTATGGCAGAAACTCCCAGAGTTTAATTCTCCATCAAATTAGTGTATGCTAGCTGCATACAAAAAGACATGGATGTTTTCAAATCTTCTGGGAAATTAAATTTAACGTTTGGAATCGTCCTATTGTATCGCTAAGAAACAGACGAGAGAATAAACAGACAAAAGAAATGGTTACAATTTCAAACTAAATGTAATATTATCTCGTGGAAAATTACAAGTAGTGATTTATTGTAAACGCGAGCTATTCTCAATTAGAGAGACATTTATTTACAGAAAGAAAATATATTATATAAATTTATATATTTTCTTTCTGTAAATAAATATCTCTCTGATGTTAAATAACATCGATACAAAATGTTAATATTAACCCTAGAAGGATAATCTACATTTTTGAGACGTAAGCGATCCACAAGAATTGCCGTCTTTTTTGTTAGCTCATTTGCCGAGCAGAGCTTGCGCGGGGCGGCTCTGTCACCATGATAAGTACAATAATTACGGAGAAATACATACACCATACGTCCGAAAAACGTATGATTATCTTTTGTGTAACTTGTTCGAATAAATGTGATTTTGCAAAAAAAATGCACAAATTGCAAAAAAATATAATATGTTTAAGTATAACGACCGATAAGCATGCTTTTATATAAAACAAAATAAGATTTAGACATAAAATGAAACATTATTTCATTTAAAAAAATATATAGATATATTTTGAAATTGGTTTATAAAAGGCTAACAGAATATTATAATTTTTTTAAATTACAATATATTTTTTATAATTATTTTGGTTTTGTTTAAAGACCTTTATACTGTGTTAGTATGATAAAATGTCAAATATACATAAACTTCAGTACTTCTCAAAGACGAATGATTTTCTTTAACGTAGATAAAAATATGATTTTCTTTCTAGGGTTAATTCAGGTCACATTATAAAGTGATTTTATGAAACAAAATTCACAATATTTAATATTGCTAGGGAAATTTTAAAGAAAGTAATCCTTTTTTTGTTTGCAAAAAATACTTAGGTATGTACAAATGTATATGTTTCATTTGCATATACTTATAAACTACAAAAAATATTCCTTTGTTACATATATTTTGAATGTGTGACTAAAATACGTAACTTCAAACTTGCTTCTACGGTATTTAAAACCGCTGGAGCGACTAAGGTCAAAATATGGACCGCTTTATTTTTCTGCGATCGGCAGCGGTCCAAAATTGCACCACATTTATTTACCAATTTTTTTTTTTTTTTACAGTGAATACCGCACAAGAATCTCAACTGCTCCCGTCTGGAGCCAGTGAGACTATGGCATCCCCAATTAGGGTATGTTGTGAGGCTGAAGGTAGTGGGGAGGGGAAGGAGGTGGGGAAGAGGAAGGTTGGGAAGTACCTGGCTATTCAGATCTGGTCACTAAACACGGCTAAAGCTATTTTCAAGCAACGTTTCAATTCTGAATGGTGGTCTTACACCAGGGCGATACTAATAGTATCTTTCCACTCTGGAACATGCCGCAAATATACTATATATTATTTTAAATGAATTAATTGTGAAATAACACAAATTAATCAAATAAAATTTATTTGCGCATGCCGGGTTCGAACCCGCGACCTCCGGAATGTGAGTCAAGAGTCTTAGCCACTGGACTACGGAGGTCGTCAAAATGTTTACGAATTATAATTTTTTTTTATAAATCCTACGAATATGCGATAATCCACAAAATATAGGTGAATTCATTGGCTATATCGAACCGTAATCAGTTTGTATATCCCCACATTAAAATTCGAAGTATGATTTTTTTAATATGGCGGAAATTATTCAAAATGATCTCCAAAAAATCACGAGCAATCGGAGGAAAAAGTGTTATATCGCGCAGTTGCTGGAGTGGGAGTAAAACATTGCATGCTCCTTATCTCTACCCCCTATTAAAGCTAATAATGTAAATCATGGTGCCATAATTATCTGCAGCGTTCGTGAAAATTACCGCTTGTTCCTAATTGACCTAAGATTTGAATTAATTACATGGCAGACGTGAAGTGTATCAGGGTGTACTTCGAAAACATTTTAAGTGTAATTGGGAGGTGGGTATGTATACCGCCGCCCCGGGAAACATTTCTTGAAGTGTTCATGGCGTGAGATTTGACTATGTCTTGGCGACAAATGCGTCTACCCACCTACTGTAAAACGAGCCGGATCGAATGAGACCGGTTGAGGGAGACCTTTTTATATCTCCACTATCTTAACTCATCGCCTAGCACCGCAATGGGAGGGATGGATCCATACCGGATCCGGACCGGTGTAAAACCATTTTAATATAGGTTACCTACCTTTGTCATCCGACAGCCTCCCAGAGCATAAAGAACATCCATCTCAGGATGGTGGAGATAGGGATCAGAGATCATGCATATAAATAAAAGAAAGTATTTTCTAGTGAAATGTAAAAAAAAGGCTTTATTGCACTTTGCAAATAACATCAAAGAAAGGTAAAAAAAAAAGGAACATAAATACCTTTTGCATCTATCAGATTTGGAGAGAGAGAGTTATGTTAAAATTACGGTTGGTTATTAGAAGCGCGTACGTCCCGTCGTCGTGATTCTCTTCCAGTCGTGTAGAGCAATCCTCAACAGCGATCGTCAACAGCAAACTCCAAAACGCCGTTCCACACGTCATGGGGCGTTTGGTTAAAGGGAGTCCTCCCAACACAAAAAGCTCGGTTGAGCCTCCATCCATCAGGCGGCATGGGGAATCTCACCGGCCCAAAGGTACAACAAAGGATATTTGGCGGGTCCAACAGAGTCTAGGAGCCGCTTCATCAGTAAAGGGAATTCACCCAACAAAACGAGCACGGAAGGTCCTCACCCATCAAGCGGCATGAGGGAACCTCATCGGCCAAAGGATTCACCAGCAAAGAATCCTTGCGGGCAGTTCATCACCCGATGAATTTGGTGTAAAAAACATCAGCACGCGGACAACATTATCTCGCGGC
Organism: Limnephilus marmoratus; assembly: GCA_917880885.1. Classification (NCBI taxonomy): domain Eukaryota; kingdom Metazoa; phylum Arthropoda; class Insecta; order Trichoptera; family Limnephilidae; genus Limnephilus; species Limnephilus marmoratus. Next base: position 15,878,587 of record OU862911.1, read on the forward strand.
ATCCGGCGGGGGATTTAACAAAATAAATCGGCTACAGTGCCATTAGAGTTGCCACACACTCACGTGACGTGTAAAAACAAACTTTCTAGGCTACATCGCCTTCGTAACTCACAACATAATCCCCATCGCCCCGAAAATCTGCTCCCCCACACAAAACTACGTTATGTCCTCCGCCATCTTTCCCCCGAACGCCCGTTTCCGGTGTCGTTGCAGTTTCGCCAACCAACAAAGTTAAATAAAAAATAAAAAATTAATAGACAATAAACAGTACCTGCTTTAAGCAGTACCTACTCGCGAAATAGATATGTTACATTTCCCCGCAACCCCCGAAAATTTTACGCCGCGAAGTGAAGTAAAATTATTAGGACACCGCCCAATACGACTCTCTCTTTCCACATCTGTTAAAGAAAAATAACACAACATAGTATCAGAAAAACATAAACGTAAAACATATTAAAGTAGCAAACCCATTCACAGAATGGTGTACAAAAAAAACAACATAGAAAATGAGGTAATACCTCCACTTTTCCAAGCTCGCTTGTAAGATTACCAACACGTTACTCACATGACGAGAGACAATCTCTCAAGAAAACACTAGTGAGTATGGAGAATTCAAGCTCCCACTTTCATTTATAGAAAAAAAAGCAACACTTAGTTATTATTAACATAAAAAAAAAAATAACTCTCTCTCTCTATCCTTATATTCTAATCAAAAGTGATATTTGAAAAAAGTTACGTCACAGATATTATACTCAACGCGTCTTAAATTATCAACTAAAACTTTACCAAGGTATAAACAAATATACAGAATTAACTCATTCAATTTAAAAATTGATGTCTAGGAGGTCAGAACAAGTATAATACAATTATTACTTGTCCATCGTACAACAAGTTTTATAAAAAACTGTCAATTACAAAGTGGTCAGAGTAGGGTTTATATGTAAAGACATACCTATCTGTCAAAAAAAATCAGATCAAGTATAATACAATTATTACTTGTCCATCGTATAACAAGTTTTATAAAAAACTGTCAATTACAAAGTGGTCAGAGTAGGGTTTATATGTAAAGACATACCTATCTGTCAAACAGTTTAGATCAGGTTTTACAATACCGAGGCACTACCTATCTATAAAAGAGGTTAGATTAGGGTTTACATATTTCAATTACCTATCCATCAAAATTATGAAAAAAAATTCATTAGGAACACAGAAGCAAAACAGGATCTAGAATGTTAGGCTTAGAGCTTAGGGATTAAAATTAAACAAAACACCTAGCTATTAAAAAAGTGAACCTCAAAAAGTACTCTTGATTTTATACAAAAATACAAGATGTAACTATTATAAACCATCCTCAGAGGACGTTGCTTGTGCAAGAAAAGACTGAAGATAAACTCAGGTGGCATTTTTTCAAAAATAACACTTAATACATCAAGTAAGTGAAAAGTCATAAATTTCTTGAACAAACAATGATATTTTGGTGATCGAATATACTTATTAGATAATCGACACTAGATAAGGAGTGATCGAACAATATCCAAATGAGCGACACTAGTGGACAAAATTAGCAGTACAACACTGGTTTAAGCAGTGAGAGACCTATATATGTAAATGCTTAATGTTAACTTAGAACTAAAAGACAAAATACACTTTCCTGTATTAGAGGTAAGGTGATAAACTTCAAATATGAGTTACTTTAATGGGTAGGTATGCCAGAGCAGTACCACCTTTGTTTGTGACAAGAAAAAAAAATTTCTTAACAAATATTCTTAACAAACTTAACTAACTGACTTTAAGGAAAGTTATACCAGACTTAATCTATTTAACATAGCTATGGTATATTTAAGAAAAACTTTACTTAATCACTAATTGTTGAAATTTTAACAATCTGTACATAAGAAAGTCGCTCAAATCTCTCATAAACAGAAGTTTTGAATCATTCTTACCAAGTGCTTGGAAAGTCATTATTCGGGAGAAAATTCCAACGAACTTGAGAAGAAGGATTCAGACTTAAACGCTAAAACAGTACAACATAACCTATTGTTTTACGAACGCATCAGTGTGTAAGTATAATTGTAGCCTATAAGGAAGGCGAAACGACTCATTTCATACAAAAAAAATTATTTAGAGTTTATATAAAAAATTCTCGTCAAAGACTAAGTCAATTACAAAATATGACTTAGATAAAATATTGGGCGCCACTGATCACACGGATCAGAGGAAACGACATTCATTGTGAACGACGTCTCCTATAGAAAAAATTCCGAAGAATATAAAGAAAAAAAAAGAAAAAAAAAAAATATGGTAGCAAGATTGAGGAAATTTCGTGAAAATTCTAGACAAAACCTCTTGAGGGTACCAAACCTCAAAAGCAAGTGACCAGAAAAACCACTGACGAAACAAATGGAACAGCATGCAGGGTTGGTAGTCCCGCATGCAATCACGTTGGTTTCATCTATATATAAAGAGTAAGAAATATTTAATCCATGCGAACAATATCCTTTACATGAAAATTTCCTACAATTTTACCGTTCATATCAGCTAGAGTATAGACCAAATTAGAGACTTTACCTTTAATAACATTGCGAACGAATCTAGGGGCCAATTTGTGAGAGAAATAATTCGGTCCACTGGATTGAACGAAATTCTTCCTCCAAACGACATCGCCTACTTCATAATTAACCGTCTTACGGCGTAAATTGTAGTGTTGGGCATTTTTCTTAAAAGCTTGTAACAAAGCATTTGAAACTTGTTCATAAATTGGAACTAAGTCTTCCAACTTCTTAGCAAATTCGTCCCTAGATTGCTGCAACGTAGTGTCTACGACACCAGAAGATAAGTTATTTTTATGAAAGTTTCCGTCAATAATTTGTTCCCTACCATGCATGAGGAAGAAGGGGGTGAAGCCGGTTGCAAAATTAACCGTGTTATTGAGAGCTGATTGAATTTGAGGCAGAAATCTGGACCAATTACGCTGGTCAGATTCGGTTAAAATAGACAAAGCAGTTCCAATGGTTTGGTTATAGCGTTCGACCACGTTATTTTGGGGAGTATAAAAAGCATTATAAAAAGGCGGAGGTACGTTATACTCTGCTAACAATTGTTTAAAGTCTTTTGAAATAAATTGTTTTCCGTTGTCGCAGACGCACGTTTGCGGTACCCCATGTACAAGGAATATGTATTGTTCAATGTTTTTAACAATGCTTTTAGTAGTTGCATTTCTAAGCGGAAAAATCCAGGTATATTTAGAAAATACATCAACGACTGTTAGAATATACATAAATCCTGCATAGCTACGCGGAAGAGGACCGACAAGGTCAATAGACAGCATTTGCATAGGTCTTGTGACTATTTTCGGGTTCGTAGAAATGCCTGCCGGCGCAGCAGTGTTAATTTTATGTGCCTTACACGTTTTACATCTATTGACAAAATTTTTGACGTCATTATACATCCCTGGCCAAAAATAATGAAGTTGAACCTTCTTATATGTTCTAAAAACTCCTGGGTGACAAGAGATAACCGACTCATGTTCTTTAGATAGGACAGCGTTACGGTCCTCAAAAGGAACAACAAGCTTCCAAGCTGTGTCCTCCTGCAGAGCGAAACGAGATTTAGTGTGACGGAATAATTTATTTTCCTTAATTTGAAAATTATTAAAACGTTGTGGATTTGATTTACAATTAGAAAATAAGGTATTATACCAAGTATCTGTACTCGTGGGAGCGGAATCAACGGCCGAAATTAAAGAAACGTCTTTACGTGAAAGAACGTCCGGAACCGTATTTAATTTACCTTTCCTATGTATAACATCAAAAGAGTACTGTGACAGCCGAGTAGACCAGCGAGCAAGCCGACCTGTTGGATTAGATAATGAGACTAACCATTGTAGACTAGAATGGTCCGTTACCACAGTGAAGTGAGCACCTTCTATGTAGGGCCTAAAATGGTTGACTGAATCTAACACCGCTAGGAGTTCGCGCTCCGTCACGCCGTAGTTTCGTTCATGCACATTAAGACACCTAGAGAAATAAGATACAGGGTGCTCCTCTCCTTCAAAAATTTGTGTAAGTACACCTCCGATCCCAACGTTGCTCGCGTCACAGTGAATCGTGAAAGGAAGCGAAAAATCCGGACAATTAATAACAGGGGCAGAAGTCAACGCCTTCTTTAATTTCTTAAAAGACAACTCCGCTTCAGGAGACCAAGAAAAATTACTAATTCCCTTCCTTGAACCAGTGAGTTTTGTTAAGGGAGCAGCAATGGTTGAAAAATCCTTTATAAAACGCCTATAATACCCGCACAGGCCAATGAAAGCTTTTACCTGTTTAGAATTCTTTGGAATGGGGTAAGTACGAATGCATTCCAACTTAACTGGGTCTGTGCGAAGTCCTTTTGCATCCACAACGTAACCGAGATACTTCAATTCATCCTTGCAAAACTCGCACTTTTTCAAATTGACAGTTAAGCCTGCTTCTTTCAGACGCAAGAAAACCCTATTTAATTGCTCTAAATGTGAATCGATATCTTCTGAAATTATAATTAGGTCATCCAAATAGCAAAAAACGTTTTCGTCGAACTCTGGACCAAAAAGTGCATCAACCAGACGCTGAAGTTCACTAGGAGCGTTTTTTAACCCAAACGGCATCCTAACGAATTCAAACAAGCCATGTCCAGGTACTACAAAAGCCGTTTTGCAGCAAGAATCCTTATGTAAAGGGATTTGCCAGAAACTTTTCGATAAGTCAATAGAAGATATGAAGCGTGCACCACGTAGCTTGTCTAAAATACGCGAAATATACGGCAAGGGGTAGGAATCTCTTGTCGTGACGCTGTTAAGCTTCCTGGAGTCTAAGCAGAACCTTGCAGAACCATCCTTTTTAGGCACAATCAAAACCGGGTTCGACCAAGCCGAACGCGAACGTCGAACAACACCTAAGTCAAGCATTTCTTTAAGTTGAGCTTCAAGTTGTTTTTGACGTGTTTGAGACAACGGGTAATATCGTTGCTTAATGGGATCTCCCGTCGTATTAATTTTGTGCTGAACTAAATGAGTACGACCCAATCCACATTTTTCAAAAGAAATTGACTTAAATTTATCTATTACCTTATTAAGCCTACGATTGTCTTGGGGGGACAGTAAGGAAGCTGACGTGATCTTGCGAATTTCACCTATAGTATTCTCAACATCACGTCCACTGTTGGCCTCTGGAAACAATTGAGGAGCGATGTCAAATTGTTTCCAAAAGTCGACTCCCAAAACAATCACAGGTGAAAGAGACGGAATAATAAAAAAGGTAATATATTTCTTAATATTATTATAAGTAACTAGTACTCGCATAGTACCAATTACATCCTGACGTACCCCATCAGCGGTGGTAACGTAAGATTCTAATTTATCTAAACTAAAGCCTAGACTAATAAAGAAGTTATAAAGAGAACCGCCAAAACAACTGACCGTCGCACCACTGTCCAAGAGACCCGAAAAGACAAGATTTTGAATAGAAATATTCGCATGGGGTCTGATGTCTTGTCCAGAACTAGCCATCGGCATGCATGCGTCCATGTCACGCCTGAAGAACCGGTTACTGGAGCTATCAACTACGGGTGATGATCTCCTGGCATCCTTGCTAGCAGGACGCAGAGGATCACACTCTAGTTTTTTGGATTTGTGCGAGCGGGGTCATCTCGGCGTTTGTCAGAATTCTTCTGAGAATCAAACTTCCATTTTCTACAAAAAGGTTTTGTATGACCTTGCGCCTTACAATAAAAACAATTTAAAGTTTTTCTACTATTCGAAGAAGAAGAATGTGTAGGAGAAGAGGATGATGCTTGAGGAGAAGTAAAATGCGGTAAGGGTTTATCTACGGAGTGCTTTTCAAATCTCCTACACACATTTACCAAGGAAGATAATTCCTTTTCTGCAAAATATGCGATGGCCAATGCGTATTTAGGTAACAGACTATCAGAAACTAGGTCTACCAACTGTTCCTCCGTAAGTTGAACGTCTAATCTGAGATTAGCTAATTTAACTTCATCAACGTAATCCACAACACTTTGGTTAAATTTCTGTTTCATCGCGAATAAAGCTTTTAGGGCCTCTGTTTGATTAATACAACGGTCAAAACGTGCAATGAGGAGATTTCTCAACTCAGGCCAAGATAATGAATCTTTATAAATAGTCCTATACCAAGAGAGAGCTTTCCCCTCCAAAAGATCTGCAAAGGACGTCACAACCGATGACAGTTCTATATGACGGCATCTAGATAATTCCTCCACACGTTGTATAAAATCCCTAACATCAGAAGAACCAGAAAATTTAATACCCCAAGAATGTACGGACGTATTTGTATTTATCGATTGATAATAATTATTGACTATGTTTGTAGTCTGACTCGCATTATCACTATTGCCTTCATTTTGTTGTGGAGAATCACTACTTGATTGTTTTAAACTTTTATTATATATGCGAGCCTGTTCCCGCATAGCTGATAACGTAGGCTCTGGAGTGATATTTAATTCAGATAACATCTGTATCATCTCCTCCTTAGTTGCACCGTTAATATTAGTAATCGCCATTTTGTTTTGTTTTTTTTTTTTAATTTTAAATTTGAGAAAAAATAATTAAATAATTATTGAATTTAAAAAAAAAAAAAAAAATAATGTACTTTATAGTTTGAAATACCGGACACCCTGTAAAGCAAATTATCCTTCATTAAAAAAAATTATTAGAAAAAAAAAAAAATCAAAATTATTTTCCAAAAAAAAAAAAAATTTTTTATGTATGTAGCTCACCGGACATTTTATAATGTATGTAGCTCACCGGACACCGTGTAAAGCCGTGAATAAATCGAACCGATGAATACAGAAGTAAAGAATAATTAATTTGAAAACAATTTCATATATTGTACGTTGGGAGTATGTTGTTTAAAAAAATTATACGTTGCTTTACGTATTTACAAGGTATGTTGATAAACAAACACGTCAATTTGGCAGGTGACAGTTGACATTTGAAATTCATGTATTGCCAGTAAAGAGAATATTTTTCGCTGTAAATTATTCAAGCTGTCACTGGTACCAATGTACATTAAATTGCGGGAAACAATATATTAACACGCACATTTTTTTTTTTATATATGGCAATAGATATAACTAAACGTCAAACTTTGGTAATCAACAAGTTCAAATGCATAATTGCAAATAACTAACTTACTACCCACACACTGATGAGTTGTAAAATGACATCGTAAAAAGCAGACAAATTATATAACATTAAATAAGACTATTCTTATAGATATATGCATGATCTATAAATACCCTTCCGAACACCTGTTTAATATACTTAAAAAACTCTTTCGTTGGGCGCAAATGTAATGCCATTTTAATATAGGTTACCTACCTTTGTCATCCGACAGCCTCCCAGAGCATAAAGAACATCCATCTCAGGATGGTGGAGATAGGGATCAGAGATCATGCATATAAATAAAAGAAAGTATTTTCTAGTGAAATGTAAAAAAAAGGCTTTATTGCACTTTGCAAATAACATCAAAGAAAGGTAAAAAAAAAAGGAACATAAATACCTTTTGCATCTATCAGATTTGGAGAGAGAGAGTTATGTTAAAATTACGGTTGGTTATTAGAAGCGCGTACGTCCCGTCGTCGTGATTCTCTTCCAGTCGTGTAGAGCAATCCTCAACAGCGATCGTCAACAGCAAACTCCAAAACGCCGTTCCACACGTCATGGGGCGTTTGGTTAAAGGGAGTCCTCCCAACACAAAAAGCTCGGTTGAGCCTCCATCCATCAGGCGGCATGGGGAATCTCACCGGCCCAAAGGTACAACAAAGGATATTTGGCGGGTCCAACAGAGTCTAGGAGCCGCTTCATCAGTAAAGGGAATTCACCCAACAAAACGAGCACGGAAGGTCCTCACCCATCAAGCGGCATGAGGGAACCTCATCGGCCAAAGGATTCACCAGCAAAGAATCCTTGCGGGCAGTTCATCACCCGATGAATTTGGTGTAAAAAACATCAGCACGCGGACAACATTATCTCGCGGCATCCGGCGGGGGATTTAACAAAATAAATCGGCTACAGTGCCATTAGAGTTGCCACACACTCACGTGACGTGTAAAAACAAACTTTCTAGGCTACATCGCCTTCGTAACTCACAACATAATCCCCATCGCCCCGAAAATCTGCTCCCCCACACAAAACTACGTTATGTCCTCCGCCATCTTTCCCCCGAACGCCCGTTTCCGGTGTCGTTGCAGTTTCGCCAACCAACAAAGTTAAATAAAAAATAAAAAATTAATAGACAATAAACAGTACCTGCTTTAAGCAGTACCTACTCGCGAAATAGATATGTTACACCGGTCAGTGGTGGAATGGGCATCGCGTTTGGGTCCCACACAGGCGTTCCATGTTCGATTCCTCGACTGGCTAAGTCCTCCATCACGACTCAAGCATCGTTTTCGGCTTACTGTGGTGGTAGTAGGAGATTTTCAAATATTGTCGTGTTATTCGTAACCCAGGAATGTTTGTCTTTTTTTTAATAAAAAATACGTCCGTCACTCCTGGACACATCGACTCCCAGATTCCTACCCACCCCTCATACCTTTTTCCTGCCCAGAACTTCCTCTCCTTCCTTTCCCTAAAAAGACCTTTCACACAGCATCCTCAAAGATGACGGAATGCTCCGAGGAAATGGTTTTCCTCGGAGCCTCCTGTGTGGAGCTATTGTACAAAAAAAACACCCCTAAAAATTCAGCGCCTGTTTTTGTTGGTATCCTAAAAATCTGGAACGGCTTCCAGACACGAACCCTCTGAAAACCCTTTTCGCTTATCGCTTATCACCAGCCGACATCCAAAATTGTACGGTCCTGACATTTCGCCATATTTCTTAGAAAACTTTAATTTGATGGTTAAATTTGACCTTTCGTGTTTGATAATCGACCTGCGTGCTGCGGTATAAATAAGCTTCCTTAACTGGCAACTTGCACGAATCTCCAATTTAACGACTGCTATCAGCTCGTAGAATCTCTGCGAAATACGACGTCACCATTTTCTTGCAAACAAAGGAAGCAAAATGCGATAGCTTTGGCAGGGTGTAAATTAAACCGAATTTATAGGCAATTTCCACCGCCGCAAACCATTGAACGAAGGTAAAGGAAATTTTAAAGCAAAAGTAAAATCCTCGGGTCAACCGCGCGATTTTTTCAGTTCAGACACCTTTTTGCGGTATAAATTCACGTTCATTTTCACCTTTCGCGTTGTGGTTTCCGGTAATGATCTTCCCGGGAAATGAAAAGTCAGAAAATAGGTTTAATTTTCAAAATGAAAGCGCGTTCTTTAACCCTTAGAGGCGACGATAAAACGATTTGAAAAATGAAAGAAAAAAAACGGTTCATTAAATTCTTATGTAGGTGTGTCAAGACAGTTCCTCTCCACTTGCCCCTGCGGGGTAGCAGCGTGTTGGTTAGTTAGTTATTTTTTCCTATTTTTCATACTCCAATAAGGTCTATTACGGGGTGTTCTCCACTTTAAATTCAAACCGTTAAACCGGTTCTTTATCCAGATACTTTTGGAACCGGTTCCTCAAAATAAATAAGATTAATCACTCTGAAAAACTAACAAGTACCTTTTAAATTTCGGTTTGGTTTTTCGCGGTGACAGCAAAATCACTGTGACAATGTAACCGGATCAGGAATATCGTTCATATCTAACTCGCAACTTTATCATCATTTTATCGTGGACCGATTAGTTTGTTTTCAAGCTACCTACAACATGGTCAGACATATGTAATGACTAATGACGTATGAGGCGTACTTGACTTATTTTAAATTTGTATAATGTATGAAAGAATTTATAACATCATTTTAAAAAAAAAATTACAAACGTTTGCGAGTTACTACCATAACAATAAGCGGAAAATGTTGCTTGTGTCGTGATGAATTGAGGAATTGAACTCACGACGCGTGACACCTAGGAGGGAACTAGACGTGATGCCAACTCAGCCACTGATCGGTTAATATAACATGTTCGAACAAAAAAAATGTTAAATATTTTTTTATGCGACTTTCATTTGTCGACATCAAAGAGAAAAAATATTACTAACTAGCTGACCCAGCGAACTTCCGACCTAAGAATCAATAACTTTTGTGTTAACTCATTGGCAGAATTAAATTCAGTTTTTTTATAGTTAAATTACACAATGAAGCAATTATCGATGCGCAACTGTCCGTGTTTTGTTTTTGTCAGTATATGAGATAGTGTTGTGTACGGATTTACAATTTTTGGGATTTTCTTACTTTTTTACTTATTTACGGGAATTGCGTTCATTTTCTTTATACGTGTGAGTGAGATTAATTATAATTATTGTATTTTTCCTTTGGAAGGGTGCAGACATACGTTCACCGTTTGTCTCATTTTCAACTGTTGACATTTATTGTGTAACAAAGAGGGGCAGCATTAAGTTTAAGAACAAAAGCAAAACAATCAGCGCATTGACATTTGACGTTTTTAAATTTTTGGAATTCACTCACTACTCAAAATTATACTAATCACAATATTCCTGCAGCTCTTTCAAAAGATGAGAACTCATTCCCTGCAAAATATACGAGGTAAAATTTTTTCTTCATGATTATTGTTTTCGAAATTTTCCGATGTTTTAATAGCTATTCTGCTATTCGGGGCGGAGAAAAATCCAACAAACCAAATATTAAAAAAATCGGCCCAGCCGTTCTCGAGTTATAAATGGTGTAACTAACCTGACTTTATTTTACATATTAAGATTTAAACTTCAAAAGGAAAACCAATAAATTAATGACTGAAAAACTAAGATCAATTTAAGCATTCGGTAAGTATAAAATATCACTTCTTGAACAATACTTGATATTCATAATCCACATATACGTTTCAATATTCAGGAATTATGTGTAGGTGTACGTAATATAAAACTTTTATTAAACGACTTCGAAAAGGAGGAGGTTCTCAATTCGACTGTATTTTTTTATTTTTTTTATTTTTATGTTTGTTACCTTAGAACTTTCGACTGGGTGAACCGATATTGATGATTCTTTTTTTATTTGAAAGCTGGTGCTTCCCGTATGGTCCCATTTTAATTTGGTTCAGTTCTGACAATGGCATCCATGAGAAAATCATATAAGTCTTAAATTTGCATCAAGTATGTGCGCGACAAATGGAAGAATAACTCAATATCACGCCAACCGATTTCGATGATTCTTTTTTTATTGGAAAGGATGTACTTCAAGGGTAGTTTGATGAGAGTTTGGTTAGGTTCTGATTATGGGATCCATGACAAAGTAACGGAGAAAATCATATAAGTCTTAAATTTGCATCAAGTATGTGCGCGACAAATGGAAGAATAACTCAATATCACGCCAACCGATTTCGATGATTCTTTTTTTATTGGAAAGGATGTACTTCAAGGGTAGTTTGATGAGAGTTTGGTTAGGTTCTGATTATGGGATCCATGACAAAGTAACGGAACTCTCCAATTCTGAAGAACAAATGTACGATACTCGGCCGAATCTTAATCGAATTAGTTAGTGTACTTCAGATTCACTAAAAATCAAAAAATAAACAAAAATTTTAACAAAACAAAAAGACGACTTCAAAAAATGCACTAAAAAGTAAAAAAATAATTTCGTATTCTTCTACAACTTTATAATCAACTTACCTTTTCTACTCATCAATATGTAGGTACGATTGTTATTTTTGGAGTCGGTGTCAACCAAGGTACCCGCGGCCCGGCGTGTTCACTTGACAGCTCCTCTCCCGCCGACACCGACTCCAAAAATAACAATCGTACCTACATATTGATGAGTAGAAAAGGTAAGTTGATTATAAAGTTGTAGAAGAATACGAAATTATTTTTTTACTTTTTATTGCATTTTTTGAATGCGTTTTTTTGTTTTGTTAAATTTTTTGTTTATCTGAAATGTGGGTATTTGTTTAACAACGTGTAGAAATGATTTCGCGTCTAATAAAAAATTAACAAAAAAGTTTCAACAGAATAAATATAAAGTAATAAAAGCGATGTTTGTATTCCGTTTATATGCAAAAAGTTGTAGGGAATAGCCGCGGACCAAGTCGCCGAACTTTCCGCATTTGATAATTCCAGCCAGGAAAATCCCAACCTGGAAAAATGCGACCCGGAAAAAGCAGACCTGGAAACACATTTTTCTCGTTTATCATACGGCGTCGAGGAATAAATAAACCACAAAATACGCCACCGCTCGTAAATTATACAATCGAATATTTTTTCGGAAAACACTCCCGTGTGTTTATAGACATATACCCCGTATGCCAAAAACACTGGACAGATTGTTTCTAGAAGTGTGATCCATACCAATCTGAAGGGAAAATTATGAGTCTTCATAATACAATGCATTTGTAGTAAGATACTGTAGTTAAAGAGCACCATTCAGAATTAAAACGTTGCTTGAAATGGCTTTAACCACATTTGTTGACCAAATCTGAATAACTAGCCTTAATAACCAACCTTCATCCCCCCACCTTTCCTTCAGCTTCACAATTCATCAATTTGGCAATCGCATCAATTCATCAATTCACAAATTCATCTATTTCGTAGGTTATGGATACTGTCGCCCCGGGAACCATTTATTGGATAACCACCATGTTATTTAGACTGTTAGTGTAGGCGTGAGATCTAATGAAACGCGCGTGGACGAGTAGGTTATCTATTTGCACAATATTATACGTCCGTGTTGTAAAGCTACGTTCTAGGTAATAGAGCTGTCGATGTCGGTGATTAAGGAGAGCGAGCAGAAATATCCATCAGCTTTCATACCCTGTTTCTGCTGTCTCGCTCTTGCGTATTTAAAAAGCAGGAGTGCCACCAAAACCATTCTCACACACCACCTCTGCCATAGGTCTCCCCAAGTGGTTAGAAAGAGACTGGGTGAAGGAGGCCTATTGTCCTTTCCAGCCAGACTCTCTCGTTCCATCGCCTTGTTCCGCAGTTGGAAGGATGGATTCATACGTCCGTCACTCCTATACACACTAACCCTTATATTCCTACCCACCCTCATACCTTTTTCCTTCCCAGAACTTCCTATCTTTTCCTTCCTTAAAAATACCCTCATAATAGCATCGCCTAAGATGACACACACCGGCTCCGGACAATTAGAAGCAGTGGAGACTCCTGTATGGCATTCATAAAGAAATAATTTAAAATCTTAACTAACCTCACTTAAAATCAGGTATAATTGAGCTTTCACCTCGGTAAGCAGAGACGCCCACAACATTCCTTTATCTGCTTACCTCTTCGGAGTTCTGACGCTACGTAAATCTCACTCTTCAGAGACTGAATTCACTTCAAACATTTCACATCAAACAGGCGTAAACTTTCCTCTTTGTATTTTCCGGGCGTTCTTACCGTCAGACACATGCACCCCATGTTAACTGCTTTCTTTTTATGGAGCGTAAAAAACAAAATTAAAAGTAATTCTGTTTCTTCAACTTCAAAAAGAAATTCAAGAAAATTTCTTTCGCAGCGCAGCTTAATGTGAAAAAACTATTTTCGATTAATATTTACTACGAATTAGTTGGAATTGTAAATTGAAATATGGAATGGATAAATTGAAACTTTTCCTATCGTTTCGCTTGAAGAGCAGAATTGAAATATTTTTTTTTTACTTGAGTTCCACACAGGAGGCCCAGAGGAAATTAATTGCCTTCAGGGCCTATGTCATATTTGGGTTGCTGTGTGGAGGGTTTTTAAAGGAAGGGAAGAGGCGAAGAGTTCTGAGAAGGAAAAGGGTTTAAAGGGTGTGTAGGAATCTTGGGTTCATAGTGTCCTGGTCATCCGCCTCCAAGACCAAGACAAACCTCACCCCATGAACCCAGGCAACCCTGCTAAATCACCAAACGTAGCGAACCATTTGGGGTGACCTATGGCAGAGATGTTGGTTATCCAATAAAGGTTCCCGGGGCGGCGGTACCCATTCCCGCCTCCCAAATTGAAAATTATTTCAAATCAAACATATAAAATATAAACAACTAAAATATCTAGTTTTCAGTAGATTATTCTAAAAGCCTCGATGACATTGGGCGAGTTTATAAGTTACTATCTCGGAAATTATTGAATTTAGATAGTGATCTGTTAGTAAACTCGCTCAGTGTAATCGTATTTCTTGCTAACTAGCAGATTGTTGACTATCTACGAAAAAAGTTGAAAGGTCGTCAACTTTACTTGCTACTCGCTTACTCGTTGTTGGTTTATTCATGCGTTCAATATGGCCGCCAACAAACAGCTGATTTCGACTGTCAACATCTGACAGAATTAGTCTCGCTGTGACGCTAGCAGCGACCTGCGACCTCAGTTTCCTACAAAAATTTCGTCGGAATTAGTCGCTACTGAACGGGTGGACAGTTTTGTGTGTCATCGTGACAATCTCATTCGCCGATTCACCCGCTTTTAAACTTAGTATATAGTAGCTTGTAAACTCGCTCAATGTAATCGAGGCTTTAAGCAGTCAATTGCATTCGCCTTTCTGGAACATATGAGTCAATTAAACTGATTAGTTTTCGTTCAAATCTCTTTTATGAAAAACTCATTGAATTCATTTCTATTCGGGTGAGTTTTAGAAACTGTATTTTTATTTTGCAGATCCTAACTAAATCGTCTTAATAAACGTTAGCAACTTATTACATGCAGAACTCGGCGTGTTTAATATTCTCACCATCCAAATTATGCATTTATTTAAATACCTCATTCACAGTGAAATAGGAGAGAAATTATTGTATGAAGGCATCTCCTCTTCCTGAGAATCCTTACCTTAACGTGCGAAGAGGCATTACTGCACGTTCATTATTCCCAGAAACTTTATTTGATTGCCGTTTGTCTGAGACCGCGGAGCTTCGCTGCAGAAAGCTCCTAGACGAAATGGTAATAAGAGAAACATTATACGCCAAGAACTACGCGGGACTTAAGTTTTTAGAGAAGGTTTTCACGATTACATTTGAAAGCGCTTTAATTAACGAATCAGCGCTTCGCGAGAAGTTCTTCATTCATTAACAGTATAAAAGCGTCAAAAATACATTGCTGCATCATAATTATGAAGTTTTAATAAAAGAAGTGGTGAGTTGACAGATAAGTTTCTTATTGGCGTTTTTGGTTTCCAAGCAATCGATGCCTGGGAATAGGTTATTTGTTATTTAACCTTTAACTGCTGACGTAGGGCTGCTCAGGCCCAGCAATAATAATAATATCGAAATACTCCCCTCCCTCGCGAGTGACGCATACGCCGCTTCCAGTAGCTTCGAATTTAGTGTCCTTAAAGTCAGTCCTTAAATTTTAAATTTTTAAAGTTAAATTTCTCTAAGTAAATTCATTTCAATTTTTTTGCGGGCCTCTTTGACCCATCGTCAATACTTAGGTTACTTTAAGTTGATTTTTGCTATATAAAAATAAACATAAACAACTTTACTAAAATTTTATCTTCTTCTTCTTATGCCCTGTCCGTTCAACGGATGTTGGCTGTGCGGACTTTGTTTACTGCGGCCCGGAACAGCTCCACGGTAGACTGGCCAAACCACTGTCTCAGGTTTTTCAGTCACGAGGTTCTCCTTCTTCCAGCCTCGGCCCCGTCTTCCGGCAATCTTTCCCTGCATTATGAGATGGAGGATCTCATACTTCTCTGGATGTCTCATCACATGTCCAAGACAGTGAAGTTTTCGGATTTTTATAGTTTCCTTTTCTTTATTCATTCGAACCATAACATCTTCATTTGTAACCCTGTCCATCCAGCTTGTTTTAAGTATTCTTCTGTAGATCCGCATCTCGAATGCCTCAAGTCACCTAATTAGTTCTTCAGTAAGCGTCCATGCTTCCATTCCGTAAAATAATATCGAAAACACGTAGCATCTGACCGTTCGCATTCGTAATCCAAGGTTGAGATCATGACTGCAGAATATTTTTTTCATGCGGATAAAGGTTGCACGAGCTTGCTCAATGCGGCATTTGATTTCAACCGAAGGATCCCATCTATCATTTACATTGCAGCCCAAGTATACAATACTCTGTACCTTCTCTAATTTTATACATATAGTTTATTAGAGACACTATTGAAATATTATAATAAGTGAGTTCATTATTTTTATTTAGTTTAAAAGATAATACAGACTGATTTCAAATATAAGTATCCAAATTGTCAAATATAAGTTACTTAACAATAAAAAAGTATTTCATTTTATTACAATATAATATAAATTGTCTAATAAATAATAATTTGGTCTTCAAAATTTTCATGGATCTCTAATATATAAACAATTAAAGTAACAGGCCACCCAGGCCCCACGTCAGAGAGTAGGTACGTAAAAAAATCACATCGGCAGTCAAAGGTTAACCCTAGAAAGATAATCTTATTTTGACCTTCAGATAATGATACATCTGAAAGACTTACTGAAGTATAAAAGTGTATGTTTGACATATTATCACACTTAAACAGTTCAAAGGTAGTTGAATAACTAGTTTAGGGTTTTGCACTTCGCATACCCTATCTGTTGGTAGTGATTAATCTTGTGTGTTTTTAAATAAATAACAACCTTTACTTGCGTCGTTCTGTTTATTGTTTCCCTGCCATTAAATTAACGTCAATTTATGGTCAAGTTAGCAAACAACTTGTAGATTTATTTACCTTCGACAAAGTTTGTTTTCAGTTTTAATTTCATTTTTTAGTTTTAATCTGAGTTGCGGAAATATTGAATCCGTCTCAAACTAGTTGGCTTTGAAACTTTATCTACCTCCATCACAAGATTTTCTTTCGACTTTTATATAAAAGATTTCCCCACACTTGAGGCAAAACGAAATATGTATTTAAATCCTTCGGAAAGTCGATCCGTTTCCAATTACATATCAATCCGCCGAACAAAGCCATAGAAAGTTGGAGAAAATCATTCGATTTGAGAGACTTCCTGAACTCTAAACTGAAGCCTTACGACGGATGGGTAGGTAGATAAATACATCACAACCCCACTGATGTCTTCGGATCATCCGAGCACGACTGAAGCTTTATAACTTTAAGTTTGCTAAGTCTAATCTTCGCAAGGCACACATAATATTCAGTATGCATAACACAACGCTTCTCTTTTAAGCAATGTTTATGTAGAGATTATATTTTAGTTTTTTTTAATTTAACCACTCAGGCCTTGAGCCTATTTTGTTAGGCGGTCAAAATATTTGCAATAAAATCCAAATAAATAGAATATTTCTGAATTCATCCAAAAGCTAAAAACTGTTTTTAAAAGGTAATGAAATAGGTACGCTTTCAAATTTTATAATTCGAATAAGCTATAATTTTTTAAGAATAAAATTTTTGAATGCAAACATAAAAGAGTTTTAAAAATGGCTCACCTTAAGTTTTTCAAAATAAAATTATTGATAACAATAAAAGGTATGTGTATTTTATTAGGCAATAGTAATATAAACATCATCAACGTCTCACTTTTATGTATTTTCATGTAAAAATAATTAATAAAAAATTCCCAAAGTTTTATAATTTTTTTCAAATCGCGGCGGGAAATTGACTCATAAACGTGTACATTTTAATTATTTTGTGATATTTTTTGATTTAAATATAAAGCGTGGTGTTTTCTCTTTCTATGAGACCTACGTGTACCAGTTGTTCCGAAAACCAAACAAAATAGCCGGAAATATATTTTATAAATACAACCGTCAAATGAATATGAATGGTCACCGAGAAATCTAATATTTCTGAATAAATTAGTTTCTTCAGGAGCGATAAAATTGAAAACAATCTATTATTGTCAAAACAGCTACTACCAGATCTGAAGATCAAGAAATTGCTAGTCGGACAACGTGCTTACCAACCCATAGAAGATGAAAGAAAATATTGGCGAGAGAAAATCGCAAGGAATTTTGTGAATTGGAACAAATTAATCAGAAGCCCAGAAATTGCCGTCGAGAGGTAAGTTTAATTTCTCCCCTGAATTTCACCAGTATAAGTTAGTCGATTATTACAGCATAATTTATATCGGTTATTATCTATTGTGTTTGCGCAATGTGGATTAGAGTTAGTAGCATAATGTATGTTTATAGCAGTGGCATATTGTGCAACATTCCGATGTAAGGTACCTGACAACATGGCACTGTGGGAATTTAAGATACCTAACCTATATACAATTGTAAACCTCTGGAGGGGGAATGTTGTCAGTAAATCTGGCTTACCAGCAAATAGCTACGTGGCCCTAATTACTTATTGACGGTGAAATGAAGGGGTGAAAGTTTCAGACATTGACAAGGATACATTTGATACAATTCTATTTCCTACTTAATCCCACTAGAAATCTACTAGTTAACCCACATCAAGTAATTTGTCATCAGCTGGGATGGCGTGTTGATACTGGTGATCACAGATAAAATTGGCACGGATTCTATTGCTGGAATTACAAGAAATGAGAATAAAAAGTAATCGCAATTCCCACATGAGAACAACAGTAAATTATTTCGTAAAGTAAATTATTTTAAATAAACTCGCTAATCAAAAAAGAAGACTGCAAAACTTTTGAAATCAACCAACATTTTTCTGATAATACAACTAGTTGAATAAGAATGATACCAGAGTTCGTTGACCATATAAATTTAAATGCATTTCTTAATACGCTTCATATTTTGTTAGTCGAGTATTGTGAATATAATCCACCATTGTCTTAAGCCTCGATGACACACGGCGAGTTTACAAGCTACTATCTGGGAAATTCACTATCTGTTAGTAAACTCGCCCAGTGTCATCGTGTTACTTGCTAACTAGCAGCGACTAGCAGATTGTTGACAATCTACGAAAAAAAGTTGAAAGGTCGTCAACTTTACTCGCCTACACGCTTACTCCGCTTGCTCGTGATTGGTTTATTTATGTTTCCAACATGGCTTCCGATAAACAGCTGATTTCGGCTGTCAAACATCTGAAGAATTAGTTCACTAGTTACTGTTATTATTAGTTCACTAGTAGTTATTCTAGTTACTGGCGCTAGCAGCGGCCTCAGTTTCCTACGCTTCTGAGCGAGTGGACAGTTTTGTGTGTCATCATGACAATCTCTCTCGCCGATTTACCCGTTTTTAAAAATTAGTAGATAGTAGCTTGTAACTCACCGTGTGTCATCGAGGCTTTACTAATCTTGTTGTTTAGCTGTCAAGGATATATTTTAAGCTAATAACTATATTTAATTACATGGATTTCGAACAGGCGAAACGTTTATAGATTTATGGCAACATTTTGCTCAATACCAAATTTACTTTTAGGCTCTATAGCGCTGATACAGTTATTTTTGTTAATTATGAACACGATGATTCTTACAGATCTCCACATATATTTCTAATTTTTTGAAGTGAAATTTCTATAACACCGCTGTGATTTGGATTTCAGATGAAACGGAAATGAAGATTACTGCACCAGCGACGCATTAACTGCACTCATTGGCCGTTTTTATTATGATGTCACTTTTAAAGGGTCCTATTGGTTGAATATATGAAACGGAAGTTACGCTAATCTGTGCTCATTGGTCGCTTTGATTATGACCTCACTTTTCAAGTATTAGTTGAGATTGTTTTGGTAAAATTTCGCTTCTACCATGTGTTAACTGCACTCGAATTTTTTTTATCTATCTTTATATATCAATGAAGTCATGTATTTTTTGTGACAGAAGATTAGTGCCAAATTAATAGCATATCAAATTGAATCGAGTGATGTAGCAAAAAAACAAAGATAGTTTTAAATTCCAAATTAAAAACTAATTTTAAAGAGCAAATGCATGGGCCTGGTATATAAGTTGATTTTAAACTGTTCTCGGTTGAAATTTCTAGTTTAGCTCGGCTTGGAACACAATCCGTGTATATGTCTCAAGCCTGGATATCACCACAATACACGGATTGTCTATTATATGATTTTAATATAGGATCGTGTTTCTTTTTTTTAAACCAAACTACTATCCACGTGAGCGCTATATTAATCTTTTCTACTTTCATTGGGAGATGGCAATTTTTGAAAATGTTAACCAATTTATTTCATAAACCTAAAATATTTTTAGCCAGTAGATTTACGAGGTGATTTTTAAAGAAGTTCTCTTTCACTTCTTTTAATTTTAAAAAGAATTTGTTTGCTGGAATCGTGCATTCATGAACTCAACAGCTGAAAACAAACTGTCCTGAAGTGAAAACAATTAAAATCCCTTATCAGATTATTTCAGATCACTTATCAATTAATAACATCGACATGCTCGATGAATGCAATAATTCATACTTATAAAATTAGGCAATTTACGAAAATTTCGTTGGTATGGAAGCGTTAAACATTATTTAAAAATATTTTAGGATGTCAGAGTTGATTAGCCTCGGTGTCTAAAAAGGGAACTATTCTTTGGCCTATCAAGGCTTGAGCAGCTGAATTAGCCTGCTTAAATTTGAATTTGAGCTAGGAATGCCATCTCAGCGAGGATACGGACTGGCAACGCCGGGCCGTACCAAGGCAATACTGAAAACCAGCTACATTCCAGGAGAAATCCTTAATTATAGCAAAACAGTGACCTTTTTGTCAATAGACTCAATGATAAATAAACACAATGTATAATATTCTACAAAATCTATTGATGAATAAACGTTTTTATTATTATTATATACATTTAGGAGGAAGAATATTTTTTGAGTGACGGACATATAAATCCATACCTCCAACTGCGATGCAAGACGGGGGGTCGAGAGATTCTGGCTGGAGAGGATAAAGGACCTCCCTCAACCAATCTCTGGCGACCCTGCCCACCACGCAGCAGGTGGGCTAACGCATCGGCCGCCAAGACCTGGACAAACCTCACCCCGTGAACCCGGTCACCCCTGCTAAGTCACCAAACGTAGCGAACCACTTGGGGTGACCTATGGCAGAGGTGTCGGTTATCCAATAAATGGTTCCTGTGGCGGCGGTACCCGCCGCACAAATTAATATATAATAATAATGCAAGAAATCAAAAAATCAAAAAATCAAAAAATCAAAAAATCTATTAATCGCGTGTTGACTTATTATTCGAAAATCAAATGTCAAATTCAAAACGCCATAGTTCGTGGTTAAGTTAAGTTAAATTAAAATACATCAAAGAAAAGTTAGATGGGCCTAGAATTTCTTGCAATGTAAAACTTAATTAGTGACGTAAGAACAAGAACTCACCGCTCTGATTTTCTGACTCGTGGTTAGATACCAGGATTAAGGTAGGATATATACACTATCTTAAATAATTACATAAATAATGTTAAGTTGATTTTAATCTCTAACCTTATCCGGGCACCCCTACTAAGTCACCAAAGTTAGCGAACCATTCGGGGTAATCTATGGAAAAAAGGCGTTGATTAGCCAATATATAATACCTGAGGCGGCGGTACTAATATCCGCCTCCCAAATATTTGTATAAAAAGAAATTTTGTTTCAAACTGAAGTTGACCCATTCACGGTGCTTCTACCCCTTCGCCATAAATCCCATCCCACCGCAGCATACGGGCTGAACCTTGGCCGGGCCACCACAAGTAATTGGTTTAGTTTCCCGTAACTCGAAGACGCTCACCTCTTAGCTGTACGTCACACGCCCATAACCTAATTGCCTGGCTCCTTTTTACCTGAACCGTTATATAAGTGATATAATTAATTGCAATAAGGAACTCCAGTGAAAAATATTATGGCTTTAAAAAAATATGTTCATACAGACCAATGAACGCTGATTCTGAATATATAAGTTTTATTTCATAATATTAAACGCAGAGTTCTTAAAAAAATATTAAAAGTGCATTTTTAAACCTCTCGTCGATACACACTGTAAAGTTGGTATTACTGAATGGTTAGTGCTGACGTCACGCGTCACCAGTCATTGTATTGAAACTTTGATTATGTAGGTATGACAAAAGCCATCAGTATTAACAACATTTCATGTTATTCGTTATTTCATACTGTTTATAGAGATTTTGTTGTTGTATTTATTGAAACAATATTTAAGCCTAAATAATTCAGTATCAAAACTAGAGGTATCTCTATTATTTAAAATATTAAAAAACTTTAAACTGTACGAAAAAATCTTATAAATATACTATATCATAATTGCTGTTATCGTTTGCCTACACTTTTGTGGGTGATTCTTCATTTTTGATAATATTGATTTTAAAAGCTAAAAAAATAATAATTTCAAACAATTTTTATACCACTCTCTCGCAATAATATTCAACAATATAATAATATAATAAATAATAATATGATGAATAAATAGTTCCACCTAAATAATATTTTAACTTATCGAATAGTATCATCTTTCTTCCGTATAATTGTCATTTAAAATGACAACGCCTGTTGAAAGTAAATAAAACTATCGATGGGTGATGATGTCACGCAATCCACCATAGATACGGTGATTTTCAGGGGGTCTTGAAAAATTAAAACTTTGACAATTATTTTGACTATTAAAACTAACTATAAAAATAAATATGCAGTTATTTAAGTGTGAAGATCTTAATTCATTAAAAAAAAATTAAAATATGGACTGGAGTTCTCTATTAAAGCAAACACATGGCAGTTTTACTGGTCTTCGTATATTTAATCTTCTACCAGAACACATTCAAAATAAAATTATGGCTGAATGATGCAGATGTTGAAACACTTTTCCTATAAATTCTAAGTAAATCTTCATGCTTCACTTATCAATACAATTCTACTGTAACTTCAAGACTTTAACGTTATTTACTTTCTTGAAACTTTAACAAAAAACCAACAAACTTTTGTGTCACTTTTTTACTACCATATTTTCACAGATACCTATATTTTTAAACTTTGACTTTAAAATTTACATTTTTCTACTTGTACCTATTGATGTAATTTAGCATTAGATTTTTTACTTGTACCTATTGATTGTATTGATGTAGGCCGAACGCAACATCAGATGAGAGTAGAGATGTCAGGAGTTCCACTAAAGAACACCAAGGAGTTTGTCTACCTCGGGAGCAAAATAACATGGGACGGTCGGTCTAAGAGCGAGGTCGACAGCCGTATGCACCAGGCTAGGCTTGCTTTCAATAAAAGGTCGAAAATAATAGAATCAAATAATATAGACCTGAAACTGAGAATACTCCTCATCAAGACCTATGTATGTAGTGTCTTGATGTACGGCTGCGAAACATGGTGCCTATCCGAAAGAGATAAACGGAGAGGCTTTTGAGATGTGGTCCTATAGAAGACTACTAGGAATTTCCTGGAGAGACCACATCACAAATGAGGAGGTTCTCCAAAGAATCGAAGGAGGAAGGCACCTGCTCAGGACCTTGTCCGAAAGGCGCGCAAGATGGATCGGCCATGCAATAATAAGACAAGAAGGCCTCTTGCATGCCATAATGGAGGGTATGACCGAGGGGACAAACGCTAGGGGACGCCCACGCCGAGAGTACCTGGAGGACCTGCTGCTCATCATATGCAGAATTCAAAAGAGCCGCACAAGACAGGGAAGAGTGGAAGGTAGTTTTGAAGACCATTTTATTTTATTTAAAACTAGCTGGTCACCGGCATGCGTTGCAATCCATTCAAAGAAATATATTAATTCTCCCTGCATGTCCTTTCCCATGCGTCCCCGTTCCCTTCCACCTTCCCCGCCTTTCCCCTCCTTCGTCTCTTCTCTCTCCGCGAACCCCACCTCCCTCGTTCCCATTCCCCCTGCCTTTCCTGCCCGCCGCTAAAATACATGAAATACACACATTTTCATTTATACAAATTTCATAACGCCAGAGCTTACCATGATATATAGCCTGTATGTTATTCTGATGTATGAGCTATATTATTGTAAAGCTTCATTAAAATCCATTCAGTATTTTTTTGCGTGAAAGAGTAACAAACACACATACATCCATACAAACTCTCGCGTTTATAATATTACTAGTAAGTAAGATTGTATTTTGCCTTTAGAAGGGTGCAGACCAAAGATATTCAAATGCAGAAGAGATATGGTATGGTGTCAGCGCAACTGTCGCCGGACTACGCGCTAATTAGCGTAGTTTTCATACAAAAAGAGCTTGTTCATTTCGTTGATTTTTTGAAAATGTGTATTAATATTGCTTAACAATACATTTTGAATAAGGAAAGAATTCGTTCATTTAGTTTAACGTTCGTTTGGTTTATTCTTTAATTATTTGTTATTTTAGTTTATTTGTTAATTGGTAAACGATATCGGCGACACCCGGAAGCGCAGACCCACATAGTAAAAACAGCAGATAGCACATCTACTTATATTTCAATATCTTTGGTGCAGACCCATTTTCGACTGTTGATATTTTGTGTGTAAGAAAGAGGGGCATCATGAACAAAAGCAAAACAATCAGCGCATTGACATTTGACATTTTTGAATTTATGGAATTCACTCACTGCTCAATATTATACCTTATCACAATATTGATGCAGCTCTTTCAAAAGATGAGAATTCGTTCCATGAAAAATGTATGTGGAAAAGAATATTCTTAATAATTTTTTTTTTTCGTGATTTTTTCCGATATATTAATAGCTATTCTGCTATTTCGGGGTGGAGACAAATCCAACAAATCAAAGATCGTAAAAATCGGTCCACCGTTCTCGAGTTATAAATGGTGTAACTAACCCGATTTTTTTTATGGTAAGTAATGAAAATAGTATGTAATTTTATAATAATTATAATTTCGGGAGGCAAATTTTCGGGGATCAATTGTCGGGTCACCATGTAATATTTAAATTTATATGTTTTTCTTGTTTAATAATAATTAACTTTTATTTGAATTTCATTATTTTAAAAAGAAAAATCAATAAATAAAAAAAACGACAAAAACAAATTCGATCTTGCCAGGATTCGAACCTGGAATCTTCTGATCCGTAGTCAGACGCGTTATCCGTTGCGCCACAAGACCCGTCCTGAGGGCCGCGGTATTTCTGCAACACACCACAAAGAGATTCTATTTCTGGGGGAGTACAACAATGTAGATACCTAGATTATCTACCTACCGAATGAAACACCTAATTTGATAAAATTATGTTTCGGAGCGAACTTTTGAGTGTATCTGCATGCACTTAAAGTAGTTCAAACTGGTTCGAACTATCGTGATTTATATTTGGGTGTTATGGCGCTATCTCTTTCTTTAGTCAACGTTTCGGACACCATTACAGTGTGTGGCAGATGTAAAATGCCCTGAAGATGGATACTGTAACCGTCTGTAACGGTCTCAAATCGTATCTGAGGAACGATTCTGTATCTTTTGTGGATAAGGAAAAGTTTCTGTACGGAATCGGCTGTCAAATTTGTGGGATTTTTATGGCTGTCAATTGCTTTTTCGATGGATGAAGTCAGATGTCACCGATTTTAACTACTCAGTTTGAAACATTAAATACTGTTAGTATACCTATATAATTATTTATTCATATAATGTACGTTTAAAGCTATATACATATCATGGATTTGACATTTGCGAAGTTTCTTTTCAATATAAATTCGCATGAATTACTTATATTGCCGAAACTAAGAACCTATTTTGCGCACGTACCTAAATAGTTGTTTTTTGTAGTAGTTGATGAAATGAAGTGTAATTTATTAATTTGATCTGTGCGCAAAAGTGTGGCGCTTGTTTGAATAAGTAAGCCCCCGCTACCCGAATGTCTACCGATTTCTTACATAATATCTCCCTTAAACATTTGAAGTTTTTAAACTCTTAAAAAAATATATGTTATTTTTTAAGATAATGTCTAGATGCGTTCCACACCGAAATGTAAAATATGTGAAATTCCCTCGATAGAAAACAACCGCAAAGTATACTCCGAAAATTATTCTTATAAAAACATGTGTGTCAGTTATTTTACAAGTCATAGTTGTGAAAAAAATTACAATATGTCTTTAAATGATACTTAAGACGCCTTTCACGAGATTTTTGCTCTATTTTAAACGAGTCGTGTTTTAATAAACATTTTCACAATTTTGGCATCGATTTTATCGCTTTAAACATTAGCGCGCTCTTTTAACATTCGTAATTACTAATTACATATCTATCCATCTTCTTCTTTTTGAGCGTGGATGCGGCGCCTTGATGTATTTCCTCTAAACTAAAATATGCGACAGCTGACATCATCTGACATCGGCTCACATCACCTACAGAAAAAGCAACTGAAAGCCATTGAAAACCACACAAATTTTACAGCCGATTTCGTATGGGATTTTTTCTGTTTCTTCAAAAGACAACTTGTTTAGGACACCTGTCCGCGTTCACTTTGCAGTAGTCCCAAAATACGGTAAAAATACAGTACCATGAATCTCCTTATTCCGATTTATCAGTATGATACATACTTTTCCTATTTTGCATAATTTTATTTTTAAATAAACAATAAATAACATTCTTTTAGCTTGTTTTACATTGACGTTATGTAAAGAAAAACTTATTGTTTGTAGATTTTAAGCCTTAGTTTACAATACTTAAAAAATATTTTACTACCTATATTTTCACGCTTTTTCAATTTTGAGTAGATATAAAGCAACGTGTGATTAAAAAATATTTAATTATCTATTTAATTCCCCTGGGAGGCCATGGGGACACCGGTGTCCCCTACGAAATTAAAAAAAAAATATATGCGATTTTAACCCTTATGTATAAAGAAACTGTATGAAAACAAGGTCAAAATCGCTTGCACTCATATCTCTTTAGGTAGGGTAAAAGATTTCGTTCATGTGGCAACATTAGAATTTTGTAATTAATTTATCTGTGACTTCAGACCGCTGTCAAAACCGAAAAGTCGTCAGTTTTAGCATTTTTGTTCCTTTTTTAAATGCGTATAAAGGTATTTATTTATTATCAATCACATTTCAAATGTGTTTTTTCACGTAGGATGTCTATTCAGGTTTATGTAAAAATAACAATATCAGTTCATTTTCATATTTATACGGATATTTAAGCAAAATTCGGGAAGCCAATTTTTCGCGCCTTTGTTCTTGGCTACCCAGGGGAAAGATAAAAGAAATTTCATCGGACAGCAAAATGATATCTATATTTTTTACTCCAAATATGCTGAGTAATCGCTAGTTAAAACCCCTCGGGTACATGCTGTTACACCCTGTACATTAATTGAAATAATAATGCAAACTAACCGCAAACATCCCATAACTAATAATAAGAAAACATCATTTCCTAACACAATATCGAGTTAAGAAGTTGTATGCCGGTTTCCATTACATTAAATCTCGAAGTTGGCCAAACAAATTGTCGTTTTCGTTTAAACAACACAGTCATATAAATCCAGCGACCCACTCGCATTGGGAAAACAATGAACTTCCAGCAGTAACAGCGTGTCTACGAGGTCGTACCGAGCAGCAAATTCACAAGTTTGCGAGAAAATACAAGGAAACTTTTAAACAAGTGGTTTCTGTGACTGGTATCGCACAGAGCTTGCACGCATGTGGTATTACTTGTGAAACGGGCCTTATATCCCAGCATTGTGAAGACAGAATGCATGTTTTCCGAAGCTGAGTCGTGAATAATTTGCGAATATCCGCACTTAGGATGGGATTTATATATCCTCTCTATGGAATAGGTTTATTACGGACGAGTATTTAGAGCGTTTAACCAGCCAGCGGACGAAAATCCACATTTCGTTGAAAGTTGTTCTTACGACCGTGCAGGGCGGTTACAATGAGAAAGATTAATTATTCTCCGTACCAGCTTTTTAAAATTATAACTCAATATCGAATTTATTTCAATCCAAATTAGCTTTAATTTATACCTTCATCCAAAAATGCTGAAAGGCGTGATAATAAAACTATAAAAATAATGTACTTTTTGTAATTATTTTTTGATTATAAGTATTTATCATTTTTCAATAAAGTCTAAATTTAATAAGAATGTTAAAAAAATCTGAAATATATTAGTTATATTAGTAAGTGCGCAAATAAATACACAAATGGACCAATTTTCGTCAAGAAACACATGTACGTACATATTTTTTAATGATTTTATTGAAACTAAAATTAAAATTCTGAAACATGCGTTTGCTAGATAATGTAGTGATTTATTTTATTGCATGATTATATTATTTGAAATGGGTGTGGTATAATACAAAATCTTTTTTGAAAATTTAACAAATCTGCCAACGACCTATGGAATAAACTTACTATACTAAAAATTAAAAAAAAAATTTCAAAATTTATTACATGCGAAGGCTAGATAAAAGAACAATCTTTCGAAATCCATTTATAATTTTTTGTGGAAAAGAGTCAATACGTCTAAAATCTGATTTGAAAATGACATATTTCTGGTTTTCTCTGGTAATGCCCTCTTAAGCCGCCGCTACCCGAATTTCTACCAATTTCTTACATATCTCCCTCAAATGCGTTAAGTTTTAAAGCTCTTAAAAAAACATCTGTTAATCTTTAATATAATATACAGACATTCCAAATTCCCTCGATAAAAAAAAATCGCAAAGTATGCTCCAAAAATGATTATAAACAAGTTTGTTTCAGTTATTTTACAAATTATATGTATGTTAAAATTCACAGTGTTTCTTTAAATGCTGTTTAAGACAACCCACACGAGATTTTTGCTCTATTTTAAACGAGTCGTGTTTTATTAAACATTTTCACAATTTTCGCATCGATTTTGTCGCTTTAAATATTAGCGCGCACCTCTGACATTCGTAATTTCTCTCCATCTTCTTCTTTTTGAGCCCGGTTGCGGCGCCTTAAGGCTCTATGAACAAGATGGAGAGATACGAAATTACGAATGTTAGAGGAGAGAGCTAACATTTGCGGCGACAAAATCGATGAGAAAATTGCGAAAATGTTTAATAAAACACGACTCGTTTAAAATAGAGCAAAAATCTTGCGGGCGTTATCTTAAACAGCATTTAAAGAAACCCTGTGAATTTTTTCATACATATAACTTGTAAAATAACTGAAACAAACGTGTTAATAATAATTTTTGGAGCATACTTGGCGATTTTTTTCTATCGAGGGAATTTTATAAAATTTACGTTTCGGCGCTGGCAAAGTCTAGATATTATCTTAAAAAATAACATATGTTTTTTAAGAGCTTTAAAACTTACCGTGTTTAAGGGAAATAATATATGTAATAAATCGGTACAAATCCGGGTTGCGGGGCCCTTAGGACTTTTGACAAATAACTTCAACCCACTAGAATTCATAGAAACAAACGGGGTGTGTGTCACTCATATTTTTCTGTAATAACTCTGATATTAAATTTTTTGTAGTTTTTCCTGTAAAAAAATGGGGTGAAATGCAGATCCCGCCAATGTCAGGGAATTTAATAAAAATGCATTTTTTAGATGAGAAAAGTGTGGAGAAGATGAATAAAAAATAAATTAAGGCGCGCTCGGCAAAATTGAGGGAGATACAACCATTCAAAGTATTTAAAATTTCACTTCGCGAGTTGATATTGACAATCCGTTCGCCATTTTTTCATTGCTTATGTTGGATCCCAGACCTAATACAGAATTAATAGTACGCCAGAATCACAAACCATGTTACTCAAACCTAGCGTAGCCGCTAAACCACTTGAAAACTGGGATGTTTTTCTTGCCTTGACTTAGTAGGCGTTATAAAGGGGCACTTTTTTTGTATCACAAACCATGTTTAGCGTATTAGGTTATGTCAAAATGGCGGGCGGAATGTCAATATCAACTCGCGAAGTGAAATTTTAAATACTTTGAACGGTTGTATCTCCCTTAATTTTGCCGAGCGCGCCGTAATTTTTGTTTTATTCAGCTTTTCCACACTTTTCTCATATAGAAAGTGCCTTTTTATTTAATTTCCAGACATTGGCGGGATCTGCATTCCTCCCAAAAAATGTTTCAATCGTTATAAATTAATTTATAAACCCCATATTTGTTGAACAAATCACCATTGCAAATTTAAATTTATCGAAGCATTTGAAAAAGTGGTTTCTGCGGTTTATATCAGCAAAACGGCACGCATTATATGTTATGGTTGTTGTGAAGCCAGAATGCACGATTTACGAAACAACCCACGGCCAGAATTTAGCGGCAACTTTGCACTGTGAATAATTTGTGAATATCCGCACTAGGAGAAGCTTTGTTTTTCATGTACTGGGTAAGTTTTAAAATGGAAATGATTTTCATCTTCACCGTTAATTTAAACTAAACTTTTTTAGCATCGTTGTGATTTGAAACTCGATGAAACGGAAAAGAGCAACACTAAAAATAGGTAAACATATACATCTTTTGGATTTAACCTGCGTGAGAATGAGATGGCAATAAAACATTTATTTAATTCGCGGGAACTCGGTTCTAATAAAAAACGATAAATCCACAGTCCCACGCAAGTCTCATTTGGTCTAGTGCTACAACCTCAGCCGCCAGACATTTAGTGGACCAGGGATCGAATCCTACAAAATCCAAAAAAAAAGTATTTTTGTAAAATCAATATCCAATCTTCAACCACTCCAAAATTATTTTTAATATTAATCACTAAAAAATATACGTTTATGTATTTAAAATAAAAATAAATAAAATAAATAAATATAAATAAAAATAAATAAAAATAAATAAATATAATAAAATAAAAATAAAAAATAAACAGGCAAAAGAAAACACAAAATAAAGCGACATCTAGCGACTCCTAGGAAGAAAACACAAATATTGATAAGATGATCAGGTAAAGGAAAAAATGCACAAGGAATTGGACGACAAAATGATTAAAAAAAGTGTTTCGTAGTCTCCCCACTTTTATTTGGGTTTCACTTTTGCCGCGTGTGAATTGTACACTCTGATTTTTTTTTAATATTGAAAGCTTATTGTTCAAACGGTCTTGTACTACCTATATTCGTATCGCTAATTTAATTAAAGTCACGTGTTACCATGCAGTACAACTTGTTAAACCCATATTTTTTCTCCTTTTGGTTCATGTTTGCTTAGCGGTATATAAAGATATTTTTAATACAGTCTGCATGACACAACAGAGTTGTGGACGCCTAAATCTGGGTTTATCTCGAAGAATTGTAGCGTTAAGGTTGGTGTTTTTGATTTTTATATTGAACATAATGAATAAAACATTAAATAAAATCCAATCACTTTGTACATACCACTTTTATCAACATGTTTCGAAACCAATGGTACCTTCGTCAGGATAAAATTAAAATTGATAAAAAAGACTAATAATATTCATCCTAGACCTGCAGAAACGTCAATAGATGTCGCGAATTAAAAATAAAATGGATAAAAATTTATCCAGACTCTATCTACATAGCATTTAATTCGAGTTGAAGCTTGCAATCAATATTATATATTAGGTCCTTACATATGAAATTGGCGTTTTGTATGGGAGGAACATAAGGTCGATTTTTTATAATATAATATATTTATTTAATCAAAGTATGTACCATTGCTATCTATGCACTTTTGCCATCTCATAGGTAGTTCATCGATCCCTTTACTAAAAAAACCATTCGGACGGGAATCAATAAAATCTTTAAAGGGGATTTGGACTGCCCCATCGGAGTTGAATTTTTTCCCTTGCAAGAAGTTATCCAAATTTAAAAAACATAGTAATCTGTTGGGGCAAGGTCCGGAGAGTACGGTGGATGTCTTAGACATTCCAATTGAAGCTCCTCTAATTTGGTAGCCGTCTGTTGTGCAGTGTGTGGTCTAGCATTCTATCGCGCGTTTGTTGATTTGCTTCACTCAATTCGTGAGGTACCCACCTTTCAAGCTTTTTCACCTTCCCAATTTGATTCAAGTGGATTAAAACAGTTTTATCACTAACACCGCAGCCTGCAGCTAACTCGGACGTGGTTTGCGATGGATCCGCTTCCACACTAGCCTTCAATTCTTTATTATCAACTTTGGTCTCCGGCCGTCCTCCGGCAGGTCAAAATTTCCAAAACGTTGGAACCAAAAACGCACTGTGTTTTCTTTTGCGACACCGTCGCCGTACACATCATTAATCCTTCGAGCCGTTTCTGCAGCACTGGTACCACGGTGGAACTCGTACTCTTAAATACCGCGATATTTCAAGTTTTCCATTTTTTAAACTAAGTGACGCAAATAAAAAAAAACAATTAAGGAAAAAAACAAATGAATTATAATTTTCGAAACACAAATACATGAGTAAAAGGCTGTATAAATTTGAATTTGGAATTCCTAACCAAAGAGAAGATATTTGAGATCATAGTTGCCAGTACGGCAAAACGCCAATTTCATATGTAAGGACCTAATATAAAGATAGCAGCAAATAATATGTGCGTTAAGAAAATGAAGAAAACGTTGGTATTTCTTAGTCGAAGTATGATAAATGATAGTTAAAAGTGACCGAATTTGATATGAGTTACGTAGCTCAATCGGTAGAGCACTTGCCATGTAAGCAAAGGGTCCTGGGTTTACGTCCCAGCGGAGCCAATATCTTTTTCTGATTTTTCTGTCTCCAGATTTTCGATTAAGTTTCGCTAATATTGTCTTCATTTAATTAAACAAATAAGTTCCTGTAGGCAATGATATAAAAAACAAATACATAAAAAGGTAGTACACATATTATTTTGTGTATGAACCATCGCAATCAGTGAAATCCTATGTTAAATAAATATATCCTAAATTAAATTGTCCTATCTCAGCAGGACTAATCACTGGCTTCCGGTCGCAATGAACACTGCCGGGAATAGGGATGCACCCGCACACATTCTCCACGATATATTGTGAGGCAAAATAACTATTAAACTTTAACCCCCTTAACTCCAGAACTAATTTGAGGATAGTGACCCGCTAATATGCAAAGTTCGAATGAGCAAGTAGTATTTTACTAAATGTATTTTGGAACAAAGTTAACTGAAGTGTAGGGAGAGAAATTATCGTTTTCCGGTTAAATAAGTTCTGCCCACTTTTCAATATTACTACCAAACTTGTTCAAATTGTTTTAGAATCATTTTAGCACCGAAGTGATTTATAAGGGGGTTTAATTTCAACTATTACCGATATCTAATTATATATTATTACAATAAGGAACTCCAGTGAAAATTATTCTGACTTTAAAAAAATATGTTCATATAGACCAATAAACGCTGATTCTGAATATATAAGTTTTATTTAATAGTATTAAACGCAGAGTTTTTAAAAATTATTAAAAAGTTCATTTTTAATCGGGTCGTAAAACCACGCCGTCCAGGTGACGTCACTGTTCAACGTGTCGTGACGTCACCGTAAAGTCATTGTATGAGATTGTATCATATGACACAATCAAAGATATTGAAATATAAGTAGATGTGCTATCTGCTGTTTTTACTATGTGGGTCTGCGCTTC
Organism: Limnephilus marmoratus; assembly: GCA_917880885.1. Lineage (NCBI taxonomy): Eukaryota > Metazoa > Arthropoda > Insecta > Trichoptera > Limnephilidae > Limnephilus > Limnephilus marmoratus. Next base: position 15,911,918 of record OU862911.1, read on the forward strand.
CGCGTGTCGCCGATATTGTTTACCAATTAACAAATAAACTATAGAACAAATAATTAACGAATAAACCAAACGAACGTTAAACTAAATGAATGAATTCTTCCCTTATTCAAAATATATTGTTAACCAATATTAATGCACATTTTCAAAAAATCAACGAAATGAACAAATTCTTTTTGTATGAAAACTACGCTAATTGGCGCGTAGTCCGGCGACAGTTGCGCGGACACCATAGCATATCTATTCTGTATTTGAATATCTTTGGACACAATCCATCGTATTAATTTATTGGTTTATTTACATACTATTTATAGAAATTTAGTTGTTGTGTTAATTGAAACATTATTTAGGCCTAAATAATGTTTCAAAAATAAAGGTATCTCTTATTAGTTTATTTCTATTATTGAAAATATTAAAAAGCTACCGCACAAAAAAATAGTAATGCTATTTCTAGGGAGAATACTTCGAACAAAGGAATTCAAAATGGCGGCAGTAGATCAGTTGATTGTCCGATCCTATACTAATTTTTAAAGAGTGATGACGTCACACGATTCACCATACGTTCGGTAGTTTTCGGGGGGTCTTGAAAAATTAAAACTTTGACAATTATTTTAACTATTAAAACTAACTCTAAAAATAAAAGTAAAAATGCGATTATTTAAGTTAGAAGGTCATTATTCATAAAAAAATGTTTAAAAATTGAACTGGAGTTCTCTATTGCCGTCAACTTAATCGCTGGGTCAAATGTTCAACACTTCTTTTTGTGTCATCTCCTAATTCAAGACAATAGCCGTTTTACAGCGTGTCTGTATTTTTATCCATATAAAAAGAACCCATTCGATTCAATTCCATAGCCATGACAACTATTGACGATATTCATTTCAGATAACGTGTAAGAGTTTCTGTAAAAAATCCCTTTTCTGATAAATGGGTCAAGGAATTTTCGGTTCACAATTCAAAATTCATCAATTTTGACACCGGTTCATATTTTAGTATCCTAGTTACATTATTGTATAAAGATGTAGAGTGGATATAGCGCTTATCCATTCGATAGTGAAAACAATATTTTTTTCTTCAATGTTTGCAAAATTACTATGCGGCGCTATTTTAATTAAATGAAAACAAATCAGTTTATATTTATTTATAATTTCTCACCATACATATGTTCTTATTTTTTTTACATACAAAAATATTAACCTTTAATTTAATCAAGTTATCAACGTGTTTCGATTTCAATGGTTACTTCGTCAAAATATCACAATAATGTTGGATATTAGCGACAATTATAGTGGCGTAACGGTGCATTTATATATATTTTTAATTTAAATTACAGATTTGTCTTACGCTTTCTTTCTTGGCATATTTGGAGCTGAAAGCTGAAAAATACTAACGTTGTTCTATTGCTACTAAAACAATACATTTTAGGAGCTAAAAAGTATTTTTTTGCGAATGGAACATTTAATTCAAGATCTTAAAACAGATTTAAAAATAAAGTTCACATTTTTCTCCGAAAACAGATATTGTGTATGTTCTCCAAAGTCAATTAGTCTCAATTGAGTTCTCGGATGGAAAAAGCTTGCTTTATTAATAATTATTATTATTCTCGGAACCGGTATTAATTTCCTTTGATAAAAAAAAATAAGATATCAAAAGAAGGTCTTTATGATTAATTGATGCGATGTAGGTTTTTCACATTTATTTATATTATTCCTTGCTTTTAGTGATTTCTTTTCGCGATTTCGTCGAACAGTATTTTTCACTGGGTTTTATGAATTCTTCGAAAGATTAAAAGACCGTATCATACCTTACGGCGTTTAATTAAATTAACACATGATACGATACGATACGATACGATTGTACCCCCCAGCCAGGAGCACTCCTGTCCCGGTGAGACCGGTACACCGAGGGGCACTGATTTGTTAGGACTGGAACACGTGCTCTGAGGATGGGAAGGAGGTTGGAGTTTAATCGACCGGTATACATGGCAACCTAATAAGCCAATATTGGAATTGAGGATGGGCAGGAATAAAGGAATGGATTGAGCGTTATGGCTTTTTTTTCTTTTCTTTTGACGCCTTCCTTCTTCTTGCCTCATCTCGGCTTTTCTTGTCTCTTCTTGTTTCTTCTCGTCTCTTCTGGGATTTTATCGTCTCTTCTTGGCTCTTCTTGGATCTTCTCGCAGCTGCTTGGTTCGTCTTGTCTCTTCTTGCCGCTTCTTAAATCTTCCCGCCTCTTCTCGACACTTGCTGCTTGTTCTTTTCTCTTCTTGCCTCTTCTCGTCTCTTCTTGGATCTTCTGGGACCTTATCTGTTCCTTATGTCTCATCTTGGCTCTTCTTGCTTCTTCTTGCATCTTCTCGCGCCTTCTGGGCTCGTCTCGGATCTTCAAACCTACTCTTCTTGTCTATTCTTGTCTCTTCTTCTCCCTTCTTGACCTTCTTGTATCTTCTCTTATCTTGTCTTTCCTTGGTCGATTTGGCTCTTCTTGGATTTTATTCCCCCTTCTTGGCTCGTCTTGTCTCGCTTTTCTTGCGGAGTTTAATCGACCAATACGTAGGTGCAGAAATAAAGGAAATGATTGAACGTTTGGTTTCTCGCTTCCCACTTCTTCTGCTTCCAACTACTCTACCGGTCTCTTCTTGCTTATTATTTTTTCGTCGTGGCTCTTTTTGGTTTTTACTTGACTTTTTTTATTATTTTCTTTCCACTTCTTCGTTTAATTAAATTAACACACTAGCAAAAACTCCTAAGATCTAGATCTTCCGATTTGTAAGGTGCCTCTTGTATTTATTATTTGTGCGTTTTTTATATCTATTTATACACTATTACCATATTCCTACCAATGAATGAAAAGAAAAATATGTATGACACTGACAATGCAGAATATGAACATTCTGATAATAGAGTTGGATACAATAAATAGATTTTTTTTAAATTTAAGAATGTGGCAGAAATGTTCAAAAATAATCGAATTTCATTTATATATATTGAGTGCAGCGAATTATAATTTCTAAGTGGTCGAAGAGTTTACCTACCTGGGCTTCATCATAACGCAGGATAATGAAGAAGACCAAGTAGAAGTAAGAAAGCGCATTACAGCCGCTAACAACACTAACTTCGCGTTGCTGCCAGTGTTCAAATCCCGAAACGTCCATAGAAAAACCAAAATAACCTTATATAAAACAATTATTAGAACGATCTTGGCCTATGGATGTGAGGCGGGAAAGCTGACAGCAAAGTCAGCGGAACAGCTGGACATCTTCGAAAGAAGGGTACTTCGAAGAATCTTAGGAGCGGTGCGAGAGGGAGAGGCATGAAGAATCCGCCACAATAATGAGCTCTATGATATTTAATTAAATGAAGACAATATTAGCGAAACTCAATCGAAATCTGGAGACAGAAAAATCAGAAAAGATATTGGCTCCACTGGGACATACCTAGATACTTAAATATCTACCTTCCTTTTAATATAAGCGGGTAGGTATTTAAGACAAGCATGTACCAAAATGTGAATAAGAAAAGTCAAAACACAGCGATGTCGTATTTGAAAAAATATATAATACTAGCTGGTCCCGGCATGCGTTGCTATGCCATTTAATAAAGAAATTGTTTCTCCCTGAGTGTCCTTTCCCATTCGTCCCATTCCCCTTCCGCCTCCCCTTCTTCTCCTGCATCCTCTACCCCTCTCGCGTTCCCACTCCGTCACCTGTCTATGATTTCAAAGGACATTTTGGTTTTGATTTATTAAGTATGGGAAAATTAGAAACATGCTTTTTCTCAACTGCATTTTTCACAGAACTACTAGTTTAGTAATTTATTTATTTACATCGTGTAGGTATGTACTTGTTTATCGAACCCTTAGTCTATTTGACCCCTGGAGGGGTCAACTCTCATAGAAATAGTTGTATCTCCCTTACAATCATAGTGAGAAATATAATATAAATGGTGTTAGAAAGATAAAAGATAACGCTTTATATTCAAATGTAAAAACCAAACAAAAACATAACTTTTGTGTTCTTTGGAGTAATATGTTGAAAAATTGAAAAAAAATACATTTAAAAATATTTTCAAATTTGCTAATATCCATACAGTTTTCCCAACTGTATTACGTACGCTTTTAAAATAGATCATATTCAGTATACAATCAATCTTTCATTTTCTTAACTTTTTATGTGTTCTGGAATCTCCAATAAAGCTCGAGGTTCGTCGAGATTGAAAATTACTTTATTTGATCGTGTTGTTTACAATTAATACTTTACTGGACCAAACGTCCGTTTTATGGCATGCTCTGAGTAATTCTGAAGCCAGTGAACTCGACAATGAAGGTGCCCAGCTATCGATAAATCATCGGCTATTTCCGTAACCGTTCGTGTATTAGATACGAACGGCGACAGTTGCCACTCTGCAAAGATACTACTTAACTGACATCTGTTGATTCGCTTCAAAACTACATACAACTATCTAGTTGCCACTCTACTAATGTACTACATAACTGACATCTGTTGAGACACCCCAAAACTATATGCAACTACCTAGTTGCCATTCTACTAAGGTACTACTTAACTGACATCTGTTGAAACACCTCAAAACTACATGCAAATATCTATACTTACAACATATGCTAAATAATACTATACACCAAACTTAACAATAATACAAAAACAATAAACGTATGCTGAACACAGACATACGAATATTTCGGTCACGTTCATTTCGCTAATGAATGAATGTAATTCGTAACTCGATTTGTTTTGTCTGGATTACCTAGACAAAGTAAGCAGAATTAGCAATCTACCCATTCTAGATAAAAAGGCCTAGAGGGTTGTTACATGTTTTTTCTGTTGTTAATCCATTCGAATTTGAAGAGATTAATTACACAATTCATTCATTGTTGATCAAAAACTAATATTTATAAAAAATATCAATAAACTGTTTTTTTTTTTTTTTTTTACTTTTCTCCTGCTCTCGTTCTCAATTATATTATGTACATTATCACGGTATTCGGCAGTGAAAATTGCGACTAAACATTTTTATTCTGGATATCCGATGAAAAAGTAAAACCCCACTTTTCTTATCAGTACTGGAGCAACTTTAAGGAAGTGACAGGTTAATCTTATTTTTCTTCTGTTACGTTCGTAAGGTTCAGTAACACAGTAATATATCTGGAACGCTGTATTTTATCAAAATTTTCCGTAATCGGGACATCTAAAAATCTAAAACCGTCAAAATCTCTGGTCTCTCATATTTTTCAGTTTTCTTCACAAACAAAACTTGATTGGTGAACGTTACATTTTTATCAAATGACATTCAACACATTTGAAGTAGTCATCACATGAAATTTATACGCAGGAATATTGCTATTTACTGTCAGAATATCTTGAAGAAATATCAAAGCGTGCAAACAAATAATATGAACACGTGCAAAGAAACATCAATACAATATATGCTCCACACAGGAGGCCCTGAGGAAAAAAATCCTCCAGGCCCTATTTCAAATTTGGGGATGCTGTGTGAAGGGTCTTTTCAGGTAAAGGACGGAGTGGAAGTTCTGGGAAGGAAAAAGGTATGAGGGTTGGGTAGGAATGGGTCAAAATGTTCAGTAGTGACAGACGTATGAATCCATCCCTCCCACTACGGTGCAAGATAATGGGTCGAAAGCGTCCGGCTGGGGAGGTCTAGATTAGGCCTCTCAACCAGCCTCTCTCGAACCGGTCCGCCACAAAGTACCTACGAAAACCCCACCCCATGAACCCGGGCACCCCTGCTAAATCACCAAACGTAGCAAACCACTTACGGTGACCTGTGGCAGGGGTGTTGGCTATCCAATAAATGGTATCGGCGGTACCCATTCCCGTCTCCCAAATTGAAAATGACGGCCTGTATGAATAAATCTTAAAATATTTAAAAACAATTCTATGCAAAATAATGAATTGTTTTAAAAATTCATCCAAGTCTATTTACTATATCTTCACATCATTTTTTCTATTTAGGTATGAAGATTTTTAATAAAATGTAAAATTCCAAAGAATGATTTAACCGAGGAATATACTTAAACCTTTCGTGCTCTGGTGATAAGATCTACGTATTCGTATTTACAATTTTTCCACCATATTTACCTAAAATTGTGCCAAAAATCTAATTTGTTTATTTACGCCCTTAAGGCTTTTACATCAATCATTTAACATAACATGGGCGTAGCCAGGAGGGGGTTTAGGGGGTTCAAACCCCCCTCGAAAAGTTAAGATATCAACACCAATAATATAAAAATAAGGAGAGTTAAGAGAATGTTATTTTTAACACTAACATCTCAAAATGATATTATGTATCTAAAAAGATAAATGGGGTCCTCTGAAAGAAAAAAAAAAACTTGCAAGTTCCATTTTTCGGTGATTGCGGTTGATTTTTATTTTGCAAAGTGATTTTTATTTGGAATTCCGTTTCTAATCAGTGGTAAGGGAACGTACCCATACTACGTGACAAGGTAAGGGGGGGGGGTCTTCAAAATGTCACGCTTGGTACAAATGAGCGGCGGGTTGCTTAGGTTTTTTGTCACCGGGGGGGGGTTAAAAATTGCAAAAAGTTGGTCATGTAGTATTGGTACGTTCCTTAAGTGTATACGTACTTTGAAATTATTATTTCACTTAGCAAAGAGTGTTTAATAAACATATAACAGGATTAGTGATACAGTCAGGTGAATACGTACTTGCATAAATGTGATTATTTGACTAATTTGACTGCTTAACATGTTATAACATGTACAACTAACGCTTATTTTGTTTTGAAAAGTTTCATTTTCTACATACATTTGTTACTTTCATTTTATTAAAAAAAAAGTAACCAATGTACATAGAAAATAAAAGTTTTCAACACAAATACAAAGTCCGACAATACCCCCCCCCCCCCCCCCCACGACACGAGTTTTTTTTTATTTTCTTGAACCCCCCCCCGAAACTAAAACCTGGCTACGCCCGTGTAACATAATAATAATAGAAATAAAAACAATAATATACCAATTATTTTATGTTATTGTTTCTCTTCCTTTACATAGTTTACATTAAGACATAGAAGGGGAGCAGAATTTTTTTAGAAATTTCTGATATAAATTGTGGTAAGGAATAAAAGAAAATATCAAAGGCAATTATTTTATTTTCGAGCCTACATAGTCTTTGAAATGAAATAGTTAGTTTTCGACGGATAAACAAAGAACAGCTCAGGGGTCCTAGCATGGTCGATCGATATAGGTTTTATCGAAAATGTCGGTAACTTTCCATCGCTCCCGAGCACGACTGCAGATCGCTAACGAACAAACAATAGTTCACAATGACTAGGGGTTCCTAATATATTTGAAAAATGAAATAATTTAACTTTGTATAAACCACTTATTTGATGCGCAAATCCGACCGGTTTCGGAACAAACGTTCCTTCGTCAGGGAAAGCTTATACTAATTTGACAGTTTCGAACAATGTTTTATTATGGTAGGGGTGGAGCTGTTGCTAGATAATACACCATAAATAATAATAATCCACCCCTACCATAATAAAACATTGTTCGAAACTGTCAAATTAATATAAGCTTTCCCTGACGAAGGAACGTTTGTTCCGAAACCGGTAGGATTTGCGCATCAAATAAGTGGTTTATACAAAGTTAATTTATTTCATTTTTCTATAATGGATAACCACAAAGTAATAGCTACATTCAAAAATATAATATATTTGACGTAAACTGTTGTTTATTCGTTAGCGGCCTGCAATCGTGCTCGGGAACGATCGCAAGTTACCGACATTTTCGATAAAACCTATATCGATCGACCATGCTAGGGGACCTGGAAGCCTCGTATCACGATTTGGAACTCGGAATGTTATTAGATTTGTTAAATCCGGAGCGTCAATTGAGCCATTAAGTAATTTGAATAAAAGTACCAAATCGATCTTCGTTCTTCTGCAATTCTACAAAATAATTCAGTTAAAATTAGTACTCTATTAAGTTATCATAATTAATTTGTTCAATAGGTATGGGAGATTGAAATTCAGGAATCTTAAAAATTTATGCTGACCTATCTCAAATTATATTTGACGTTCTTTATAGCATGAGGACCAAATAGTGGAAATGTATTCAAAATTACTTCTTACTGAGGTAGTGAAGAGAATTTTATATTAGTAAAGTGACGTAAAATCTTTTACTGTTCTTAAAATAAATCTCAAACATTACATAGCCTTATTTATTTTTATTTTTTATTATTATTGTACAACAGAATAATTCCAATTACAGTACAATTTAGTTACCCTATCAGCATTTAGGCAAGTGACTCTTCAATAATGTTTTTTAAGGCATATAAAGAACAGTCACTTACATCCAATTGGTTTGCAATTTCATTTAACAGCACCACTCCCCTCGTCATGCTATGCTTTGCCAAGACGTCTGTTCTGCCGTTCGGTACTTTAAATAAGTCATGATGTCGACTTCGGCTGTAGTGGTCTGGTACATATAAATCATAGCATCCCAAGAGAAATGGGCTATTGATGAATTTGTTCCAAATTTTGAAAGACAGAATAGCAAGACTTGCTTTCCTTCTAGTTTCTAGGTTCACAGAATCAGTTTCCTCAAGTAAGTCAATATGGTGCATGAACTTTGGATAAGTTCCATGCTTCCGCATATAAACATACCTGAGGAATTTCTTCTGGATTTGCTCTAACATATCAATGTACTTCTGGTGGTACGGTGTCCAAACATCGCTCGCGTACTCCAGTTTGCTTCTCAGTATGCCATCGAATAACGCTAGCATAGCTTCTTGGTTATCAAATTGCTTACAAGTCCTGATGATGAATCCAAGAAGTTTGTAGCAAGACTGAGTGAGCTGCGATATATGGCAAGAGAATGTCAGTTCGGGATCAAAGACGACACCGAGATCTTTCACGGATTTTACACGTGATAACGTTTCGCCTTTTATTTTATAATCGTAAATTATAATGTTTTTACAACGAGCGAAGGACATTGTGACACATTTCTTTGTGTTAAAATCTAATTTTTTGCCAACGACCATTCAGATAGTGCATCCAGATCAGTTTGCATCTTAAAGCAATCTTGTTGGCAGCTTATTTCCATCATTATTTTAAGGTCATCAGCAAATAGTAGACATTTTCCATTCCTAACACAGTTTTGGATGTTTAGTACGCTCCCTCGCGTAGGTATAACCTCAGTGCGTTTGTATGTATAGTAAACGAAAGACAAACATTAATTTGTAAAATATGTCATTAATTTGACATATTTCATTAATTAATGTTCGTATTTCGTACACCGTACACAAATACGCACTAAGGTTCCACATAAGGGAGCGTCATAATTAAATACTTAGTTACATGAACTATTCCTAGCCCTCGGCTCTACGCTCTAGGCTCTAGACTCCAGTCAGCTCCGGTTTGAAATGCATGAGGCAGTCACTCGTCGAGTCGCCTATGTGCTCAGCATGTTTGAGAAAGTCACCCCAAACAACCCCTAACATCCAGCCGCTTTCCCGGCCTTTGTTGAAATGAGGGCGGCATCTACGTCATCAGGTGAAAAGCGAATGATCTGCTGTGGTTCAATTCGATCGCCGTTTCAGCGGTTTTCAGTGCTTACGGTTATATTTCAAATTGTGTAATTTTATAATAATTAAACTTTTTTTTATTGACAAAGCAAAACATATTTCTAAACAAAAAGTTAAGTTATGAGGTGGTACTAGAGTATTTCAATTCTTTTTTTTTATATATGTCGTTTTCTTCCGATCGTATATCTAGGGGTAATTTATTGAATAATTTTAAACCCTTGAATATATGGTGATGCTGTGTTGTTGTGGTTCGTACTAGTGGTACGGTTAGTCCTCCAACAGATGTGATTCTTTTGCTAATATTTAATTGTGTTATAGTATTTTTATTAAAGAAATTTTTATGTAATTGTAGTAGTGCAATTTTGTCATAAATTTTTGTAAGTGGGGGAACCGGGAAATCTTGGAAAACATTTATTATTGGGTAGTAAAGTGGTAAGGGCTTTTTAAAGATGATTTTTATTAATACTTTTTTAATTGTTTCCAGTGGAAGTGGTAATGATTTATATGCACAACCCCAAGCTACGATTGCATATTGTAGTACAGAGTGCGCAAGTGCGTAAGAAATATCTTTTTGTATTTTTAATGGTACAGTATTTCTAAGTCTAAAAAATACATAGATCAGTTTTCTCATTCTGCCTACCGTGGAATTTATTTGACTTTTCCATTTGATATTATTATCGATAATTATTTCAAGCTATTTTATTTTTTCTTTACTACTAATGTGTATACAGTTTGAGTTACAGGGTGCGATCCTAAGAAGGCAATTATTTTCTTGAATTTTTATGTTTACCTTTATATTTGATATATTCCCTGTTGGCTATAAGATATAAAACCTATACCTACACCAGAAGTGCTGAGGCCCTGATCAATCTATTAGTTGAACCAATCTACAAATTAACAAGGAAGTTGGGAGGTCCAAACCCGCTATCTTATTTCATAACAATACACATCCTACATCATTGTCTACAATATTACCCACTGTAGGATTTTGCGTACCTTCTCACTAAACGTATTGTAGCATTTTGGCAATAGTCTTAGTTTATTTCCGTGATTTTTTATCATCACACATGAACCCTTTGACAATGCATCTTTGATATGCCCAAATCCGTAGTGCATCAAATATTAAAGAAACGTTAGTTTGACCACAAAACCTTTCTAGAAGTTGAACTACACCGATCAGAAAGTAAACCCATTTCATCATTATTGAAAGAGTTTAAATTTTTGAATATTCTTGGTCAATTACACCAGAAGGAAAAAAATGTTTATCCATGTTTCGGGCAAACGCACACCTCCAAAACACATTTCTACCGGAATGTCTCTCCACTGAATTTGGCCTATATCCGGCGCAGTAGGTCAAGAACCACCAATCTTTAGAAAGGGACCACATTGCATAGACACTATAGAGGGGCATCTCTTTTTTTTAACTTAATTTTGTTTTTAATCTTGGCAATTGAGAGAAAAATCTGTTCACTGAAACAGCAAAAGCTTTCCAATAGTGAGTTCTAAAGTCGTGAAACTTTTACGAGTTCTACTGTATGGAGATAATTGTTTAACGCATTTATTTTTAGCTCAAAAGGTTACTTTGAGTTCATGAGTTACAAAGCTTTGAAATATACGCGATTCAAAAACAACACCATATTTTATGTTTTCACAATAATTGTTCAACAAGAATAAAGAATGTCGAAGACGAGAACTACTGTTGTAATGAGAGTAAAACATTCCGTAGGATATTTTTTTATTAAATATTTTTCTTCAATAAAATTTCATTGATATTTTCATCTTATATTTGATTTTAAACACGGCAGTCTATGGTAAAGTAAAAGTTAATTACAAAACTGGTAAAATATAAATTATAATTTTTTATAATTTTTTTTACGATTTTCTGGAACAAAGGGTGTCCCAACTGATTGATTTTTTATAGTATTATTTAGTGACCGACCGAAGGTTCGGTTTCGGTTTCGGCAAGTTTCGGCAAAAAATCTAGTTTCGGCATCAGTTTCAGTTTCGACAGATTTTCTGCCGAACCTTCGGCCGCACCGAAACTCTGCAAAAGATCTCAATAAATCATAAATTTAGTCTTAAGAATGTTGTGATTGTAAAGCAATTTAAATTAAAATGCTCAATTAATGAGATCCTTCCTTTGTAATTTACATATGTTTTGATTATTTACAATTTTTTGTTCCAAAAAGTAGTGAACAGGTTTGTTAATTTTTATTTATATCAAAAAAAATAAATTTCACGTATTTACTTCAATTATTATTTTTTTTCATTTAACATGTGTTAACTGTTTGTATAATGTTGAAAAAATAACAAAATTTCGGTAAACAATAGATTTTTAACACGTCTAAAAAAGGTCCGGTTTCGGTTTCAGTTTCGGCCGAAACTGAGACAGCTACCGAAGATTCGGTTTCGGTTTCGGTAGAAAGTCCTGTTTCGGTCGGACACTAGTATTATTACTCTATTTCAAAACAGTTTTTATAATTGACATAATGAACGATCAAAATGGGGCACTGTTTTACTTTTTGGGATAAATGTATATTTCGGTCCCCACAGCGTATGACGGGAATGACGATGCCATTTTTTGACAATGTCACATTTACCTAGGAATTAAGATTCAGACTGAATTTTTTTAGAATTATTATGTGGTTTTAATGTAACATTATGGTGAAAAACATATTGTTCCTATGGTTTAAGTCTTATTTTCAATAATTATCCCACATCCATTATAAATCAATTTCAAATTATCAATTCAATACATTAATAATACCGACGCAATGTGCTTTAAAAACGCACTTAATTACCATAACATTACCATAAAATAAAGAATGAGTTATTTATTTATCTTCGAACGTATTCTATTCACAAGTTATATTATTTCTGTGTCTGTGGATTTTGGAACTCTCTGTTTTTGTTTTAGATCGACTGTCTGACAAAAGCGATATGTTCTTTCAAAAGCGTGATTTGAATAATTTGTCAGAAGGCTGCCTGCATGTTGGAAATAGTGTTGTACCCACCCGAAACATCATTCCACCCACTGTATTGGAGTACTGAAGCAATTGAAACTCTTGATTGGCCCCGTACGTCAAACGCAATTCTCTGGAAAGTGTCAATAACCAAACATAAAGTAGAATTGGATAATATGAATAGTTCCATGATTCTCTCAGAATAGTACAGGTGGCAGCACTTCCGCCTGCAACTAGCATATTATAGACTCATTCCACAATTCAGGTTCAATTTATTATACTGAGAGCTTCGCCAGAATAGTCGATTGCCGGAAGACCGGTGATATCGAAACGATGCGCTTCGTCGGTCTGCTCCTGCATAGTGCACAGAGCATAGGTAAATGATGGATATCATTTATTATCACATCGACCATTATAACACACTTATGATTTATGATGATTTATTGGCTACTTGTAATAATCGTGATCGATACTGCAAACGTTTATTCCGCATTCATGTGAAGATTTTAACAATCAGTACTTGGCGTAAAACATTACAGCAGAAAATAGTAATTCTTACTGTAATAAAGTTTTATGTTGAGCACTCAAAAATAATCTGTTGAAATAAATAATGAAAATACAATAATTTAATTATTTTGATTAATTGTTTTTTTTTTGATTTAGGCAAATATTATTTTTAAAAAAGTTAACGTTAATTTTAGCAATTGGTCACAAAGTACACCAAAATTATAAGATTTAAATTACGAGTTTATCGAGTACTAGGCAACAGTTATGAACTTGTTACTTAAAAGTACAGCATTATTAACAACCTAATTGACAGCCCTGCCATCGTTGCTACCATTAAACTCCATGTACCGACAAGGAATGCTAGACAAAATACAACATTCTTTTGCAACACATACACAACCAACTATCAATCACACTCACTTACCAATAGGATGCATTATTTAGGCAACAAATTTGGTGGTATTGTAGATATATTCGCTGATTCCCTTTATATTCTAAAATGCAATTTAAACCAACACTTTGTGGAATCCTACAAATTATTGTAACGTGGGTATAATATATTTTAAGATTTGATGTGTTATTGTAATGTTTAATATTATATTTTGTTCTATGTTATTGTCAAATATTACATTGTTTAAAATATTTCACGGCTTTACTGAACAATATTTAAGTGGTTTTTTCTTCAATAACTACTCAATTTTCACTTCTATAACTTTTGGTATAAATTCTATGTATGTGTAATCCTCGATAACTTAAATATTATTTTATAATATATGTAAAAGCCCCTACGGGCGTATAACAATAATAAATGAATAAATAAATAAATGAATTAAAATGTAGATCATCTGGAGCAGTTTTAAATGCACCTTCTTAACCCTTTCCTTAAGGACCTGAATTAAAACTGGCAAGAAGTGGTAGAACATATTTTGATGCTTGGTAACAATTGGTAGAGTTATTTGAAAAAAAAACGTTTTTTTTCTTTTTTTTTTTCAACACTAGTTTGGAAGTTATTGCTGATTTTATTTGATGGAATATTGGGTTTCAGGGGGCAGTTTTTTTCAGTTTCACATTAAATGGCAAATTGTTTATTGTGTACAAAAACTAAAAAATATTGTTCAATAAAAAAATGAAACATTGAAAAAATACATTCAAAACTTACATTTAAAAAATATTCGGGAATAAAATTTTTGTCGAATTTAACACAAGAATACCATTTCAAAATATAAAAATGCCTACTGCCTAAACTAGAATATAAAATCCAATTTAAAAAATTGGGTGCTAGCGAGTTATATACTTACCCCAGCAGTGGGGTATTTTCCCGTTGTTTTTTATTGCTTAAAAAAATTCGGCAAAAAAATTACGATGATTACTTATAGTATTTTTATTTTATTTTAATGTTGACGAAAATTTTCTACAGCGAGTCAAAGTTTCCCATCTTTGAATTACCGTTAAAACGATATTTTGGGGCGGGGCTATCGTGTGACGTCATGAGCGTGGACGCTCACTGACAGTGTTTATTTATGCTGGCCCAGCTGAGCGACGCTTGTGACGTCACAATCCGATTTGCCAACCACAGGCCGTTTTGATTTTGTCAGTTTTAGATCGTTTTTAAAATCAATAATATTGAATAAAAATCAACATTTTTAGTAGGATGATTAAAATCAGAAAAATGATCTTTAAATATTCCGTACACTTTCAACAGAGTCCCTCGTTTGTGGAAATACCCCATTGTAAAATGAAAAATGCTAACTTTTAGAGGTAGGAAATAATAGAGGAGGATATACATGGAGAGGAAAAATTCTAAAGTCTATACGTTGTCCGAAGGGGTTAAGGTATAAAGGAACTTGTACGAAGTTTTTTTGTATTGTAGAAAATTAGCTAACAGAATTTTATAAAGGTCCATAAAATAAAAATGTGTGGTCCCTCCAGACTCAATTAATAAAACTCTGGTATTTTCCTTGTTTCTTCTTAACTTCTTCTTTCGGGAAACCTCGGGGTTCATGCCTTAATTCCTAGGTCAATTCCAGATTTTCACAAGACGCAATAATACACAAGATAGGATAATCAAGGACGGTTGGGCGAGCACGGATTAAGTTACGCCGTATCCGGGATTAAATAATATTGACTCAATTTTGCTTTCCTTGTCTGTTACGTTGAAAAAACATACGTTATTTTGGGAAGGCCCAGTAATGTTGCTCTATTTTTTTTTTAACCAGGACGAAAATAGGAAATCTCTTGTAATCCTATTAATATTATAAAGGCGAAAGCTTGTATGGATGCATGTATGTATGGATGTATGGATGTTTGGGTGTATGGATGTATGGATGTATGGATGTATGGATATATGGATGTATGGATGTATGAATGTATGGATGTATGGATGTATGGATGTATGGATGTATGGATGTATGGATGTATGGATGTATGGATGTATGGATGTATGGATGTATGGATGTATGGATGTATGGATGTATGGATGTATGGATGTATGGATGTATGGATGTATGGATGTATGGATGTATGGATGTATGGATGTATGGATGTATGGATGTATGGATGTATGGATGTATGGATGTATGGATTTATGGATGTATGGATGTATGGATGTATGGATGTATGGATGTATGGATGTATGGATGTATTGATGTATGGATGTATGGATGTATGGATGTATGGATGTATGGATGTATGGATGTATGGATGTATGGATGTATGGATGTATGGATGTATGGATGTATGGATGTTTGGGTGTATGAATGTATGGATGTATGGATGTATGGATGTATGGATGTATGGATGTATGGATGTATGGATGTATGGATGTATGGATGTATGGATGTATGGATGTATGGATGTATGGATGTATGGATGTATGGATGTATGGATGTATGGATGTATGGATGTATGGATGTATGGATGTATGGATGTATGGATGTATGGATGTATGGATGTATGGATGTATGGATGTATGGATGTATGGATGTATGGATGTATGGATGTATGGATGTATGGATGTATGGATGTATGGATGTATGGATGTATGGATGTATGGATGTATGGATGTATGGATGTATGGATGTATGGATGTGTGGATACATTTACGTACGTATTACAAAACGCTTTGTTGATTTTTTTAATAATATTAAAAATGCAGTAAGAACAAAGAAAATTCTTACTACTACTCGTAGTGGAAATTCAAACAAAATTTTTTGGTCAATATAATTATTTGTATCGGGCTCCACTTATATTTAATTGCCTTCCAGAAATACTAAGTCATCTAGTTCATTGTCCACTTATAAAAATACTGTTAAATCACTTGTGTTAGCTGAGGATTGCCAACATTTTTTTTCTTATTTATTGTCCTATTAAATTAATTGTGTAATATACGATGTACATATTTATTTCCTTTTCATCTTAATCTTTTTTTATATTTACAGAATAATACCAAATCATATCAAATTTCAAGACATGATCAGCCTACGTATTAAAATTTTAATCTATTATATTTTGATGGAAAGCCGTCACTTTGTGGTTTGACATATTAATTGAAATAAGACAATAACTTAGTTTGTAACCACGATTTAATTTTTTTATATACCGACCAGTTTCACTCTACACAAGCATCTTCAGGGTATAAAATTAAAAACTGAAGCGAAACCGATCGGTAGATAAAAAATTAAATATTTAAATCCGTTCAGTAGTTTTTGAGTTTATCGCGAACACAGACGGACGCGGCGGAGGAATTTAATTTATAATATGTAGAGATGTAGAGGTTACACGCCTAATGGGCTTTAACACGCTAGTTTATAAGTGGAGTGTCGCTTAAATAAATATTTCAAAGTTAAAACAATAAAGAAAATATAATGCAATGAAAAAAATGTAACAACAAAAGCTTATGATTTAATAGAATACATTGGTAAAAATAGATGTCACACATAAATAGATATTCAATATAAACTAAAATGGCAGAAAATTATAAAAGTCTGAACATTACAAGGATTCGAATAAACGATATTAAATATATTTATCTCCCAAGTCAGAATATTTATTTCCGAGACTGTTAAGTCTTAACAGTCTGGGAAATAAATATTCAAGATAGTTTCCTGGTGTTGTTAAAGCAAAAGGGTAGTAAATGTCGGCAAGATCTTTTGGGGATATAGATGTTGATTAATTGAAACAATTCAAGGCAGTTATTTTGTATGTACTATTTTGTGTTATTTTTATTAATATAACCACTGGAGCGACTAAGGTCAAAAAATGAACCGCTTTTATTTTTATACGATTGACCGGGTTAAAAAAAGCGGTCCAACATTGGACCACTTTTCTTTTGGGCCGAAGTTAACGATTTTATATATTTTTTTTTATAAATCCTACGAATATGTGATTATTGACAAAATATAGATGAATTCATTTGCTGTACAGAGCTATAATAAGTTTGCATGTCTCCATATTTAAATTCGGAGGTATGATTTTTTAAATGTGGCCTAAAAATATTTTTAAAAAATCGAGAGCAATTGGAGGAAAATGTTTTAAATTGACCTGATGCTTAAGTGGAAATTATTAAACTCAAAACCGGCTTGTCCTAGTGAGAAAAAATGAAAAGTAAACAATAATACCATCAAAAGCAATTAATAAACAAATAATCGAATTTTTAGTTTTATTATGGTTAATTTCTTCGATTGTTTAATTGTTGATATTTCCCTAGTTTGATGTAGGTATGCTTACAAACAAATGGCTTAACGTCTTTCGAAAAGATTATGTTGGAATATATTACTATAATAATTAAATCATTGACTTTGCATGGATAATCTTCATAATCTAAAATGACAGTAGCGAAAACCATAAAACAAATTAACCACTTGAAATACTTCGTTTAAAGGGATATTGTTTTACGATGCGACATTGTAACCATTTTATTGCCGTGACATGACGGTCTTAATCAGCGGAAATCCTCTTACGGGTTGGATCGCGTTACGTTCGTCAACCATAAACGTTTTACGTCGTAACAAAACGTGTCTAATAAGACCGCATTGTAGATTGCGGGCACTAAATAATCGTGAAATTTGTTCGCGAAATATACGAGTAGTTGAACACCGGCATTTAAATCGGATTGGTTACATTGCCGAGTAAACGATCTGTATGTTTTAAAGTAGTATTAACATTAATGTATGTCCCACTCGCGCAGATAAAAGTGCGAGCAGATATTTATTTATCTGTTGAACCGCGAGCGTTTATGAGTCGTACCGTCACACGACGCGACGCTATCAAACATTTCTTCCTATGTTAGGAGAGGGGGTCAGTTGAATTAGCTGCCGCGAAATACCATATCTTTGTACTGAATCTATCAACTTGTCAGCTGTCATTTGCCCGTTTAGGCAGCTCCGTAATTAAAATCACCCCCTCTCCTGTTTTCGGCGGAGAGGGGGTTGCATAACCTTTCGTATGTCTTTTTGTTTTGAAAAGTTTTAATTTTCGATGTACATTTGTTACATTAATTTTAAATTTATTTGCGACCGGTTTCGACACGTCCGTGTCATTAACGAGCAAACTTAAAACTAACTTAAAAATTCTATACAAGTACACAATTAATTAGGCAGGGGTAGTGGGAGGGGGGAATTTGGTGGAGGGGGAGGACGGTGGGAGGAGTCAAAATTACATGGAAACATCGTAAGCAGAGGTGATTTACATGGTGCTATTATTTTATTAACTAAATTAATTTTAGATTTAATTTTTTTGTTTATTTCTAAAGTTTCTAACGCGCACAAAACTTTAGAAATAATCAAAAAAATTAAATCTAAAATTAATTTAGTTAATAAAATAATAGCACCATATAAATCACCTCTGCTTACGATGTTTCCGTGTAATTTTGACTCCTCCCACCGTCCTCCCCCTCCACCAAATTCCCCCCTCCCACTACCCCTGCCTAATTAATTGTGTACTTGTATAAAATTTTTAAGTTAGTTTTAAGTTTGCTCGTTAATGACACGGACGTGTCGAAACCGGTCGCAAATAAATTTAAAATTAATGTAACAAATGTACATCGAAAATTAAAACATTTCAAAACAAAAATGTCTAGAAATTGTTACATAGTCAGTGCCCAAGAAATACAAAAAACTTCCGTATGTCGCCTCGGGAGCGATTACGGCGTAAGATCTGTATTGTCCATGGTTGATCTGCGCATAAACCGCTTAGGTGTGACAGGTCTGAGGGGATTGTATGAAGAGCGTTATTTGGCGTGCGATAATATTTTATCTGCGCGAGTGGCACTGCTTTAATGCGCATTAACTGACACCTAAAATACAGATCCAATCAGGAACATATTTTTGAAGTGCTTCTTCAGCACCGTTATGATATGAAACTCGATGGAACGAATAATAGCGACACAAACGTATACATGTAAAGGAGTTAGCCTGCGAGATAATGAGATATTACAATCGGTCTCCTCTTTGTACGGTGCTTCATAGCCTTCCCACTCTTGTCTTCTCTAGTTCTCTGAAGGCTTCACTTCTACCGCGTGTGAATTGCACAATCTGATTTATTAAGTGAAAACTAGTTCATTGTGTATGTTTTCTTAATCTGTATGTTTTAACCAGCGACACTGCTGATATCTTGATACCCGGCGCTCCGCGCGACGCGACGGACTCGTGATAAATTATTAATAACATGAAAACTAGTTGACCAACTTGAAAAATAGAACTTTTTCACTTTTATGAAGACCGCCTCTTAAAACTAAAAAAAAATCTCGGTCGCTGCAAAAATTTTCACCTACTTTAAAACAAATTTTGTGAGCAAACTAAAAGTAAAATTTGCAGAAAACTTTGGTTTATGAGGGCCTGAATAAAATGCATAAGTGTCCTACCGAAACCGAATCTTCGGTATCTCACTCAAAAATAATATTAACATATGAAATAAAATTAATGCAATCGAATACTGTCGTGGATAACAGAGTGTATTTTTTTTTTTTTTTTTTTTTATATTTTAGCGACGATATAAAATAAGTGTGCATACAAAATATAATGGTGAATTTAAGTACAGATATTGTATTTCTTGGTCTCTACACTGGAGGGTCCTGCGCGGAGGCGGAATAAAGTTATTTAATTATATTTGTCTTCTATGTCGTTTTTAGTGTTGATCAGAGTTTTTTCATTAACCTCTTTCAGCCATATTTTTATTTTTGATTTGTAATCATTAATTTTTTTTATTAGTTTTATGTCTTGTGGAAGGATATTGTGGAGTTTTGTTGCAAAGTAAGTATAGTTTCTTTGTCTGAATGGGGTTTTATAACTTGGAATGTTTTTTATGTCATTTTTATTCGATCTAGTGTGATGGGTACACGGTCTAGTAAAGGATTCAGTATTTTTGAATAGCTTCAATAACATAATTTTGGCATATTTATATTCGTTGTACATTTGGTACGTTAAAGCTATTGAAAATTTCAATCAAAGGCGTTCTAGTGGATTCTTTCAGTGTGGTATTTACGATTTCATTTATTTCTTCATATGTACGTAAGGTAAGTACTATAATATTAGGTCCTTACATATGAAATTGGCGTTTTACCGTACTGGCAAATTTGATCTCAAATATCTTCTCTTTGGTTAGGAATTCCAAATTCAAATTTATACAGCTATTTACTCATGTATTTGTGTTTCAAAAATTATAATTCATTTGTTTTTTTTTTTAATTGTTTTTTTTTTCTTTGCGTCACTTAGTTTACAAAGTGGAAAACTTGAAATATCGCGTTATTTACGAGTACGAGTTCCACCGTGGCACCAGTGCTGCAGAAACGGCTCGAAGAATTAATGATGTGTATGGTGACGGTGCCGCAAAAGAAAACACAGTGCGTTTTTGGTTCCAACGTTTTCGTTCTGGAAATTTCGACCTGCAGAACAAGCCCCGTGGACGGCCGGAGACCAAAGTTGATAATGAAGAATTGAAGACTATTGTGGAAGCGGATCCATCGCAAACCACGTCAAGTTAGCTGCAGGCTGCGGTGTTAGTGATAAAACTGTTTTAATCCACTTGAAGCCAATTGGGAAGGTGAAAAAGCTTGAAAGGTGGGTACCTCACGAATTGAGTGAAGCAAATCAACAAACGCGCGTTAGAAGGCTAGACCACATACTGCACAACAGACGACCAAATTAGAGGAGCTTCAATTGGAATGTCTAAGACATCCACCGTACTTTCCGGACCTTGCCCCAACAGATTACTATTTTTTTAGAAATTTGGATATCTTCTTGCAAGGGAAAAAATTCAACTCCGATGGGGCAGTCCAAACCGTCTTCAAAGATTTTATTGATTCCCGTCCGAATGGTTTTTTTAGTAAAGGGATCGATGAACTACCTATGAGATGGCAAAAGTGCATAGATAGCAATGGTACATACTTTGAGTAAATAAATATATTATATTTAAAAAAAATCGACTTTATGTTCCTCCCATACAAAACGCCAATTTCCTATGTGAGGACCTAATATTACGTACCTAATCGTATATCAAAAGCTTTTACACTAAGGAGCATCCATGTTTGTTTTTTCTTCCGTTAAAAAAAATTCAGGAACGTCTTTTTTACCTTGCCCCACTTCGCAGATTTCTTAGCGCAAAATTGGTTGAGTCAATCAATCACCCGATTACTCAGCACCCGTCGCCACTGCACTCAGGTCGCGTCCCCACGCGAGGTTAAGAGGCCATACTTCACGGGGCGATGTCAGAAAGTTCAATGGTGTTTGTAAATTTAAAACGGCTCTTAACTGCTCGCCGGATAGTGCTCGAAGCGTTACAAAAGATTGCTGAACAGTGAGAAAGTGCTTCGCTCGAAAAGAGCTCTGCCAAGATTTACAATGGAAAACAAAATAACTTGCACCGCCATACGTGGTATTTTCAATTGGACTAGGGCGCTATGCACCTACCACCCTTTCTTGGAATCCGTGTTATTCGACTCGGATTTAAGATTCAAATTGCTTCTGCATTTCTGTGTATTCAGGTTTTCAGTGTTTTATTCGTACTGCGACAAAAATTTAATCATTATTACAATAGGATATTTATTACTAGCGATTATCCGACTTGCGTTACAATGTTACTCAAAGAAAGTCTTTTTTTTATTCTGTTTATTGATGTGCTTTTAATTTTTGATTTAATTTAAATTTTAAAAAAGAAATACAAACATTCCAGAGTTACCAAGAACCTGACAATATTTGAAAATCTCCTACACCACCACAGTAAGCGTAAAACGTTGCTTTTTAGGGAAAAGAAGGAGAAGAAGATATGGGAAGGAAAAAGGTATGAGGGTGAGTAGGAATCTGGGGGTCAATGTGGCCAGGAATGAATATATGCCTCACACTGCGGTGCAAGGCGAACGGTCTGGAGAATCCGGCTGAAGAGGTCAAAAGGCCTCCCTCAATCAGTCTCCTCCTATCCAACCCGCCACGCAGTGGTTGGGCAAACGTATCCGCCACCAAGACCTAGACAAACCTCTTCCCATGAACCCGGGCACCCCTGCTAAGTCACCAAACGTAGCGAACCACTTGGGGTGACCTGTGGCAGGGGTGTTGGTTGTCCAATAAATACATAAATAGTTCCCGGGGCGGCGGTACCTATACCCGCCTCCCAAATTGAAATGCTTGTGTCGTGATGGAGGACTTAGCCAGCCGAGGAATCGAACAAGCGACACCTTGGTGGGACTCAAACGCGATGCCAACTCAGGTACTGACCTGGGCAGTAACTTCTATGAAAAAATGAATAAGCAAAAGTAAGACTTTCGACTAGCAATTTGGTAATCGCGAGTTCAAATCCAGGCATCTTTTTTAGTATTTTTTCTTTCTTTAATTACATATATTTCACAATTTATTTTTCTTGAAAAATAATATAATATATAGTATATTTGCGGGACGTTCCAGAGCGGAAGATACTCTCCGTATAACCCTAGTCCGTATAAGGCCACCATTCAGAATTAAAACGGAGGCTTAACATGGCCATGGTCGTGTTTGGTGACCTGTTCTGAACCACCTTCCTCTTCCCCATCTCGTCAGACTCCAGACGTTTAGGTCCAGCTAGGAAACTTGTGTGGTATTCACATTAAAAAAAAATCTTTTGTTATAAATGGGAAAAAATTGCGATATAATTATAATAGGTCCTTACATATGAAATTGGCGTTTTGCCGTACTGGCAACTTTGATCTCAAATATCTTCTCTTTGGTTAGGAATTCCAAATTCAAATTTATACAGCTATTTACTCATGTATTTGTGTTTCGAAAATTATAATTCATTTGTTTTTTCCTTAATTGCTTTTTTCTTTACGTCACTTAGTTTAGAAAATGGAAAACTTGAAATATCGCGTTATTTACGAGTACGATTTCCACCGTAGCACCAGTGCAGATTAATGATTAATGTGTATGGCGACGGTGCCGCAAAAGAAAACACAGTGCGTTTTTGGTTCCAACATTTTCGTTCTGGAAATTTCGACCTGCAGAACAAGCCCCGTGGACGGTCGGAGACCAAAGTTGATAATGAAGAATTGAAGGCTATTGTGGAAGCGGATCCATCACAAACCACGTCCGAGTTAGCTGCAGGCTGTGGTGTTAGTGATACAACTGTTTTAATCCACTTGAAGCAAATTGAGAAGGTGAAAAA
The DNA here is from genome assembly GCA_917880885.1 of Limnephilus marmoratus. Classification (NCBI taxonomy): domain Eukaryota; kingdom Metazoa; phylum Arthropoda; class Insecta; order Trichoptera; family Limnephilidae; genus Limnephilus; species Limnephilus marmoratus. The sequence continues at coordinate 15,935,591 of OU862911.1, forward strand.
ACTTGAAAGGTGGGTACCTCACGAATTGAGTGAAGCAAATCAACAATCAACAAACGCGAGTTAGAACGCTAGACCACACACTGCACAACAGACTGCAATTGGAATGTCTAAGACACCCACCGTACTCTCCGGACCTTGCCCCAACAGAATACCATTTTTTTCGAAATTTGTATAACTTCTTGAAAGGGAAAAAAATCAACTCCAATGGGGCAGTCCAAACTGCTTTCAAAGATTTTATTGATTCCCGTCCGAATGGTTTTTTTAGTAAAGGGGTCGATGAACTACCTATGAGATGGCAAAAGTGCATAAATAGCAATGGTACATACTTTGATTAAATAAATATATTATATTAAAAAAAATCGACTTTATATTCCTCCCATACAAAACGCCAATTTCATATGTAAGGACCTAATATTAGTATTCCCAATTTATATCGTCAAGTTTCTGCACTGCGCTTAACTTTCAATTTTCACAAACTAACAATGTCGATAAAACAGATATCATGTTCGCACCACGCCTAATGTCAATTTCTGTGAAGTTAGAGGTGACTTACGTAGGTTGGTAGTTTACAAAACAATTCAAAACTATACCCCGTCATTTTTTATTAAGCTACAACTTACATAAATAGATTTAAATAAGCAGTTAAAATACAATATCACATTTTATATATTTACAGATGTCAAGGCCCGTCGTGCTGTGAGATGTTTAAGTGTTTAGGGAATAACTGTCAAGAATAAAAAATTTATACAATGTAACACAAAGGACTTTAGAAATTATGAAAAGTGTTTGGGCACCAAAAAAAGTGAACTTTTTGAATTTTTTTTTTTTTTTTACAGTGAGTACCGCACAAGAATCTCAACTGCTCCCGTCTGGAGCCAGTGAGACTATGGCATCCCCAATTGGGGTATGTTGTGAGGCTGAAGGTAGTGGGGAGGGGAAGGAGGTGGGGAAGAGGAAGGTTGGGAAGTACCTGGCTATTCAGATCTGGTCACTAAACACGGCTAAAGCCATTTTCAAGCAACGTTTCAATTCTGAATGGTGGTCTTACACCAGGGCGATACTAATAGTATCTTCCACTCTGGAACATGCCGCAAATATACTATATATTATTTTAAATGAATTAATTGTGAAATAACACAAATTAATCAAAAAAAATTTATTTGCGCATGCCGGGTTCGAACCCGCGACCTCCGGAATGTGAGTCAAGAGTCTTAGCCACTGGACTACGGAGGTCGTCAAAGTAAAGTCATCTTTAAAGAATAAAAAAAAGTGATGTTGATATCTACTGGTAACATGACAGTAAAAAGGCATAATGTGAAACTTCATTATTATTTGGGAGCCTTTTCATATATTTGTACGTACAAATAAATAGGTAGATACCCACATCCTGAATAATAAAATAATTTTTCCTTCTAATTACTAATTTGGGTGGCGGGTATGGGTCTGCCACAAAGGGAAACATTTATTGGAAAACCAGCACCTCTGCTTTAGGTCACCCCATGTGGTTTGTTACGTTTGGTGAATTAGCTCTGATGCCCGGGTTAATGGGGGTGAGGTTTGTCCGGTTATTCGCTGTGAATGCATCTGCCCACTAGCTGCGCGGCAGACCAGATTGGAAGAGACTGGTTGAGGGAGACCTTATGATCTTTCCAGCAGGACTTTTCCGGAACATCACTTTGCACCACAATTACTTCTGGAGACGCTGACCCCCAGGTTCCTAACTACGTCCCTAAGCGCCCTTGAGGTGATTTTTCACAAAAACGGCGCTATACAAATTATCCAATTATTATTATTATTATTACGTCTCATACCTTTTTTTCTTCCCAGAAATTCATCACCTTTCTTTCCTCAAAAGACCCTCGACACAGCATCTCCAAAGATGACATAGGCCCTCAGAGGAATTATTTTCCGCGGTACCTCCTGTGTGGAGCTAATGTAAAAAAAAAACAATTTCAAAATACATTTATATTCAGGGGATTACTTCCTTAGAAAACTAAGAATATATAAGAGAAGAAGGTCGCTTCTCACTTTTTTTAAATTCACGTCCTTAACTCCCTAGATTGGACGTTCTGTGGTCTAGATTTGAGATCTTTCCATCGCATGTTTTTTTGTTGTCCTTAATTAAATAAATACCCTCTCGTCTATCGATTGCCTCACCTCCATTCAACATTTCATCTCTTCTAAGTCTGAACGTGACTCCATTCTATCATATAATTCTGAAAGTTGCACATTTAAATAAAATTTAAATATAAATCCACCTTTCCTTTCTACGTAATTTTAAATGATGGTCTAGAACACACTTGATGGCTAAGAGCCAGAAATAATTGAAAAAAAGAAGGTCGCTGAAACAAAATAAGGAAAAGCTGATCTGAGGGAAAATAGACAACTAGGGTGAATTATTATTATTTGAATGTGATTTTAGTTAGAGTTATGTCAAACAAAGTGTTTTCTTATCCTATTATCTTCTTTTCAGAATACGATACTTAGCTATATCAACTGCTGGGTAATCAATTGCGATAACAACGTCAATTAAATATTATTATAACAACGCAAAACGACAGTGGGAGAGCCTCCAATCAGGCTCTATACAAATTTTATCTTAATATTCTTTGACCTCCATCGCTTTGAACTATACACAAAAAAATATTAATATTCCGTTTTTTTAATATTTTGAATCTAAAATGTTAAATTAAAGTTTCCCCATAGAATTTAACAAAATGTGCGAAGTATCTCGTATTAAGACAAAATGCAGGTATATCTTTCTTGAATGTAGCATTAAAGTTAACACACCAGACCACGGTGCGTGGGCGGTACGAGTGTATATTTTTCGTATTTATTTTCCAGCAAACGATTAACGGAATTTAACTCGTAGTCAATATATACACATTGAAGACTATTTACAAATTTTTGTAAACAAATCTAAAATATAGTTTGCGGTGTACGCCGCTTTTAACAGGACTCTTCGACGAAATTGCTGCTCGGCGATTGACAGCGATTAAGCCATACGGTTCACCAGAAAAATGAAATAAAAATATATTTAGAAACAAGACATATAGGTTTATAGCACCATGTAAAGGAATTTTGATACATAAAAATTGGCGGACCAGCGATTTTTGTACAGTTTTTTATAGAAAATTTATTTGTTTAATTGTCCATAACAAAAAAAGAGAAGGGGGCTTTTATTAAAAAAAATCAAACAGTTTAAGACTTATACACGCAAATTGGATGTAATAATAATTGAATAATATTTGAAATGTTGTCGACCAAGTTGAAAAACATAGTTTCGAGGAAAACACGTTCAAAGTTTTGCTGAAGGATAATTCAACATACAAACTGTTTCAAACGATTTCGCATAAAATGCTGTATCTCTGTCAATTTTATGATTTTTTTAAAAACATTTGGTGAGAAATTTTTTAACAAATTCATCTTTCAGAAAATGAAACAAAAATTACAAAAAAATATTTCTACAGTGATCTGGTGCCTTAATATTTGCGTACTCCGCATTCATCTGAAATCTAGAGCCCATTTCTCACATTCACAGCGCATGCCGAGGTAGAATTCAACAAAAAGTACTGAGGACAAACGAAGGACTGGCAGCCTGTGATGTACAGTTCAGGGTGTTCAATAAAAGAAAATCGTAAGTAGATACCTACCTACTTACGATTATGATTACGATTATAACGAATTCATCCCTCGATCATTGGTACATAAAAATACATCGATTACACGATCGTTGTAGACTAATAGCTTGTAAATTAAATTAATTATGCCTAACTGCACTGTAGAGTTAGTTAATAGAGATTTTAGTTCATATTTTTTCCCCTCAGAAAATCGCCAATATGCACTTTTAACGTCTTTAACGAAATGACATTTTACGAAAACTTTGTGTTTCTGCCGCTTCACAATTAAAGCTCTATAAATGAAACATTTCTGAACGTAGCCGAATAGTAAAAACTGTTTTAGACAGGTTACAAAATAAGCTTTCGAATTATTGTATTACAAATAAATATTAATATTTGTACATATTAAAATTTAGAATGCAAACATTAAAAAAATGTGAAAATGACTCACGTGATGTTTTTATGTAAAAACGGTACTAAAATCACAGATTATGTAAACAACAATACTTATTCTATTGTATAAATATGTAATAAACACTTTGTCACCTCACTTTTTTGTCATTTCATATAAAAATATTTAATAAAAATTAACAATATCAGGCGCGGTCGACCCGCCCGTTGGAAATTTGGCGGGATAAATTATGTGTCAGACTGCGCGTCTGACAGAATGTTATTTTTATGTATTTCTATGGATAACTTGAATAGAGATGTGCAGCATGATTCACTATCGACCTTCCACTTTTTATTTTAGGGATGTAACTAAAACAATAACGGAGTTATAACGGTTTCTATGGAGACACGGGCGCTGACGTGTAAACACGCTTATTGTACTTGACTGCTGTCGTATGTTTAACGCATATATCTGCTTACGTTGCGGAGGGGTTAAATATTTAATTCCGACTTAATTAACTTAATTAACCGAAGTCATGGGAAGGTTACAAAATATTATATGCATTAATTTTTTCACAACCGGTAACGTTGTTTATTTTAGAAAAGATTGGAGGCTATTACAAGCTTTACCAATTTTTCCAACCATTACTAAAGAAACGGACAAACACATTGGGCAGCTAGACTAATAGCAACTCACAAAAAACTTAAATAATATCAATCATCTCTTAACAATTTAAGTACTTTTTAGTAAAGTTTAAAAATGAAATAAAAATTTTTCTAACTAAACATGAACTTGAGGAAATCATTCAAATGAAAAATCAGTCAACAAACATAAAGATTTTTTATTTTATGGAAATCAACATACGTGAAGAAGATGTAATCATGATGTAGTACCCATACAACAACTTACAGTCCACCTCAGAACAGGAATCCCTAGTGAGGAGGACTGTGAATGTATTACATTGCCTTGACTTTTTAAAGCCATTAAAAAAAAATTAAAACCTTACTACACTATTCCACTCCGGTGCATTGTCCCAAAATGTGTAAAGTTTGTATGAAAACATTGTATATATTTTCCTATCTCACCTGGTTTAGCTTGTTTTATATATATATATATCTCTCTATTCCCATACTAAATTTCGAAAGTGGGCTGCGCCAAAGATAAAACGACCCGGTACGGCGTAGCAAAATTGAAATTTTGCCAATATTTAAATGTTTTTCAAATGGTCAATATAAAATTTTGGTGTTCATTCAATTGGGTGGGCATCAGCACTAGCTGTCCCTGGATGTGGTGGAGAGTTATAATCGACCTCTTTTTTCAAAATATAGTAAATCTGTAGCTTATCCCTAATTTAAAAAAAATCATAAACCCGCATTCAGAGTAAATGCAGTTAACTTTATTTGCAGAATTTGTATCTATGTTTATGGGCTCCGCATTCATTCAGAATAAAATCAGACATCGCATTCAGAACGAATGGTGGTATCTATGTAACCAGCGTTCAGAATTAACTCTCCCATCTTTGTCGAATTCAAATTTAATGCCGTATATTTATACGAGTATATCTCGAATTCCCATTCCTCGTGCCTCCAATTTCTAGTGTCTGTATGCCATAGATTCAATATCTCCGAGGGATCCTAGATCAACAATACTGATAAGGTGTACTGCTAGTATTTACCAAAGTTACAACTTGTACATGGAATTCCAGCGGATCTAGGATTTATGTACATTGAATTCAGGCGGTTGGTTAATGTAATCTTGTGCAATAAAGTGGAGATTAAATCGATCGTGAGACTATCTAATAGGTTCAACTGTAAGAGAGTTCACTGATCCGTTAACCGCTTTAATTCCTAGCTGATTTATGTACTTAAAATCTACACAATGATGGCCTACGTACCAATATAGCCGTATTAATAAAACTAAATCGTATATGAGAAACAGTTTTAAATACATTTTCTGTGGTAGCAATAGGTAGAGTGATAAACATTGTGAAAAGATTTGGTTAAACCACATTTCATAATTTTATTATATTTTTATATTTTTTTACCTTCGCAGAAATGCAACTACATAATAAATAAAATATGGAACTCTCGATGAAGTGATCAAAATTCGGATTTCTCTATCAAAATTGTAGTGTACTGTAGTTTTCTCTGTTTATTTACAAAGCATATTTAACTGGTTAAGCCGTTTCGGAGGAGTGCGACCACAAAAACCGTGACACGAGATTTTTATATATAAGATAGACCACCAAAAAACAATTGGTTTAGAAACATATCGAAATTTTTGATTAAATGATTGTGCACTCACACAAAGTTACTTATTTTTATAAAATTAAAATGACACCACAAAATAAATTTGCGATTATTGGAGAAGATACTTCTTTGTGGTTCTCTAATGTATTCAATAAACTACAATATATCGTACTGTCCATCTGTACACTCATAGCAAAAACTTAAAAATTGGTAAAGGTAATTGAAAAATAAAGACTTGACTAGTTGCGGGAGATCTTTTGACCTCTCCAGCGGGACTCTTTCGGAACATTGCCTTGCACCACAGTTTGAGTTACGTCCGTCACTTCTGGACTCCTTGACCCCCAGATTCCTACCCACACCTGATACCTTTTTACCTTCCCAGAACTTCCTCTCCTTCCTTTCCCTTAAAAGACCCTACAAACAGTGTCCCAAAGATGACATAGATCTTGAGTGGATTTATTTTTCTCAGGGCCTCCCGTGTGGAGTTATGTAAAAAAAGATTTTTTGTTGCGGTACGAAATTTTTAAAGGGAAGAAAAAATACGGCATCTGAATGAGGAAACCAAATTAATTTTATTATTTATTAAACAGCATTGTATATTTACCGACATGATTTCGGTAAATATAACAGAGCATAATTAATCAATGTTGATTAACTCGCAAAAGCTTGCGGAATATCGGTTTATAACGAATGTTTTGTCCGTGTTTATTACGACATGTTAAAACAGATATGCCTACAGCTTAGTTATTGATATGATGTTTTTCATAAATTTATAAGTTCACATTTACTTTTGTAAGGTTATAAGACAATAAAAGCGCTACAAAGTGAAGTAGATAGGCTTTGCAAGTATTGCAAAGTTAACTGTTTAGATATTAATGTTTTCAAATGTCACACTATGACATTCACCAGAAATAAACATGTAATTAAGTACTCTTATTCATTCAGCAATGAACCAGTCATATCTAAAATGGAATGTAAAGATTTTGGTGTTTACCTTGATGGCAAACTTATATTTCATAAGCACATCGACTTAATCGTTCACAGGCATATAAAATGCTTGGTTTTGTTCTTCATATAAGTAAAGTATTCGTTAATCCGCGTACAATAGTAATGTTATATTTTGCATTGGTCAGAAGTACACTGTAATATGCCTCGCCAATTTGGAACCCGCAGTACAAAGTTTGCATAGATAGCATAGAACATATTATATTCAAAACAAATTTATAAAATATCTTATCTTCAAATTTAACATTTCACACTTTGTTACGTTACGGAATTAATTCCCGTGCGAGCTAATAGCGAATTGACCCCTTGCACAGGCCCTCCGCCCCCCTCTCCCCACACCGCGCGGCGCCGGTAGCCAAGCGCCGAGCGGCTCCCCGCTTCCATTCCTTCGCCGGCCTTCGGCAGAACAACTGTGTTCCCCGTGATTCGCGCTAGTCGCTCTCCGTGAACTAACTTCACGATGTATTATTTGAATTGTGCTTTGTGCCCAGTACCTAGCCAGACGGCTGACTCCGCATCTCCCGTTATGTGAGTACCAATCTACTCACCTCCCACACCGTGTGCTATGAACTACTTCTAACTTCACTAAACGTGTAGAGAGAGAGGAGAAAATTCTCGTTAGGCTAGCAGTGTAGTTAACCATGTGTTTCGTGTACCACCCTGTTCTGTTTTTACGAATAAACCCTTTAAGTGCTAAAACTGTGTTCTGATTGAGGAAGGAGACCCGGGGATTGTGAGGAAAGGAGGCGGAGGAGGAATTGCCAAGCGAACCACAGGCACTCGCCCTGTTTTTAGGAGGAACCTTGCTTGCGCCGACTCTGAGCTAGTCGTCGGCCGTGTATTGCGTGTCCTTTACAGGTGTAGGGTTTAGCAAATGGCCGCAAGTAGTGGCAATGCTAACAACTTATATCTACTTATTCGAAGAACACTGTATAAATATCTTATTAAAACTTTGTCAAACAATTAATATTTAATATTCAAGATGTAATACTTTACGTTGTCATCTACATATTCACAAAATATGAATTATTTAAGGAAGTCTCAAAAAGTTGATAGAGAAAAACACTGCTTAATCTCACTTAGTTTCCCTTATTTGATTTCCCCCAAATACATCCTTGTTCTGTTCCTATGTTTATCTTCGAAGTGAAATATTACCCTTCATATCCCATTAAATGTCGAGAAATGTAATAAACTTCTGCCTTGTAAGGGAGGCTGCTTCTTCTGCACGGACTTCTCTAATTTGGGTTAAAATTGGGGTGATTCAGATGAAGGGAAAAACGTAATAATTTATGCAAGAGAGGTGTTTTAACAATGTTTCTGCTCTAATTTTTTTCTGAGAGACCGAGGTAAAAGTCAATATTTCAGAGGGGTTGTCATAAAATGAGAAAAGGGTGGCTCTTTTTTAATAAAATATATTTTATGCCTTTTGCGTAAGTAACTGCTTTTGCAAATTAGATTCGTTATTTACATAATTCTTAGTTTATATAAAAGTAGGTACACGTAGTAACATTCTTCATTACGGAACGACCTTTGAGGCAGAGAGTTTTATTGATTTCGAAACCAGTGGTCCAAGGTTCAAAATTTCAATGAAAAATCGAATTTGATTTTTATACAAATCTATAGTTATATTCAAAATTCAATTTAAACTTCAAAACAAGAGAAGCATCAATATTTACATAAAATTTCTAAAAAAGCCGGACAACGCCAGTGATTTCAACTTGTCGAGTATAAAAGTAAAACCATTAATTAATTTATTTTCCTCTCCAACTTCCGTAAATCTCACAATATTCCCCGAGGTCAAGTACAGCTGGTTCTGGAAAAATGTTAATCTTTTGCGATATTATATTATTTTATTTATTTGTGTTACAATAAAACAATATTTATATATTAATGTATGATAGTATAAGGAAAATTTATATCATCGACCAATAATGACGGCAACAAATTTAACCCTTCAAACATTTGGCATTTTTTTCAGATGGTCAAAATATTTTCACTTTACAATAAAATTCAAATATTTGGAATACTTCTGAGCACATTAAAAAACTGTTTTAGAAAGGTGATGAAATACGCTTTCAAATTATGGAATTCAAATAAACTTTTTTTTTATGATAATAATTTTGCATACAAACATAAAAAAGTTATCAAAATGGCTAACCTTACGTTTTTTCTAAAGTTACAGATAATAAAAAAATAAGAAAAAACATACATATTTTATTAGACATATGTACAACAAACACATATTTTAACCTCACTTTTTTGTCGCTCTATGTAAAAATAATTTATAAAAAATTCCCGAGGTTTCAATTTTTTTTTTCAATTTGCGATTCAAAACTTTGTATATAAAAGTGTACATTTTACTTTTTTGGTGGCTATTTTTTAGATTGGAATATAAAGCGTGGTGTTTTTCCTTTCTAACACCGATTAGAACATATTTCTAACTATGATAGTAAGGGAGTTACATCGTTTTATATGAGACCTATGTGCGTTGGGACAAATATGGTCTCCTGTGATTAAACGGGTTAAGGACCGAAATTAAAAAATACATAACTATATTCCTAATACAAATAGTTCTATTAAAATGTATTGCAAATGTATTGCTTAAAGCTAAAAAAAATTATATGAAGCAATAAATTTTGAAATACTTCCTAGGTTTACATTTAAACATGGAAAGGATGTCAATAATAAATACAACTGAAGTGATGTGAGATGATTACAAAAATCGTTTCCCATCTTTCCTTGTCTTAACTCTTAAAGTTGACTTACAAAAGCATATATAATAAATAAATAATCTATCTCTGACTAAATAATGATCTTGCATCTCATAATGCAGGGAAAGATTGCCGGAAGACGGGGCCCTGGAAGAAGGAGAACCTCATGGCTGAAAAACCTGAGACAGTGGTTTGGTCAGTCTGCTGTAGAGCTGTTCCGGGCCGCAGTAAACAAAGTCCGCATAGCCAACGTCCGTACAACCGACAGGGCACAAGAAGGAGAAGAAGAAATAATGATTTGCAATAATTTTGATAGATCAGTTTTATGCAAAATAAAAATGTTAGTATAGGAAATGATTATTCCAATCTCTGCGATAAAATCTTTGTGAGATATCAAGGATGATCAATAAGAGATTTTGAAAAATATAGGTATGTTTTTTTTTACATTAGCTCCACACAGGAGGCCCTAAAGAAAATAATTCCTCTCAGGGCCTTTGTCTTCTTTGCGGATGCTGTGTGCAGGGTCTTTTTAGGAAAGGAAGGAGATGAAGTTCTGGGAAGGAAAAAGGTATTATAGGGGTAGGAATCTGGGGGTCAATGTGTCCAGGAGTTACCGACGTATGAACCCATCCCTCCCACTGCGGTGCAAGGCTAGATAGTACGGCTGGAGAAGTCAAAGGACTCCCTCAATTATTCTCTAATGGGCAGACGCATCCGCCGCCAAGACTCGGACAAATCTCACCCCACGAACCCGGGGACCCTGCTAAGTCACCAAGCGTAGCGAGCGACCACTTGGGTGTGACCTACGGCAAAGGTGTTGGTTAGCCAATAAATGCTTCCCGGGACGGCGGTACCCACACCTGCCTCCAAAATTGCCGCCTACCATAGAAATTAGTTGAATTTCATTAATCTAAAAGATTTTTATGTTGTGAGCAGAAATGGATGCTTTAATAAAAAAAAGGTCTTTACTTGTGCTCTTTCCCATCTAGCGTGATAAATAAACAAGCAATATGACGATTATTCACTTAAAAACTTGAACGTTTTAAGCAAACTTCCTCTAATGTAGGAGTATATACGAATTATACACTCTAGAAGTTTTCAATCGAAACAAAGTTTCAAATTCATATAGCTGTGGATAATCCTTTTCTTTAATAAGTTAGTTTGGAAAAATAATATTATAATTTTACGAAGAGGAATGAACTGTAACTCAACAGGAAAAGTATTAAATGAATGGATTGCTCCAAGCTCTCTTGACTCTTATGTTGGGTTCCATTGATCCCGAAATTTGAACTCTCTCAAAGTAACTTGTGTAGTGAAAAGGAACTAACTAGCGAGTGAAAAGTAAAACAGAACTTATCAGCTTGGAAAGTATGACACCTGGCGTTCAAAGACTCTGTTACTATAAGTTATTGAACTCTTTGAAAACCGAGAAGTAAGGATTTAAAATCTCACTTGAACGAGTTTTATCGCTCCTTTGAAAAAAATGGGAATAACAAAAAAGAAGAAAAATAAAAACATCGCATGAAAAATACAATTTAAGTATTATTGATAATAATTGAGATCAAATACATTTCTGCTTTGACCGTTTAACCAGCCAGCGGACGAAAATCTACATTTCTTCGACAGTTGTTCTTAGGATCGTGCAGGGCGGTTACAATGAGAAAGATTAATTATTCTCCGTACCAGCTTTTTAAAATTATAACTCAATATAGATTTTATTTCATTCCAAAAAAAAAATGCTGAAAGGCGTGATGATAAAACTATTAAAATAATGTATTTTTTGTAATTATTTTTTAATTATCAGTATTTATCATTTTTGAATAATTTCTATGTTAAATAAGAATGTTAAAAAAATTTGAAATTTATTAGTTTGTAAGTGCGCAAATAAATACACAAACGGACCAATTTTCGCCAAGAAACCCATGTACGTATAAATTTTTTTAATGATTTAACTTAAACCAAAATTAAATTCTAAAACATTCGATACTTAGATAATGTATTGATTTATTTTACTGCATGATTATATGATTTGAAATGGGTGTGGTATAATACAAAATCTTTTTTGAAATTTTAACAAATCTGCCAACGACCTATGGTATAATCTTATTATACTAAAATTAAATATTTTTTCTCAAAATTTAAAACATGCAAATGCTAGATAAAAGAACAATCTTTCGAAATCCATTTATAATGTTTTGTGGAAAAGAGTCAATACGTCTAAAATCTGATTTAAAAATGACATATTTCCGGTTTTCTATGGTGATATCCTCTTAATGTAATAGATACCTTATGTAATAGGTAACATCTCGTACGGTACGGAAAAATTGAATTCGAAGTAATAATATTCGATAAGAGAGTACGAAAACAATGTGCAACATAGTTGTGAATGATGAATACTTGGAGCAGGTGAATGAGTTTTTTTTTATTTGAGAAGTATGTTTACGAGAGATCGGAAGGCTGATAGGGATATTGAAAGAAGGGTGAATGCAGGTAACTCTATTAATGGAGGACTGAACACCGTTGGCACCAACAAAAAACTGTCCAAAGAAGCGAAGCTAGCTGTCCATAATGGAGTACTGGTACCTACCCGGATGTATGGCATTGAGGCATGGAACTGGCAGAGGAAGGATGAAAGCAGACTGAATCCTGTAGAAATGAGATTCCTGAGGCGTATGTGTGGTAAAACCATGTACGCTCGTGTGAGAAATGTGGAGATCCACAAAGAATGCAAGGCTCCGATGGTTTGGGCATGTAGAGCGAATGAATGAGGAAATGAGTGTAAGGAGAATATATGACACAAATGTGAATGGTAAAAGAAATCTGGGACGCCTTTAAAAGACATGGCACGACCAAGTGAATCAGATACTTGAGTTGGGCCATGTCAAGAGTCAGAATAAAAGAAGAGCATATATGTGACGATGTGTGAATGTGAACGAGGCAAGGAGTGTGTGCCACGACCGGGTTGTTTGGCGGTCCGTCCTCTCTGCCTACCCCTGTGATGGTTAGTTAGTTAGTTATCTAATATTTGAAGTACTAAGTTGCAGTTAGGAAATTCATTATATAACCGTCTGACATTAAAAAAAAGATACAAAAAGTATTTTTCCGATAGAAAATTGAATATTCTCACGCTAAGAAATTAAAAAAAATGTTCACAAAACACACTTTAGTAGTAGAGATGATTTTGTCGATATTAATGATTCACTAGAAAAATGATTCTGGTTGTTAAAATTTTTTTAATTTCAATATTTAATTCTATTCAAAAGTAAATATTGGAGTCTGAAAACCAAAAAGTTTTTCAAACCTAAAAGTAAAATACCATTTTATCTTGATTGGGTGCTTCATTACGAATGGTATTTTAATTAGCAGAAGGTCAATTCGAAAAGTTGGAGGCATTCCTTTTGAATGGCCGTAATATCTGATATTAATTTTCTCCGCTTTAGGTTTCTTTATCGTTCTCCAGAAAATTAAATGAAACAGTTGAAGGAAATAAATTTGAAACAATGTTTCTTTTTGAATCTTCTTGACACTACAGATCTTATTTTATTTAGTTTGTCTTGTTACCTACAGATCAACAAAATAAATTGTCGCGTTTTTAATAAACCAATGAAATTTGGAGTCTTTTATGTTTGAAAATAACTCTTGGTAATACGTAAGTAAAACTTGTTATTTTGTTGAATTTTGTGATAAATATATTGGATCTTTAGATTTTCTTGTATAATGTAACTAAAATTTTACTTAATGAAATCCTTAATGACACAGGTCCATACTCTTAATGAATGTTTGAAAACTTCATAGCGTTAACACCAGATTTAAGTTTAAGATTGTCCTATCTGAGAATTGCACCCTTTCACCAAGCCTATTAAGATGATAGATAGGAACTGCGGTGCCTGATCTTAATCCTGTCTTAATTAAACGGACAGTGAGGTCGTCCTAACTCTGTATTACAATGAAGGACGCCCAAAGTTTTTCGCCTGACTTTGTAGATTGCAGTGAAGCTATTGTATGAGGGGGTACAGTGTAGGTCGGTCCATACTTTTTCATTCAAAGTGTTTAGAACAAACATCCAACGAGACTTTGCCGACATTAAACGTAAATTTCGTTTAAACATTAGTTTCTAATGTAACGTGAGAAGGAAAGTTTAAACGAAAAAATATGGCGGAGTCCAACAACTTTTCTCGTAAAATGGGACTTAGCGAACTTCGGAGTTTGTATTCCCATGAACTTAAAATGGGATAGAGAAAATGTGCAGCCATCCTGAACTGACGGATAACATTGAAAAAACTTTGAGAATTAAACGCGTCGCGTCGGTATTAGGGGAGGAATTTAACACTTCTTTTTTATATGAAATTTATCAAATAATCATTACATCCATTGAATAAATAAGAAGTACTTCAGATTGGCAAGAAAATTAAGAGAAACAATAAGAAAAATAGTTATTGTCGGCGCTTAGAGACATGTGATATAGATACGGTGGTACATACTTATATTATGTTCTTGCAGGACCTGTGTGAAAAAGCGGACAGTTCCTTGGTTGTGAGTTCGGTTATTTGGATATTTTTAATCGTCTAAAGCCGGCAGCTTTATTTTACAAAGGCTTCATACAGGAGGCCCTGAGGAAAAAAATCCTTCACGTCCTTTGTCATCCTTGATAAAGATGGGTAGGTTCTGCATTTTGCCGGAAATCGATAACTTTGCAATGTAGGATCGATAGGGTTTCTTCCGATAATTTTATATCGATGTCCCGAACATGGTTTTACTGTTGACAGTCGAAACGGTATTGATGGGGAGTAAATAAGAAATTGGTATATGCTGCCAACACTGGAGGTGTTTAAAATGAATTGGCATTCCGAAACGTCAAACCCCAAACAATTACGTAAGAAGTCTAATAATTTGGCAATGTTGAATTTAAATACTTACCTAAACCTCAACTTAAAGATTACCACTGATTGTAATTTTTTTTAATATTTTGGTTTCTTTTAACGTCTACAGTAAACGGACGCAGTCTGTTGTAAAAAAACTAGGTTCATACTTTATCACTATAAAAAATCCATTGGAAATCAATCCTTAAAAGTAGATTCCTGAGTATTATTTTTTTGTTGTTGTTAAAGCAGTGAGTACCGACCTGTAAAAAACAACAAATCCTATTAAAGTACAACAAAAAAATTGAATGCAAAGATAACGAAGGACAAACAAAAATGGCGTGTGGGTAATAGAAACTAGTATGTACTCACATTTACTCATATCACAATCAAAAGTTATCATTTAACTTATAACGATAATGTAAATCAAACTATATTTAAAAGTTAAATGATACTTCGTACTTAAAGGGTTTTTGGACATTACCTCCACACAGGAGGCCTCAAGGAAAATAATTTCCGTCGGGGCCTCTTTCATCTTTGGGGATTCCTTGTGGAGGGTCTTTTTAGGAAAAGGAATGAGATGAAGTACTGTGAAGGAAAAAGGTACGTGGGATGATAGGAATGTGGGAAATTACGGACGTATGAATCCATCCTTTCCAACGCTGTAAAAGGCGATGGGTCGAGAATCCAGCTGGAGAAGTAAATTATTGTCTCACATCAACTAGTCTTTCCCGATCCGGCCCGCCACGCAGTGGGTAGGCAAACGCGTGTGCTGCCAAGACCTAGACAAACCTCACGCCCTAAACCCGGGTAACATCTAAGTATATAGTAATATAATATCTGGTGTTGATGAGAAACCGTTCAGAATCAATCAGTAGTAATGCGACATCCCCCTAAGGTTGCAGATACCCAGCATTTGTTACCTAACATTGTTGATCGATAAAGATTTATCGATAACTAGCAGACCCGGCCAAACGTTGCTGTGGCTAACGAAACACGACGCCATTACCCAACCTTTATAAAATCCACACCACCCGCTTGCCAGCTGTCCGCTGCCCGCTGCCCGCTGCCTGAATTGAATATTTGAATTCCTCGGCTTTTCTCTACTATAATAAGCATGTATTATACATATAAACTAATTAACTCGCCACTAATTATACAATGCTTGCAATGCAACACTGGATATTTGAAAAGGGAAAATCAAATACGTACTTACTCTAGGACATCTATTTTCCAATTTCTTCCGTAGAACGAATTTTAAAAGTGACTATAGTACGACCCGCCAGCCGTTTTAAATCGCACAAAAATATGTTTTCTTTGAATTTCTCGGCTTTTCTGTTATATAATTTACATGTTTTATACATATAAACATTTCTCTTCAATCGCTCTATCTATTGGTGAAGACCGTATGAAAATCCGTTGCGTAGTTTAAAAGATTAACGCGAACATACATTTTGAGCGACTTTATTATTTTATACTATGTATAATGATGCCAATGAACAAACAATTCATTATGACAAAATGTTCTTAATTTATTCGACATGAACTCTTCACAACACTAACATTGTACGTTAGCGATCTGCAGTCGTTCTCAGTAAACGATAAGGTTATCGAGGTTTTTTTCATTTCGATAATCCTTTATGGATCGACCGTGCTAGATACCCTTTTGCCAGAGGAAGCAAATGAAATATGCGCACATAAATAAGCTGTATATTTTCAAACAATGCGATTGTACTCCAACTCGTAAACTATATCCAATTTGAAATAACAGGCATTTCTGGGAATTATATTGCGATCCGCATTTCGGAAAGTCATGACGTTTCAGTAAGTATTTCAATTATACCATTTGGCTAAACTTCTCATTTGCAAGTTTTCAGAACATGTAGTTCCGTTAACTTCGTTGGCGGATTTCTATTTGATATTCATTACTGGATTACTGAATACCACTCGAAAAATAACAAAAAATACAAACACCAATCAGTTTATTCAATTATAAAGGTTACTACATCGAGCAGTTACAGTTACATAATTCCTTATTATTATTATTATCTTTTTTAATTCTTCTTTATAATTATCGGCTAAATCGCAAAAACCGTTTGTAAGCAATTGAACAATATATATACAGTGCTAAAGCATACATAATACGACGTAAAACCTCAATAAGGACTATTGACAATAGATATAGAAGAATAACATTTTAACTCACGATATAAAGCACGGAACTATGATTATATGATACAGGGTGTTAAGGGGCGAACTTGACTTACTTTAACCGGTGATTTCTGACATTATTTAGAGTAAAAAATGTAAATGAAATTTTGGTCTTCGGTGACTTTTTTCAATTTGGGAGGCGGGAATGGGTACCGCCGCCCCGGGAACCTTTATTGGATAACCAACACCTCTGCCATAGGTCACCCCAAGTGGTTCGCTACGTTTGGTGATTTAGCAGGGGTGCCCGGGTTCATGGGGTGAGGTTTGTCTAGGTCTTGGCGGCGGATGACCAGGACATACTGAACCCTCATCCTACCCACCCCTTAAACCCTTTTCCTTCCCAGAACACTCCTCTCCTTCCTTTCCTTAAAAAAACCCTCCACACAGCATCCTCAAAGATGACACAGGCCCTGAGGGAAATTATTTTCCTCAGGGCCTCCTGTGTGGAGCTAATGTGAAAAAAAAAAATTTTTTTTTCTTTAAAATCAAACAATTTTTTCTTATAAATGTCGTCACTGGTCACTCAGCCGAGTAACTGACCAACCCCTAACCTCGCCTCCAACTGTCATTTGTCAACACCTACCATTTTTTATGTTTTTGTAGAAAGAAAAAAAACGTCGAAAATGTCACCGGAGACCAAAATTTATTTAAATTTTTTACTCCAACTAATGTCGGGATTCACTGGTTGTAGGTCAAGTACGTCCCTTAACACCCTGTACATATGGGAACGTATCCATACTACGTGACACGTTTAGGGGGGGGGGGGTCATCAAAATATCCGTATTCTATCCGTACTCCTAGACAGTAAGGCATAAAATACATAGACAGGTGGATATAACACATATGCTACATCTCGCAGGTAAACACACTTTCAAAAGACTC
Organism: Limnephilus marmoratus; assembly: GCA_917880885.1. NCBI lineage: Eukaryota > Metazoa > Arthropoda > Insecta > Trichoptera > Limnephilidae > Limnephilus > Limnephilus marmoratus. The sequence continues at coordinate 15,953,519 of OU862911.1, forward strand.
ACAAAATACTTAAAAAGGCTCATAGGCATACTTAAACATAGGATTAAATGTGTACAATCAATTGATACTAATGTACGCGTGTAGGTGCTTAGAAACAATATCAAAATAAAAAAATCTTGAACTATTAAAGATTTTTTGACGTTTTTTTTACATCCATATCCTATTTTTCTCTACGTTTCGTATGCCTTGTTAAAAATAAATGCAAAAACGAATCTTTTAACGACAGGATTTAAATGTTCTGAAGCTATGCAAAATATTTATAATCATAAACAATGATGAGCTACGGCGTCTTGAAATTTGCGCAGACTTGAAGGCAACTATTTTCAAGTTGAATCATCACGTCAATCATGAGCGTCAGACCTTTAAAATACCCGCTAAAATTTTAAAATAAGTACAAGACGTCATGTTTTTCAGAATCTCAGGCAAGACCGTAAATTGATAGCTACCAATAGCAGTTCATTAAATCGAAAACCTAAAATTTTGTTAATTTTCCAAAATCGATTTCATGTAGGGCTCGAAAAGAACCCGATAACCTAATTAATAATACATAAATTTGATGCCAAGTGACAAATCCACCTTACTCGCAATATTAATTTCCAGGAACTGCTGACATGTATTTAATTATCCAATAATGAAGGCTTTAATCAAAGTTTGTTTTCTTAATCTCGTTCGACGATCTCTCAATGACTAAATAATGTCGAAAGCTCCCTCAGCGACCATCGCGTAATAGACCCTATTAAAGTTAACCCGTGATGATTTCGTCGTTTAAGCATTTTCAACATAAAATTGAAAAACTTTAAATTTTCTTTTTATTTGAATTTCAATTAAAGTAAGTGAAGAATTTAACTAAAAATTCTCTTGAAGTGAAATAAAAAGCGCTGAAGAGTCTAAGAAGTTTCCTTCGCATTTAATAAAAAACTTCTCATTTAATCTTGTTCAACCCACAACACCAGACAACAAGAAGCATTCCTCCAGGGCGGACGAAAAAGTGTTTATTTTTATTGTCTTTACATTATAAAACTTACTTCAACTTACAGCAAAAATTCTTTCAAAATCTTCGAAACGCGAACGCCCTAAGTAAATTTCTTTGTTTATTTTAAAATAAGATAAGCAGAAGTTTATACTTCAATGATAATCACATTATCGTGGTTTTGGCCCTTGCCTGTAACTCAAATAAAAATTTAAAAATGGTTTTTGGTTGACTGTATCGACATGCTCACGAATATTTTGTGATTTATTTGAAACTATCCCAACAGCGATCCTCTTGTTTTTGAGGAGCACATTTAGCCAATCTCACATGCGCTCTATAAGCAGTGGTATTAGGTTAAAAACTATCATTTTCTACTGGGAAAACAACTCGTAATTTGGACATTAGAATCAGAGAACAATGAAGGTGTCCTAATAATAATCATTTCCGTTTTCGCTTATCATGATCATTGCAAGTAATCATAGTTTTGAAAAAAAAAAACAGGATAAATACTCTTCATATTAATAATAAATTAAATCGCTTAGATAACTCAGAAGCCTTAGAAATAAAATAGAAAATTCCTTACGATAATGAGTCCATTATAAATAAACAAAAAATATTATATCACAGTCTTAGACATGTTCCCTTTTCCCGGCCGTTTTATCTCATTCCCCCACTCTACACTAATCCCTAATCGTGCCCCCACTTCCACCCCAACATTTAGTAATATATTATGTTCACCCATTGTTTTGTAATGTAAAGTTAGTATAGTTTTGCCACGAGAAAGGGACGATCGTTCTGAAACCGGTCGGCGTATTTAAAATATAGTGGTTCTAGTAAAGAAATACCTATTGTTTAATTTATGTAAAAATTAACAGTTTTAATTGCAACTATACAACAGCCAATCGCCTTGCAGTTTAAACGTTCATATATATGTATATATATAACTGCATTTTCACAATTTTTATACCAGAAAAAAGGGGTAAATCTTTTTATTAACCGATTAATCAAAATTTAACAAAAGCGATCGCCTCGCGGCTGAATAAAACCAATCATAGCGCTCTTAAAGGATAAAGAAGATTTCTTTTAAAAAAGGACTTATATGCCTTTGATTTGGAAACTTTTCAGGAGAAGGAGATTATTTCGGATCAATCCAGGTTCAAACTAAAGAGCAGCGGATAAAGAAGAACGAGTAAAGCGTCTGGCAGGTTAATTAAGAAACTTCTGGCTTTCATTCGCTGAAAGACAGATAAAGTGGGAGCTGGGAACTTAGTTTATAGCAAAACACGGCTATTTACGATGGAAATATTAAGCATAAATGATTCACCTACAAAGGGATTCTTGTGAGGATTACGCCAACCCACATAACTGACGCATCAGTATGTAGTACTACAAGCAGGGAATTTACAATACAACTTTGCCTAGAAGTTAATTTCACAATTGAAATAGAGAAATGATAAACCTGAATCACGTCTCGAGTAGATACAAATTGGATGTTTTATAACCGCAAAGAATTTATCCATTTGTAATTGATGCTTTTTAGGTTAGTTAGAACTTACTGGTTTTTTTTTTTAACTTTATTTATTCCCATTTCTTTGTATATATAATGTATAATAGCAAATAGTATATAATAACATAATTTATAAAAACAAATAGTATGAACAAGAAATGAAAACCCACTAAGGCACTGCCTGAGTGTGGGTAATATTGAATACTATATTTCCAAGTACCCAAAGTATAAAATAGACTTAAAAAGCAGATAAAATATAAAGTTAGTATTACATAGGTAGAATAAGTGAAAAGGGTTTTTTTTCAGCTATTATAAAAATCAAATAAAAATATGTAGAAAAACATACTGATTTTTTTTTTTTTTTAGTTATTATAAAAAAAATAAACAGAAAACATATTGTACTACAGTTTAGAAAGTTACAGAAAGTGAGTTGTAGAAGGATGGATAAATTTATAGAAAAAGCGTTTCAATATCTACATTATTCAACCATAATTTTACCTCTTTTACATATTTTATCATTTTATTTATCATTTGAGTTTGTAGTGGTAGAAGGTTAAATGTACGAGGACCAATGAAACTGCTATGTGTCTGCAATAATTTAGTATTGGTTTGTAGGGTGTAAAATATATTATTTATTCTTTTGCTCATTCTGTTTTCATTTATTTCGAAATTATTTTTATTTTTAAATACATATTTCAATGTTTGTAATATAAATAATTTACGTATGTTAAATATTTTAGTTTCTTTGTATAATAAGTTGGTTGAGAATGTTTTATTTTTCTTATATATGACTTTGATTATGTGTTTTTGAATTATTTGTAGATGCTTAATAAATGTATTAATAAATGTATGTTGAATGGGATATTTTACCATCCTCTTAAAAAGCTATCAAAATAACTATCCATTGTAATAAATACTCGCTACGCTGCTAACTTATCCGGTATACAGTCATTAATTATAGGTTCGAGAACCTAATAATAAACTCGGACATTACAAATAAAGATGTATACGATAATACGCGTTATATTACGAATCGTTCTTTTGATAACAATCAAGAGGATGGTGAAATACCCAATACAAACCGTCAAAACCGAGCTATCATACTACGCTCACTTGTTGACATTCATGATCAGTATAGTGTGGCAAATCATATTAAATAATAGACTCAGTTTGAATGACACTTCCATTAATAAAATCATTTTACTTTGGAAAATTCTTTTATTGCGAAATTGGGTTCATAGAATGGCCTAACGGGGTTTTTAAGTTTATTAGATTTTAATTAAATTTTGGTTTGATGGGGTTTTAAAAAATAAAATGACAAATGTGGAGTGAGACCAATCCAGACGATACCCTACAGACTGCATGGAATTAACGAAAATGAGCAGGTTGGTGCGTTTTACGAGCTAGTGGCTTCATTGGTAATGCGCGTTTCATCTTGCGACAAAATATCCCCGACAAAATATCCTCCGACAAAATATCCTACGGACAAATCATCCCGCAACAAAATATCTACTAAAACCTAACCTAATTTTATTATTTTTTTACTATTTTTAAATTATAATTTATTGTCTTCACTGTATTATTTTTGTCTCATTTTACTATTTTTGAACAAAAATTTATTGTCTTTACGCGATGTCTACATTATTTTTGTCCCATTTATTTTGTTAGGTTGGGTGAGGTTTTAGTTGATATTTTGTTGATGGTTTAGTTGATATTTTATGGTGTGATGCTGAAGGTAGTGGGGAGGGGAAGGAGATATTGAAAATGTACTGGACATGTAAAAATGGCTCTTCAGATATAGTCATCAACCACGACTAAAGCCATTTCAAGTAACGTTACAATTCTGAATGAATACTGACGAATAGCGTAATACGACATACTTGGATGTGCAATATCTACTTAAGATTAGCGCCGCCCCGGGAACCATAATCCCATCCCAAGTGGTTTACTATGTTTGGTGTCCGTGTTTACGGGATGAGGTTTGTCTTGGTCTTGACAGGGATGCCTTTGCCCACCTAATGCATGGTGGACCGGATCAGAAGAGACCGGTTGAGGGAAACCTTTTAATCTCTCCAGCCTGGCTCTCTCGACCCATCGCCTTGCACTTAAGTGTGGAAAATTTTTTGTCTTTACAGGATGTCTATATTATTTTTGTTCCGTTTTTTGTTAGGTTGGGTCAGGTTTTAGTTGATATTTTGTTGGGGGATGTTTTGTCCGTAGGATATTTTGTCGGAGGATATTTGGTTACCGGATTCATTGGCTCTTAATTCTTCAAAAATCCGGTAGGGGCTTGCATTACTGTTTTTTGTTTGAAATTATGGATGACATTGAATCAGGCGAAATTTGGTTTCAACAGGATGGCGTTAAATGTCACTCAGCGGCATAAAAATAAAAATTTGTGGCCGAAAAAATAGCGATTCTGAATGAGCTTAATCAAGAACAACTGCGGTGGTCATGAGTCATGACCACCGTCATACCAGAAATCATTTTGATATGTTAATGCCATGAATTACATTGATCTTTCAAATATTTTTTTTTATAAAAGTTGATGTTCTGTGTTATTTTTTATAGTTGAAATTCTCTCATGTCAACTCAACACCTCTTTTAAAAGCCATTAAAAGCTATGAAAAAAATTAAAATACCCCATATCTAGGGATGCAACGATATATCGGAAAACCGATAAATATCGATATCTAAAAATATTGATTTTTATCGATATCGAAAAACTCAGTACATCGTATCGAAATATCGAAATTAAAGTACCCACAACATCGAGTAAAATGCTATTAGCTATTACTGGCATCACTGATTGTCTGAAATAATTGATTCGGTTCTCAACTCTAATCTGTGGTAGGTGAGTGTTGTTTGTGGTTTGTTCTCGTAAGTGGCAATAAGTCATCTACCAATCGTGGCAACAAGTGTTTCTTCTGAATGTCTTTTTTAAAGGCAGGAGCCACTATAACTCGAAGCAGAAATCGGCTACAAGGAAGCAGACTGTCAAAGTTACTATTTTTAAGTTGATAACTTGTAGAAAATACTGCAATTATATTTTTTTTTAAATAAGTTTATGAAAAAAAAACACATTTTTTATACCTATCCTAATTTTGTGATTATTCACATGAGTGAGAATAATTATAAAAATTTGATATAATTAAAACAACATTGGATTTCTACAAGCTTTAAAAAAAGACGAAATATCGACTTAATTCGATTATATCGGTATGGATATTTTTAGAAACCTTGCATCCCTACCCATAACCCTAACCTAACGTAACGTATTTAACCAATGTTTATTTTTTCATCACGTTTAAGTGGGTTTTGAGTTGATTTGTCCGGTCACCCTTATTTATACAGATAAAAGTGTTGATAAAATTTAACGAAAGATAAAGTTGTACAAGTTGGACGACGACACAGCCCATCGTTTTTTAGATTCAGAAGAATACACAGATTTGTTTGTTTCGTAAGTAAGATAACGACACTTCGTTGAAGAGTAAGCATTTGTAATTTTACTGTCAACTTTCAAGCTGAAATAGGACACATACAATGAATTGAGTAAATCCTGAAATTGATTTTCCTGTTAATTACACATTTTAAATATTATGTCGGTCTTGCTGTATGGCTGTGAAACATGGACTTTGAAAGTAAATACCATGAACAGGTTAGAGGCTTTTGAAATGTGGCTTCACCGGAGAATGCTCAAGGTCCCATGGACTGACATGATCACCAACACAGAAATTCTCAGGCGGGCTAGAATAGATAGAGAACTGCTTACATTAATAAAAATCCAGAAAATTTCATATCTGGGTCATATACTTCGAGGGGAGAAGTATCACTTGCTCCATTTAATATTGAAAGGCAAGATAGAGGGTCGCCGAGGGCCTGGTAGGAGACAAATGTCATGGCTGCGAAATATACGAGAGTGGACCGGCATTAGAAGTGTGGAGGAGCTATTCCGGGCAGCGCAAGACAGAGAGACATTTTCAAGAGTGATCGCCAACGTCGGGGGGACCTGATCTGGCACACAAAGAAGAAGAAATATTATGATTGAATTGGTCAGCCCTCGACGTGGGTATAATCGAGTCCCATTAACTATTAACTTTTTACAATAGTCGATATTTGTATTTATAGAGTACATATGTATTTCCATTTGAATTTAAACGGTGGGCGTAACGTTCGCGATTCGAAAAATTTATTTAATTATTTCAATGGGATGAGCAGCAGGCATGCCTTGGTAATGCTGGCATGCTTTATTCAAAATCGAGAATGCTTTCAAAGAGCAGATGCCTGCATTCCCCAAACAGGTTGTCGATACAATGATAAGAGATGCAAAATAATATGTAAATAATAGATCAGGTAAGTTCTGCGCTTCGTAGATCCAGTGAAAAAGAATATGCGGCATTTGAATTGCTCTGTTTATAAATTAATTAACTATTCACGCTACACGAGTTTTAAAGAATTTTGTTATCATTCACAAAGTGAAAAAAATGTAGGTCACAATGGCCGAGTTGGTTAAGGCGCTGTGTCCTGGTAAGAGAGGATATCCTGGGGTTTGAGTCCCAGTTGCGACCGTTACGTTTTTATTTTTCAGTGTCTTGTTTATAGAAAGGGGGTGGGATAAACCCTGTCCATGCACATTGCCAGGCAAACACACACCGGAGCGGTCTTCCCGCGATCCGCCCGCGCCTTCCACATCGACATGCGTTGTCCTTCCTTTTTCGTTGTCTCGATGTCCTTCCGTCCCCGCTCCGGTAACCCGACGCTCATCTTTTCCTCAAGGTCTTCAATAACTTCCCCTTCTCTCCCAAGTACATTTCTTCGAGGCAAAATCGGGGAACCGGCTAAAGGGCGCGGACTTCGAGCATCGTCTGCGGTTGGACCGATAGCTATACGCATTCTCATTGGGACTGCCCGGTAGTCTATGGAATACTTTCTCCGGCTTTTCTTTTTATATGTTTTATTTTCTTTCTGCTATTATAGTAATAACTTACATTATAACATAATCATATAATTGTTTATGCTCATTACTTATTTTATTTTCAGAAGGTTTCTCCGACTGGTCATAGCCGTTATTTTTATTTTTCTTTTACTAACACCATTATTTCTTTTTCATTTATCTTTTTTTTATGTTCTACTTATTTCAGAACAATTATTCCACGGGCTGCTACTTCCATTTATCTTATGTATAATGTTAATGTAAGTACTTGCATACTGCTTACTTACCCCGTATGCATGGACGTTGGAGTCTTGACGTGTGCGGTGAAGGAGGAAACAATATGTTTCCTTATAACGCCGTTGGGAAAGTGGTGGGGTCCCCGCCAATGTGTCTTGCTCGTTTAGGATTATCTCCTCTTTCAGTGATTAATTAATTAATTTTTGACGTCTGAATTTTCCTATTTTAGCAACTTTTGAGGAATATTTGGTAGAATGATATTTTTCTCTAAGTTCAAACCAACTTTCAAAATTAGACCATTTTTCAGAAGGGGCTGTTAGAGAGGTCTGTGTGCCACACAAGACTGTCCTAACATAAACTTATTTCTTCATGCCTTTCATTCAAACAGCAGCATGCCTTTCATATTCCGATATTTGACAAGGCCCCACTCAAATATTTGTCCCGCTATAATATTTTACTTCCATTAATCTTGAAACACCAGATTTTTTTAAATAACAGACGAATTCTGCTTTATAAAATATTGAAAAGATCATAAATGATTTTTCTAAATATACTCGTATTATCTAGTATAAAAGTCACCATAGGACCAACAAAAATATTAAAAATCTATCAGAACTTCCACGTTATTCATATTAACACATATTTTATAATATTCCAACATTCAATTAATGTTTGCTTTTGACAGTTTGCAAAAGTTATAAAGTGGCCCTACTCTGTTACCATTTCCAAACTGCCAATTTTATTTGTTGCCCAACAAACTGAATTTTCGTAGCCATAGAATATCTATTGATTTGTCCACTTATTTTATTTTGTACAGGGGCACTTGTGTGTAGGTAACGCGTCATAATCTGTCACGTGTAGAAACTTTATTTGAGCTGGGCTGGAGGAGGTTTCAGGGGCGCCCGTGCCAGAAGGGTGGTATAGAATGTAACAGGAATGGGGAGAAAACTTGTTAAGTTCTGCCAGCGACAGATGGTATGACGAATAATTATTGTATCTGAAATATCAACATGTTATAATAAGCAGAATCTTTCATCTCCTTTATACATTTTTAATTTTACCTTCTATGTTTTCACATAATTCATGTTGTGAGGCATAAAAACATTGGGGTTGGGAAGAAGAAATAAAAAGAAACTAGAAATAAATAAGGTATATTTTACCACCATTTTACGGTTCCATGACAGTTCATCCTGCGACAATTCATCCGGCGACAGTTCATCCTGTGACAGTTCATCCGGCCGACAGTTCATCCTGCGACAGTTCATCCGGCCGACAGTTCATCCCGCCGACAATTCATCCGGCGACAATTTATCTGGCGACAATTCATCCTGACAATTCATTCTAACCTAACCTAACCTAACCTAAACTAACCTATAAGTATAACCTACAAGTATAAGTATGTCGTATTTTGTTATTCACGCATGTTTCTTCGGCGAGTCGAAATTATTGTTAGTAAAAATATTTTTACAGCGGATTTCCACTCAAGATGCCTTCAGATATAAGTATATCGATTTTGGTTGTACGGCCGTACCTATATCCTCTTTGATTACTTACTTAATAAAAATCTTCTAAATGATCAGGCAGGATAAATTGTCGCCGGATGAATTGTCGGCGGGATGAACTGTCGGCAGGATGAACTGTCGGCAGGATGAACTGTCGGCCGGATGAACTGTCGCAGGATGAACTGTCGCCGGATGAATTGTCGCAGGACGAATTGTCGGGTCACCATATTTTACAACGTACACATGTCTGAATTGTCTGAATTAGCTGATGACCCGAAGCCAACAAACTGGCCCCGCGAAATGAAATTGACTATAAAGTTATAATTTTTTGCGCATTATTTACCAACTTCAAACTTAAAATTGACTTCTAATATACCATTTATAATAAGTTGATTTATAGTATAGTATAGTATAGTATATAGTATACAAAAGCAGATTTTTCCTTGATGCATTTGAATGAAAATATGTTTTACACTTTTGTTATTCGTCGGCATCTGCACGCCACTTTGGAGTCACTTAGTTATATTTTGTGTAATTAGGTATACCGTATTTTCCCTAAACCGACTGCACATTGTATGTAAGTACGCCGAGGGGCCAATTATCGGCGGATCAACTGTCAAGGAACCGTATCAGCTGCACTACACAAGTTTTTCAACACCGGTTGATTACGGTCAGAAAACGCGTGCCCAGCAGCCAATATGTATACATCTTAGCTGCTTGAGAATTTGCGGAATTTACTATCACGGCTTTGGAAAAAACTTCTATGTTTTATTTTTTTATTAGTTGTTATTATTAGTCTCCTACAAATAATTTTAACATCATTTCCATCTGAAAAATACTCTACATACAATAATAAGATATACATGAAATTGATCCCACCAACACATAGTATTAAAAGCAGGATACTCATATAGATGTAAGTATAGAGGGCTGTCCGAAAGCGTGCCGTACGGCCATCGGTTTCAGACGAAAAAATTGCCAAAATGGAAAATACAATGATTGCAGATCGACGGGTGACGTTTCGGGAGCTCAGTGATATGATCCCTGATTTCAGTACGACCACTATTGACAAGATTTTATAGAACATTTGAGAGTCCACGTCTGCCCAAGGTGGGTCCCAAAATGCTCACGGAAGATCACAAAAAACAACGGGTTGAAGCAGCCCACGAATTCCTTGAGTGCCACGACATCGATGGCGCAGAATTCTTGAACTGACTGAGAACGAGACCTGGATATACTAAGTGATACCACACACATAGGAACAATCCCAGTGACTTTATTCAGATTCGCCGAAGCAAAGTTTAAAAACGAATTGCATAGCGTAACTTACACCTGGTGGGTGCGGCAGTGGAAGCTCCATTGCGAACGGCTACCACACCGAGACTAAGCGTCACAGAGGGTGCATCGTGGTGGAGATTTGGCAAGGGGAAACCAGGCTACACGCCAGTGTTAAAAGATTGCGCGTAATATTGTTTTAAATAACATAAAGAAATTCTCTTGTTGGCAGGACTACGTAGGGGGTTGGGGGTGGGGGCGATGCAAGAATAAGATTTCCTGTATTGGCGGGAAGCGTATGATGTGGAAGTGATTTGAACGAGCTTTGTGTAAAATTGAGAATACGAAAGCCTGACCGGAAGCACGTGATTCCACGAAATCAATGCTTCCGCTATCTGTCAAACGCCCAATTGCGTGTTTTGTTATTTTAAAATATCAAGAAGGATACATTTTGTGTCTTTTATGATACTTTAAACTTTTATTGTTAATTTTTTTATTTATTGTTTCTTTACACTGCGGGTAAAAATGTTTACAATACAATTTGTCACCTCACTAGGACAAGTCTGTGTTGAGGTTAACAATTATACAAAATAATACAGATATTGAAAGAACAATGTTCTATATCTTACAGGTTGGGATTATGGGTACCTATTAAACTGATGGCGCTAGGTAATACATTAATGTAAACATGTAGACTAATTTATCTTATCACACATCTGCCCTGATGATGGACACTATAACGCTGTCCGAAACGTTAGCTAAAGAAGGAGGTAGCGCAACACGGCATAATATCCCAAAAACTAATAACAAAAATAATTTATCTTTACTTCCTTACTTGAACAAAATGTTTGAGTGCTGTCACTGCTGCTACTTGGTTTTCGGTTCTAGTCCCCAAACATGGTTAAAACCATTTCAAACAACAACGTTTCATGTTTGGATTTACTTATTGGACAATCAACGCCCCTACCATAGGTTTCTCCAAGTGGTTTTGCTACGATTGGTGGCTTAGCAGGAATTCTGAGGGACAGATCGGGGGAGACTGATTGCGGCAAATCTTTTGAGCTCTCCAGCTGAACTCTATCGAACCATCTCCTTGCGCCGCAGTGGGAGGGATGAATTCATGGGTCCGTCACTCCTGGAAGTATTTTCCACCAGATTCCTACCCATCTCTCCTACCATTTTGTTTTACAGAACGTCCTCTCCTTCCTTTCGCTAAAAAGACCCTCCACACAGCATCCCCAAAGATGACAGGTCCTGAGGTAATTTTTAATATCAGCAAATACGATGAATTTACGCCGACGTTTAAAATAGTAGTTGATGTAATGAATGGTCAGTATTTAACAAAAAAAAAATATTTTTTAAATACTATACTCAAATTTTTATTTTCATTTTTTTTTATCCTTTTTTTTCACTGGCTAGTTAAACAATATAATTTCAGTTGTGATGTGATCTGGATCTGCCCTAAGTGATAAAAACGTAATATTTCCCCCTCCCCATGGAACCGGCTATAAGCTCCGCCTTGGCGCCAGCTCGCTCCATGGGGAGGGGAGAGATCCACGCTTGAATCTAAAATATGTGACGTCATCATTCTTGTAGTGACCAGCGCGAAACTAACGTCCATACGTTTTACGAAATAACACTCCAAAAACGGCAGCTTACGCTATACATTATAGGTACATATTATATAGACAACGCGAATGTGGGCGGTTTTCCAGTGTCCTCGTCGCTGGTTACAGGGGTAAATAAATTATGAAACATTTGTAAAAGTGTCTTACGTAAACACGGCAACAAAATATTGCTAGTGAATTGGGCGAATGTTTTTGGGACAAGCATTTGGCCTTAGCAAATATGTTTTTAACGTGGCAAGCAATTCGCGCTCCCAAGTAAAAAGGTCTATTCATTCAAAGCAGATTTTGCTTTTAAGAACTAAATGGTGATATTATAATGCGAGATGCCTATATACTATCAGATTGATTTTTCAACGAATCACAGTATCTTTCCTCTCTTCGCCCCCCATAGTTTGGTTTTACCCCTCACCTATATCTTCTGGTCTATTCATTCTGATGTCTATGTGTATGCGCCATTCTTACAATAGTTAGTGGTGTAAAGTTCAGCGTAGTTGCCTCCTAAGCAATTGATTGGAAATTCGATTTTGGATCGTGGCAATTTAAATATTTTTTTTAAATACATTTCCTTTCATTTCCATAATTTTGACGGGTCTTCGCTAGTGTAACATAAAGTCCAATTTAATCTGATAAAAAGGTTACAGTACGTGAAAGAAATGGTAAGGTGGAAACAGATTAAATGCAGTGATGAAATTCCCCCTAAGCCACGAGTATCTGCCCGGGCAATGTATGGCAGAATTGGAATTGAAGATAAGACAATGGAATACAAAGCAAGCCAGGGGCATAGCGGAGTAGAAATAAAAGATGAGATTCTCGGAGTGTTTGGCTCATGTAGAATTGAGAGGGTATTCGGGTCGGAATGGTGAAACAGATTGACGCTAAATAATAATACCCACCTACAGATTTAAGTGTGAATCTTAGGAATGTCGAAAGAAATCAAGAAATTGATTAGATTATTTAAGTTATGGGGTGGTCAGCGAAGTGGAGAAACCCACTTGTACATCAATTTTTTTACATTAGCTCCACACAGGAGGCACTAAGGAAAGTAATTCTCCTCAGGGCCTATGTCATCTTCGAATCATGTCATGTCTTTTTGGGAAAGAACGAGAGGAAGCTCTGAGAAGAAAAAAGGAAGGAAAATCCATACCTCCCACTTCATTGTGAGGCAATATTCTGAGAGGGTAGACTGGAGAAGTCAAAGGAACTCCCTCAACCATTCTCTCTGACATGCAGCTGGTAGGCAGACGCATCCGCCGCAAGACTCGAACAAACCTCACCCCACAAACCCGGGCACCCCTGCTAAGTTACCAAACGTAGCGAACCACTTGGGGTGACCCAGTGGCGTAGCGAGGGGGGGCGGTGGGAACGGACCGCCCCGGGTGCCACCCGAAGGGGGGTGCCACTCGACCAAGATATTGCATATACGTAACCAAGATATTGCATACACATGAACACGGTCTGTTATTTATATTTTCGTAACTCTATGGCTCCCCGTGGAGTGCCCCGAAGCCCCCCCCCCCCCCCCCCCCCCGGATCGGACCAATTTTATGAAGTCGAAATTAGCGTTTTGAATTTCTCTAGTCAACTTTCATAGGGGGGGGGGGGGTGACATCCGCCCTGGGTGCCACCCATGCTAGCTACGCCACTGGGGTGACCTACGGGAGAGGTGTTGGTTCCCGGGACGGCGGGAGACCGATAACCTACAGAGTTAAGCATCAAAAAATAAATATTTGTACGAGTTATGAGGTGATCAGCCAAGTGGAAGAATCCACTTGTATATTTTTTTGTTTATTTTTATTGTTTTTATTTCTTGCTAGAGCAATCCCGATGAGTTACAGTACTCATTTTAGGACAGAAGGTGGGAGGAAATAGTTACAATTTTACATATGAATTTAGATATTAAAGAAAAATATATGTATACAATATAGACGAAAAAAAAAGATAGGTTGAGTAGAACAAACAACAATAGAAAGCAAAAAGAAAAAAAGGAACAAGGTAATAAAAATATGGATTATAACAACTAAATGAAAAAGAAAAGAAGAGAAAAAGAAACAAGACAATTGAACATGACAAGATATTAAATAGTTTCATCCTTCAACATCCTCCAACATACATGACGGCCGGCGTAGTCCAGCGGTAACACTCTTGACTAGCATTTCGAAGGTCGCGGGATCGAATCCCGGCGTGGGAAATATTTTTTTTGGTTAATATGTGTTATTTCACAATTTATTCATTTAAAATAATATATAATATATTTGCGGCACGTTCCAGAGTGGAAGATACTCTAAGTATCGCCCTGGTGTAAGACCACCATTCAAAATTGAAACGTTACTTGAAATGACATTAGCCGTGTTTGGTGACCAGATCTGAATAGCCAGGTACTTCCCCACCTTCCTCTTCCCTATCTCCTTCCCCTCCCCACTACATTCAGCCTCACAACATACCCCAATTGGGGATGCCATAGTCTCACTGGCTCCAGACGGGAGCAGCTGAGACTCTTGTAAAGTATCACTATAAAAAAAATATTAAAAAATATTCTTTTAAAGCATTACTCTGAATTTTTTATTTTGATGAATTCCCTGTACTTACATATTATCAGGAAGCGAATTATATAGTGTATAGGCAACGCAGTTCAGAGATTTTATCCCATATTTTGTAGTGTGTATTTGTGGTATGCGGATTTTATTGCTATTTCGAATATTGTGAGTGTGGATGTCTTGATTGTAAAGTGGCTTGATGTTAGTGTGAGTTGATTGTTGGGTAATTTGTAGGATGGTGCTTGTGATTTTATTATCTAAATGTATTTTTTCATGTGGATGCCGCACAGTCAAGAGTAACAACTGCTCCCAATCATCCGGTGCCAATGGAATGTCGTTGAATGGGTATGTTGTGATGCTGGAGGAAGTTATAAAGGGAAGAAGATGGGAAAGAGGAAGGTCGATAAAAACCTGTCATTTCAAACAACGTTTTGATTCTGAATTGAATTATTTCACAATAATAGCAATACTGAGAGATTTCCACATTAGCAAAATTGGAATACGCCTTAAATGAACATTTTTGATTAAAAAGTTTAACCACACCTTCTATTTACGTATATTTTATTGTTTACTTGTAGAACGTTGTTTGCGTTAAAATTCCGTTTAAAAACCAGCAAAAATCGACAATTTATTATTCGCTGATTCAGAGAAGATATTTGTTTAACTCTTTCAGTGAAATTAAATAAAAATATTGACCAATTATAGAAATAATTAAAATAAAAGTCATACATCATATCATCCCATCAAGGGATCTCTTAAAACACTACTCGTTCCATCCCCTATTGAATAATATTAAAAATGTATATTTATGTCGCATGTACGATACAAGTCATGTTCCGAAACGATTGCCTGAAGATATACAGTTATAAGCAGAGTTATAGTTTATCCCAACCTCCATTGTTTAACTTATACTAAATACAACACTTTTCTGACACGACACAAAGTTTTGTCTATTTTTCGTTAGGCATCTGACGATAAAGCTCACTTTATCGGGGGTTTGCACGAGGCTCACAAGTTAATTTATTTCGGCGAATTCGTAATTGAATCATCATTTTTATTTCCATGCCTCACAAGGGACGCGAGTTATTTATATTTTAGATTAATAAAAACAAAACGTTGCCATCATTTTTTAACGTACAACGCCTTTAAAAAAATGTTATATGTTGTGCAACTAAAGTTAGCGGTGAGCAACAGATTTCATTTTTCTAGACGATGAATTAATAACTTCGGTAGGTATTCATTTAGAAACGTCTTAAATATTAGTAACACATTCTTCAGAATTAATTAAAATAAACCCAGCAGAAAGGTCGAATATATAAGCCTGCTAGGGTGAATTAGACCATACGTCCGTCCAATACGCAGTACCGCGGGGGCATATTTGTTTACACGCTTTCTTTACTTATGTCGTTAAGATTCCCACATTATTTTTCTTCTTATTTTCTTTGTTAGGGCAAATTCGACAGTAGGTCCGTCCAATACACGGGTCGCGAGTCGCAATTTGTATACACGGCTTCTTCACTTACGTCGTTAAGATTCTGAATATATTTTAGGGTACAGTGTCGTCGTATAGATAGTGTCGGAAGTGAGCGCTCAAAAAGAAGAAGAACGGGGAGATAAATAAATGCGAATGTTAGAGATATTAAAAACGATAATATTTAAGCGAAAATTATGAAAACGTTTAATAAAACATGGTTCGTTTAAAACAGAGCATAAATCTCATGTCGTAAATAGTATTTAATGAAACGCTGTGAATTTTTTCATACCTACCTATAACTTGTAAAATAACAGAACAAAACGTGTTTATAATAATTTTCGGAGCATACTTTGCGATTGGTTTTAATGGATTTGTTTCTATGGTGGCAAATGTATAGATTGTATAGATATTATAAAACGAATATTTTTTTGATGCTTAAAAAATTTAAATCTCCAAGAGAAATCTCTACATATTATAAAGTAAAGTCCCCCGCGCCGTCTGTCTGTCTGTCTGTCTGTTCGCGATATACTCGAAAACTACTGAACGGATTTTCATGCGGTTTTTACCAACGATGAATTAATAACTTCGGGAGGTATTCATTTAGAAACATCTTAAATATTAGTAAAACATTCTTAAGAATTAATTAAAATAAATTCGGCGGAAAGGTCGAATCTCCAGGCCTGCTAGGGTTAATTCCACAAATAGTCCGTCCAATACGCCGTGCCGCGGGCACATATTTGTTTACACGCTTTCTTCACTTACGTCGTTAAGATTCCCACATTATTTTTCTTTTCTTTTTTTCTTTGATAGGGCAAATTCGACAAGAGGCCCGTCCAATACACAGGTCGCGAGTCGTAATTTGTATACACAGCTTCTTTACTTACGTCGTTAAGATTCTGAATATATTTTAGGCTAAAGTGTCGTCTAAAGTCCCGATAGTAAGCGCTCAAAAAGAAGAAGAACAGAGAGATATAATACGAATGTTAAAGGTAACGCGCTGATATTAAAAACGATAATATTTAAGCGAAAATTATGAAAACGTTTAATAAAACACGGCTCGTTTAAAATAGGGCATAAATCTCATGTCGTAAATAGCATTTAATGAAACGCTGTGAATTCTTTCATACCTACCTATAACTTGTAAAATAACAGAACAAAACGTGTTTATAATAATTTTCGGAGCATACTTTGGGATTTGTTTTTATGGATTTGTTTCTACGGTGTCAAATTATGTATAGATTGTATAGATATTATAAAACGAATATTTTTTTGAAACTTAAAAAATTTAAATCTCCAAGAGAAATATGTTATAAAATGGTAGAAATTAGAAATGTCGCGCCTTAATTAACGACCACAAGTAGAAATAAGTGTCGATGAAACATTTTACCCAAGCGGTGAACCTTTTCCAATCGTAATTTTTTCAATCTTTATTGAATAAAACAAACATATTTTATATAACGTAATAAAGCCATGTCATCTGCCCGCTCAATATTGACAGAGGCCTGACAGTGAGCATGACATGATAAGCCAGTTCTGTCAAGAATTTATCATTTTTGCGTATTTTTTTTGTATATTTTCTTTCTCAGATGAAAGGGAATTTTTATTTTCGCAATACAATTAGATACTAATGCTCTACAAATATCAATCTCGTGTTTTAACTGTGAAGCAGAAAGTCTGTCTTAATGAAACAGCAAAATCTCTCGAACAGAATGAGATCTTATACTATGAGAGTATTTGTGGATTTGTCGGAGATTTCTGACGAATTCTGTCTTCATTTTATGTTTTGATAATAACCACGGTTTCATGAGTAAACAATTTAGCCAGAGTTCTTCGAAAATGGAAATTCTCGTTTTCAATGCGTAAGATAATTTGCCCAATGATAGTTATAAAACTTAACCTTTGTTAAATGTTACTAAACCCGTGAAATAATAGAGCTCGTTTGATAACTATCACGTCTTTAATTTGCTCAAAATTACTAATTTCTTAAAATCATACTGTGTTTTTGACGCTCTGTTGCTGACAAACTGCTTTGGTAGTTTAGCAGGTGCTTAAAATGAAGAATAAAAATAAATAAAAAAAAATTTCTTCCCCAGCCTGTAATACCGCATTGTAATATAGATTGAACAATTGCATAGTGCACTCTTTTTAGGTTTTAAGAATATTTGTAAGCCTTATAAATCTGTACCTTAAATCATATGGGGGTCCGGAGTCTCATATTTGGATCATTTAACAATAATAAATAAATGCTACCAAAAGTCCTCGTAATCGCTACGCATCTTTGTTTCGGATTATTTTCCAGTACCCGAAAATATAAAAATTGGATATTAGACCCTTTCAATACAATAAATGCTGGTGTTGCTGTTGCTGTTGCTGTTGTACGAAGCACCGCACAAAGAGGCGACCGATTATACTATCTCATTCTCTCACAGGGTAAATCCTATAGATGTATGTGTTTGCCTCTTTTGTGTGTCGCTATTTTCCATCGAGTTTCAAATCACAACGGTGCTAAAGAAATTTTTACTTCAAAAATAGTTCGGAATTTATTGTTTTTTTTTTTTATTAAGGGGGTTCTTGAAAATTATGCTCGATTTCCTAGGGGTCCGTGACTGAAAAAGAAACGAAAAGTATAAGAAACGCTACTTCAGGGTACAGAAATATATAAATACATTTCCTAATTCTTTTGACCGGTTAAAAAAATGTACCCTAATTTTACGACTTAATTTATTACATAAACAAATCGTTAAGGGTATCCGAAAAAACAGAAATCGTTAAGGGTATCCATCAAACATCAAAAGCATAATCACTCACACTTTATTTTAAAGAGGCCGCATTTGTTTTCCCATATGGAATTACTTTAGCCAAAGTACATAAAGCAAATGACCAATATCAAAATAACGACGGCATTCAGCAGGGCCGGGGCGCATAACGAGCTCCCGAATGGGCCGCATTGGCTTTAATGTAACGGTCAAATATCCGGGGCCTTATTTGGTCCATGTTTCAGTTTCACGAAGATCGACCCTTTAGTATTTTTGACAGCTGTACCGTCAACCCTGTTTGCGCATTACACCCGGTACGAGTAGGGTCGTCCAACAAAACCGACCCCGACGAAATAGCCGCACGACAAAAAACGCACTTTGATATTTTAATGATTTATTAACAATTGAAAATTTTCATCCATTTTATTTTATTTATTACAGTTACCGGTTTCGTATTAGTACGGTCATTTTCAAATTGGTACAATTTTCTTTAAACTATGGTAAATATTCAACTTTTCTTTGAAATATTGTTTGATACCCCAATAAGCGCGTTACCCGACAGTTGATTCGCCCACAATTGGCCCCCAGAAATAATATTTACAACACACTTAATAATAAGATGGTATGAATATCAAATGAATAATATACAGTACTGATTTTTTTTACTTATTCGCTGGTATATACAGCTTACATGCAAGTAGTTTTATCCTTGATGCATTTGGATGAAAATGTGTTTTATACTTTTGTTATTCGGCGGTACATTCTCTCTGAACACCCCGTCGGGGTCACTTAGTCACATTTTATGTAAGTAGGTATAAGGTATTTTCCCTAAACCGACTGCACATATTGCATATAAGTATGCCGGCGGATGCCTGTCATGGAACCCAAAATTTGTATATGTGTATATCATAGTTAAATGAAGAAAAATTGTACCAGATATCTGAAGATGGCCGCGATAGGCTGAAATCGATAGCATTTCAGAGAAATGCAATCCGCCAGTGTGTGCGTATTTAGTAATTACTATCAAAAGATAGAATGATATTTTTTTTATTTAAAAAAAGGAAGTCAAATATTCCTGGGTCACGAATAACCCAACAATATTTGAAAATCTCCTACTACCACTACAGTAAGCCGTAAATGTTGCTTGTGTTATGATGGACGACTAAGCCAGCCGAGGAATCGAACACGGAATGCCTGGGTGGGACCCAAACGCGATGCCCACTCAACCACTGACCGGTCAAATAGAATGCATTGTCATTGAGTTGCAGGCCGAATTTCAACTTGATCGGATGTCGGGAAGAGGGTTAATTTCCAATTCATTCATTCAAAAAACAAATATGGTTTTAATAAAAGATTTTTTTGATATTTGCAAGTTTAAATAACAGCTTTGCTCCCTTCTTCCATAAAACCGTTACCGGTCACTTCTCTCCGAGAAACTTTCCACTCTGACACTATCATACTCCATGAATAGATCATTATTCCGGTATCTTCTGTTATAATGGCTATTTTGAAAGCAATAGGCGCTTTCGAAAACGTTAACCAGTAACTAAATCAGCGAAACTTTGGGGCGGTAAAAACCGGCTTCCTGAAACTTCACATTTATCTAAAAATTGTGGTTTTGCGATCAACGCAACTATTTGTAGTATGCAATATCATCTCCAAAAATAGACGACGAATAAAATAAAAGTGCAATTTTATTTTATAATATAAATATAGTTTTTAATTTGAACTATTTTAGGAAGTAGGCTTGTAACGCTTAATGAAAGATTAAACTTTAATAAAAACATTTACTAATTACATGCACCGTAAGACAAAAGTTTTATGTATTATTTGTACGTGTACGAGTTCTCTAATAGGGAAAATAAAAAAAAACTGTGACAAAGCAATTAAATTGTATTTTTCAACTAAAAGAAAACCAGTACATGGACTCAAATATCTTAATTTAAATATCATGTTTTTCAGCCCAAAAGAAATTAAATAGTAAAATTATTTGAAACAAATAAAATATATCGACAGCATATAGTGTTAAAAATAAAAATAGAAACGATAATCTAATCAAATGATTTGAATAAAGATCATCACGTTGTGGAAATTAATGCAGGGCGCCAGTTCAAGAAATTGGACAAAATGTTAAATGACAAATCAAATATTAATATATTTCCATAAACGACTACCTACGTCCAGTCTCTGAGGCTCTCCCTTTGGAACTGCTTGCAAAATTTGCTTGGAGAAAATATATTTTAGTCAACAGAAGAACGCAGGATTCATTTTGTTCAAATTTTGGATTTTCAGATGGGAAATAAAAACCAATTCAAATTAATGCATAAAACCGTCTTTATAAATGGGTGCTTACTTGACATTACCATTTCAAACTGTTACAGGCTGAGCAGTAACTACTAGTTATACTGCAAGAACTTTGTTGAAGCCATGTTGAAGCTGTTTTGTCCCAACTTTTTTTAATCAGACGATTTTCAATAGGTATGTACGTAGGTATTCCTGGATGCCCGTACCGCTCAGAGATATGCCAGCTAGGTAGGGTGGGGTGGCTATTCGCGAAACTCTTCCCTCACCATTACGTGGAATGTGGAAGAAAGGTTTATGCCGTCAGTGGCTTATACGGCGGAAATATAGCGGGTCGTTATTTCAAATGGATGAAAAGTGACAGGTGAGCAAAAAATACCATTAAAGTTAAAGCTGTTTTGATGCTTACGATCCTATTTCGACTCCTTCCAAAGTTACATGTCCTACTACATTCGAGTATATAAGGTTTTTACGGTAGTTTAAAAGTTATTTTCCCATTTTGAGAAAACCGTGAGTACATAATAAAGAGAAGGAAAACTACTGATGAAGAGATTGTGAATTTCGTGGTTACTAACTTTTTTGTTTTGAAAACTCGTTTTATGCCACGTCTGTCTTCATCGAAAACAATTTATTAAATATTTACCAAAACCATAGCGAAACAAGTGAACGCTAATTTAGTGATGATTGACAGATAAATTTATTTTTTTGATGAAAATTGTTACGATAACTTTTATTTTCTGATAAAAGATTTTAATTCGATTTTCATAATAAAGGTAATTTAAAACTACTTCAAAGAAATATAGTTAATTTTATAAGCTGTAAGGTATTTTAAAATTTGGCAATGTTATTTAAAGTAATTCATCGATGTTAATAATATGCAGTTATTATTTTTTTTTTTTGATAATTGATTTTGATGCTTCACCTGGAGTGAAAGCCGTCGATAAATAAAATGGTAAATGTTATTTGAAAGCTTTGTTAAATTAATAAAAGTGCGATTATTTTTATTATACACGCTTATTCCCTTTATGCTTATGCTCTTACTAAGTAAATTCGTGTTTATTAATATGGTATTTGAGTAATCACACTGCTAGCTTAAGGGGGTATTCTAGTCTAGAAGCATGAATTGTAGGTATTTTTTCAGGTGCCATAAAAAAACAATAACATTTATAGAAATCATTAAACAAATATCTTACCAAATATTTATTAAACATTAATTAACACATAAAAAAAAATCAAACGAAATAATAATTTAAAAAAATTAAAGTTACAGGGTGTTGAAGTGGGGGTTCTCAACAAAATGGCGCGCCCCGGTTGACACGATTGACACTCCTATCAATCAGAAAAAAAAATTAATTCTTAATCCAAACAAATGCTGTTATGGCTCGTACCTTGGAGAAGTCAAAAAAATATTTTTCGCAAAATGGCGGCTGTCTGAAATAAAAAGTAATTTTTTTACCAGTTTTTTTACTGTTTCGAATTTTTTTTTAAATAGTAAAAATTTAAATTTTGTTATAGTTCTGGTAGGGGCGATAGACCAATGTATAGAGGTATAGAGAAGGCTCACACCAAATTTCAAGTAAATTGGTTCAGTAGAACTTGAGATATCATGTCAAACGTCTCGAAAAAGGTGGTTTCGAGAAAAATGTGTTTAAAGTTTTGTTCTTTTTAAATTCTAGTTAGATTCCGTCCAAACCGCGACATTAAAATGGTTATAACTTTTAAAATAATTCGAATTTCGAAAAATCCTTTTAAGGGCATATTTTTTAATATAATTTAAACTATGGAAATACGAAAAAAAAATTCTGGACTAGAATACCCCCTTAATCCTAAAAAAAATATTTATTTCAATATGCGCTCTGAAGGTGGCCTGAATAAGAATAAACGACTTTTAGAGGCAAAAAGATCGTCCAACCCGTTAGGTAAGTACAACCTTAATCTGAGGCTCATTTATTATTTTTCCAGGATGCCGCAAAAACAGGTAGTTCCTGTTCCTGGCCACAGGGGGCAATAGGCTCCATCCACATACACATCCGGATCCATTTCTCCTTCCAGATAAATTGCTCTCGTTATGATAATAAAGATGGCTGGGTTACTTGCGGCATTTGGCGTGGCAATAAGACCTTCTACATTTTTTCTGGGCATTTTATTTAATGGCGGCCACTTTATTCTTTCGCAAATACAAAAGAAACAATCAAGTATTTCAGCTAGAAGACGAAACTTCTACTTATTGTGTTCTGGGTATCATAATAATGATCTGTGTTTCTTTATATTGCTTTCGGTGTAATATTTCTTATGTTTTTTTTGTGGTTCACGAGCAACACGCTTAAGTCCTTAACAAGAAAATCTACAATTTTTAAAACATAATTCTTTTCGGCTTGTGTGCTAACTGGTAAAAAGAGATTTCGTCTCTTTACAAACCATTGCAATATAATTAATAAATATGAATAAATAAATATTTAATCTTAATATATAAAACTTCGACTGGTCAGTGGTTGAGTGGGCATAGCGCTTGGGTCCCACCCGAGCGTCGCGTGTTCGATTCCTCGGCTGGCATGAAGTCCTCCATCACAACATAAGCAACATTTTCGGCTTTCTGTGGTGGTAGTAGGAGATTTTCAAACATTGTTGGGTTATTCGTAACCCGGGAATGTTTGTCTTTCTATAAAACAAAAAAAAACCAAGTCGGGTTAGTTACACCATTTATAACTCAAGAACGGCTGGACCGATTTATATGATCTATGATTTGTTGGATTTGTCTCCCCCCGAACAGCAGAATAGCTAGTAAAACATCGGAAAAGTTCACGAAAAAAAAGGTTATGGAGAAAATTCTTTTCCTCATACATTCTGTATGGAACGAATTCTCATCTTTTGAAAGAGCTGCAGCAATATTCTGATAAATATAATATTGAATAGTGAGTGAATTCCAAAAATTCAGAAACGTCAAACGTCAATGCACTCATTGATTTTCCTTTATTCTTAAACATATAATGCTGCCCCTCTTTCTTACAAACTAAATGAGCCAAACGGTGAACGTATGTCTGCACTCCTCCAAAGGCAAAATACAATAATTATAATAAATCTCCCTCCCACGTATAAAAAAATAAAACTCAATTACCGTAAGTAAGTGGAAAAGTAAGAAAATCACAAAAAATATAAATCCATACACAACGCCATCTCTGATACTGAAAAAACCAAAACACGGACAGTTACGCATCGATCATTGTGTAATTTTTAACTTAGTAAAAAAACTGAATTTGACACAGCTAACAACTTAACACAACAGTTATTGATTCTGAGGCGATACGGAATTCGCCGGGTCAGCTGGTTAATAAATAAATTATAAGAAGAAGAAGTTTAGATACCACATTCTATTCACTAATTCCTTTTTAATTATAGAGTTCTTTGTAATTATTTTTTTGTTGTGTTGGATAATAATTCTGAGCTTAATTTGGGTTTTGCGATGGCTAGAAATATTATATTTCTTCATCTTCTTCTTCTGTAACCGTGCTCTTCCCGTTGGTAGGTAAAAGCCTCCTTCCTGTCTTGTGAATGTTTCCTGTTTTGAGCAAAGCCTTACCTTTTTGCTCTCTGCACCTTTTTTAAACCATCGCTACATCTCCGCTTTCCAATATTCACGAAAATATAACAGATTCAAGATTTTCCTTTTTATTCACTAAGCGCATTAGAGAAATTACTAAAAATTTGTGAAGACTTTTAGGTTTTTAAACCGAAAAACGAAATCGTCCAAACACCCTCAGTATGGCTAGATGAAAGGAAAATGAATGTTAATTACAGCGTTAAATACCTGGGACATGTCATCACAGACGACCTTACGGATATCGAGGATATGGAAAGGCAGAGTAGAGCAATATCAGTTAGAGCGGGTATGCTGTCAAGACGTTTTTACTCCTGCATCCCCAAAGTAAAAATAATACTGTTCAACGCTTTCTGTACCTCGTTGTACATATCAGAACTGTGGGTTGACTACATTGCAACCCAATGGCATAAGTTAAAGGTTGCTTACAATAACGCTTATCGCCAACTTTTCCGCCTACCGAGATACTGCAGTGCTACGGAAATGTTCCTGGAGGGACGAGTACATACTTTCCGTGCACTTCTCCGCCACCGCATGTGAAGTTTATGGCGCAGACTGCGCCATTCGAAGAATGCGATCATCACCGCCATGACTGCCTGGATGGAATCTCCCCCGATGACCCCCTGGAGACGGGAGGCGATGAAATACCCTCCGTAAACGGCTATTTACGTTCATTTTAGTGTTTGATGTATACATAATTTTTTTTTCAGTTTCATTTTTCATGCTTATTTGTTTATTTTATTTAATTTATGTATTGTTATTTATTTTTTACCTTAACTTATTATTTATCTTTTTTTGTTATTATTCGTTTATTTTATTTAATTTATGTATTGTTATTTACTTTTTACCTTAACTTATTATTTATCTTTTTTTGTTATTTTAAAATATGGAATCTATTTCATTGCACTTCCCTTCCTACATTCTGGAATTAACTTATATTATTATTATTATTTATTTATTTTGTTTGGGAGAGTAATACAGCTATAATAAAAGAATTCAATTAGTGACATAAAATTAATCCATTTATAGTTAAAATTAATAAGTTTAAATTCTATTAGATAAATTATGTAAAATATAACCAACGTAAAAAGCAGAACTCGCCTACAAAATAATTGTGGTTAACGTAAGTTTAAGTATGAAAGAGACATGCTTGTATGAGTGAGACAGTGTGAGTAAAGTTAAAAAAAGAGTATGATTGATGTACATTCGTCCTCTTTGCAAGGGACCGGGTTCAGACCTCACGGAAGACGTGAAGTAGATGCCAGGGCTTAGAAGGATGACCAGGATTGCAGGAAACCTATTTGCAAAGAGGACGAATGGACAACAATCCTCTTTTATACATTACTCCTGCTGTCTCACATATACACGCATGTCTCTTTCATACCTTAAGACATGCGTTCACCACGATAATATGCATGTCATTTCTATAAATTTGAACGTAAGGTATGATACAAAGTTGTCCAACAAAAGTGGAGATTTCCGGACGACTCTTGGATAAAAAGTGTGATTGCAAATGGATTTATTTATCCAATCAGCGGATTTATGTTACAATGTTAAATTTATAGCGACACACTTTTATAATAATACGAATCATTCAAAACGCAACCTAGAACCTTCGCCATTTCCAGTAGGTACGAGCCTTCGACTCGCGTCCACGGCCCTTCACCGCGTCCGTCGTTCGAGATCTATTCGCGTCTCCAGTTAGTGGCTTCTAGGACAGACTACATCGCTACGGCCACACTCCACCAGCATTTATTTCCACTATTCACGGTGATGAGCATCGGCCTGGAGGAATTTGCCACATCATCTCCTGAACCACAGTGTCGAGCATCTCACAAAGATCCGCGATCTTCACCGTCAGTTGACCACAACATCCTCATCAAGTCTCCGCCCGTCGTGTTTCAAGCAGGGATTCGCATCCCGACATGATGTGATATACATGTTATGCATTTCATCGTGATACGTCGTAATAAAGACATAGTAATTCATGTTTCATTGTCTCTCTCCACCATTACCCACGAACTTGATACCTGTGATAAGCCATTGACTTTAACGATATCACAAATCCCAGCAGGGAAACAAAGGTTATTGTTATGCATAAACATTAGTCAACACCAATCTTGTATTCTGTACACGAAGTGCGTAGCGGCAGAAATTAGTCCACCCTTATCACTAGGGTGTGCTACAAGCCATACGCCCCCTCCCCCAACCCCCATAGGGGGTCCCTCCCACCTCCCCCAACGCATTACGTAAGTAGCTAATGAAAAATATACATCCTTTTACCTTCTCATAATGTGTAAAGCATAAAGCTACACCTGGAGGCATTTTTCAGAAAAAAAAAAATTCCATTCGACCGGGGAAATTTAATAAAGCCACCCGTTATATTTATATTTTCGTCGGCAGAGAAAAATGTTTTTTACGGAGTAAGTAAAGAATGTTATAAATGTTTTTATATTCCAAATTTTACTGCAGAAAAATAACTACTTCTTTATTTACTCACGTGGAATATTTTTTATCGATATCACGAAAGTCTTTATTTTTCTCGTGTAGATGTGGGAAGGATTTTGCCCAGAAAAATAATTCATTTATTTTATTTATTTAATTTATTAAGATTTATTACTATGTATTACAGTGTTTACCTAACTGTTAACATTTTTGCATAATATATTTTGAAATTTTATTATGTTGGGTGTGAGGTAGGTTTGAGAAGATGAAACTGGGGGTGGAAAATATTGTAGGTTTCGTGAACACCTCACTAGGAGAACCTGTGCTGAAGTGTTTACTTGTTTATGCCTAAGGGTGACAAGTATTTATGTGTTACAGTAGAAAGTTGTTTTTTTTTATTTTATTTTATTTAATTGTACATTGATTATTCAGACAAAAAAATCGGAGTGTGTAATTCACACGCGGTAGAAGTGAAACTAGAAAGTCGCTAGATATCGCTTTATTTAGTTTTGCTATTTTTAAAAGTGGTTGGAAGATTGGATATTGAATTCACAAAATAATTTTTTTTTTTAATTTCGTAGGTATCGAACCCCCGTTCGCTTGATGTCTGTCTCTCTGGCCGCTCAGACTTGTCAGGCACCTTGCCAACTACGCTATGGAAGGCCCGCACCGAGGTGCGAATTCATAGCATTATATTACAACCGAGTATTTGCGTAGAACTGAGTTGTGACGCATTTCCGTTTCGCCCGAATTGCAAGTCACAAACTGCGCTAAAGAAGTTTCACCTAAAAAAATGTGTGTGTGTGTATAGTTGGTAAATTCCAAAAACATTTTTATTTATTTTACACTTTTTATAGTTTGGTTATGTTTGGTTAGGAATTATACAGTTTTGAATATCTTGATATGTTTTTGTTAATGTTTGTAGATTTATTTTTCAGAGTAATGAGCATACAATTATAAAAACGAATACTTTCCTAAACACGAGATACTTATTTCTTTTTTCCCATTATTTTTATATTCAAATAATGCGTAAATTATAATTAAACAAATGTTTGATTACCTAAAGCTATTGAACAAAAGTTAAGATTTAATCTAACCAGTCTTATCACCTAAGCGTGTCTTGGGCTAAGTGCAAACAGAGAATATTTTAATTATAAACCAGAATAACCATAAATATTTCAATGATTTTTTTATTTGCCAACCCAAGTTACCGAACCCGTGACCTCTGGGATCAGATCCGCGGGCTGTCATACTTCGTCAAGCGCTCTGTAACAACATTGGTTCCTTAGAAGCAATCAGTGCGAACGCAATAATGTGTTCAGAGTGAACATTTTCTGAAACGAATAGGGCGACACCCATAATATACTTACATTCCAAACCTTCTATGAATTGGGGTCACAACTTATCTAGATACTTAATTATCGAAAGGAAAAGGGAGTCTATACAAAACTTGGATTGGTGTACATGAAAAGCTTTGTGTGACGATTCATGCCAAATATTAAACCGAATAATTGTAACTCCTCGGTTTTGTGTTTAGTCTTTATTATTTTTGCAGACGGGCAATAATACGCAAAAATAATCAAAAGCTAGTTTCGGATAAGGGTCACCATCATAAAAGTATTTTTATTTGGTCTTGGATACAAATTGGAAATGATAACAATACAACAATGGTATTATTTTCGTTATTGATATTGTTATTGTCTTTTATGTACAAATTTATAGATATAATACCGCTATGTGTGGGTTTTCAGTATTGCGTTTATCTACATCTTAACCATAATGTACCTGTCAAACCTCCTGCTCCTGTACAAAAATATTCTTTCAATTGTGGACTGCCTGGAGTTGTTAAACGAAATAAATTTCCACCCACATTATTCGCTATAGCAGATAAAACACCGTTTTCTACATTGATAGATGCATGTAACACCATTCAAAATGATTTTAAGAAGAGGACCTGGTAACTGCTACAACAGTAAACTGGCAGATATAGACATGCTGACATATTCACTACTAGTTACTGTCATTACAGAAATTCATTGTACCATATTCTGGGTTCATTGTGTCGTATTATAATACAAATTCATGATGATCAAATTAATTATCTCCATTATTTTCATTTTGCTTGTGCGGCAACATCCCCTCATCCTCCTTTACCCGTTCCAAACTCAACGCTTATTTCGCAGTCTACCAAGGTATAGTTATAATCACACGTGTACTATTGTTTAATGTATTGTATAATTAAATTACAGGTTTAATATATTTCTTGTACTGTTATAGGTTTACTGTATGCTATTGTTTAATAAATTAAGTAATTGTAGGTTCACTGTATTTCTTGTACTGATTTAGGTTATTGCTGATATAGATGTTTAACGAATTATGTAATTGTAGGTTTATTATATTTCTTGTAATGTTATAGGTTTACTGTATACTGTGGTTTATTGAATTATGTAATTGTAGTTTTACTGTATTTCTTGTAATGTTATTGGTTTAACAAATCATATAATAATAGGTTTACTGCATTTCTTTTACTGTTATAGGCTTAATGAATTATGGTAATCACAGGTTTACTGTACTTCTCGTAGTGTTATAGGTTTACTGTATACTATTATTTAATGAATTATGTAATTTTAGGTTTAGTGTATTTCGTGTACTGTTATAGGTTTAATGAATAATGTGATTGAAGGTTTACTGTATTTCGTGTACTGTTATAAGTTTAATGAATTGTGTTTTTTTTATTTATTCATCTATAAAAAGTATAGGTATTTAAATTGGGTTTTTTTATGCCTGTCTCACTAGGATATACCTGTGTCGAGACAGGCGTGTATGTAATTAAAGGTTTACTGTATTTTTTTTAATGTTATTTTTTTTTTTTTTATTATTATTTCATAATTGTTTACATGTTACAGTTTTTGCCATTTTTTAACTACCATACTAGGCTATTGCCCATGTTGGGGTGGTCATGTTATAGGTTTACTGTATACTGTTATTTAATGAATTATGTAATTGTAGGTTAACTGTATTTCTTGTACTGTTTTAGGCTTACTGTACACTGTTGTTTAGTGAGTTATGTAATTATAGGTTTACTTATTTCTTGTACTTTTTTATCATTCTTTTGCTACTTAGTTCTGTGTTTTTCTTAAATATTTTAGTTAACATTCATTACGTACTTACAACTTTATAATTCCACATCAATCCCCCTCAATGTATTGTATTAGTATTATTAAGACTGTTAAAGTTCTTTAATTAAATAAATACCTAGCTACAACTCCCTTTACATTTCAATATACTTATGTCTTACTACAAACTTATATTCAGTGAACTTTAGCATCATGAAACCAGCGCCGATTTGCCTGTCAATGCAACTATGTTCAGCCCATATAGCAACTTCCATAATAAGCAGCAGAGCTTTAGAATACATGATTTAGAATATCAACGATTTGACAAAGCTTAATAAACTGTTGGTTGTTTATTTGCAAAGCAGTTAAGAGAAGCTGTCATCAAAACTTCTTACTCTTTAGCAGCAACTGAGTTGTGACAAAACCCTTTACAATGGCGTACAAACAAGCGAGCGTCGGTGAAGCCATACAAAGCTGGCATCGCGACTGAGAAGCCTTCGATATTTGATGTGCGGAATACACAGCCTGAATTTTGAATAGGTAATCGAAGAGAACTATGTATTTCTTTACTTCAGCTGGTAGCGATGATAACAATACATATTTTGAGAATCGATCGCGTTCTGTAGTGTTTTTCGTATTTTACTTCGCAAGTACCTACTTCGAAGATATAAATGAGAGTGCATTATGTCGTAGATATAGATAGTAACATATAAAATTATGGGTTTTCTGAGAGTTCTATAAATGCGGCCATTTTTTTTGGCGGTGAGTCACTTATTTTTTCTAATTGTGGTTCGCTACATTTGGTGACTTAGCAGGGGTGCCCGGATTCATTGGATGAGGTTTGACCGGGTCTTGGCGGACGCTGCGTGGCATTCCGGATCAAGAGAGACTCGTGGAGGGACGCTTTTTGATCTCTCCATCTGGACTCTCTCAAACCATCGCTTTGCACCGCAGTTAGAGCGATGAATTCATACGTATGTCACTCCTGGACACACTGACCCCCAGATTCCTATCCACCCCTACTACCTTTTCCCTTGCCAGAATTTCCTCTCATTCCTTTGCTTAAAAAAATACAGACCGTGATTAAAATTATTTTTTCCTGTGTGGAGCTAATGTAAAAGAAAAAGCTTTCTACCTTAGAAGCATAGAATTTGAACGATTCCCAAGCTACTTGGCTTGTGAAGGAAAAGAGCTTGAGCTTGTGAAATATCATGAAAAGGAGCTTTGTTAATTCTAACACATATTTAAAGTTTTTTATTATTAATTTTTTTAAACTTTATGAGTAAAATCTCAAATTATAACATTTAGTTAAATGAAGACAATATTAGCGAAACTCAATCGAAATCTGGAGACAGAAAAATCAGAAAAGATATTGGCTCCGCTGGGACTCGAACCCAGAACCCTTTTCTTACATGGAAACAGCTCTACCGATTAAGCTACGGAGCCCATATTAATTCGGTCACTTTTAACTGTATCATACTTCGACTAAGAACTACCAACATTATCTTCACTTACTTAACGCACATATTATTGGCTGCTATCTTTATATATGATTACAAGATTCAACTCGAACTAAATGCAATCTAGATAGTGTCTGGATAAATTTTTATCCATTTTATTTCTTTTCTGATTTTTCTGTCTCCAGATTTCGATTGAGTTTCGCTAATATTGTCTTCATTTAATTAAACATATTTAAAGGTTCTGTTTTTTTAACAACTTTACACATGCTGCCTTTTTTGGGAAAATCAACGTTTTTTGTAATGAAACTAAAATAATTAGCATTATTCAGAAAAATAGCAGCATGTTATGTTCACCGCATTCATAGATAATAGTTTCGTGGGTCTGTTTCTGTTTTCTGTCAACAGCCACACTTTCATGTATAAAATATATTATAATCATACGAACCTTTAGAGAAACTACCCTCAAATTTCACTAACCATAGCCGGCCATTTGCTATCGTCAAAACGGAACCACCCTAATGCCGCTTTTATACATATTACTTTTGCGTCTGTAAAATTCCTGCGATTTCATGTTTATTTGTGAACCACCTCAAACATTTTTCCTGTAAATATGTATATATTTTTAAATAAACATGTAACTATATCTTCATATATAAGGGAGAAGGGGTGACAAGATTTATCTACACATAAAATACTTGCCGATAAGAATTAAAAATACGATAATAAGTGTCTGCGTTTTACGTCCTCTGCGTGCGAACTGTATCTAAATTTCTTTAAATAAACAATAAACAACGTTAATCTCAAGTGACCACCCAGGTAAGTATGGTCCTGTTTATTTTCTATCTATACAGAGTATGAATAAAACAGTACATCTACATTTTTACGCATCATCGCGTTCATTGGTCAAATCATTGTACATGTATTTTCATATCAGTGATCGATGAACCGGGGGATGCAATTATTAGCCATAAGTTGTTATAATTGTTTGTCTGGTTTGTAGTTGGAAGTAGAATTTTTGAAATGTATTGTAAGTTTGTACAGTGCCCTTAAGATGATTTTTCACATAAACGGCGCTATACAAATTATCCAAGTATTATGATTAAAATATTAATGTCGGCTCTGCCCGCAACTCCGGTTCAATAAACCCTGGTTATGAAGTTATGTTTAATTTTTGAAATTTGAAGTATTTGTTCCTAGAAAGTACCTTTTTGCGTTAGCACCACACAGGAGGCCCGGAGGAACATGATTTTTCTTAGGGCCTATTTCATCTTAGGGGATGCTGTGTGGGGGGTCTTTTTAAGGAAAGAAAAGAATGGAAGTTCTGGGAAGGAAAAAGGTATGAGGGGTGGGTAGGAATCTGGGGGTCAGTGTCCAGGATGACAGACGTATGAGTCCATCCCTCCAATTGCGGTGCAAGGCTATGGATTGAGAGAGTCCTGCCGGAGAAGTCAAAAGGCTTCCCTCAACCTCTCGATTCGGCCCGCCACACAGCAGGCGGGCAGACGCATCGGCGGCCACCTATTTATGAAATTACATTTTGTTCAGAAAATTTATATTTTCAAAATTCAAGCTAGGCATCCCGTTTGGATGAGACACGAAGCGAAAAAAATAGTTCAACATTGTTTACCTCCAATACCCACAAAGTATTACCTGCCGAACGACCGGAAACTACCGAAAGCGGTCCTCGCGCCCTGCTACTCCCGTGTTAATAGTAGGTAGAACACATTTCGACGAGACATTAGAACGCAACAGCGCCTCTATGACTATCCCAAGCTTTTCATGGGTTTGCGCTGGTAAAAACTAAAGTTAGATCTAAAACGTACGCTGCATGTTCAATATATTATCTCGAACTTTCAGAATTAAAACGTTGCTTGAAATGGCTTTAGCCGTGTTTGGTGACCGGATCTGAATAGCCAGATACTTCCTCACCTTCCTCTCCCCATCTCCTCCACCACATGACCTTCCGACCGCAATTTGAAAAAAAATTATGAAACTTTTGGAATTTTTCATTCATAATTTTTACATGAAACGACAAAAAAATGAGGTAACGATAACATTTATAAAAAAAAATTCTAATAAAGTATGAGTGTGTTTTTAGTTTTTATCGTTATCAGTAATTTAAAATAACATAAGAAGAGCCATTTAAAATTTTTTTATGTTTCCTTTCAAAATATTGAATTTCATGTTTATATCGCATTATAAAATTGGAAAGCTTATTTTACAGTTTTTAGTTTTTTTGATACCTTCACATACATACATTAAGCTACTTAATACAGCTCAGAAATCAATTATTAGAACTATGTTAAAAAAATCATATTATCTTCATTCCACTGAAAATGTTTTAATTTCTATCTCTTCTTCTCTACATATTATAAATTAAAGTCCCCCGCGTCGTCTGTAGTTCGCGATAAACTCGAAAACTACTGAACGGATTTTCATACGGTTTTCACCAATAGATAGAGTGTTTTGTGAGGAAGGTTTAAGTATGTGATTTGTCAAGGATTTGTGTAAATTGGTTGAAATATAACGATAATTGTTAGAATTGTCGGAAAAAGTCAAGCCGCCTGGTAGCTTTCATCGAAAACGCTGCCTAATCCTTTTGGGATATAACAAAAAAATGCATGGTGGGATATTCCTGTTTTATAAAAAAATGGTCACGTACATTGCGGTTATTGAAAAGTTATTTAGACGGATACAGTATTAATCCTTATTAACTTAAATACGTTAGTTACCCCAAGCATTTCATGCACATTATTATAATCTTTCACACCATCTATATGTACGTATTATAAATAAAAGTCCTCCGCGGCATCTGTCTGTCTCTTTACGATAAACTCAAGGACCGCGGTGGTTATAAAGGTTGGATAACCATCCAGTAGATGACGTTGTGTTTTATTAGCCACAGCAACGCGTGGCCGGGTCAGCTAGTTAAAAATAAAATACTTGATATCAGGAAGCCATTCGTAAAAAAGATTATCCATACAAATTGCATAAAATCGTCACCTTCCCACATATCTCACTCCCAGAACACTAGAGCTAAATCTAATAATCATTTACAAGCGCCAAAAGTTAAATCCTCTTGCTAAAAAACATGAATCTTACCTCGCACCTTCCATATTCAACATTTTCTTAAAAGAAACACAACATATAACTCAAACCAACCGAAAACGACATAAAAACTTTATTTCGTGGTTAATGAATAAAAAAAGAAATTGCATTAACAAGTTACTTTTTTTTATATGAATACCACACACGAGTAACTGCTCCCGTCTGAAGCCAGTGAGACTTTGGCATTCCCAATTGGGGTATGTTGTGAGGCTGAAGGTAGTAGAGAGGGAAATGAGATAGGGAAGAGGAAGTTGGGGAAGTACCTGGCTATTCAGATCTGGTCACCAAACACGACAAATGCCATTTCAAGCAACGTTTCAATTCTGAATGGTGGTATCACACCAGGGCGATACTGAGCGTATCTTCCACTCTGGAACGTGCCGCAAATATACTATATATTATTTTAAATTAATAAATTGTGAAATAATATAAATTAAACAAATAAAATTTATTTTCCACACCGGGATTCGATCCCGAGACCTTGGATGTGCGAGTCAAGAGCCTTACAGCTGGACTTCGCCGGCCGTCAAACCGATCGTGTTAATTTTTTATGCGCTGTATATTGATATTTAAATACATATTTAAAATAAAAAACTTTCACATTAAAAAATGTTCAATTATTTTTATATATGTTAGTAATATTTTATATTTAGATTATTTTAAATAATTATTATGTATTATGATAATAATAATACATAATATTTATTTTATGTATTATTATTATTATCAATTGTGTTTTTTTTTAAGTTTTTCTTTCGTATTTTGTAGTTTTATTTATTATCTTTTATGTTTTTATTTACTTTTATCTTTATTGATATAAGTATGATATATTATTGATATTGACGGCCGGCATAGTCCAGCGGTAAGGCTCTTGACTAGCACTCCGATTTATTTGATTAATTTGTGTAATTTCACAATTTATTCATTTAAAAATAATATGTAGTATATTTGCGGCACGTTCCAGAGTGGAAGATACTCTCAGTATCGCCCTGGTGTAAGACCACCATTCAGAATTGAAACGTTGCTTAAATGGCTTTAGCCGTGTTTGGTGACCAGATCTGAATAGCCAGATACTTCCCCACCTTCCTCTTCCCTATCTCCTTCACCTCCCCACTACCTTCAGCCTCACAACATACCCCAATTGGGGATGCCATAGTCCCAATGGCTCCAGACGGGAGCAGTTGGGACTCTTGTGCGGTATTCATTTAAAAAAAATGATAGATATTGCTACCCGGCTCAGAACAGTTATTGTCTGGTAGCGCACGTGATCTGTAAATAACTATGGATGTTAATAAACGCCCGGGTTACCGGAAATTAAAAAAAAATCGTTTATTAATGATAATTATTTTTTTTTAATTTGGACTTTCTGACAAAATATGGGGGATCAAACTTTGGGGTACTGAACAATTTTACGCTCTTTTCTTAAAAGTAAAATTTCAGGCAGCCATGTTTTGTTCATCATCAGGGCATATTGCATTATTGGCATTATTGCCTGGGGCTGTGCCAGTAAAAAATACATTAATACACTGTTTAAAGCTCAGAAAACCCTAATAAAAGTAATACTTAAGTTACCAATACTAACACCCACATCAATCATATTCGAAAAATTCCCAGTGCTGAAAATTCAAAAATTACATTCAAAACAAATACTAACTTTCCTTTACAAGAACTTATCCACATTTAACATTTCACAAAACTCTCGCAATACTAGAACAAGACATGCTCTCCAACTACAAATACCAAAAACAAACACATCCTTTGGACAAAAACACTACAGATACCAGGCTATAAAACTATACAATTCTCTTCCTACACAATATAAAACAACTAATATTATTGAATACAAAAAAAACATAAGAAACTGGCTACAATCTTTCTAACTTCTAATTTATAATTTTTGTCGAATTGAAGTCGATTTTATATTTTGATTTTTATTGTTTCTCTTTTTTATATTAACTATGAACACTCTTTTGTTTTACTATTTACAATTTATAATTTATAATTTACTTCTGAAAAATGTCCTCCACAACACAGGCGAACTCCTAGTGTGGAGGACAATATATTATACCTTTGTAACATAAATGTACTAAGAATAAATAAATAAATAAATAAATATTATAAGGCTTACCTAGACTCAAGAAGAGGGCAAAAAATGGCTCAATAACCCAAAAGTTAAACAACGAAATGCTCATATTCTCGTACATCAGTGTAACTTTAAAATTCACTAGCTTCTTTCAACAGAACGGCGTTCAAATATTAATATTTTGTGAATAAGTTACTGTAACCGCGGAATGGAGAGGTTTTGCTTCTGTGTGAGTACGCTAAAGGCAATATTTCCTGAACTGAAATTTTGCCATGGTTAATTAGTAGACCTGAATACATGATTGTGTGTACGCGTAATGAAGACTAAGTAGACATTTTCGAGCATTAACCTGCCCAGGGACAGATTAACGGGGAAAGTTCCGATTTGTCAGCGTTAATCTTTCCCACAAGATACAAACTGCGTTTACAAAAGTAACCTAACCCACGCGGTATCTCGGAAATCTCCTAGGGGATCTAAATCTGCTTTTAAAGCGGTATTTCACGCACATAAAGTGTTTAGCGTTCGCGTTTACGCGTTACGCCCCGGCAAACACACGAATTTATGGAGATTCAAAGTTAATGTAAAAACTCATATAATAAAGTAAAAAATGGAATGGGGTTTGATGTCTTTAGTGGAAAATGCGGCACGGGGATGGATGACGTCATTAAAAAGTGTTTTGGGCCGTTTAACCAGCTAAAAGATTGCTATTTTCTTTATCTTTTCTCTAACTAACTGAGCGGAGACATAAAATAAAGACACCTTGGCACAGTGGTTAGCACAGTGGCCCGGAAAGCCGAAAGTCCTGGGTTCGAGTCCCAGAGGTGCCTTTATCTTTTTCTGATTTTTCTGTTTCCAGATTTTCGATTGAGTTTCACTAATATCGTCTTTATTTAATTAAATAAAATAAAGAACGCTAGAAATGCCTTCCGACTAATTTGAATGGAAACAAATGTGTCATTGACTTAGTCTCTTTTGGTTCTAGATCATTTAGCTCGCAGTTTGTCTCTCTTATCCTTGCCCGAAAATTATATATCGCCATCCCGTTAAAATTTCATAATCGTGGTAAAACACAGTTACACGTGGTAAAACACAGATTAAGATTGCTGAATAGTGTTCGGGGAAACTCCGAAGAACGCGGTTCGTCGATATTATTGCAAGCACTTTATTTAGGTTATCGTAAGGTTTACAATGAGTATTTATTTGGACTAGACTT
Source organism: Limnephilus marmoratus (assembly GCA_917880885.1). Classification (NCBI taxonomy): domain Eukaryota; kingdom Metazoa; phylum Arthropoda; class Insecta; order Trichoptera; family Limnephilidae; genus Limnephilus; species Limnephilus marmoratus. The sequence continues at coordinate 15,991,656 of OU862911.1, forward strand.
CCTTTCAATAGAAGGCTCAACGTTATTCTGCGGCGGGCGATACCGGCGAAGCCCAGCCGTCTATCATGTATCGTCGGCTTTTACAGTAATGTTACATTAGACACAAACGACGATAGACGATACTATTCTAAGGTACTACTTAACTGACATCTGTTGAGACACAACAAAACGCTGTATAACCAACTATACTAACGACATCTGTTGAAGAGTGTTAAAACAACATGTCTAATCCTGTATAATACAAATTGAATCACGAAACACGCCCACAAGGCACTTTTTGTGCTATTCTTTATTCTATGGGCAGAGAGCACTGACCACCAACATCTCGATCTTGGCACACACTCGTTGCTTAATATGTATAAGTCACATTTATACGTCGTTTTATAAATACCCATTCGATATTTTCTCTGTTCGTGAAAACAGTAGTTTTGTACGTAAGTGTTTTGTTTCATTTTAAGATGATCCAACAGTCCATGAAAAAATCGAAATCGGAATCCCCGCCTCTTTTAGGGCGTGATTGAAAAAATATATGACAAGATATAAGAAAAAGCTTTTGGATAGGTTAGTGAAGGCATTTGAGAGTTGTTTTTACAAGTTAATTTCGTAAAGACCTGTAAAAACAAGGAAATTTAAAATTGATTTCACGGAACCAAGCACCGCAGAGTCTAGGGATGTCTATTCCCCATCGCAGGCGAGGCGGAAATGTTACAAAATGGGTGTGACAAGTACATAGTTCTTATGTCGATGGCATAAGGTTCACTTTAAAAATCCAAATTCGTTGAATGCTGGCCGTCTTGATTGATGTCAAAAATAGCGACGCGAAAATGCATATTATATTTATTATGTGAAGTTCAGGCATAAATATACTTTTTTTGCGATTATTATGAAAATAACTGAATTTGACACATTATGCAATAAAACTTTATCCGGAAAGCGGTTTATAAGTAGGAGAATTTTCACTTAAATATTTTTTTATAGACCTAATACTTTATTCTTTCTAGGCTTATAAAAAGATTTAAAAAAAAATTATCCATATTATCTAAGCCAAGATGTGTTCTATTTGCAGTATTTAATTGAAGCATCTATAATACTTCTAAACGATCAAATTTTCAAAACAAAAACATGATTTTGAATTGTTTCGCGTAGCTTCATCTTAATGTGTTGTACATGTAAAAATCTCACCTGTATAGACCGTGTTGGGCACATAAGTATCAGAATTTCCCGACACCTTGATGAGATAGCGTCCACCGACAGGTGATCGCCCGCCCATGCGGCCCTCTGGCGTACGCTCGCAGCGCCCGGCTACTAAGGGTGGCAGCCAGGGCACCGCCCCCAGCAGGAGCAGCCAGGCCAGGGGTCCGGGGCCCCCGCCCCAAGCACCACGCATGCTGGGAGGAGTGCTGGAACAAAGCAATAATAATATGTTAGCTTTTTGTTGTGATTACTACTATGTCGGAAGTTATGAGTCAAATCTGTACAGGAGGTCCTGAGGAAAATCATTTCTCTCGGGACCTATGTCGTCTTTGGAGAAGCTGTGTGAGAGACATAACAAGTTCTCACATTTTTATGATGAGATTAATATTCTTTGATAAAATGCTTATCATATTATCTCTGTACTGGTTTTGTGATACTACCATATCCCTGCATATTATTAATGTGTTTTGATTTTTTGTCTTTGTTTTTGTTTTAGTTGCACGTAGGTATATTAATTATGCCTACGAGTTCTCTAAAGTCATCCATGTGGATTTAGCACCAGATATATATTCTTATTTAATGTATAGATATATTTAATTTATTATATTGAGTTTAAGCTTTATTAATATATTTTGTAATTTTTTTTTATGTTATACGGTTGTTATAAATGAAATTTGTATTCGATATGTAAAAGAATTAACTAATAAATATTTTAAATTAAAGTCCTCCGCCGCGTCTGTCTGTCTGTAAGCAATAAACTTAAAAACTACTGAACGTATTTTCATGCGGTTTTCACCAATATATAGAGTGATTCATGAGGAAGGTTTAGCTTTATAATTTGTCAAGGTTTTGTGTAAATTAGTTGAAATATACAATTAAAGGAGAATGTCTATATGTGGTGGCGGGCGGTGTGGATTTGATTCGTATGCAAATTAACGGATGGTGAAAGGTTGGGTAACCATCCAGTAGATGGCGTTGTGTTTCGTTAGCCACATCAATGCGTGGCCGGGTCAGCTAGTATTATTATATTACACTATTAATCCGTACCATGCATCCTCAAATGTGGCATTTAAAATAAATTGGGAGAAAATGGCGTAATTCCGCAAAAGTATGTATAAAAAAAGAAACCTTAAATAGAGGCAGCAACATACTGGAGCAAAATTTCAAATTGGTTTGGGGGTTACATCAATATTTTTTTTTTAAATATGGCATTAATTTAAATTGCTATTATACCTAATTTAATTTATTTATAGCATTGATGGTTACAGAATTTGGGAATTTTTCAACCACCATGTTAAGCGCATGCCATGTTATGGTAGTCGATTTGACACACAATGCATTAACATTTAAAATACGAAAGAACATAAAAGAATACAAAAGATTAGAAATGAATGCAAAATAAGTAGTAATAATTTGGTATTAATGAATTTATAAGAATGAAAGTAAAAATTAAAAATTCTAAAATCAAATAATTACTATAGTTTAAGCAGCCAAGAATGATTGTATATTGTCACAATAATTTTCTCAGCAGATAGAAGTAAAGCATTAGCGTACATAGATTATATCAGTGGTGTCGAACAGTTCAAAAAATTTACGTATTTTGTTTTTCTTTTGGCTATTAAAATGTATTTAAATTAAAATGTTATTTACACACATTAAGTTTTATTGGTAGATAGATATCTATGTTCTTTAAAGAAATTCTTCAAAGAAATTTCCCAAATTATTGTATTAACTAATTCATTAATTATTGAAGAAGAAGATAACAATAATAATCGAAACGAGGATATGATAGAGAACAAGACACAGAAAAGCAGAAAAAGATAATGGTCGCAACTGGGACTCAAACCAAGAATGAGAGGTTCAAAGTGAAAAGTGAAGGTGAAAAGTGACGTCGTCGGAGGTGCTTCTCCCGATGGCCGACAGAGGTACCCATGTCGAGCTCCAGAGACGAGCTCCGATAAGCGAGTCGTCAGATCCCTTTTCCATCTCGTGTAGACAGTAGTATTGTAAATACGTAAACTATAAATAAATCAGTTTGTTATCAACAACCTAATATTATTTGAGAAGTCCCCCTACTACAACTACAAGTTGCTGAGTATAAAGAAATACCTAACATTACAAAAACTTATACCATTCGCATGGGTTGTAGGGGACGTTACGTTGTGGTACCCACTTTCGTCTTGTGTATATATGCGCATTTAATACATAATTAAACATTGTTAACATTATTTTGATTAAACATTATTATTATTTTTTTGCATGTAAAATACTCCTCCCATAAACACGAGCTCCTAGAGCTCAACTTATGGAGTAGTAGAATAAAACATGAATTATTTTGTAATCTTGCATATATATTATCATTGTAATGTATAAACAAAAATCTTGAAATAAATAAATAAATAAAATAAATATATATATATATATATATAAGTTTGATGGATATTAATAAAAGCATTTACCTACTCAATATTGGGCTGTGTTTGTTTATTTAAAAAAAAAAATCGGTTTTCCGAAAAAGATTCGATTCGACTTACATAAAAGATGATGAAATAAGTAACTTGTACGGTATACTTATGCCAAGCCGAATCTTAACGAAGGTGAAGCGTCATACAATAATTACCTGAGAAGCCTAATTGCCCAAGCTTTCGGTGAAGGCTCAAACCGCAGCGAAAGTTTCTCACGGACGTGACTTAAGTTTTGCTCGCACGTGCAAACTGTTACTGGAACTCGTGTGTCGCGTAGAACATTAATAATCCATAATAAAATTTTAGAATAAGCACATTTAGTTATTTATAAGGGATGAATTATATTTTTTACCAATATCACTTTGAAATTACGAAATTTTCTACCGTACGTGAGTACCGTAGTACTCACGTACGGTAGAAATACGTATATCAAGTTAACAGTTTACAATAACCACCCACTTCAAGCCTCTCTGAGACAGCGTAAAAATGCGAATGAAACCAGTCTATCATTTACATTGATAAATAATATCTACCTAATCGTAATTTATTTGTTTATTTATAGTAATTAATTTATAGTAATTAATTTATTTGTTAATTCTACGTGTTTTCGATATTATTTTATGGAATGGAAGCATGGACGCTTACAGAAGAACTAATTAGGCGACTTGTGGCATTCGAGATGTGGTCTACAGAAGAATACTTTAAATAAGCTGGATGGACAGGGTTACGGATGAAGATGTTATGGTTAGTATGCATAAAGAAAAAGAAGTTATTAAAACTATGAAAATCCGAAAACTTCAATATCTTGGACTTGTGCGGCACTCGTTTGGCCGGTCTACGGTAGAGCTGTTCCGGGCCGCAGTAAATAAATAGCCAACATGATAGCCAACGTCCGTTGAACGGACAGGGCACAAGTAAAAAAAGAAGAATTGTAATTTTCTCGAAAGAATAGATAAATTCTTCAAACACAGCAAACTTATTGTTTTAACCACCCTTCTTATTTGGATACAACCGACATGTTTTGTGAGCTATGCTCACCTCATCAGGATTAACTTGAAACTGTATTATAAATAACAATATAGAATAAAAGATGTAGTGAGAGAAGAAATGGGGTGAAGAGATACATAGATGGGGAAGAAATGGGTGTTTACAATGAGAAAAAATTTAGCAGAGGATAATTTTAAAACGTTTTCTAATTACGATTGACATATTTCGTCCGCATCTAAAAAATAACGGTGGTAGTGTTCAATATTTTAAATTTAATTATCCATGAACTTGTCTAAACCTTTGGTGAACAAAAATATTCACATTTTTCCAGGATGGTTCAGGTTAAAGGGATTGGTGCTGGGGGGTAGTGATTCCACATGACGGTGTAGATGGGATGTTTGGTGGATATGCTTCAACTATTTTAAACCTGACCAATGTAAGGTACTGCCCTCCAAGCGAATCAGCGATTGGATTGTGTAAGCAGGACTGAAGCTAATTGGATATTGCGATATTACAGTACAGTTGAAGAAGATGAACACGACATCAATTGGGTTTTTTTTTTAAATGTTTTTATTATTAGTTTTTGTGATATGTAAATTGTTTATATTTGATTTGTATATGTACCGCCCCATCCTGTATAACCTATTTTATAATTAATTGACAGAAAGCGAAGTATGTGGTTCTAAGTAATATTTCGTTTAAAATATCTCTTAAACATCTAATTATACATGTTAGTTTCCTTACTCTGTCGTTCAGAATATTTATACGTATGGACCATTTTAGACGCTGGTCTATTGTTATGCCCGGGTGCTTAATATCGGTCTAGCTTTCTACGTTGTTATATATTATATATAACATAGTACCTACCTTATATTATTTAGTTTACAATTAAGCGGGAAGGTATTTAAGTACCTACTTACAAATCTAATAGTACCGTAGAGGAAATTTTTGTTTAAACTTATTATATCAGAGAATATTAGAAACTCAGTAAAACTGACATAATCCTTATGCAAAATTCGGGAGGTGGGTTTGGGTACCACAACCCCGGGAACCATTTATTAGACAACCAACACTTTTACTTAGATAAACAACACTCTTGCCGTAGGTCACCCCGAGTGCTTAGCTATTTTTTATGACTTAAGAGGGGTGCCTGGATTCATGGGGTGAGATTTGTCTAGGTCTCGGCTGCAATCGCGTTTACCCACCTAATGCGTGGCGGGCCGAATCGGGAGAGATTGCTTGAGGGAGACCTAACCTAGACATCTCCAGCCGGATTCACTCGACCCGTCGCCTTGCACCACAATGGGTGGGATGGATTCATATATCCGTCACTCCTGGACACATTGATCCTCAGATTCTTACCCATCCCTCATACCCTTTTCCTTCACAGAACTTCCACTCCTTCCTTTCCCCCAAAAAACCCCAAACGCGGCATTCCCATGACATGGAACCTGAGGGTTTTTTTTCTTCAGGGCCTTCAATGTGGAGCTAATATAAAAAAAAGTATTTGTCAGCATTGTTCATCAAAGCATTGTTCATAAAATGAAAAGAAAAAATTCGAGTGCAGTTTACACGCGGTAGAAGCGAAACTTTACCAAAACAATTTAACCAATACTTGAAAAGTGAGGTCATGATCAAAGCGACCAATGAGCGCAGACCTAGCGTAATTTCCGTTTCATATCTTAACCAATAGAAGCCTTTAAAAGTGACATCATAATCAAAGCGGTCAATGAGCGCAGTTGATGCGTCGCAGGTGCAGTAATCGTCATTTCCATTTCATCCGAAATCCAAATCACAGCGGAGCTATAGAAAAGAAAAAAAATATAATTTACCTTCCCTGTAAATATGTTGAGTATGATATGCAGTTTTATATACTAACAAAGGCGTATGCACTACATCTCGACTCGTTACACGTGGAATATTATTTCCTCATCCCATATCTATCGAATGGGGTGCACTGGAATAGGACTTATATGACGTTCTCTATTTTGTATTTTGTTTGCGTCGGTATTACTTGTACCGTGTAACGAGTTGGTTGCTACCATTTTGTTGGAACTCTGCCACGGGGTGTTAAATTTTTCCTTTTAATATGTTTCAATATCGGTTTAGCTTACGAAGCACAACAATTTAAAGTGGTTTGTTTAGAAGCAAATTTCAAAAGATAAAGTTATAAATATTGATTGTGTTAAAATAGACCAATGAGCTCACGATCTTTTGGTTGGTAGAATTTCTACTCTAGATGGAGAAAAAATCTGGAGATAACTCTTCAAGTCTAAATGAAACTTTTTTCAATTTTTTCATTACTAAAAAGTCTGTTCATTTCTCCACAACTTTTTTTTCTAGTACCTAACACGAAATCAGGAAAAAACTTTCTTGGCGAGTCCACGTTGTTCGACATACGTAATTTATTTATTTATTCTTAGTCATTTTATAAGTTGATTGTTGTCTGAAATATTGTCTGTTCAAGGATGAGGCAAGTATTTTTTTATGAATACCGCATAAAAGTCCAAATTGGAGAGTCCCAACACAAGAGTCCCAACTCCCGTCTGGAGCCAGTGAGACTATCCCAATTGACGATTCCCCAATTGTGAGGCTTAGGGTAGTGGGGATGGATAAGAGTTTGGAAAGAGGTAGGTAGGGAAATTTGCCTAGCTCCTCAGATCTAGTCACCAAACACAGCTAAAGCCGTTCCAAGCCACGTTTAAATTCTGAATGGTGGTGTTACACCAAGGCGATACTGAGATTATCTTTCACTCCTGAGAATTAGATTTTATCTTTCACTCCTTGAACCTGAGATCTCCGGATCTCTAGTCTTTTTTCGAGAGTCTTTCCCCTCGACCGCGGACGCCTCTATAAAAGGAAGCTCCTCTATAGAAACCTATATCATATTAGCATGTTAAATTTTATCAAATTTTGACTTTCGTATTTAAGGGGGTATTCTAGCCCGAATTTTTTTTTCATATTTCGATAGCTTAGATTTTCAAAAATATTTCCTGAAAAGGGTTTTTCCAAATTACCACAAAATTACTAATTTGTACGAGTGCTTCTTGACGAAAATTGGTCCGTTTGTGTATTTACTTGCGCACCAAACTAATATATTTCAGGTTTTTTTTATTCTTATTTTGCTTAGACATTATTGAAAGATGATAAATACTTATGATCAAAAAATAATTACAAAAAGTACATAATTTTAATAATTTTATCATAACGCCTTTCAGCAGTTTGGATAGAGGTTTAAAGTAAAGCAAATTTGGAATGAAATAAAATCAACATTGAGTTATAATTTTGAAAAGCGGGTACGGAGAATAGTTAATTTTCTCATTGCAACCGCCCTGTACGATCGTAAGAACATCTTTCGACGAAATGTGGATTTTCGACCGCTGGCTGGTTAAACGCCCTGCGAGATTGATTTTACACCCAGAAATGACCTAATATTTACCTACAAAGGGTAGATCGCCCGTCATGCGTAAAAATAATACAAACAAAGCAAGTGATTGACAAAGCCAATGGGACATAAAAAAGCACGTCTCTTTTGGGATAATATTTTGGTTAAAAAAAATCTTATTTATTTATTTTTATTTTTTTAACATTTGCAAAACAATGATTCTTATCAAAGCGCTCACAAATACAATTAAATTGAACATGGTTGATGATATCACTAATTAACACAACATTGATAAAATAATGGAGCATAATACGCTTTACAATACCAAGAAAACAACCAATTATACCAAACAAGATCCTATCTTAATACTGTAAGCATAGAAAATTATGTATAAAATGTACGTGTACACATGCACAGTGCACACACATCCATATATATGTAAATTTATACATATACACACATACATACGTACATACACATTTATATATATACACACATGCATACACATACTTACACAAATACATTACATTCAATGACACACACACACATACCATACATTACACAACAATAACAATATCAATCTTCATAAAAAAAGATGTGAAACACCCTTTGTACGAAGATTGTACAAATATTAGAATTCTTTCGGGGTTATGATTTAATTTCATATTTCCCGAAAGATCTTTTGCGTCTCCATTTGTATATTTGATTATTTTCTTTGCATATGAAGTTTAACCTTATTTTATATGAGCCTACATGAGACTTGGCTTAATCAATAGGTTTACGTCTTCCATAAACCAATCACCCGGCTCCGTGTACAGTCGTAAAACAAACGAAAACATTTTCAAAATTAACCATTCAATTATCGTCGCCATGGCAACCCGCGTAGCAAATGAAAATAACATCTGGGGGAGGAAGTTTTATTGAGAATACAGACGGGGTGGGAGCTAGTGTGGAGGGAGGTGCTAATGGGAGGTGGGTGGATGAGGAGGAATTTTTGTAACTCGGAGTTCGCAACTTTTTATTTATTTTTTTATTAACAAGAGCTAACGATAATTTGAAAAATATGGAAAGTAATTAAACTGCGTCATACGGAGTCAATAAAAATATATCCGTGTGCATAGATCTTTTCTTCTTCCGAGATGCAGATCTATTATACCCTTAGCATTCTGGAGGTTCAAAACACGGCATGTACATGTAAATTTTATTTGATTACTAGCTTTTTCCCGCGGCTTCGCTCGCATGGTGTAAGGGGGGTTCCCACTCCCCCTCACCTCCTCCCTCCCCCATCTCCCCTCCCCCCCCCCAATCTCTCCCTCCCTCCCGCTTTCCATATATTCAATCCCAGTACATTCAGTTTTTAAACAGCCCGCGTGCCACCTTTTACAATATTTATTCGATATTAAATTTGGTACCTAACATAGGTACCTATTTAAAATATCTAAAATTCTTGATTCGATTCAAACTACTAGGGGAGTACCTACTTTAAATAAATTTATCAACTTAAAGATTTTCAAAAATAGAATACTGTTTTAACATTTTGCAAAATGTCATTCTCAAACACGCGAACTGTCAAACGTGCGATAGTCGTTAGGTTTTCTGAAATTATCCAATTTTCTTAATTTTTCTCTCCGTAAGAACCATCCTCGTACTTCAAGGAATATTCTAAAAAAAGAATTGGCGAAATCGGCTCAGCTGCTCTCGATATTTGTGCTTAGCAACACATTTAGCAATTCATTATTATATATAAGAAGATTTTGCGTTATTTCACAATTTTATTAATTTAAAATTATATACCGCATTTTTGAAATATATTAGGTCCACACTGGAGGCCCTGAGGAAAATAATTCCTCTCAGGTCCTATGTCATCTTTGGGGATGCTGTGAGGGGGTTTTTTTTAGGAAAGGAAGAAGAAAAGTTCTGTGTAGGAACTTGGTATTTTTTAGGGGTGGGTAGGAATCTGGGGGTCAATTTATCCAGGAGTGACGGATATATTATGAATCCATCTCTTCCTTGCTGTGCAAGGCGATGTTCCGAGAGAGTACGGCTAGAGAAGTTAAAAGGACTCCCTCAATCACTCTCTCCCGATCCGGCCTTCCATGCAGCTGGTGGGCAGACGTATCCATCGCCAAGACCCGGACAAACCTCACCCCATGTACCTGAGCACCCCTGCTAAGTCTTAACACCAAACGTAGCGAACCACATTCGGTGTGACCTGTGGTAGAAATGTTGGTTATTCAATAAATGAATCCCGGGGCGGTACCCATACCCGTCTCCCAAATTGCAGCATATTGTCGTCACGTTCTAGCCTGTAAAATACTCTTAGAATCGCTCTGGTGGAAGACCATCAATCAGACTTGAAACGTTGCTTGAAGTAGTGGCTTTAGTCGTGTTTGGTGAATAGATCTGAATAGCCAGGTACTTCCCCAACTTCCTCGTCCTTATTTCCGTCCTCTCCCCACTACATACAGCCTCGCAACTTACCCCAATGGGGGATGCCGTATTCTCACTGGCTCCAGACGGGAGCGGTTCCGACTCTTATGAGGTATTCACGTAAAAAAGTAATATTCCCTTGGAAAAATGATCTTGTTTTTAAATTAACTTACGCCAGATGTCGACATTTTCCATTTAAATTATAAATAACGTTCAAATGCTAATAACTACATAAGCAAGAGTGTCGACTAATGACATAATTTTCTTTACACAGACATGTTTGCTGTGTACTTATTTTCTGAACGTGGGCCAATTTTCTAAGTACGTTCCCTGTGTACTTAATTTTTTTACACAGGCATTATTATTTATTTATTGAACGTCCATAGGGTTTTTACAAACATAATACAAGTAAAAATTTTACGTAAAACAGAAATATATTTTATATATCAGTTGGTAAAATAAACACTTAACATGTTAGAAAAATAAGCATAAGAAATGCTTATTTTTCTAACATGCTCAGTTTCTTTCACAACTACTTAAGTTTGTTTGATGTAGGACGGAGTGGTTTTGAATATATCCAAAAGGTTTATATTATGTACTAGCGAGTTCCCGTTTTGCGTTGCTAAGAATAAAGAAATTGTTTCTCCCTGCGAATCATTTCCCATTCGTCCCACTCCCATTCCGCCTACCCTTCCCCTCACTTCTCCTTCTCCGCCTTCCCTCTCCCCACTCCCCTCTCATGCTTACCCCGTCCCGCGAACTCCATTCCCCTCCGTTCCCCTCCCCCTTCCCGCGTTCCATACATTCAGTCCCGGTACTTCAGTTTTCAAACAGCTCGCGTGTCACCTATTGCATTTTTTTATACAAATTTCATAATGCCAGAGCTCTCCAGTGTATATAAAAACCATCGCGAGCCTGCGCACATCAGATCCCCAAATTTTCTTCGCAATCGCTTGAACGATTAGCAACGCATAATTTCATGATGCCAGAACTCACTATTATATATAGAACTCACTATTATACATCGAAACCATGCACACATCAAATCCCCGAAGTTTCATCGCAATCGAATGAATGGTTTAGCAATGTATAGACATCTCATATATCCCCAAGCACATTTTGATTTTTTATGAATAGATTGGCAATTCGGTGAAATCGAGCTAGCGGTGAGTGATATGAATAGTTTGTCCTAGGGTTGTGACAGTGGAAAATATGATAGAATCGGTTGAAATTAACAGGAACACGGGTATTTATACCACTGAACATTTGAGGGTAATCGATGAAGATATTCAATAATATAAAAGGGTTATAAATATTCTTAATCGTTCACCGGGTAGGAATATAGTAGTAGTTAGTTTAGACGTGTTTTTAATTTCCATTTTTACACGTGTCAAAACGAGTGAGCCAGTTGGCGATCTCCTGTGTAGCCTACGCCCGTGCCTAATTGAATAAAGTAATCCCGCTTGGCACTGGCGGTTATTAGGCCAGACGACACAGCCTACTCCACCAAACGGTGTTTACCAATTTGGCCGTGCAACATCCCTATGGGAGCTTATTGCAAACGAAATTGAAAAAGCCTCTCTAGCTAACGGTAAATTTGCATGACAGTAATGACTTCAAATGTTGGGCTTATAAATATGTATGAAGGTCTGAAGTTATGGAGCACTTTTATTAAAATCATTAAGGCAAGGTGTGTCAATAAGTCAACGATAAATTTCACAGCACACAGCAATGTGCACTGAAAATATTTGAACGGTTTTAATTTATTTCATTCATGGTTTATTTTTATTTATTTATTTTATCCATATATATATAAATGAATCTCTGTTTCCCTTGGTCACGCCGTAACTTCAGAACAACTTTATTTATTTCATTACTCTTTTTTTTAAGTTTTCCAATACTTAATGTAAGAAAAATTAAGAAAATTGGATAATTTCAGAAAACTTAACGACTATTTTAACTTCGCAAGTTTGACAGTTCGCGTGTTTGTCGTTTCGCGCGTTGTTGGAGGGGGGTTGGCGGGACGGTGGAGCGGTAGAGGGGAGAGGGAAGGCGGGGAAGGTAAAAGGGGAACGCGGGAGGGGAAGGGGACACGGGAGGGGAACGGGGACGCACGGGATAGGGCATGCAGGAAGAAACAATTTATTTCTTTGAACGCATGCCGGGAACCAGCTTGTTTGTTATAAAAATACATTCAGTATGAGGAAGCTTTGACTGTCCATCTAGGAAGATAGGTACGTGATGATTCACATATTATTAAGTTAAGTTAAGCTTCACAAATTGCATTTACATAATTATAATATATGATACGTCGAGTACAGGGTTCTAGAAGCAATTAAGCATCGAATATACAAGAAAAAGTGTATTTGAAGTGAGTATATATGAAGAAGACAGCTTCATTAAATATCTGCTATTCTATAACCCTTTGATTGAGAAATAAATTAAAGTAATGTAATGGTCAAACTTGTTTCTAAAACGGTTAAAAAAAAATATTTATTTATATTTATTTATTTCAACGCCATAAAATGGCTATTACAATCCGGTGATACATGATACACAGTGGTACATAGGAGGATAATTTCAATGATAATAATGTACATTAAACAAAGTACATATGTATGATAACAACTAGTATTTAGTTATAGGATACAAATATGTTTTACAACAAAAAAAATAAAATAATATGAGCTCGTACAAAATACACATTTTTATGCAGAATAAACATAAGTAAATTAAGGTGAATTCTTAGAAAAATTCTCAACATCAAGTATAATATACCTACTTTACTTGTATTTGTACTTATTGTTTGATTCTAGGAATTGGCTAAAATGGAGTAACTTAGTAATGATATTATTGTTACCTTCAGTTGAAATTGGTTGAAATTACTGAAGTTTGAAATGACTGCAGGTACTGCTAAATAGTTCTGCTTATCAGGGCTGCCAGTTAGAGAATCAATAATAAATTTTTGGTTTAAAAATAATAATATTGAAAAAAAGTTATACATTATTAGCTATCAGTGAGTTATCACTTAACTATCTGATAGTAAATATAAATGAAACAAGCAGTTTTGAATCTATATTAGAGTATGATATAGACGCCGTGCAGACGAACACTATTATACCTAACATTAATTATTGTCATTGAGGTATGATATTATAGCCTTCTTATAACTATATTCGGTGCAGTTGAACACATCTACTACTTCTGAGAAAGCATTTCCAACTGCATGCAATCTAGGTATAAGGGAGTATCTAAATGACTCAGTCCTGATATTTTTGTTGCAATTAAAAAGAATTTTGGATCGAGTAGTTCTAGTAGGTATGTGGAAGGTAATTAGGTTTAATAAATCAGGACTGTCTATAATACCATTAACAATTTTAAAAATAAAAGTCAAGTCGGAAATAAGTCTTCTATCTGAAAGTTTGAGTAAGTTTAATTCTTTCATCAAGTGATTGTAATTTATTGATTCTATTGGTAGACCAAGTTTATAGTTAATGAATCTTAAGAATTTATGCTGAATTTTTTCTATGGAATCGGAGTGGATTTTGAAGTGAGGGGACCAAATAGAAGAATTATATTCGACTTGACTTCGAACTAGAGAGGAATATAGGATTTTTAATGTTGAAGTATTTTTAAAATCTCTGCCATTTCGAAGAATGAAACCTAGCATTTTTAATCCTTTATTGGTTACTGTAGTTATATGTGGAAGAAAGTTAAATTTGGAATCGAAAATAATGCCAAGATCATTAATCTCACTGATAGAGGTGAGGGAAACATTATTAATTTTATATTGATAGTTAATGGGTTGATTTGTTCTGAAAAACCTTATTATCTGGCATTTACTTATATTCAGATAAAGTTTATTAGTTTTACACCAGTCTTGTAGTTTATCTAAATTTGATTGAATGTGAATACAGTCATTTATAGTTTTTATAAGTTTAAATAGTTTTAAGTCATCGGCGAAAAGCAACACTTCAACATTATTATCAAAAACAGTGATGATATCATTTATAAAAAGTAGGAACAGTATTGGGCCTAAATGTGACCCTTGAGGTACACCGCTAGTAGCCATGAATTTGTGTGATAGGTAAGAGTTATTTTTTACTTGGAGAATTCTATTGGTTAAGTAACTCTTTATCCATTCCAATAGTTTACCCTCTATTCCCATTTTACTAAGTTTGTTGAGAAGAATTTCATGGTTAACTTTGTCAAACGCTTTGACAAAGTCTGTATATATTGAATCTACTTGGGTTTTATTTTCAAGTGAGCATGCAATAAACTGTTCGTACAAGGAAAGATTTGTTAGGGTGGATCTGCCCGGCATAAAGCCATGTTGGTTAGGTACAATGATGTTATTAATATGTATGGAGATTCTGTCAAGGATAAGTTTTTCAAACAGTTTGGGGATAGTTGAGAGCATGCAAATGGGACGGTAATTAGTGACATCATGAATATCACCCTTTTTAAATACAGGTGTGAGATAACAGTTTTTCCATAAATCGGGGAAACAGCCAGAATTAAGTGATTGGTTAAATATTTGACATAGTGGCTTGGCTAGTATCGATACACAGTTAATTAGAAAAGCAGGACTAACTTTGTCAGGACCCGCTTTTTTCTTTATGTCGAGTGATTTTATTTTGCGTATAACATCCGGAACATTTATATGTAAAGCGGGAATGTGGACCGATTTCTTCGGATGAAAAGATGGAAGTTGAATATTAGGGATATCCTTATCGTACACATTTTTGAAGAAGTCAGCAAAGAAATTAACGATGTCGTTTGTATCACTGCTGCTTTTCCCTTCGAAATACATGTGAGTAGGTATGCTGGGTTTATTTTTTCTTAGTGAGTTTATGTGTGTAAAAAAGTTTTTGGTATCAGAAGAAATAGACTTTTCTGTGTTAAGTATGTATGTTTGATATAATTTTCTGGCGAGTATTTTGCAGTCGGTTCTATATTTATGAAATATTTTGTAGTCTGAGATAGAGTTGCTCTCTTTGAAGTTTTTGTGCCAGATTTTTTTGTTTTTTGTTAATTGCTTTAAGTCATTATTAAACCATTTGGGGAACTTTGATGGTATTACTTGAATAGAGGGTACGTATTTTACGATAGCCTTGTTGATGATGGAGTAAAAAGATTCTAGGTTATGATTAACATTTGTGTTTCTGTCTAAAAAGGACCAATCTGCATTTTCTAAGTATTTTATTATCAATGGATAATCTGCTTTGGCAAAATTATAAGAACAACTGGGAACAGTGTTAGAGTGAGTATTAAGAAAGTTGTTCATAATGGTAATGTTTAAGGGAGGATGGTGGGAATCTATGGGGAGAAGAGAGTCTATGGATTTACTTAGTTTTACTGAAGGATCACTACTAAATGCAAGGTCTAATAGGTGGTGATTAGAATTATATACATTATTAATTTGTTTAAGACCAAGGAAATTAGACATATTTATAATTTCACGAGCAATGGTAGATATGTTAGCATGAATTGTTGGATTATTACTTATGGTAACCCAGTCTATATTGTTTGGAATATTGTAGTCACCGGTTAGCAGCATTCTAGCTTCCGGATATTTGAGCTTGAGGGCCTCTACATCTTCAATGTGGTTTTCATAAACTTGTGAATTTGATCCGGGTGGAATGTAAACACATCCAAGAATAATTTTTCCTAGGTTCGTCTTGAGTAGTACGTAAAGTTGTTCTATATTTTTGTGTTTGCATTTTAATCTGGATGAAGTTATAGATTTTGTGACAGATATTATTACACCTCCTCCTCTTGATTTGGTGCTGGTAGTGGTACTTCTATCGAAGCGGTAGGTATTGTGAGAAGTGAAGCCTATTTCTTCTGTATTAAATGACGGATCCAACCAAGTTTCAGTCAGGAAATATATATGAAAGGGATGGATTGGAATCGACGATCTTAGCTCATTAAGTTTGGTGCGGCAGCCTCTGATATTCTGATAATAACACATGATAGGTTTTAGTTTTTTGGAATAGTATTTACAATTGTAGGTTTATTATTTTTGTATTTAATTGTGAGTCCTGTTTCACCGTTTTGAGTTCTTTGGTCTAGGGTTAGTCGTAAATTGGCGAGATAGTTTCTTTGGGCTGGAGTTTGGTCGGAATAAATTTTAATACCAGGGTACTCAGTTATGTTGTTTTTTTTCCTCAATATGTCTATGGCTTGGGTGGGATTGTCAAGTATAACTTTTAGAGGTCTGGATTTGTCCGGTTTATTGATCCCCAAGCGAAAGGTCGTAATGTTGGCTTGTGTGATGGTTGGGTTAAGTTTTGTTAGAGTAGTTGATATTCTCGTCGTATCATCAGTAATTTTGTCGATTTGGGAACCGGCTAAGCTTTCAGGGAAGTTGAAAATAATTAAGTTTTTCGACCTTTTTTTCCTCTCCTCGAGCTCATCAGCAGCTTCGCACATCGATAAGTTTGATGAATTTGGAGATTCTTGTGATGAGTTTGGTTCTAACACTTTTGAAGAGACCATGTGTTCATAGGACTTAACCTGTCCCTCGAGGATTCCAACTTTGACACCAACGTCCAGCATGGTGCCAGAGAGGTTTGAAAGTTTGTTGAGTAATTTAGTCATCTGATCTTTAGTTAGTTTCAACCCTGGATCAGTAATGCTAGTGTACAATGTACTTATTTCTTCCTTCGCCTTGTTTATGTACGAAAGTGCATCGGTGGCACTCATCTTAATAGTTTGTTTTTTTTAATTTATTTTTTTTTTATTTCTTACTTTGTAAAATATAGTGGTGTCAACCCTGTATCTGAGTTATCTATGACGTTGTTTATTAAGTAATGTGCGTAAAGCGAAACCGAAATATAGTTTCAAGCCTTACAGTGGACCATTGCCTAAAATGGCCACAAAAACGTAACCAAAGACAGAGTGAGGAAACTAACATACGTCTTTTACATTAGTTTTTTTTATGTGAATACCCCACAAGAGTCCAAACTGCTCCAGTCTGGAACTAGTGAGACTATTGCATCCCCAATTGGGGAATGTTGGGAGTCTGAAGTTAAGTGAGGAGGGGAAGGACACGGGGAAGAGGAATTTGGGGATGTACCTGGCTGTTCAGATCTAGTAATCAAACATGGCTAAAGCCATTTTAAGCAGATACTTCAATCTTGAAGGGCGATACCGAGAGTATCTTTGACTCGAAACTAAAATCAACTGGTAAACACCGCGGAAAAGAAATTTTATATTGCTACAACAAGATAAATATGGTACAAAGTGACAGGTATGAAAATAATTGTAGTTTTTGGAAATATAAATGTAGTTTCAATGTCTCTCAACAGATGTCCTTAGAGTATGAATTTCAAGATATCGTTAGAATAGTATTAAGGTGTCTCAACAGAGGTCAGTAGTGGTACTACGTGAGAGAGACAACTGTCGTCCGTTCGAGTCTAAAACCCGAACGATTACGAATGTATCTGACCGTGTCCGATAGATAGACGAGCAGCTTTCTGAGCAGCGGTCCGTGCCGAAGATCAACATAGAGCACCGCTTTTAAACTGTCGTTTGAGACCAATTAGTTATTTACTTATTTAGTTTGCTTTACATTTCTTATAATCAAAACCGCGATGTTTCTTTAGATTTTAAATTTCATTATAGATTATTTAGGTATCATAACCAAAGACGTTATATACTGTAGACGCGGGGTAGAAATCTCAAAATGGAAAGTCAAAAACAAGACAATTGCACTGGTCTCGATTTCTAATACTTTAGTACTAAACTGTCACTCGTCGAGAAAGGTCGTATCTTACCATTAGGAAAATTGCATTTAAAAAGCGCCAAAATGCCCTCCTGTGTGATGAGAAAATGTTTCCAAACACGGAAAACAGTGTAGTAAAAGTGAAGAAATAATATTTCATTAAATGTACGCACAAATTACTTATTATTATAAGCGATACAATTAATTTTCATATTCCCCGTCCGACAATTTTGTGCGTCATTAGAGAAAAACACACATTCTTTGAATGACTTATGGAACGGCCACACTGAGGCCAACTTCCAACTTCAAGAAATTACTGAAAACCGCTGAAAACAAAAGAGAGTTGCTTACTTGCCACATTATTTTGCGAGTATATGAGACTATGGCGAATCTATTATATAAAGTCATAGACCAGAACGAGTAAAAAAAAACTTTGATAATTATTGTTTACAACAATTTTCAAATATATACCCTTGAAATTTATTAAATAAATATGATTTTATATCCAGTGACATACATTTTTTTAATTCTTTCTTTGACATGGTCGTTTTTATGGTCAGTGAAAAGTAGTGATTGCACTTGTACGCAGCATGGTTTCAATTACATTATCATTTTTTTTTTCAATTTTCCCCTAAGCGTGTAATCATTATTTGTTGGATTGATTTATTTTGTTGGACCTCAAAATATTATCAAGCTAATTTAGATTATCTATGCTTTACTCGTTGGTTTGTCTTGCGTGAAACTTTGATCTCAAAAACGTCTTCCTCAATCAGTATCTCCAATGGAGTCAATGAAGTTTAGTAAAACCGAAAAATAGCAGTTTATTAATGGGTTCTTATTAAAAATCTACAACTTTTCAATTTGGGAAGCGAGTTTGGGTATCTGGAACTAACGGGATAATCTACACCTCTGCCATAGGTCACCTCAAATGGTTTGCTACGTTTTTTCACTTGTTAGGGGTACTCGGGTTTTTGCTTTGTCGACGTCTTGACGGCGGGTGCATCTCCCCACTAGCCGAGCGGCGGGAGAGATCGGTTGAAGAATGGTTGAAGGAGACCCTTTGACTACTCCAGCCAAACTCTTTCTACCCATCGCTATACACCGCATTCAAAGGGATATGTCCATATGCCCGTCACTCCTGGTCACACTGAACCTCAGATTCCTATCAACACTTCATACCTTTTTCCTTCCCAGAACTTCCTTTCATTCATTTCGATTTAAGAATCGACCCTCCATACAGGATCCCCAAAGACATAGTCCCCAGGGGGAAATGATTTTCCAGGGGGGGATTATTATTATTTTTTTTAAAATAATATGCATACCCACATAAGTTGTAAGTAATAAAGTAAGTCATATTTAAAAGCGGTAATCTCTTAAAAGTTGTAGTTTCAAACAATTGAATTTGCATTTTTGTATTTCTAATATTACAACAGAACAAAGTTTAGACCTGTTTAATAATTAGATTCCAACAGGCTCCAACCTTCTTACTTGCAGTTCGACTTTAATCTCAGAAAAACCTTTTTAACTGCATTAAAGGGCTTTAATAAATAATGGATATCGTCTTCTCCCGGCGACACAGATAACATTAAGGCAAAGGGAATGAATATGTACGATTGTTGAACCAATCTCGAAGCTACGGGGGATTTTCTAAGCTGAGCAGAGTGTAAAGGGGTGGTTGAAAGTGGGGTAATAGAACACAACGAGGAACCAGAGCCAAGTATTTCTGGAACATTCGTTTTGCCCCGATTGCGAGTAACATTACTGTCTCCGATAATTCATCGCCACATTAAATAACCCGTAACAAATTTTAACCGATTCCGTGGGAAACAAGTTGTTCAGAATAGTTCAATATCTATCTATTTACGCGGAATTTTTCCGCTAACAATATTTTTTTTTATTACTACACCGTTCTATACCATGACCGTGCTATGAACGTATCAGCCACGAAATAAACACGCTACGCCCTACTATGCCCACTAGAACGTGCTAACACCGTATTATACCCGTACGTAACGGGTGTAGTGACCGTATACACCGCAGTTAGTGTCCGCACCATCCCCGTTCAATAGGTGTACGGTGCCCGTTCTATCGGTGGCCGTTATATCATTTCGCCTGTGTTTTGTAGAGAGAAGCATAGTGTCATATCATTAAAATACCTGGATGTAAACACGGAAAATGAACACAAATCACGAACTGACGGAGTGGCAACGCGGTTAGAACGGGGTTAGAACGGGGATCATACGCATTCTAACACCGTCGCGTGCCATGCATAGAGCGGACCGGCACCTGTAAAATATTGTCATCGAGAATTCGCCGACAGTCCGGTCATGGTATGCGACGGTGTTGGTCGGTGACGGAACGGTCGGTTTCATACTGATCGATACAAAGAATATTTTTGCATGCACCGGTTTCGATTGATTTTCGTTATTAGTTTTTTGGGGTGTTATGCCGTGTTGCGGCTCATCTGCCCTGATGATGGACACTGGAACGCTGCCCGAAACGTTGGCTAAAGAAGGAGATGGCGTAACACCCCAAAAACAAATAACGAAAATACTTTTGGCCGGGAAAATCTAAAAACGTACATGGTTATGAATATATATGGTTATGGCGTTGGATTATGTTTTCAGGCAATGAGTTGTTCTGCCAGGTAATCAATCCAATTCCATTGAAATAATTCAACAAAATTTCTCGGGTTTGTGCACTGTTTGAAAATCTATATCTTCAATATATAAAACAAAGTCGGGTTAGTTACACTATTTATAATTCGAGATAGGCTGAACCGATTTTGATGATCTTTGATTTGTTGGATTTGTCTCCGCCCCGGATAACAGAATAATTATTAAATCATCGCAAAAATTAACGAAAAAGAAAGTTATGAAGAAAATTCATTTCCTCATACATTTTGTATGGAACTAATTTTCATCTTTTGAAAGAATTGCAGCAATATTGTGATAGGTATAACTGTACGTGAATTCCAAAAATTCAAAAACGTCAAATGTCAATGTGCTTATTGTTTTGCTTTTGTTCTAAATCATATAATGCTGCCCCTCTTTCGTACACACTAAATGTTAATAGTCAAAAATGAGACAAACGGTGAACGTATGTCTCTGCACCCCTCCAAAGGAAAAATACCATTTTTGAAAACCTACCTAGCGACCCACCACAGAAACCACCATCAGTGCGGCTACCGTGTATCAGCCAGAACGCAAGCCACTAGTCTCTAGGCGCTAAGCGAGCCGCCTGTCTATGCGGACGTAGCCTTACGTAAGACCGAAGGGGATAGGCTCCCATTAGCTCAATGGTAGAGCATCGCCCCGGCAAGGCTAAATTATTTTTCTGATTTTTCATTTACAAATTTTCGATTGAGAGTCGCTAATTTTTTCTTCATTGATTAAATAAATTATTTCGCAAATGGGTGTCAACCCAACTCAGTTACATCATTATTAATCGGAAAAATAATATTTACTATTTCGATTGTACGTACGTGAAATATTAATTATTCCTGAGTTTAACTTTTACACGCTCGATGAACTCAAATTTTCTTTGAATTTAAGCGTTATTTTCAAATTTGGAATTAATTGTTCAGCCAAGCGATGAAAAAAACAATATATTGATATTGTAGGTAAACATTATCTCATCAAAAATACTAGTTTCGGTTGTATGTACGTGAAATATTAATTATACCAGCGTGATGATTTTCACGTTTATGAACTCAAATTTGTTTCGAATTCAAGTATTATTTTACAAAAAGCGTTATTGTCTATCCTACTAATATTATAAAGGCGAAAGTTTGTATGGATGTATGTTTGTTACTCTTTCACGCAAACCCTACTAAATGGATTTAAACAATTCTTTCACTAATAGAAAGCTACATTATTTGCGAGGTCTATGGACTATTGGTAAGCTCTGGCGTTATGAATAATCTTTGGCGTTATGAAATTATTTATCATACGTTTTCTGTCCCTAACAAAATCGTTTTATTGCAAACGTCAGAAAAAAACCAAACAATTGTCGTTTTGGAAACGATGTTTTTTTTTAAATTAGGCAATTCACGCTAAAAAGAGTGCTTTGTTGGCGTCCTACTTAATAACTATCTCTAAAAATGAATCACCGAAATGTATGTATGCGCATAAACCCGAACGACTGCACCAAATTGGATAATTCTTTTTTTGTTCGTTATTTTGTATAAAACTACCGTTAAGTTCTGGCATTATGAAATTTGTATTAAAAATTATAATAGATGGCACGCGAGAAGTTCGAAAACTGAATGTATCGGGAATGAATGTGTGGAATGCTAGAGGGGTTGAGTGGGTAGGGGGGAGGGGGTGTTGGGAGGGGGAAAGGGGAGGGAGAGGAGGGAGGGAAGGAAAGGGGAAGGATGGAGGAGGGTGCGGGGAGGGGTAGGGGGTGGGGGGAATGGGGTTGATGCGGGGAGTGGTGTGGGGAGAGGGAATGTGGAGGGGTAGGGGGTAGGTGGAGGGATAGGGGGAGATGGGTTGATGTGGGGAGTGGAGTGGAGAGAAGGTAGGTGGAGGAGGCGGAGTGGGGTGGGAGAGGTGGTAGGGAAGGAAGGGGAAGGGGGAGGGGTGGAGGAAGGTGGGGGGAAGTAGAGTGGGGAGGGGTATGGGGTGGGGGAGGGGTCGGTGGAGAAGGAGGGGGAGGGAGAGGGGGGGTTGATAGATGAGTGGAGTGGGGAGGGGGTAGGAGTGGGGGAGGGGTGGGTGGAGGGGGAGAGGGGGAGGGGGTTGATGGGGGAGTGGAGTGGGGGGAGGGGTGGGTGGAGGGGGAGGCGGGAGGGGCGTTGATGGGGGGAGTGGAGTGGGGAGAGGGAAGGTGGTGGAGGCGGAGTGGGAAACCCCTAATACCATGCGAGCGAAGCCGCGGGAAAAAACTAGTACTATAATAATTTAACGGAAAATTATTTTAGTTGTTTTTTCAAAATTGGAAATATAGTATTCCATGATTTTTCACAGTCCCATGTAGAGATGAGATTATATAATTGATGCATTCAGTCTAGAAAAAAATGTGTCAATATAGAAAAATATAGGTATATTATATGTTACTAATATTATAAACGCGAAAGTTTGTATGGATATACGCGTCGTTGTTACTATTTCACGAAAAAAAAACCTAATTGAATTTTATTATTATTTTATAGCTCATACATCAGAATCACATGTAGGCTATAATATATAAAGCTAGCTAGGAAGGGGGCGCGGGAAGGGAACGGGGACGCACGGGAAAGGTGATTCAGGGAGAAACAATGAATTTCTTTGAATATGGCATTGCAACATATGCCGGGAACCAGCTAATATATATGTATGTAAGTATATATAATAAATATACTAGCTGGATTATTAAGTATCGAGTGAAGCCCGCAACGTCATAACAACAAAGAACAAAGGTTTCCACCATTACCGCCTTGTCCCATTCTAATATTTATTACAGGAACATTTGGCCCATTTTATGTTGACCTATTTAGGGTTCTTTCCTTCTAACTGGCGCGATTCACATAGAACTTTAGAGTACATAAATACTTGTTTTTATAGCATCTTAATTTAATTGCATTTTTTAAGGCTTTATGGTGGGGGAACTTTTCCCCTACCCACTCCCCCTGACTTACACCATTCGTACCCCTAATGGGACGAGGGGGTGTTTCTTGTTGCTTCAGCCAGTTGAGATTCTTGTGCGATACCTAAACACATTAAAATTAACAAATTAATCAAAGTCCAATCTCGTATTTATTGTATTTGTTTTAGTGATGCAACGGAAGTGTCTTAACGGAAGCAGAAACGGAAACAGATGTCAAAAGTAAATCGTAGTGGAAGCGGAAGCGGAACCGGAAGTGTTAATACTATGAAGAAAAGGC
This sequence comes from Limnephilus marmoratus, assembly GCA_917880885.1. Taxonomy (NCBI): domain Eukaryota; kingdom Metazoa; phylum Arthropoda; class Insecta; order Trichoptera; family Limnephilidae; genus Limnephilus; species Limnephilus marmoratus. The sequence goes on from OU862911.1 coordinate 16,015,715, forward strand.
ACAATTTTATTTTTTAAGATTTACTTAATTATATTTGTATTTTTTTTTTTGACGATTACAAAAAATCTTTATTTTAATAATTCATCCAAATTGAAAAATCTTAACTAATGAAAATGAATATGTATTAAGAATATTATTACAACATATTATTTCATCTTTGTACAATTTAAACAGTATGCATTTATGGTTTTACAAATCAATTATTTATTTATTACAAGAGCAGTGTGTTCCAAACTAATAATTTTATACATAAGAAACCGGTTTTACTGTAATGCCTATGGAGAAAATCCTAAGCTGTGGAAAGAATATTATAATCTTTATGCAGTACTTATCTGACAGTATTGTTATGCTAATTTCTGTACAGCTTCGGATTGTTGTAAATGGAAGTGGTGTCCTCTGTTATTTTCAAAAATAACTGTTGAAGTTTTCAAACAGCATCCCTGCCATGCGATTCTGTATCTTTTGTGGTTACGGAATCGATTCCATATGGAATCGACTGTCAAATTCGTGTGATTTTCTATGGCTGTTATTTGTACTTTTAGAACTCGAAATTAAACAGAGGTAAATTATATTAGTAATTTGGCTGCTTTTACACCTTTGAGTCTGTTTCGGTGTTCTTCATGTGTTAAACCAGCTCCACTAAATAATTGCCAACTGGCTACACTATTGGGTGGAGCTGATAAGTATTGGTGAACTATTGGCAACAGATGGAGGTATTTGTGTGATTACTTTCCACAACATAAGGGGATCCTCATAGAGATGTAGTATCTTCTCCTTCTTGTACTCCCGAAGGTGTGACTATATCTTTAAAAATAAATTGTCATCATCGTCAGTTGTAGAAGAGTTCTCGAAGAGATGCGCAGAATGACCCAAAATAATATATAAACAAACGAACTCGTCGCAACACGTTTGTGTACCGCCTCCTGTCCAGTCGTCCAACCGCCCCCCCCCCCCCCCCCCCCTTCTGCGGACGCGGAAGCGGAAGCAAGTTCTGTTCTGTTGCAACACTAATTTGTTTCAAGTCCTCTATAACTAGATTGAGAGCCACTTCACATTATTAGTTATTTCTATATTTAGTGTTTTAGTGTTTTGGATGTAGTGTTTTGTATTTTAGTGATTTTTTTGTATTTTAGTGATTTGTGTGTAAATGCACCACTCAAATTTATAAATTTAACCTCAATACAGGCTGCTAGTCCTAGTGAGGTTAATATTTTTGTATGTAAAAAAAAAAATAAGAACACATGTATGGTGAGAAATCTATATAAATAAAAAAATAAAATTTCTAAATCCATATTATTTTTCATATATTAAGTACTAGTATCAGCTGTTTTCATAGTAAATTTTCTAGTAACTGTTCATACTTAGAGAGCATATTTATTGGTTCATTGTAATAATCACTTTTGGTATTTTTAAATTTTGTGATATTGGAATGAATCTCGATATTTTCCAAAATTAGGAGAACTATCTTGACGTGATGGATTCATTTACAATATTTAAAAAGTAATTCTAAATATTTGGTAGTTGTGTATTGTGTTTTGCTTTACCTAAAATGAACGTTCACGAGTTTTTAGTATGACGTACAAACAATTTTCTGTTCCACAGTTTAAATTTAGTCTTAAGATACTACATCATCATCATCATCATCATTACACAGTATAAAATGAAATCGCTCAAAATGTATATGCGCGTTAATCTTTTAAACTACGGAACGGATTTTCATTCGGTTTTCACCAATAGATAGAGTAATTGAAGAGGAATGTTTATATGTAAATTATATTAGAGAAAAGCCGAGAAATTCAAAGAAAACATATTTTTGTGCGATTTAAAACGGCTGGCGGGCCGTACTATAGTCACTTTTGAAATTCGTTCTACGGAAGAAATTGGAAAATAGATGTCCTAGAGTAAGTAGGTATTTGATTTTCCCTTTTCAAATATCCAGTATTTCATTGCAAGCATTGTATAATAAGTGGCGAGTTAATTAGTTTATATGTGTAATATATGCTTATTATAGTAAAGAAAAGCCGATAAATTCAAATATTCAATTCAGGCAGCGGGCAGCGGGCAGCTGGCAAGCGGGTGGTGAGGATTTTATAAAGATTGGGTAATGGCGTTGTGTTTCGTTAGCCACAGCAACGTGCGGTCGGGTCTGCTAGTTGTAAATAAAATTCATTTTCTGAAAGATGCATTTGTTAAAAATGCTATCACCAAATGTTTCACAGAAATTCATAAAATTTACATTTAATACTATACAGCATTTTATGTGAAACAGTTTGAATGTTGCATTATCTTTCAGCAAAACTTTAAACGCGTTTTTCTCGAAACTATGTGTTTCAACCTGGTTGACATATTAAAAAACTGTACATCAGATTTACATGTACCAAGTCTTATAATATTCGAAAATCCATTCTATATGGCACCACGTAGGGATTTTTTTAATAAAGGGCCCCCTTCTATTTTTTTTATGAACGATCAAAATTTACCTAAAAACCAGAAATAAAATTCGCTGGTCAGCCATTTTTTTTCAAGTATCAAAGTTCCGCTACGTGATGCTGTTAACCTATCTGTCTAATTTTTAAATATATATATTTTTTTTATTTTTCTATAGAACCGTATGACTTAATCGCTGTCAAACCGCCAAGCAGCAATTTCGTCGGAGTGCCCTGTTGGAAGCGGCGTTCACCGCAAACTATACTTTAGATTCAAGTATAAAAATTTGTATACATTCTTGTATGTGTATATATTGACTATGAGTATTAATAAAAAAATCCATTCATCGTTTGCTTGAAAACAATTACGAAAAATACACCCCTGTACCGCGCAAGCACCATGGTAGAGTGCCTTAAATAAATACTTACTAGCAATCTAGGAGTGGCTTACATGTTTCAACCCTCGGAAAGCGGACATTCTCACGAACAGAGATATATTATAAATTAGGTCCGTCACGCGTGCCAAGTAATTGGTTGCATTTTATGTGGACGGTTCTGTTCGTTTTACGATGATACGTTTCCCCTTGTCACCCCTTGAACCACCCTCTACCGCCCTGTTATCAACCTCCTATTAAGGAGTGCGCAATAAAGAAAAATAAGACGTCTTATCCGTTCATGTTTTTCATAGCTCCATAAAAATTATTAGCCCTAACAAGCCCGAGAAGGGCGACGATATATACATTATTTTGAGATGATTGAAAATAAACTTTCTTTATCGCTCTCTTCAGCGGTGACGGGAGGTTCATATTTTATGGCTTTGCATACATTAATGACACCTATAAAACATAATATTTAATACCCATCGAAATAAATCTTTTTGAGTGCTTGGATGGAAAAAAAACACTCATGATTTCATCCAATCTTCGCTTTATCTTCCCCCTGTAGTCGTCGTTGGCGATTTTTATCACATTATAGAGTTTTACTTTGGGGGTATTACTCAGTTTTTCCTTTATTATATTATACATATTTTATTAGTTTTGGAAAATATTATATTCTTTACTAGCTGACCCGGGGACGCGTTGCTGTGGCTAACGAAAAACAACGCCATCTAATAGGTGGTTTTCCAAGGTTTTAACTCACACCGTCATCTGTTAATTTGCATACAAATCATATCCACACCGCCCGCTTGTCAGCCCGCTCATTCACCACATACAGACATTCTCCTTTATCTTCTTATGTATAAAAATCTCGTGCCACGGTGTTTGTGGTCGCACTCCTCTGAAATGGCTTGATCGATTTTAATGATTTTTTTAATGTTTATTTGGTAGGCATAAGAATAAGTTTTAAAGTACATTTCATACCGTTTTGTGATTAGGGTGTCCCTATCCAGAAAATAAAATTATATTTTTTTGACATTTTTTTGTATTGTATTTTTTTTTATTTGGCATCAAAAAATAGCAAATTTTAACTCTCCTACCCCTACCCGCCCATTTTTAATAGCGATTTTAGTAGTTTCGTATGAACAAATTTAACCGTCTTTCGTATTTCAAACAGAACGAAATTATTTATGTTGTTGAATGACAGATGGCGCAACGTCCGCCACATCAAACTTTCATCCACACATGCGCAAGACATTCACGAGAAGCGTCGCATCATTTTGATATTTCATTCGGCGTCATGTTCTCGCGTTGTCAAACCATCTAGCTTATTTGTGTTGGCTAAAGACGGGTTGACAAAATATATCTTACACTCAATTGCTCTTCGAAATTTATATTAATTTTCTTCATTTAATTTTCCTACTTTGGTTGGTGTGTTTTTGTTTTTATCGGCGATCATCGGCTACAGCGCTCCATTCCTCTTTCTGTCATAGATCCCATCCCCACACACTTAAAATACATTCGTTATTTTTATTATTTTACAACCAAAATATTCACTAGAAATAATTTATATGGCAGATCAACGTTTGTGGGGTCAGCTAGTATATTATATTTTTCAACCAATTTACACATAACCTTGACAAATTATATACCTCCCATAATGAATCACTCTAACTTTTAGTGAAAACCGCATGAAAATCCGTTCAGTGGTTTTTGAGTTTATCGCGAACAGACAGACGCGGTGGACGACTTTAATTTATAATGTGTGGTGATTTTTTAGAATTTCATTTTTATTGGAATTTTTCGAAATAAGTAGATATAACTTTTCACACAACAACAACAAAAACTATTAGAAACACTTTTCACACAACAACAAAAAACTATTAGAAACACTTTTCACACAATGAAAAAAATCTTTATAAATTAAAAACAAGTGGAATTAGTGGTTACTTTTTAAAATAAGCAGACATACCTATAATTAAAATTCCCTACGCAATCTACAAGTACCTGCGTTAGCAGTGTTTTTATCAAAATCATGTTAAAACATTTAAAACACCTACAAACAGCAATTTTAAAATATTGTAAAAATTCAATTGTTTACGCTAAAACTTTGCTAGGTAAATAATTACGTGCTCTGAATTGAGTGGCATTAATTCGAAAAAAGCACAGAGGTTTATCGAGATAAATATTTTAAAAATCATGAAAAATATGAGAATGTTGATATTTACTAAACGGTGACCCAACAATTGGTCCGGCGACATTGGTCCTGCGACAGTTGGTCCGGCGACATTTGGTCCGGCCGACAGTTCGTCCGGCTGACACTTGGTCCGGCGACAATTGGTCTGCCGACAATTGGTCCTGCCTTGGTCCTGCCGAAAGTTTAGAAGATGTTTTCTTCAAGTAAGTATGCAAAGAGGATATAGGTCCGTACAATCAAAGTGGATATACTTATATCTGAAGGCATCTTGAGTGAAAATCCGTGTAAAATTATTTTTACTAATAATTTCGACTCTTCGAAGTAGTATGCGGCAATCACAAAATACGACATACGTATTTATGCAGTCGACTTAGCAAAAAAAACGCTAAAGATTCCTACTTGCATATAATATAACTTTCATATCTGAATATAACACAAGAGTCCCAACTGCTCCCAACCGTCTCGTGCCAGTGAGACTATGGCATCCCCAATTTTGGTATTTATTTATTATGATGTGATGCTGGAGATAGTGGGGAGGGGAAGGAGATGTGGAATATCTACCTGGCTATTCAGATATTGTCATCAAACACGGCTAAAGCTATTTCAAGTAACGTTATAATTCTGAATGAATACTGACGAATGGCAAAAATAGCCGTGTTTGATGACTATATCTGAATAGCCAGGTACATTTTCCACATCTCATTTCCATCACCGCTACCTTTAGCATCGCATCATACCAAAATTGAAGATGACATAGTCTCACTGGCTCGAGACGGCTGGGAGCAGTTGGGACTCTTGTGTTATATTCAGATATAAAAGTTATATTATGTGCAAGTAGGGATCTTTAGCGTTTTTTTGCTAAGTCGACTGCACATATAAGTATGTCGTAATTATTTATTTTTTAGTCGAAATTATTAGTAAAAATAATTTTACACGGATTTTCACTCTAGATGCCTTCAGATATAAGTATATCCACTTTGATTGTACGGACGTATATCCTCTTTGCATACTTACTTGAAGAAAACATCTTCTAAACTTTCGACCGGACCAATTGTCGCCGGACCAATTGTCACCGGACCAAATGTCAGCCGGACAAACTGTCGGCCGGACCAACTGTCATGGAACCTTACTAAACACATTATTCTGTGACTTCATTAGGTACGTAATAAAGTAGGTTAAATTAAACACACGATAACGCAGAACTCAATTAGTGGAGTTATCCAGACTGAGCACTAAATTACTAAAGTATTTAAAGAAACATCCGATAAATTGGATTTTTTCTTCGTTTCGCACAAAAGTAATGTCATTTGTTATGAACTACATGAACTACAGTAGAACTGTGGCAATTTATCACCGGAGGCGTCTGGGGAAAATATTCGGGGAACTAGCCGTTAAGTGAAACAAATGGCCCGCACTTGGCCGTGTTTTCATTTCGGTGATCATCTGTCAAAGGGCCGTCACTGGGGTAAAGCTGTGCAATAAAATCCAATTAGACCTGAATAAATAAATAATAATATGAGTTTTTGATATCAGGCAGTAATAAAAAATATCACAAAGGGAGGCTGGGAGCTGTATCCAATTTCATTTCTCTTAACAAGTAGTTATTACCCGGCTTTCCCGTTTTTCATTCCATACACCAAATAGGTCTACATATTTTCAACCTATTTTACGAAAAATGGTTTTTCTATTTGTAATTAAAAAAATAGTACAAACCAAATGGTGAATTTCTTTTGCTAGTGAAATTAAAATTATACATCGTCGTCAAAATAACGTGAAACTGATAATCCAGACACAAAGTTTTAAAATGATCAGTTCTAGAGTTTTTCGTTAGATATCCCTAAAATCATGTTTTGTGTTTTTTTTACATTAGCTCCACACAGGAGGCCCTGTGGAAAATATTTTCCCTCAGGTCCTGTGTCATCTTAGGGGAAGCTGTGCGGGATTTTTTTTGGAAAGGAAGAAGAGGATGTTCTGAGAAGGAAATAGGTATGAGGGGTGGGTAGAAATCTGGTGGTCTGTGTGTCCAGTAGTGACGGATGTGTGAATCCATCCCTTCAACTGCGGTGCAAGGCGATGGGTCGAGGGATTCTGGCTAGAGGTCAAAATACTTTCTCAACCAGTCTTTCTCGATCTGACCTGCAACACAACAGTTGGGCAGATATGTAGGCCACCTAGACCTTAAAAAAACCTCACCCCATGAACCCGGCCACCCCTGCTAAGTTACTAAACGTAGCGTACCACTTGGCGTGAACTATGGCAGAGGTGTTAGTTATCCAATAAATGGTTCCCGGGGCGGCGGTACGCACGCCTCACAAAATAAAAATAAAGTTATGGTTGCATACAAGATATGCATGTAATTACAACATAAATATTTTTCGGAATCTCAATCTATTACCAGATACATCTTACGATGGTCAAAGCCTTTCGTGCTTTGTTTAAAACTTTCGAAGCGAACATTCTCGAATTGACCAGTGCTTTAGAAAGGGTGATTTTTATGTATTTAATCCGGGTTAGGTTGTGCAGCTTTCAGCCCTCTCAAAATCTGCAAACTGAGCTCTGTGTGTAGTGGAAATTTGCCAATATAAACTCTTTACTTAAGCGGTTCAAATATATTTACAAGAAACGTAATTTTACGATAAACTTGACACTGAGTTAAAATCGTAACAACTAGAGGAAAGGTTGTTCAGCCATAGTACTAGAATTTGTACTGGAAATTTTAATGTACTCGCACAAATTAAAGTAATAAATAATATTGCAAAAGTGAAAACAGACCTTGTGCAGGAAGACTGTCAGGCAAAAGAATGGGAAAAAGTTAAAAGAAATCTGGAAGCCAGGCAATTTATCAATAGTGGGTAGTTATCATCTCGGTCTCAGGTGATTTATCAAAGGAAGGTATTACAGATAAAAATAAAGGACCCGCTTAGCTCTTCCATCTTCTTCATACCGCCTTTCATCTTGGAAACTTCCAGGTGAGTTATACTCATAAAGAAGGGAACTTTTATTAGCACTGCACTAGTCAAGTTATTTGTGTTATTTTTACTCAATGGCTGTGGTTATTTTAAAATAAGGAAAAACCTTCGTATATAATATTCTTCAAATTTCACTATTTTGGAATAGAACGGATATTGCTAAGACCAACTTCTTTCCATGATTATATAATGAACTAGCTGACCCGCAAAACGTTGTTCTGCCATAAAAATTATTTTAGCGAATATTTTGGTATAAAAAATAACGAATGTATTGTAAGTGTGTGGGGATGGAATCTATGAAAGAATATAGAAAGAGGAATGGAGCGCTGTAGACGATGACCGCCGATAAAAATAAGAAAAAACGCCAACTAAAGTAGGAAAATGAAATAAATAAAATCAATATGAATTTCGAAGAGTGTACGATAATTTTTGTCAGTCCGTCTTTAGCCAAAACAAATAAGCTCGATGGTCTGCCCACGCGAGAACATAATGCCGAATGAAATATCAAAATGACGCGATACTTCTCGTGAATGTCTTGCGCATGTGTGGATGAACGTTCGATGAGGCAAACGTAGCGCCATCTGTCATTCAACAACATAAATAATTTTTGTTCTGTTTGAAATAAGAAAGACAGTTAAATTTGTTCCCCCCAAAATATTAAAATCGCGATTAAAAAATGGGAGGGCGGGGGTAGAAGAGTTAAAATGTGGGATTATAGGTATTTTTTAAAACCAAATAAATAAATAAATACAAAAAAAAAATTGTCAAAAAATATTTTTTTTAATTTCTGGATATCATCAAGCGGTATGAAATATACTTTAAAACCTATTCTCATATCTACCAAATATACATTAAAAATTTCATAAAAATTAGTCTAGCCGTTTCGGAGGAGTGCGACCACAAACACCGTGACACGAGATTTTTATGCGTACGATTACTTCGATTGCTTTGTGTGCCGTAACATGTCAAAATATTAATACTTGTTTTTTTTTATTTCACCAAAAAAATTATCATTGATATAAAATATAATATCATATTACTACATAATCGTGTATTGGTTACATTTTCCCTTTTCACTTTTTCTTTTCTTGTTGTTGTAATGTGAACAGTAAACAAATTCGTACAAAGATTCCAAATAAACACAAACATTTGTACTGAATTATTAAAATGGCCACCATCTTGAACCGGAAACGGAACGAACACAGAAATACACACACGAAGACGTCAGACGAAATGTAAAAAGCAAAAAAGGACTCAGGATCAGTAAATCTTTAAATAGTAATAAAATGAAGTAGCTCCCGCTGGCTGTGCGTTTAGATCTTTTAAACTACGCTACGGATTTTCATGCGGTTTTCACCAATAGATATAGTGATTCATGAGGAAGGTTTAGGTATATGATTTGTCAAGGTTTTGTGTAAATTGGTTGTAATATATAATATATAAGGGGAGCGGGCTAGCAAACGGGCAGCGGGCAGCGAGCTAGTAAGCGGGCTGTGTGATTTGATTTGATTTGCATACGCAAAATTACAAATGGCGTTGGTTATAAAGATTGTGTTTCGTTAGTCACAGCAACGTGTTGCCGGGTCTGCTAGTAAGGAATAAATAAACAAAATCAATGTTCATGTTGATAAACGTCGCTGCGGACGGGGTCGGTATCTTTGGACGTTTTCTCGGTAAAAGGTGACAGCGGACGAGTTACCCCAACGTGTTTGAAAAAATTTATTGAAACTTTTGATACTTTCGGTGTTTGTAAATTCATTCAAACGTAGCCTTATTAAAATTATTTGCCCGCACATCTGAAATTGACACCTTGGAAAAAAATAAGAATAATGAAATCTATGAAATCCACCAGGTCATATCGGGATAGATAACGGGTGGTTAAATCGTTTATTTAAAACCTTCCTATATCCATTCATATAGCATTTTTTTTACATTTTTTACATCTCCTTACAGGAGGCCCTAAGGAAAAAAAATACCTTATGTCTTATATCATAGATGGGGATGCTGTGTTGAGAATCTTTTTATGAATAAAAAGGAGGGTGGTAAGGAAAGGGGAATGAGGGGTAGGTAGGAATCTGAAAGTTAAAGTAAGGTAGGAATGCGTTCAGGAGTGACGAACGTATGAATCCATCCCTCCCACTGCGGTTCAAGGCGATGGATCGAGAGAGACCGTCTGGTGAGCTCAAAAGTTCTCTTCCTTAACCAATCTAGGCCGGCGTAGTCCAGCGGTAAGGCTCTTGACTAGCACTCCGAAGGTCGCGGGATCGAATCCCGGCGTGGCAAATAAATTTTATTTGATTAATTTGTGTTATTTCGAAATTAATTCAATTAAAATAATACATACTATATTTAGGGCACGTTCCAGAGTGGAAGATACTCTCAGTATCGCTCTGGTATTCAGTATTGAAACTTTGCTTGAAATGGCTTTAGCCGTGTTTGGTGACCAGATCTGAATAGCCAGGTACTTCTCCACTTTACTCTTCCCTATCTCCTTCCTCTCCCCACTACCTTCAGCCTCGCAACATACCCCAATTGGGGATGCCATAGTCCCATTGACTCCAGACGGGAGCAGTTGGGACTGTGCGGTATTCGTGTAAAAAAAAGTCTCCCGATCCGGCCCGCCACGGAATAAAAACTGGGTAAAAGCATCTGCTGCCAAGACCTAGACCAGTGGTTCTTAATCTGGATTCGATTCTGTCTCGCAGGTTCGGCGGAGGTCTAGACACACCCCCGACTCGTATGATTCGGTTTGATTTCCAATTAAGAAATGTTCGGTGAATGCGCATATGACACTGGTGGTGGTCAGTACCTCCAACAAGGTTAAGAAGCACTTACCTAGACAAACCCTACCCCGTTAACACGCCTCTCTGTTTTTGTATTATTGTTTATAAAAATTGCATGCAATTGGAATTATTACCCGCTAAGCTACCGCAAGTAACTTGTCAGCAGGAGATTTGTTCAACAGATTAGTTACAACAACAAATGAAATAATCATGAAACCAAAAGTAGCAAATTACTTAGGATGACCTGTGGCAGGGTTGTTGGTTAACCAATAAATGGTTCCAGCGGTACCCATTCCCACGTCCCATATAGTAAAGCAAATGTACAATATGGAAGGCCATGATTAAAATAAGTACATAAATACAAATTTCAAAGTTTCGCAATAAATTTCAGCATGCGAGCAAAATATAAGCCAATATCAACACATTCTGGCGTAAATAATTTGACTGCTCCTCTATTTCACATCCTCGCGAGAGGTCTCCAAAGAGAGAGGTAATAAAATACTCCAAACCTTCACAGTACAAGACACTAGAGTTGGTGTAGAAAATAGGCCGAGAGTAAAATCAAGCCTGATTATCGCGGCCGTTATTTTGCTGCCTAGCCCATTAATAACCTGCCGACCGTTAATCTTCCACGAATAGATATAAAGAGATAGAAGGTGCTAAATTTTCTTTCTCCGTTTCACCGACTTAATTTAGTGAGAATTCGGTTATTTGCGGATGTATTCTCGAGTGTTTACCACCACGATCATCAAAAATGTATTATTTTAGATATTTATTTATTTAGAAAAATGAAACAATTCAACTTTGTACAAACCACTTATATAATGCATAAATCCTACCGGTTTCGGAACAAACGTTCCTTCTTCAGGGAAAGCTTATACTAATTTGACAGTTTCAAACAATATTTTATTATGGTAGGGGTGGAACCGTTGCTAGTTAATAATGTAGATTGGGTGGGTAGGAATTAATGCAGAATGGGTGGGTAGGGGAACAAATCCATGATTGGGCTATAAGACAATATGTTTTGTTTATTGATAATAGAATATCGGTAATTATTTGAGAAATACTAAAGATAAAGACCATAAATTGACTAATTCCGGAATATATAAACTCAAATGCAATAATTGTCCCTCATTTTATATTGGAAAAACAACTCGTAATTTTGAAATCAGAATTAAAGAACATTTAAGGTGTCTTAATAATAATAATTTTTCTGAGTTCGCTAACTATATCATTGAAAATAACCATAGTTTTGAAAAAAATACAGGGATAAATATTCTTCATATTAATCATAAAGGAAAACGTTTAGATAACAAAAATATTGTCTTATAGCCCAATCATGGATTTGTTCCCCTACCCACCCACTCTACATTAATAACTAGCAACGGCTCCACCCCTACCATAATAAAACATTGTTCGAAACTTTCAAATTAGTATAAGCTTTCCCTGAAGAAGGAACGTTTGTTCCGAAACCGGTAGGATTTACGCATTATATAAGTGGTTTATACAAAGTTAAATTGTTTCATTTTTCTATAATGGATAACCACAAAGTTATAGCTACATTCAAAAATATTTATTTATTTATTACACCACCTAATGTTTACACTCTAGTTTACAAGTTGAGTATCACAGTTATTTAAAATACTTAAAAAATAAAACAATAATTAAAATAACATGCAATGAAAAAAAAGTAACAACAAAGCACATAATAAAATAAAATATTTTGGTAAAAATGGTAAGAAAATAGATATTCAATATAAACAAAAAATGCAAAAATTTTATGTCTATTTGTGACTAGATATATAAACGAATGGAATAAACAATATTCGACAAATAATTAGACTCGGAATCGGGTATTTGGATAAGACAGTGTCCTGATGTTGTTAAAGTAAAAGGGTAGTAAATGTCGGCACGATATTTTGGGAATATGGATGTTGATTAATTAAAGCAATTCAGGACAGTCAATATTGTAATGCAGTATTTTATGTAATACCTAATATTAAATCTGGGTTTATTCTTATGAACATTAAATTTCTTATAGAATGAAAATGATGGTCCGGCACGGCACATATTAATATTATTAAATATCACTACGAAATTCCAAGGATTGTCCTAAAATTCCATGAGATTCCACGAAATACCATTAATTTACTTAAACTGAGTGGAACATGGCAAAACATGTTGTAACATGATTTGACAGTGTAAAAAAGGTGAAACACAGTAAAACATGGTTTAACAGGGTAAAAACTGTTTATCACGGTAAAAAATGGTAAAACACGATTTAACACAGTAAATAATGATTTTTTGGTGTAAAAATTAAAAATAAATTGGCTATGGTAGAAATTGTTCGATTGGAAAATTTCATTGTCAAACTGTATGAAATTATATATCTACCTACTTTTTGACAGAAAAATTGTCCAATTGCAAAATAAGATTTTCATGCTGGAAAACATTATGTCCGTTTTTGGCAGAAAAAATTCTATTTGGAAAATAAAATTGTCAGATACTTATTCGTCACTCTCTATGGTGAACTTCATGAAGAGAATTAGTGCTCAAAATCTAAAGCTAACATAAAACATGGAAAAGCATCGTAGAGTAATAAATCCGATGGCGAGAATGGTTAGATTAAAATTGAGATACCAATGAATCAAAAATGATTCAGAGGCAGACAAATCACATACACTCATAAAACCATAGCCAAACAAACAGACATACTAAATATACCAAAGTGTAACTCTACCTTGGACAAAGATCTGAATTTTTAGCAGTAAAGGTATATAACAAACTACCAAATAGTATCAAACAAATTAAAACAAAAAATAGGTACATTAAGGACATCAAATTTTGGCTTAAGGAACTATCGGAAAATGAATTTACTAGTATATTTCAATCATCGTAGAAGTTCCTGGAAAACCTTACCCAAACCATGAAGTTAAACTATAGAAGTTGCTGAAATCTTATCAAAAACATAGTGCCCCTCAGCATAGGATCTCCTAGTGAGGAGGACTACCAATATCTGGTATATTCCTAACATGTTTCATATAAAATGCAAAAAATAAAAACATATGATACTAAATAAAAAAATAAAAAAACATATTTTGGAATACTAATATTAGAAGTTTATTCGATGAAAATGCCTGATGCTACTATCCAAAATCTGCACCTTCAACAAAGCGCGGTAGCCCATAGCATCCGAAATATCGATGCGTCAAAACTCGGCCGAACTCAAGAGTGTTAAAAAACTAGGATCGTGCGTACAGCCGTACAGGCACCGGATTGAACACGCTTTTCCCAAATTGAATTTACTTTCCATCGGAGAGAGCGCTGTGAGGGGATTGCTAGCTCAATAATCGGAACATTATCCCCGGCATAAAACCAACATAAACCTGATGGCAAAAGCCGCATGAAATGTTGTGTGGTGAACGTATTTGATAAAAATTCACGTAGCGATTTATACGCGGTGTTTGTAAGAATGCAATTCATTTTTTTTTTTTTTTTTTTTATTCCAGTTAAAATAAAATTACATTTTCACTCATTTAACTAGAAATAATTATACACATTAAGATAAAATAAATATTTCAATACAGCGCTATTCTATTTCATTCTTCTGTTTATCAAGAATAAATCTAATATATAAAATTCTCGTGTGACGGTGTTTGTTACCATACTCCTCCGAAACGGCTGGACCAATTTTGATGAAATTTTGTGTGCTTATCTGGTAGGTCTGAGAATCGACCAACATCTATTTTTCATACCCCTAAAAGTAAAGGGTATTCCACTCCGAAGAAAATAATTTTCCCCATACATTTTGTATGGAACGAATTCTCCTATTTTGAAAGAACTGCAGCAATATTGTAAGGGGTATAATATTGAACTGTGAACCGGGGGAGGGGGGAGGGGGGAAAGGAACTCAGGAAGGGGGGTTAGCGGGACGGGGGAAGGGGAGAAGTGGAGTGGGGAGAGGGAGAGGGAACGCGAGAGGGGAAAGGATACGCAGGGAGAAACAATTTAGATCAAGGTATGGTATACGCAGGGAGAAACAATTAAGATCAATTCATCTAATAAGTTGACAACAGTTTTTGATTCTGAGGCGGTACGAAGTTCGCCGGATCAGCTAGTATAAATATATATTTTTTAAATTTACCCAGCTTCTTTTCGTTTTGAATGTCATTTGGGAGGCAATTATATAAGTTGCCCCCCTCGTAACCAATGGATTGGATACCCTAGTTAGTGTGGATGGTGTTTAATTGTATGTTATCGCGTTGTCGTGTAAAGTGTTTACGTACTTGGGACGTTTTAATGAATTCTGTGTTTGACTGTACAAGATTATTTTGTATATAAGGAGACATGTATTGTTTCCATATATAATTTTTTTGGGTTTTGTAATACCTGTAATTCATTTATGTGTGTTTCACATGCGTTTCCCCAGATTTCAATCAAATAATTTAAATGTGAGTGTACGAGACTATAATATAAACCTATTTTTAATTTATATGGCAACAGATATGATATCCAGCTAAATACGCTAATTACGGGGATGATTTTATCTTTAATACCTCGCATGTGTTGTTTAAATGTCAAATGCTGATCAATGCACAGCCCAAGATATTTTTCCTGGATTAGGATTTGCAGGTCGTAGTTTTCAATTTTTAAGGGTACATGAGGAGGAATTATTTTACGGGTTGAGCTTAAGATCATGTAGCCTGTTTTTTTAACATTCATTGTTAAAACATATATATATAAGTCTGCGCATTAAAGCGATATGTTTATTCAAACATATGTATAACTACGACCATAGTACCGTATTACATTCCTGCAAATAAGTAGACACGTTCGAGATATCTGCGTAGTCAAAAATTATTCAGCAATGTATGATTTTTTTGCATTAGCTCCACACAGGAGGCCCTGAGAAAAATAATCCTCTGGGCCTGTGTGATTTTTGATGATGCTGCGTAGGGGGTAATTTACGGAAAGAACGGAGAGGAAATTTTGGGAAGGAAAAGATAATAATAATTTTTATTTCAGTAATTTGTACATTGAAGTTTACAAATTTCTAATTGATTAAAATATTTCATATTCACTATATTTTTTCAAGTTTTATGTAGCTCCTACAATACATCTTGAACTTTCCAATTGGTGTGGACTTTAAAGTTTCTGGTAGTGTGTTATACAACTTCATTCCCTTGTACAGTAGACTGTTCTGCGTATTCGCTTTGTCCTTTTTTTGTAGCCTAATTTCCTTGCACGTCCTTGTATTATATCTGTGAATGTCTTTATTGTATACAATTTTATTTGAGAAGTATTTTGGTAACGTGTTGTTCAATATTTTGTGGATAAATACCAGCGTGTTCAAGGTCAGCATCTGTTTCACGGTCAACCAATTTAGTTCCTTTAACATTTTAATTATTTTTGAAAATCTGTTTCGTCGGAGAATTATTCTCATAGCCCTGTTTTGGAGAATTTGTAACTTATTTTGTTCTCTTTCGTTACATAGGAAAAGTATACTTGAGCAGTAGTTGAAGTGTGGAGCAATAATTGAATTGTATATGGTGATTGCAGTTTTTCTAGAAATTTTTGGCCGAATTCTTCCAAAAAAAGATATCTTTTTGCCAATTTTCTTTTGGGTGTATTCAGCATGTCTATTGAAGTTTAGTTTGGAATCTAATATAACTCCTAAGTATTTCATTTCAGTAACATTTTCAATAATTTCACCATCAATTTTAATTTTGCTTTCACTGGATGTCTTCTTGTATCCGATCACCATACATTTTGTTTTTTTTTGTATTTAATTTAAGCTTATTTATTTTTAGCCGTCTTGATACATCATTTAGTTCATTATTTAAAATGTGTATTAGTTCTTCATAGTTATCTCCAATTAAGTATATTAGTGTATCATCGGCAAAAAGTCGTACTTTGCATTTTGAAAACATTTTCACCATGTCATTAATATAGAGTATGAACAATAGAGGTCCAAGGACCGATCCCTGTGGTACTCCTAACTTATTTTCCATTGGTTTTGAAAATTGATTATTTATTTTTGTTACCTGCTTTCTGTCTCTCAAATACTCTTGTATTAATTTAATGGCTACAGTTGAGAAACCAATTTCTTTAAGCTTTCTTATTAGTATGTCTCGGTCTATAGTTTCGAATGCCCTTTGAAAATCCAAAAATATTGCTAAGATAAATTTATTATTATTCATTCCTTCCTTCCATTCTTCGACAATTACGTTTAATGCTGTTTCACATGAGTTATTAGATCTGAACCCTGATTGCTCTTGGTATAAAATATCGTGTTTATCTAGATATTGCAAAATTTGTTCTTTTATTATAACTTCAAGAATCTGCTCATATTTTGGTAAGGTGTTGATTGGTCGAAATTCTTCACATTTTCTGGTATTTTTTACCTTTGGAACCGGTATAATGGTAGATATTTTCCATGACTGTGGAAATTTTCCTTCTTCAATCGTCTCATTGATAATATTTAATAGAGTAGATCCAATTACTGGAAAAGCATCTCTTATTTTACTAATAGTTAATCCATCTGAACTATTCTTTGATTTTATTTTGTTTAAAATGTTAAATAAATATTCTGCATTTATTTTTCTGAAGACCAATGATTCTTTGTTTGGGTCGATATTATCATTTGTGGGGTTAACAGCAATGTTGGGTATTAATTTGTTAATTTGAATGATACTTTCAATAAAATATTTATTAAAGTTATTAGCCATGTTTTCTTCGTTTATCTCTTTTGGAAAGTTTACAATTTTTATGTCGTCTTTGTTTTCGCCATGTACTAATTCTTTTATGCTTTTCCAAATTTTTTTGGGATCCCCTTCTTCTGAGTTTATTTTATTTTTTATGTACTCATTATGCGTTCTTTTTATGTCTTTGGAGTATTTGTTTCTCGCTTTTTTGTAGTTATCCCAATCCGTAATACTATTAGTAAGGCATGCTCTTTTGTAAAATGCATCTCTATCGTGCTGCATCGTACGTAGTTCGCTTGTGTACCATTTATTATTGTTTCTTTTATGTATCTTCTGTTCTGGAACAACTTCATCAATAGATTTTTTTAAGTTTAATATCATCTGGTCAGCTTTTTGGTTATATTCCATTTGATTTATTCCATTCCAATTAATAGTCTCTAAGAATTGAATGAAAATTTCCTTATTGTATTTTTTGTAATTTTTAAATGTTGTTATTTGTGTTTCCTTACTGGAGTTGCATTTTTCTCTGTCATTTATTAGAATTTGAATGATGTTATGGTCGGTAATTTTAGTACTTTAATATTTAAGTTGAATTTATTTGAGATTACCAGATCAATCGTCGTTTTGGAGATATTTGTAATTCGTGTAAAATCTTTGACTAATTGTTTCATCCCTGTAGCTTGTATAATAGATTTCAGTTTTTTTGTGTATATGTCTGCATTTGCTTTAACATTTATATTAAAATCTCCAGCTATAACGTTTATATTTTCATCTTGTAAATTTTCCATGCACCATCTTTGAAAATATGTTAAAAAGTCGCACTTGCTTGTGTTTGGTGATCTATAAATTACAGTATATACACCTTTCTTGTTTCCTGATTTAATGGTGATGGCTAAGATCCAACAATGTTTTTCAAATTGATTGTTCGATATTACTTCATATGGAATTTTATTGCTTAAGAGAATCATCACTCCTCCTGTATGTCGACTATGTGAGTCGCAATGGATGGTATTATAATGTTCAAATATAATTTCACTATCTTGAATATCTTCAGTAACATGTGTTTCACTCATCATAAGCATAAAAGGTTTCTTCTCCTCTAAAAGTATTTTTACCTCTTCGTAATGTGCCATGATGCTTTGTATATTCAGGTATATAATTTCATCTTTCTCGTAACTTTTTTTTATAAAAAAGAGATTCTGCTCATTTTTGCTTCTAGTTTTCTTTTATAAATTGGGCATTCCTTGCTCATGGCTGAGTGACCACTATTTAGTTTCAGTCCTAATCTATTGCTAGTCATTATACAATTGATGCACTGAATATCCTCCTTGGTGCAATCTTTAACATCATGATGTTTTGCGCATTTTGGACAAGATTTTAGGTTTCTGCAATCTATAGCCTTGTGATTAAACCCATTACATTTAAAACATCTCATGATATTTAAATTATCAAAGACCCTGCATCTGTCCCATCCAATATTTATTTTTTCTTCCTTTAACATCCTGTGGTATGTCTTTCCGTCAACGTCAGCATATATGATGTAGCTTGTTTGATTTCGTAGATTTTTTGTTTCTTTTACAAATGTTACTTTTATTTTTGAGTGCTGTTCAAAAATAAACTCATTTTGACACTTAATTGTCCTTTCCATTTCTTCAAAAGATATGAGGGTTGGGTAGGAATTTGAGGGTCAATGAGTCCAGGAGTGATGGAGGTATAAAGCCATAACTCCCACTGCAGTGCAAGGCGATGGGTCAAGAGATTTGCCGCCAAGACCCGGCCAAACTTCACCCCATGAACCCGGGCACCCCTGTAGCGAAAGGCACCAAATCTAACAAACCACTTGGGGTGACCTATGGCAGAGGTGAGGTACCCAAAGCCTTCTCCCAAGTTTTGTATTTTTTTATTAAATTTGTGTAATGAACAATTGCTAATAATTATTTTGCCCATAGGGAACCAATTTTAAACATATTGCAATGTATCCGCGAATATTATTATAACACGAAACGATTGTTTAACCCCTCAGGTTTTGCTTTTCGGAACGACTCATATAGGTCTCATGGAAATCGTTGTGACTCCCTTACTGTCATGGTTAGAAATATCATGCTTTATATCAAATTTAAAAATTAATCACAAAATAATTAAAATGTACACCTTTACGAAACCAAAGTTTCCGACCGCAATTTGAAAAATTCCATGAAACTTTTGGAAATTTTCATTAATTATTTTTTCATGAAACGGTAAAAAAGTGCGTTGACGACAAATTTAGTAATATATTTGCCTAATAAAATTTGTGTGTTTTTTTCGTTTTGGGTAATTTTAGTTAGAAAAAAATTAGGATGAGCCATTTTAAACGAATATGTATTTTCATTCAAAATTGTCAAGATCAAAAATTATATGTTTATTTTGAATTACAAAACTTGATAGTGTATTTCATCACCTGTCAAAAACAGTTATAAGTTTATGGTTACGTTCAGAAACATTCCATTCATTCGGATTTTATTGCATAGCGGAAATATTTTGACCTTTCGACAAAATAGATCCGAGGCCTGCGGAGTTAAACATTATAAATACCCAGGCCTGAAAAGGCTTTAAAAGGGTAATTTTACATTTTTTAATATAATTATTTTAAACAAAATGGAATATTTAAAAATCAGCTCGACTGTTTAATTATAAATTCTGAAATAGAGTATTTAATATGTCAGTTTGTTATTATAATGTTGATTATTCCAATAAACCATGAATAAAATTCACAGAATCAATCACGCCTGCTAAGTGATTGCCGAACCACATCGAATGCTGATAATATAACCTATGATGCTAAATTTTCCATCGAATAAAACACATTATAACAACACTACAAATTAAAATTTAAATCATCACAGCGATTTCGAACAGCTCATTCACATACATAATTTCATTATTGTACATAGTTTCACGCTAAATAAATTTTCTGTTGTTAAAATCAAGTTTCGATAATAAAAGTCACTCATTCCAAATGCAAAAACAATTTTATATTTGGAACATTTAGTTTAATTTTGCTTTGTTGTTTAAAAGTAAGCACGGCGTTTATCTAATATATAAAATTCTCGTGTCACGGTGTTTGTTACCATACTCCTCCGAAACGGCTGGACCAATTTTGATGAAATTTTGTATGCTTATCTGGTAGGTCTGAGAATCGACCAACATCTATTTTTCATACCCCTAAAAGTAAAGGGTGTTCCACTCCGAAGAAAATTATTTTCCCCATACATTTTGTATGGAACGAATTCTCCTATTTTGAAAGAACTGCAGCAATATTGTAAGGGGTATAATATTGAACTGTGAACCGGGGGAGGGGGGAGAGGGGAGGGGGGAGGGGGGGACGGGGGATAGGAACTCAGGAACGGGGGTTAGCGGGACGGGGGAAGGGGAGAAGTGGAGTGGGGAGAGGGAGAGGGAACACGAGAGGGGAAAGGATACGCAGGGAGAAACAATTTAGATCAATTCAGCTAATAAGTCGACAACAGTTTTTGATTCTGAGGCGGTACGAAGTTCGCCGGATCAGCTAGTATTATTATATAAATTGACTGACGACACAACAAGCACACCAAAAAATATGTATTGTTGAAATTAAATTAAAAATATGACTCCACCTACACATGAAAGTTCAGACCTATCTGAGCAGTTGACTAAAAGAGGAATTAAAAAAAATTGTTTTGCATTTTGTTCAAAATTTGCCGATAAGTTTGTACCACTTATTTCTGTTAACCCCCTCAACCAAGCTTGATCGGAAACCACATTATACTTTTTAAGATTTTCACGGCCAAAAGCATTTTCGTTATTTGATGATGGACACTGCAACGATGTCCGAAACGTTGGCTAAAGAAGGAGGTAGCGCAACACGGCATAACACCTCAAAAACAAATAACGAAAACACATTATACTTTTTTTCGCAGTAAATAACTTTCGCTTCCATCTGAGGTTGAACAACATATAGTTTAAGTGGAACCTTACACCGCAGTCCATAACAGAGTATATAGAGTGGAAACCACCTAGAGGTTTTTCTGTGATGAAGTTCGTTCACTGTTTGCACTTTTTTGCGGAATATTTTTGCCTTCATTATGAACTAAAGTGCTTCGTACTTTTGTTTCCCTTTATATCCAAAGTACTGCAGTTGGCGCAGCTTTCGGCTTTTTCTTTTACCCATAGCTTCTATTTAGTTTTAGTTTTTTGTTAATATTTTATACAACGCTCGTTTACAAATTTGGTGCTATAATTTCTGTAGTTTTGGTATAACAAATCAAAAATATACTTTCGCGTATTAGTTTAGTATCTTTAAAAAGCCAGACAATTTCTTTTTTAATCAGTTTTATTCAACCATAGATTTCGTCAAACCAGAAATGGTAATACGTTTTTAACCGTTAAGAATAATTACTTTCTCTTACAGTTTACAATAAAAGCATATAAGATAACAATAAATTCTTCAACAACAGCAAAATCACTATGAGGCATTATTTAAATTAAATACGACTGTTAACTTAATAATCAACATATCTCAAAACCAATGAAGAAACGTGTCTATTGAACGAAAGGTTCCGATGATAGCCGAAGGCATCGGGTAGTCAAGCAGACACCATCAGTCTGGCAACTCGGAGCCTTAGAAACACTTGACGTCTAGTCTAGTTTAACATTCATTGCAGTCTTTAGGATGATGTAAATAAATCTACTTGTAAATATACAAAGCACAATGAACCTCAAACTTATTTGAAAGTTTCTCAACACATTTTAAGTAGTACTAATCAATTTTTTATAAGAAAAACTCTCTTTTTATAATTTTTGAAGGTTATTCCCATTAATGTTATATATAATTGAAGAAGAAGATAATGGTCGCATCTGGTCGTAACGTCAATAGGTGGCACCTGGTCAATAGGTGGCACGCGAGCTGTTTGAAAACTGAACGTACCGGGACTGAATGAATAAAATGCGGGAAAGGGGAGGGGAACCTGGAAGGAGGAGGGGTATTTGGAAGGTGGGGGAGAAATCGGTAGGGGGGGGGGTTCGCGGGAGGGAGGGAGGGAAATCAAGGAGGGGGATTGGAACTCGGGAGGGGGGAGGGAAACTCGGGATGGGGGGAAGCGGGCGAGGGGAGTGGGGAGAGGAAAGGCGGAGTGGGGAGAGGAAAGGCAGAGTGGGAACGCGAGGGGAAGGGGACGCGGGAAAGGAAGAGGAGGCGGAAGGCGAACGGGACGAATGGGAAAGGGCAACCAGGGAGAAGCAATTTCTTTATTAAGGGAGCTCGCTATAATAATATAAATGGAGCAGTTTCGAGCATTATCTTTTTCTGTTTTTCTGTGTCTTGTTCACTTTCATATTTTCGTTTAGATTATTATTTTTATCTTCTTATTCAGTAGTATTAATCATTGAAATTAAAAGAAACAAAACAGCGGAATACTATTGTTTGACTTGTCACGACACAAATATACAAAAGCATTTTTTTACATTAGCTCCACACAGGAGGCCCTGAGGAAAATAATTTCCCTCAGGACCTATGTGATCTTAGGGGATGTTGTGTAGTGGGTTTTTAAAAAAAAGGAAAAAGAGGAAGTTCTGGGAAGGAAATGGGTATGTGGGGTGGGTGGGAATCTGGGGTCAGAGTGACGTATGAATACGCCGATTCGATGGGTCGAGGAATTCTAGCTGGAGAGGTAAAAATACGTCCACAACCAATCTATCTCGATCTGACCCGTCACGCAGCGGGTGGTCAGATACATCGACCGCCAATATCTTAACAAACCTCACCTCATGAATCCGGGCAGCTGTAGTCACCGAACGTAGCAAACTACTTGCCACTATTGCAGAGGTGTTGGTTATCCAATAAATGGTTCCCGGAGCGGCGGTACCCATACCCGCCTACCGAAGTGGTTAAATCTTAAGGTACTGACATACATACGTATTATTAAACTGATGATTCATTTATAAGGATAAAATAAATCTGTGGTATATTTAGTAAAAAAAAAATAAACGTTGCCAGATTTTTACTCATTCATTTTCATACTACTTACAAACATTCATCTTCGCTAGAAATATTTTAACTTATTTTACCCGTATTCTAAAATCAGTTGAATTTAACTTGCATTAGTTCCGCATTCAGCAAAGCTGGCGCCAACCAAGAAATCCAATATTCCTAGCATTGGCCGGAAATGGCGGATGAATCAATGCACATTAGTGATCAGTGATCACACATCACAACTCATTACTCACCTAACAAGGCACCCTGAATAACACAGTGCAAATAACAATACACAGATAAACACACAGATCTCAATGTGGACTAACACTGCGGTTTACTAGGCCGGCGTATTCAGGTCGCTTCTCTGGAAAATCAGTGAAATTTCAGATGAAGCTGAAATAATATTATTGTAGGTGGATTTTAGAAATAGTATCTCGACTGCAAAGCAAAAAAATATAAATCAGGAAGCAGCAAAAGCTCTCCCATGTACAGCTCTCCCGTGCCCGAGTATTTTTCTAAGTAATGCAATCGGAGTCAGCGTAAAATTTCATTCATCGCAAGCTACTAAGTTTTAAAGTAAGTACTTATATGTCGTAAGAATGGAGGCGTCTACTAATATCTACAGGAATTCCAAAAACTGAAAAAATCGAAGTAATATCTATGAGAACCAAAGTGTTGACGAATATCTACAGCTCAAACTGTTGACTAATATCTATGAGAACCAAAGTGTTGACGAATATCTACAGCACTGGCAGAGGTTGGATTTGCAATTATGTGTAGCATATTGGAATAATGTAAGCAGTTTAAAAAAACTTTTTAAACTGCGTATGCAGTTTAAAAAACTTAATTTATTTAAGTGTGTATGTAAAAATACATAATATCGGATTATTGGACACATTTAGCTGATTAGTCCAACCTACGCTCTGTAGATATTGGTGACCCGACAATTCGTCCTGCGACAATTCATCCGGCGACAGTTCATCCTGCGACAGTTCATCCGGCCGACAGTTCATCCCGCCGACAATTCATCCGGTGACAATTCATCCTGCTTGATCATTTAGAAGATTTTTATTAAGTAAGTATGCAAAGAGGATATACGGCCGTACAACCAAAATAGATATACTTATATCTGAAGGCATCTTGAGTGGAAATCCGCTATAAAAATATTTTTACTAAATAGGTTAGGTTAGGTTGGGTTGTACGGCCGTATATCCTCTTTGCATACTTACTTGAAGAAAAAATCTTCTAAATGATCAGGCAGGATGAATTGTCGCCGGATGAATTGTCGGCGGGATGAACTGTCGGCAGGATGAACTGTCGGCAGGATGAACTGTCGGCCAAATAAACTGTCGCAGGATGAACTGTCGCCGGATGAATTGTCGCAGGATGAACTGTCATGGAACCGTAGATATTAGTCAACACTCTGGAGTTCGTAGGTATTAATTCAACATATGAGCTATAGATATTCGTCCGACATACAAGCTGTAGATATTAGTATCTGGAGTCGTAAGAATTAGTTATATAAGCTCTATAAGTTCCTATCGATATAAAAAATACAACAATATGTAATATACTCGTAGATTAACTTTAAAAAAATGTTAATATAAGTCCTTTCCATTTGAGATCGTAAAAAATATATATATTTTTAAAACACATGCTACTTTAGGAGTTACAAAATCGTTTATTTAGTTATATACGGGACATACTTGGCTAACCTCCACCTGTAATTCCTGATAATATTTGGAAAAAAATTAAATGAAATTTTGGTCCACGGTGACACTATTTACTCCAAATAATGTCAGGAATCCCTGGTTATTAGTTACTTCAAGCACGAACCTTAAGAGGAAATACTAGCTGCGCTTTTCTATACAAACGTATTCCCCGTTTATCTCTCTGGATTTTGACCCTAGAGCAAAATTTTTTTTTACATAATATAGATATTGACCACTAGCGTGTCGGTACGTTTTGTTTTTTTTGATAATTTACTTCTCATAGAAGTTACGACCTTCCAAAAATGAATAAAATTGCCTAATTTAAACGCCGTCAAAAAACGTTCAGTATACAAACTAAACAATGTATTTTGAAAAAAAGCAAAACGTACCAACATAGAATATTTTCTTTTAATACAGTTAGTGAAAAAAAATTTTTAAATCCGTCCAGTTTTGGAGAAGAAAAATGGGGAATACAAAACATCGATTTCGAAGATTTTATTTAGGTATTTTCGGCCCGACGTGCAGGTGTCCCTTTCGCTCATTTCTCCTGAGGGGGGCCGGGGAACGTGGGTTTTGACAAATACATACATATAATGCGAAGTAGTGATGTAAAGAATTTTATCGGTAGACTAGTGTTGTCCTTGCCCGAGTAATCGATATTTTTTATTCGTTTTTTTTCTGTTTAGTGACTCATCGCGGTATACCAATACTGACCGAGCTTTCATACTAAAATTGTGCAAAATTAATTTTTTTTATGTCAAGTACTATAATAAATTTTCAATTTGGGAGGCGTTTTAGGTACCATCGCCCCGGGAACCATTTATTGGATAACCAACACCCCCGCCACTTGGTCACCGCAAGTGGTCCTCTATGTTTGGTGACAGAGCCTGGGTTCCCGGGTTCACGGATGAGGTCTGCATGGGTTTTGGTGGCGGATAATTTTGTCCACTTACTGCGTGGCGGGCCGGATTGGGAGAAACTGGAAGAGGAAGATCTTTTGATCTCTACAGCTGGACTCTCCACCATCATTTCATACTTTTACCTACCTTTTCCCTACCCAAAACTTCCTTTCCTTCCTTATCCTAAAAATACCCTCCACACAGCTTCTCCAATGATGTCCAACAACTTCTCCAACAAAGTCCCTGAGCGATTATTTTTCCTCGGTGCCTCCAATGTGAGGTTTATGTTTTTAAAAAAAATCTGTTTCAAATTTTTAGTTGAGAGTCGCTTACATTGCCTTCAGTGATTAATTGAAATTTTTTGTTTGTAAACACTTTATTGTACAAAATTTTTTACCACTATACAATGAATTTTAAACAATTTATGATTTAGATCTTTCTCTCGCCGGTAAATTTCTTGATATGCGACCGTCAATTGTTTCTGGTAAAAGGCATTGGTGGTAGAAGTTTTTCTAACAGTGGTTCAATTTTTTGCCAGATTGAATCGTCCCTTTCAATTTTTT
The DNA here is from genome assembly GCA_917880885.1 of Limnephilus marmoratus. NCBI lineage: Eukaryota > Metazoa > Arthropoda > Insecta > Trichoptera > Limnephilidae > Limnephilus > Limnephilus marmoratus. Next base: position 16,042,334 of record OU862911.1, read on the forward strand.
CATACGGCAAACCTTTAGGACTCCACACGACAAAATAACAGTATTTACGACGAGTAATGTGTAACAGGCCTTGCACTTGGTAGAAGTAATTGTGATTCCGTTTTAATGTTGAAGCATTGTCTTCAATTTTACAGTTATCAATTTTTTTTGTTCAAATCCTTCTTCTGGTGACATATTTACTATACTATATGGGCATTTCACTTCAATTATAGAATCCTTGCCAAAAAGGCCATCCGGACTTGCCGCTAAAAAGTTTTTGTTTTCATCGATAAATAGTCCACAGGCGAATACCTCTAATTTTGTTTCTTTTGTAAATTGCTCAATTGCTTGGTTTTCATTTTCTTTCCCATAATTTGTGGCCATATTTCCTTTAAATGGCGAGTACAGTAGCGAGTTTAATACTCTCGCAACTGAAGTTTTTGGCCGTAGCTTACATATTTTTGTCCAAAGTTAGAAGCTGTAAGCCGCTTACGCCTTTCAATTGTCCACAAATTATTATTGCTTTGGCCCACCGTATTCCTTTCGAGTTCATCCTTATTCGATGGAGATAATTCTTTGAAAAATTCCTCTTTATCGTTTCAAATAATTCAGCTGGCATATCTGGATCTAATTCCAATTGACCATAATTTTCATCAGGCCCTGTAACTTTTTTTCTCTTTTCTGTCGTGTTTTCGTAATACCTTAGTTTTATTTTTCGACACCTCTGTATTGTCTCCTTCGAACGTCGTTTTCTTTCAATAAAATGCTTCGTGTAGTTGCCAGGACTGTGGCCTTGGATTTTTTTTGTATTCGTGAATGGGTTGTCATTTCACTATTCCACGAAGTTACTGCTCAAGAAGCTCAACTGCTGAAGTTATCCCATTTTTGTAAAATTTGCTCTTTTTCCGCCTATAAATTTGGCTATAACGTTGTTGAATTGCTCCACAGTGTTATTTGTCACGTTAATAATAAGACTTTCTGCATTTGCTATTAGAGACGACAATAATTGTTGAATATCAGTCCTGTTCCACAATCTTGAAGATCGCTTACTAAATTTGGATCATTAGTATACTTCTCCGACTTGCAATAGTATGACGAACATTTTGTATGATCACCAAAAACATGGTTTGCGGCATTTTTTTGTCCATTTTCAGATTTTTTACTTTATCACTTTGTGCCGTGTTTTCTTGCTCTTTTCTGTAATTTACTGCTCAAACTATAGCTTTTCTCATACGTAAAACGTTTGCTTCAACCTTTTTCCTTATGTGAACTGGTACAAAGCCTTTAGCGTTGTTGGTTTTTTTTCTAAGTGCTTTTATTTTATTGCAAAAATTGCGAAGTAAGTGATTTTTGCACTTTTTTTTGTACTATGAAGTTGGGCCTGAAGCCTTGGGTTGAAGTTTCGCTAATATTGTCTTCATGTAATTAAATATTACAATTTAAGGTTTTATAAAGTTGAAAATAAAAATAAAAAGTTTTGAAGTTTAAAAAAATTATATATTTGTTTCCTTTATTTCAAACTGACTGTAATAAATATTTAAAAAAAATGTGTAGGTAAATCTATCTATAGGTAAAAGACCAACATTTTTGATTGAATTTTGAACGAACTAACACATCCTTTTTTGTATTTACTGCTTAAAGAAACTCAAAAATACAGGAGTACAAATCAAACCTCAGCAAGCGATATATCTAACATTTTAAACATTATTATTTACAAACATGTCAACTCACACGTATGATACACACAACACAATAAATCCATTTAGATTTAATTGTCTAATAAAATATGTAAGTGCTTTTATCTTTTTCGTTATCGTAATTTTAATTAGAAAAAAACTTAAGGTGGGCTATTTTTAAACCTTTTTTATCTCTACATATTATAAAGTAAAGTCCCCCGCGCCGTCTTTCTGTCTGTCTGTCTGTCTGTCTGTCTGTTCGCGATAAACTCTAAAACTACTGAACGGATTTTCATGCGGTTTTCACCAATAGATAGAGTGTTTCGTGAGGAAGGTTTACGTATGTAATTTGTCAAGGATTTGTGTAAATTGGTTGAAACATAACGATAATTGTTAGAAGTGTCGGAAAAATTCCAGCCGCCTGGTAGCTTTCATCGAAAACGCTGCCTAATCCTTTTGGGATATAACAAAACAACGCTTGGTGGGATATTCCTCTTTTATAGATCTACAAAAAAGTCCGCGATGGCATATATCTATCTTTTACTATACGCATTCTATCTTCTTATCTTATTATTCTTATCAATTGCATTTTAGATATAATGTGTATAGTAAGCTATCCGTAAAAGATAGATATATGCCTTCGCGGACTTTTTTGTAGATCTATAAAAGAGGAATATCCCACCATTAATTGTTTTGTTATATCCCAAAAGGATTGTGCAGCGTTTTCGATGAAAGCTACCAGGCGGCTGGACTTATTTCCGACACTTCTAACAATTATCGTTATGTTTCAACCAATTTACACAAATCATTGACAAATTGCATACTTAAACCTTCCTCACGAAATACTCTGTATATTGGTGAAAACCGCAGGAAAATCCGTTCAGTAGTTTTCGAGTTTATCGCGAATAGACAGACAGACGGCGCGGGGGACTTTATAATATGTAGAGATAGAGATAATCGGTCAAAAATACATTTTTGTTGCATATGCATTTTTGAGTTTTTTTTTTAATAAGATAGGTAAGTGCCAAATTATATGAGTAGAAATTTAAGTTTTGTGGTATCATCATTATTATTATTACATAGTATAAAATGAAGTCGCTCAAAATGTATGTGCGCATAAATCTTTTAAACTACGCAACAGATTTTCATGCGGTTTTCACCAATAGATAGAGTGATTTAAGAGGAAGGTTTATGTGTATAATAAATGCTTATTATAGTAGAGAAAAGCCAAGAAATTCAAATATTCAATTTAGGCAAAGGGCAGCGCGCAGCGGGCAGCTGGCGAGCGGATGGTGTGGATTTTATAAAGGTTGGGTAAATGGCGTTGTGTTTCGTTAGCCACAGCAACGTGTGGCCGGGTCTGCTAGTGATTAATAAAATAAAAACAAAATTATATGTTTATTTCGAATTATAAAATTTGAAAGCGTATTTCATCATCTTTCAAAAACAGTTTTTAGTTTTCGGATGCGTTCACAAATATTAAAGTTATTTGGAATTTATTGGAAAGCGGAAATATTTTGACTTTTCGAAAAACAGGCCCGAGGCCTGAGAGGTTAATACTAATTTTCAATAATAACTAATGTATCATAGAGAATAATCATATGTATGTATATAATAATTCGATGTAGTTGGTTTGACTGCATATTTATAAACGCAAATACAGTGAAAACTTTAAAACTACTAACCTACATAGAGTTCTAGTAAAATAATTCGTAATTTGTCGGTAATAAGCGTGAACAGAAGACATTGTTACAATACCTATCGACGATATTTATAAATAACCGACAATAGCAGACCTCGTGCGTTTAAAAATAATGGGCCCTTTTTCTGTCACACCGCAAGGCCGATTCAAAAACTTCATTAGCGACGAAATAAGTCGAAACATGCTTTATCTAAACAGAATATTGGATATGGCGGTATGAGGCGAAAGACGGTAGGCATGAGGCGCAGAGGGGGCGAGAGGGTGTACAAGCCAAACACTCACGTGGTCTCACCAACACATCGATAGCTAGTTCTTTTTTGAGCGCGGTGCGATAGCGAGAATTTTTTAAAATACCTACCGTCGAGATTTCTCACCGGTGCTATTACCTCTTAACATTATATGTGTGTACATGTTGCAGTTTAAATTCGTTTCTAGTTATAACGCGTTTTCTCTAGTAAAACTAGTTTTTACTAACTGCCTTTGTTAAAACTGAAATTGGTATTGAAAATATAGATACTGTTTATTAAAATATTTTATAACTATTAATTAAAAACCTAACCTAACCTAACATACCCTAACCTAACCTAACCTAACCTGATGTCACTCGACCAATCAGAATAAAGCACGATGAACTTTGACATCGGTTGAAACAGTTTTAACTTAAGGGCCCGCAACCCTGATTTCTACCGATTTATTACATATTTCCCTTAAACACGATAAGTTTTAAAGCTCTTAAAAAATATATGTTATTCTTGAAGATTTTTTTTTTTTTATTTTTTTTTTATTAGAGGAAAAAAGTTATACAATATTACAGGAAATCAAATAAAAATAAGATATTACAAAAAAGAAAAGTCCCAATAAACTACTTTTAAGTAGTTTGTCAATGGGTGCTTTTACTTTGAAGTTTATTTTTTTAAATAAAACTTATAATGCAGTTAGACATTTTTTGTGTTACTACAAGAATTTTAATACAAAGTTTTTCTTTCGGCGAGCCAATTTTTCAATATAATATTTGTTCTTACATTATTTGTACATTTTTTAATTTTAGCAAGTAACATATTTAAGCATGTAGGTATCATGTAGTCCAGCGTTCTTTGTCCATATTTGTTTAAGTGCTTAGTTACGATTAGTCCTTCATTTAACGTAAATCGAGTATTGTAAGTGTGGTCCAGTCTATTTATGTATATAGGGCTATTCATATGCTGAATAATTTTATGCAACAGAATTGCTCTTACTGAGAGAATTTTAAGATTCTGGTAAAAGTACGCAACATTGTGTCTTTGCTCGTATAAAATTTTATGAGCTAATAATTTGACTAATGAATTTTGGACTGATTGAACATGATTAACATTTGTCTTACAGGAAAGTCCCCAAGCTGTAATTCCGTACCTTATAATAGACTCAGCTAATGATAAATAAATTATTCGAAGTGTGCATATTGGGACATAGAATTTAAGTTTATATAATCTACTAACAATAGATCTCAGACGTTCACAGATAATATCTAGACTTTGCCCGCGCCGAAATGCAAATTATATAAAATTCCCTCGATAGAAAAAAATTGCAAAGTATGCTCCAAAAATTATTATTAATACGTTTGTTTCAGTTATTTTACAAGTTATATGTATGAAATACAGTGTTTCTTTAAATACTGTTTAAGATAATGCCTGCGAGATTATTGCTCTATTTTAAACGAGTCGTGTTTTATTAAACATTTTCGCAATTTTCGCATCGATTTTTTTGCCGTAAATATTAGCGCTCTCCTCTAACATTCGTAATATCGTATCTCTCCATCTTCTTCTTTTCGATCCCGGTTGCAGAGCCTTAATCATTTCGAGAAAACGTGTTTTGTCTAGTTAGAACTAGTTTTCACTGATGTTCAGCAGTTAATTCTAGTTGTAACAAAGGCATTTAGTGAAAACTAGTTTATACCAAAGAAAACGCGTTATACAAAAAGTTGACATTTTGAAAAAAAATAAAATTCATTTTCAGCTACAACAACATCAGTATATCGTATTTTTCAATTTTGGTACTCTGGATCACTGAAAACTCACGGACCGCGATCACTAGGTATGTGATCTACCTACATAAAACTTTTTTTTTATATTCTGTAGTGATTTTAACGTCTAATATAAAAATTACTAAAAAGTTGATCCTAGTGTGTTGCTGTTAGTTGTGCTGTGTTCATGATTTGTGTGTATTTGTTAGGTATTACTTATTTTCCAATTTGTTTTAATGAAATCTATTCGTGTTGACTTATCCAGTTTAAATTGTTTGTGAAAGCTAGATAGTTTATTTCGTGTTTTAATTACGACGGAATTAATATTACACAACGGTTGTGCTAATCGCACTTCTCGAGAATTTTAGATTAGTAGATTTTATTTATTTACCATCTTCCAAAAATACAACTATTATAAACTTTGACCAAGTAAAATTCTCGAAGAACGGGGTACCCCATTTTCTTTAACAGACCGCTAGTATAATCACCTTCACATTCAATGCCCGCGACACTGTAAATAACTAATTTGTAGAAATGTAGAAAAAAAAATCCTGTTTGTAAGATCCTATTTCATGAACAATCTCCAGCTCTAAAAAATCCTAAACGCTCCAGTCTTTCAAAATAAATATCAACTTTGCTTTTGCCACTAATCTTTTCATAAATGTAATAGTAATAGTGATGGGGGTAGTAAATGTAAAATCGTGCAATGTCCAGTGATGACCGGCCAACTCAGAATGAAACCATCTCAGAACCACCTTAGAAAAGTCAATAAGAGTGATGATAAAAAAATTGGTTAAATGTTAACTTTGGTTAGTGACTTTTAACGACCTTTCTGAGTTGATTCTGAGTTGGCATGGAACCGTTTTAAATACAATGTCCTCCGCGTGCAAAGTCATATCTTTTCCAAGCATAAAACTTTCTAATTAAAGTGTGTTTATCGGAAGTGACCTGCCAGGTAAGTATGTTTCTATACCCATTTGTAAATAATAAAATTAGATAGAACCTAAGAATTCTTATAAATTGTACAGCGCCCTTGAGGTGATTTTTCACGATAACGGCGCTCTACAAATTATCCAATTCTATTATTATATTGTATCGCATTATTTGTGAATAGATTTGCGTGGCCATTACGTCAGATGAATAATTTTATTTTAAAAAATTATGTCTTTTATTCTCTCTTTACAATATTGTCTCAACACCGAAGAGAGCAAAACAGTGAGGGGAAAAAGTTTATACATTTTCGAAGTTTCTAGCTGATTTTAATACAACAATAAATCAAGTTTTAAGGCAATATCTTCTATCATATGAAAAGTGGGTATATTACATATTCTACTGTTAATCAAACTGTATTAAGTTCTTCTCCAAATTAAGAAGAACCGCCGAAATAAACTTATGGACTGCTTATCCCACAAATATTAACATAGGATCTGAGAAAACTTTTTGAGTAAAGTAATTATGTGTACACTAGACAGAACAACTTATCTTAATATATAAAACAAAGTCGGGTTAGTTACACTATTTATAACTCGAGAACGGCTGAACCGATTTTGATGGTCTTTAATTTGTTGGATTTGTCTTCGCCCTGGATAACAGAATAACTATTAAAACATCGCAAAAGTTTACGAAAAAGAAAGTTATGAAGAAAATTCATTACCTCATACATTTTGTATGGAACGAATTTTCATCTTTTGAAAGAGCTGCAGCATGTTGTGTTAGTTGAAGTTTACGTGAATTCCAAAAATTCAAAAACGTCAAATGTCAATGCGCTGATTGTTTCGCTCTTGTTATTTAACATATAATGCTGCATCTCTTTCTTACACACTTTGTCTCATTTTCGACTGTTTCTGTCAACAGTCGAAAATGAGACAAATGGTTAACAGTCTTCACCCTTCCAAAGGAAAAATAAAATAATTTTAATAAATTTCCCTCACACGTATAAAGAAAATGAAACGCAATTCCCGTAAAGGGGCCATCCATAAATTACGTCACACATTAAGGAGGGGGAGGGGAGTAGGAAGTATGACTAGGGGCATGGGGTGGTCATCAGCTCTGTGACGTCGCATGTAAAAAAAATGAACTACTGTTTTGATTGTTTTTAGATGTCACACTAGGGGGGAGGGGTCTCATAAATGTGACGATGACGATGTGTGACAGGGACGGGGGGGGGGTAAAAAATCATGAAATTCGTGTGACATAATTTATGGATGGCCCCTAAGTAAGTGGAAAAGTAAGAAAATCACAAAAATATAAATTCGTACACAAGATCATCTCTCATACAAAACACGGACAGTTGCGGATCGATAACTGCTCCATTGTGTAATTTTTAACTTAATAAAAAAACTGAACTTGATTCAGCTAATAAATTAACACAACAGTTATAGATTCTAAGGGGGTACGGAGTTCGACGTGTCAGCTGGTTTTAAATATAAATCAGACATCTTGAATCATCAGCCAAGACAGATCTAAGATCAAAGATTTTTTTGGAAACAAATTTATACCCTGAGGAAAATAATTCTCCACAGGGCCTACATCGTCTTCGGGGATGATGTGTGGAGGAACTTTTAGGGAAGGGAAGGAGATGAAGTTCTGGGAAGGAAAAGGGAATGAGGGGTGGGTAGGAATCTAGTAACGGACGTATGAATCCAACCCTCCCACTGCGAGTCCTACTGAAGAGGTCAAAAGGACTTCCTCAACAAGTCTCTCCCTAACCGGTCTGCCACGCAGCTGGTGGGCAGACGTATCCACCGCCAACACTCGGACAAACCTGAAGATGGATCCTTATATTTTAATCGTAACATTGTGTTTTTTTTATTATTACCAGCGTTTCACTTATAAGTATTCATTTACGTAATGTTGTGTGGTTATTTGTATTTTTGTTTTATAATAACTTTTTTTTGTTATAAACTGATCATGTTTTAAACTGCGCCTGCACTCAACACATCAGATCTTAGTGAGACAGGCATAGCACACTAATAAATAATAAAAAAATACGTCATTTCATCATTTTAAAACGTGGTTGGCATTAAAACATTAAAACCTATACCTAAAATGAAAGTTTGAAATGCTTTCTTAAAAAAATAAATATACAAACATGCAACTTACTATCTCTACAATAGTAGGATAGGGTTAGACCATCCCTAGACGGTCCGTATTATATTATAGTTTATACAATTACACGGTTCAGTTGGCAACCCTGCCAAGAGTCACTGGGTCATGAGTAGTCATCAATAATACCAAAGACATAGCGCGGAGAGATTCTGCCCGAGTGTACTATTGGGGAATGGGCTAATGCGACCAAAGGGATGTCTCAGAGGGAGGCGTGCGGAGCAATCACCTTCCGTGCCTTCTTTTGATTAATGGTTTGATTTATTTAATTATTTTAAACTCGATAACACCAACTATGTCAATTACAGATGACTTTTCGAATAGCGTAAAAGATGACTCAAAGAATTGGTACGCTCCAAATAAAATTAGCTAATTAGACACGTAATGAAGAAGAATTCGATAGAACAATTTGTTTTCCGCTTGTCTGTTTTTAAGACGAAAATATACCCTAAAATAATAATAAGTAAGTAAAGAAGCCGTGTATACAAATTGCGACTCGCGACGCGTGTATTGGATTGGACTACTGTCGAATTTTCCGTATCAAAGAAAAGAAGAAGAAGAAAAATAATGTGGGAATCTTAACGACGTAAGTGAAGAAAGCGTGTAAACAAATATACGTCGCGGCACGGCGTATTGGACGAACGTACAGTCGAATTCACCCCAGCAGGCCTAGAGATTGGACCTTTCCGCCGCGTTTATTTTAATTAATTCTGAAAAACGTGTTACAAATATTTAAAATGTGTCTCCATGTCGTCCTCCCGAAGTTATTAATTCATCGTCTAGAAAAATAAAATCTGGGGCTTACCGCTAACTTTGTAGTTGAAATACGGGTTATAAAGTTTTAAAATCGTTGTTCGTAAAATATATTAATGGTAAGGTACTGTTTTTATTAATCTAAAATACAAATAACTCGCATCCTTTATGCGGCACGGAAATAAAAAAGTTATTATACTCGTAGTTAAGAATTCGCCGGAAATTACTAAAATGTGAGTTTTGGGCAAACAAAAATTATTAGGATTGTTTACCGCCTTAACCTAAAAGTTGTAATTAGTGTCTTTAAGCTCCTGAAATGAAGAGTTTTTTTTTACATTAGCTCCACACACGAGGCCCTGGCGAAAGTAATTCTCCTCAGAGCCAACGTCGTCTTTGAAGAGTTCTGTGGGGAGGGTATTTTTAGAAAAGTGTAATGTTCTTTAAATCAGTGGCTCACTAGCCCACAATAATAAGGATTACAACGTAAGTTCGTTTTTTGAGTTTATTGTGAATTACAATGATCGCAAGTAGTATTGTATTTATGTCAACGGTAGCGACTGTTTACTAAGGCTTCGTAAATAGATCCGAACGCTGCGGAATCTCTTGTACTGTGAGCCCGCTCGTCAATCTCCGGAAACCCGAACCTTTCCGAGCAGCGCGGTGTGCGAATATACCTATATTCACATATTCTACATACATAGGTGAGTAAGTTCTAGGAAGGATAAAAACCTGTAGGTATGGGGGATGGGACATCTGGGGGTTAGAGTTTCCAGGAGTGACCGACATATGAATCTAGCCTACCCATTGAGGTTCAAGGTGATGTTTCGAGAGAATCCTGCTGGAGCGGTAAAAAAGTCTCCCTTACCCACGCAACATCCGGCTTACCACGTAGTTGATGCTAAGTCATCAAACGTACCCCTTGGAGTTATGTGTGGCACTGGTGTTGGTTATCCAGTAAGTATTTTCAAGTACCTTGTATAAATGACAAAAAAGAACAGTGGTACTATACCATATTGTTGAGTGTTAAGAGATGTCAGTGTATCACAACTGATAAATATGACAACTTGTCATATTTCCCTAGTACGACTGCAGATCGTTAACGTTAATGTATAAAAAACAATTCACGTCGAATAAATTAAGACCACTTAGTCGTTGTGAATTGCTATTTGTTTGCTGGCTTAGAAACGATGTCAAGTTACCGACGTTATCGATAAAACCTGTATCGATGGACCGTGCTAGATGCCCTGGTGAAGTTGTTTCTAAACCACGTAGGAACGAAGCCCATTTAAAAGTATGAGAAAGGGATTTTATAGGGTTTACATTTTTTTTACATGAGCTCCACACAGGAGGCACAGAAGAAAATAACTTCCCTCAGGGCCTATGTCATCTTTGGGGATGCTGTGTGGAGGGTTTTTTTAAGGAAAGGAAGGAGAGGAGAGTTCTGGGAAGGAAAAAGGTTTAGGGATGGGTAGGAATCTGGGGTTCAGTGTCTCCACCTCTAAGACCTTGACAAACCTCACCCCATGGACCCGGGCACCCCTGCTAAATCACCAAACGTAGCGAACCATTTGGGGTGACCTGTGGCAGAGGTGTTGATTATCCAATAAAGGTTCCCGGGGCGCGGTACCCATTCTCGCCTCCCAAATTCATTGATTGTATAAATTAAAATGTGTCGGAAGTACACATACAAATATAAACGACACACGAACGAATTTTCGGATCGATAAAGTCCCAGGAAGACAAGATACGATCAACTGAACCAAATGTCAAGTTATTTCAGTACTTAAAATATAAGTGGAATATGTTTGAGAAAGTGTATGAAGCAAGAGTGTGTGCCAAGATTACGGTTTATGATATTATTTCTTACCTATATTGAGGTTCTAGAATGGTAGATATATGCTCTCAGTATCACTCTAACGAAAGACGACCAATCATTATCGAAACCAATCGAGACAAGATCTGAATAGCCAGGTACCTACATACTTCCCAATCTTATTATTTCTTATCCTCTCCCTTTTCCACTCCCTTCAGCTTCACAATTGGGGTTACCATAGTCCCACTGACTGCGGGGATTAGTTATGACATTTATAAACTATTTTCGATAAATAAAAAGATTCCCAATATCTCTAATCTAATTCACTTCTTCAGTTGACGATTTGCCTCTTCCGATATACTCGTAATATGGTAATCCATTATACAGGGTGTTAAGGGTCGTACTTGACTTACTTTAACCAGTGATTCCTGACATTATTTGGAGTAAAAAATGTAAATAAAATATTGGTCTCCGGTGACATTTCTGATGTTTTTTTTTCTACAAAAACATAAAAATGGTATGTGTTGAACAGTTGGAGGCGGGGTTAGGGGTTATTCGGTTACTTGGCTGAGTGATCAGTGATAACAAGCGGAAGATTTTTTTTGGTTTGATTTTGAAGAAAAAAAAAATTTAAATAAAAAGTCATCAAAAAAGTCACCGGAGACCAAAATTTCATTAAACATTTTTTACTCTAAATAATGTCAGGAATCACCGGTTAAAGTAAGTCAAGTACGTCCCTTAACACCTTGTATACACATTATCTCTCTCTCTCTATCTCTCTGTGTTATAATGAAATATTTTAATTTCATGCTATCTCACTATTCCTTTATTCTACTGTATATTTGCCTCACTATATATGCATGATGTACTTAACTTACTTTAAACAGTGATTCCTGACATTATTCTTAGTAAAAATTAATGTAAATGAAATTTGGTCCCCGGTGACATTTTTAATGTTTTTTTTTAATAAAAATCAAAAACAGGCATTGGAGAGTTAGGGCTGGGATAAGGGGTTAGGCGGTTACTCAACAGTGACCAGTGGTGACACGTGAAAGAAATTTTTAGGGTTTAGAAATTAAAAAGTGTGAAAAAAACAACATTAAAAAAATTCACCGGAGTCCAAAGTTTATCAGGAATCACTGGTTAAAGTAAGTCAAATACGCCCCTTAACATCATATACACATAAACATAATATATAGTAAAATAAACGAATAATAAAATATTGCATAGTAACAGAGAGAAAGCGTCCGATTTTGTGTACGTATTGGGTTATAATATTATATTCAAAGAGACAACAGAAAAGAGACAACTTACGCGTTAACTGAAGATGATTTAGCGAAATTTATCACCCCTTTTATTTATCCCTTTACACCCTGTATATAAGCATATACAATGGTTGTATTAAGCAAAATCAATCGGTATTAATATATTGTTAAATCGTTGTTATTGTTTTATTTCATTACTGAAAAAGGTAAATGTTTATTTTTTAATTCGTAAATATAAAATTATTAAAAACCTGGTTAAAACCGGCATTTCACCCATCCAATCAATTGACGAAGCAACTCACTCCGTGATGTAGGAGATCGTAAAAATTGGAGAGCTTTTGTCTAGAGGACCCTAATGCGTAGTTGATTGGAGCTTTCGCTCCACCGAACTTCTACCACTCTGAGTGGTGAGTGGATTTAGACTACGTTCGGCTGAAGATACGAACGGATAATAGGTTCCATGGAAATGTAATCAACTTCGAATGCTTTATTTATTCATGAGCGTAATAGACCTCTCGATTTTCCGATCACGTGAAAATCTTACACAACATCGTTTTATTCGCTTTATTTATGTATCTGTTAAGCTTTTGTGTATGCAAAGCAAAGACGTTAATGGAATATTGAAATTACACTATTTTTATAAAACAAAATGAATTTCAGCCAATCGAATAATCTACTGAATATTTTTATTGCATCTTTTGACATTGGTAAAAACCTAGCAAAGTTATTTTGTTTCCTTTTTCTGTCAATCAGTTTCCAATAAAAATATGTACTTTTAAATTAAATGCTATTTTATGTTTAAAAAATGTTACAATTTTATAGTTCCGACACCCGTGGTCATCAAATCATTTCAGGTAAAACTTTTCCAAAAATATTTTTATTCAAATAAATTCCACCAAAACATAATAAAACATCCGAAAACGATAGATAAAAAATACCCTTAAATGATTGCAAAGCATCTTACAATAAATAATTGGAATAATTCTCAATTTTCAAAGAGAATTTGTACAGACCGGTATGGGCATCACTTATATTCATTTTTACGTGTGGCACCCCCGCCACCTCTCCGACAAAACATCTCGGGACCGCTCGAGAATGACCGAGCAGATTATTCCGTTCCCAGCACTCGATTCCGCCGCCCGTTCGCGTTTTGTACCTCTCTACCCGTTTCGTACGTGAACACTAATTCGTCTAAATTATTAAATCTTAAATAAATGTCAAATCACTCAAATAAGAGTAAAGTGTTATCAATCATCATCAAATATAATCTTTGAACACTGGATCGCGGCCTGAAAGTACCGTGATCCCCAGGAGCCTGACTATTTCTCATGGTTAAGTATTGGTATACACTCGTCTGATGAGAAGACGGAGCACAGGTCAAACATCCTCCGCCAGCTCGTCAGCCCCGGGAGACAATCCTTTCAACATTGGTAACCCCGACGCTCGAAAACACTTTCAACACCGGTAATTAAAAATCATTATTTAATTAAGAAATGAAGACATTGAACAACAAGTATCAAGAAATTTTTAATCTGCCACCCACGAACTTACTGACTCGTAAGTCTTACATTTACGTATACATTTGCGAATCGAGATGCGAACGGAGCCACGAATTTTGGGAAAAGGAATGAAGAAATTGCAAATGGCATTTCTTTGTTCCTATCCATAATTCGTGTAACGGTTCGCGGTAATACCTACCTGTACACACACAGCATAATAACATCTCTGAGAAATCCTTAATCAATTTACCATAATATTGCAAATTAATATTCTGTGTTCGGAAAAGCTCCTCACATGTTGAAGAATATCAATTATAAACAACAACACGGGCATGTGCCTAGTGTGATGGCCAAAAAACTATCCATTTACTGTAATGTATAAACTTTACTGAATAATTAAAAAAAAATAAAAAATAAAAATATATAGTTATGTTTTAACGGTAGTAAAAAATTAAGTACTTTGACTGCAAAAATTTTTTAATTTACATAAAATTCAAACCTTTTTAAATACATACATCTATTTGAATTCCAATTTCGTTTTCTTGAATAAATGAATGAATGTAAATTTTAAAAGGGTAAATTCCCGACATCCGATCGAGCTGAAACTCGGCAAATAGACTCGTTGTCAATGATGATGCATTCCATCAACTTTTCAAGCACCCACACGCGTGTATACAGGGTGTTAAGGGACGTACTTGCCTTACTTTAACCAGTGATTCCTGACATTATTTGGAGTAAAAAATGTAAATAAAATTTTGGTCTCCGGTGACTTTTTTTGATGATTTTTTTTTTCAAAATTTTTTTCTTCAAATTCAAACAAAAAAAAAATTCTTCTGCGTGTCGTCATTGGTCACTTAGCCGAGTAACCGATCAACCCCTCACCCCGCCTCCAACTGTCCATCACCTATCATTTTTTTATGTTTTTGTAGAAAAAATAATAATTAAAAAAAACATCAAAAATGTCACCGGAGACCAAAATTTCATTTACATTTTTTACTCCAAACAATGTCAGGAATCACTGGTTAAAGTAAGTCAAGTACGTCCCTTAACACCCTGTATATGAATTTCTCTGATAAAATGGTGGCGCCACGTGGTCGTGCCGTTCGAAACGTGGGACTATTGCGGAAAATCGAAACTTTTTCACTACTTAATAAAAGTTGCATAATTAATCGTTGAAGAAGAAGATAATATTAATAAATCTAAACGAAAATATGACAAAGAACAAAACACAAAAAAATTCCAAGAACGGTCTCAACTAGGCCTCGAACTCAGGATCTCTTGTCTTACCGGGACAAACGCCTTAACCAACTCAGCCATCGGGACCTCTTGTTTTTGTCGTTCACATATTTCAAATTCAGAATTAAAAATATTATATTCCCCCTCCCTCATCTCTTTCCTGTCTGCGAACTCCACCTTCCCCCTGCCTTTCCTCCCTGCGCTAAAATATATGAAATACACACATTTACATTTATACAAATTTCATAACGCCAGAGCTTACCATTTTATACAGCCTATGTTACTTGCTGATAATGTAGCTTTATTGGTGAAAGAATTTTTAAAATCGGTTTACTGGATTACGCGTGAAAGCGTAACAAACAAACACACGCATTTTCGCTTTTATAATATTGGTATGTATTATGGGACTCCTACTAACCTTTTCTGAAAATCTAAATTAAATTCAGTTTCAGTTTCAGTGCCGGCAACCCGGGCGTTTATTTAGTTTCATGGTTATTTACATTGTTTTCTTTTCTTTTACCCGCCACACTAGACAAAGTCTGTTCCGAGGCGAGTAAATCACTTTTTTTTTTTTTTTTTTTTTTTTTTTTATTAGTAATAGAAGGTACATAAATTACAAATAATTTTTATACAGTAATTAATTACATAGTAGAATATTTGATGTACCCCCATAATTAAGCAAGGCTTGTGTGTTTGGGGGGGTGTTATTGTATTGCTTTTTTTATATCATTCAGTTTAAGTTTTCAGTATAATTTTTGAGGTGAGTTTTAAAAATTTTTATATTGGTATTCATGTTTCTAATTTTTTCTGGTAATGAATTAAAAAATTTTGCTCCGAGATATTTATGACTCAATTGTCCAATTTTTTTTTTTATTTTGGAGTGGGAAGTATTGATGTTTGTCTAAGACTTCTGTTATTTTTAAAGGGTGCAACTTGATTTTTAATATTATCTTTATAAATTTGTAATGTTGCATGATAAAAGTATAATGCACTTAATTTTCTGACCTTAAATTGTTTGAATAAAAGTTCTGACGAATATGAGTAGGGTTTTTTTAAAATTGTTTTTATTATTAGTTTTGTGATATTTACATTGTTTGTGTTTGATTTTTATATGTACCGCCCCATCCTATAATGCCGTATTGTATAATTGATTGACAGAAAGCGAAGTATGTGGTTCTAAGTAATTTTTCGTTTAAAATATCTCTTAAACATCTAAATATATATGTTAGTTTCCTTATTCTGTTGTTCAGAATATTTATGTGTGGAGACCATTTTAAACGCTGGTCTATTGTTATGCCCAGGTACTTAATATCAGTTTTGCTTTCTATTTTTGAACATGATATATTACATTTGTGGTTTTCTGAATTTGTCACAGAAAAATTGTCTAACATATTATGTTTGTTCCAAAAGAAATGTGTGTATTTAAACAAATATATATATATATGTATGTAAAAAGATAAATTATATGTTGGTATATTAAATATTTACATACATACTTTGTTTTTTAGATAAAAGTAAATTAAAATTTTGTGACAGTTGAATATAGCGGTT
Organism: Limnephilus marmoratus; assembly: GCA_917880885.1. Taxonomy (NCBI): domain Eukaryota; kingdom Metazoa; phylum Arthropoda; class Insecta; order Trichoptera; family Limnephilidae; genus Limnephilus; species Limnephilus marmoratus. Next base: position 16,058,912 of record OU862911.1, read on the forward strand.
ACATAATAGAAGTAATAATTAATAATTAATCATAATAATTAATATTGCAAAATTGCAGTTTCTCGTATTTGTTTTATTTGAATATTATATAATTTCGTGAGAACTTGTATGAAATGTTATTTATTTAGAATATTTTGAATGTCTGTTCTTTCCTTTTCATTCAACCATATTACAAATCTTTTGAAAAGCCAATTCAAATTATTTGGGGTGACGTAAGTTTTTGTTTGTGTTAGGAAGGTATTGAAAATGTGTGGTGCTAGGTAAGATTCGTGTTTTTTTGCAAAAGTTGATTTGATATGGGGAACTTGAAAGTGCTTATTAATTTTTGCTCTTGTGTTTTGCGAGTGAGGTATGTGGAGATGTGAAGTTTTGATACAGTTTTTGTAAATGATCTTCCTTATGAATAGTTTATTTACGTCTAGTAATTTGTTTTTGATCATTAGCTGTTCCGTCGGATGTTGGTAAGGTTTATAAAACATAATTCTAATTATTGTTTTGTGATTTATTTTAAGAGAATTGAGGTAAGTATCTGCTGCTCCTCCCCAAACTGAAATTCCATATGTTAAAATACTTTGACAGAGTGCGAAATATATATTTTTTAGTTGATTTAATGACATGATATTTCGTATTGTTTTGAAGATGTATGATAATTTTCGTATTTTTTTTGATAATATATTAATATGGAGATCCCATTTTAGTTTATGGTCAACAGTTAAACCTAGATATTTAATATTGTCTGCATAAACAATTTTGTCACAAGTACAGCATGTGTTATTTGACGAAATATTGGTGCAGGGGTTAAGATGTAGTTGTGGTTGGCTATGTGGTTGACCAGCCTTTGTTAACGAACATATACTATCCAAATGTGAAAACAAAGAACAAACTCCAATCTGCAACAACTGCTGTGTCCAAAACAAAAGGTTTGATATGAACTATTCCACCGATCATAGAGTCGATAGCATAAAATGCCTTTACCGGCAAAAAATGCTTCGAATTGCCAAAGAACGCATTGACTACGAATAAATATTGTAAATTTTCATTTCCTCAAACTCTTATCTATAAATTAACAATGAATGATTTTTTATGTAACGCATTAGATAAAAAAATATGTATTGAAGAAAACTTATATCACTCTATAAGAGATTTCTATTTTATTTGCACTGAAAAAAGATTTACTCAATTTCATAAAAATATTAAAAGCGTAAAAATTTTTTTTGAAAAATTAATAATATCTTTAAAATAAATATTTTTTTCCCTGGCTTGATTGGGTTTACAAAGACCTACTCTACTGGCGAAACTAATTACTCCATTCCAGGGTACCAGGTAACAATAATAAGAATAAACAAAAACTCTGATATTGGAATATCTATTTCCAACCAGTATAATGTTCTCAATATTAATGAAGTAATTAATGATTATGATGTTAATATTTTAAATATAAAATTTAAAGACGTAAATAAATTATCGCATTATATTGCTATTTATCCTACACATAAGTCTACAGTACAACAATTTATAGTAGAATCAAAAAACGTTTTATTGAATTTTAGAAATATAGATAATATTATTATACGAGATATGCATTTAAATATTGTAAATGATTATGCTAGTAATGATAAAAATGTGATCAATCAATATATGATCAATAAAAAACCGGAACATTCTTCAACAATCTCTTCACATTATAAAATCCGTATTTGTATTACTAACTCTATGTCACACTCTACTTTGAAAATACTCTATATATTTAAAAGAAATCAATATCACATTAATATTTTTACTAAATGGATGACTTCATAGCTAATGAATTAGAAAATAATTTTAAAATACAAGAATATGAGTGTATATACACCGATTCATGTAATGACATAATCTCAAAGAATCTCAATAATATTTTCATTTTTCATAGTAATATACGAAGTATGGAACGAAATTGGGATGAATTAATTCTAAAATTAAACAATCTAAATAAAAAACCTGACATCATAATATTATCAGAAACTTTTACTAATGACGAATCACCCACCTATCATTTACCAGAATATAATTATGTTACAACCAAAATAAACATCAATAAAAATAGTGGTCTCGTCATATTCATTCACGATAAATTTAGTATTGTCAAAATAACTGAACATCCTATAAATCTAGTAAACTGTATTGAAATACAATTAAAACTCGACAAAACAAACTACCACATAATAGCTGTTTACAGAACACACGGTTCGAATATCTCGTCATTTATAAATGAATTTAAACACATACTGTTAAAATTTAGTAATAAACTTTGCTTTATTGCAGGAGACTTCAATTTAAACATTAATGAAAACGTAGAAAATAATTTCAAAAATGAATATATTAATTGTCTGACTGAATTTAACTTCATATCGTGCATTAATAAAAATACGAGAGAGATAAAAAATCACACTCCATCTTGTTTAGACCATATATGGACTAACATAAATATTAAAGATATCGACAAAATCAAATCAATTGTTTGGAAAACGAATATAACTGACCACCATGCATGCATTCTTCTCTATGATAACAAAATTAAACATAAAAAATTTAATCTAACAAAGACAAATTCCTACACAAATATGACTATTTTATCCAAAAAACTAAGAAATGAACAATGGAACAACGTGTTAAATAGTTATGATACCGAGACTTGCTCAAAAAACTTTGAAAATATATTGTCTCAACACATAAAAAATTCAACTACTGAAACTACAGTCCGCATTAAATCTAAACTAAGAATTTTAAAGCCTTGGATAACACAAGGACTTATAATATCAATAAGAAACAAAGAAAAACTTTATAAAACAGCATTGAAAAATCCTCTAAATGAAAAAGCATACACTTTTTACAAAAAATTTAAAAATAAATTAACAAACTGTATCAAAAAAAATAAAGAAGACTATTTCAAAAATAAAATACTTTCTACAGACAATAACAATAAACAAATATGGAAAACAGTCAACTTAGCCATGGATAACACTAAAAAAACACAAAAAATAAAATACATTGAACATGAAAATAAAATAATAGATGCTAATATTCAACCTAAACAATGCGCAAACATCTTTAATTCTTTTTTTGCTAATGTAGGAAAAAATCTTGCGAAAAATATCAATAAATCTTTTAACCCGAAAAAACAAACGATTGAAAATGTACAAAATCAAAATAATTTATCAAAATTTGAAACAACCTCAGAAAGTGAAGTTTTAAAAATAATAGAAGGCATGAAAGGAGGTTCGTCTCCCGGATTTGACCTTATTACAGTACATTTTCTAAAATCCATGAAAATTCATTTGGTAAAACCAATTACTCATTTGATAAACTTAAGTTTAACAGAGGGAATATTTCCGACAAACTATAAAAATACAATTATTTCACCTATTTATAAATCTGGAGATCCTCAACAAGTAACTAACTATCGCTCAATTTGTCTAATCTCAAACATTGGAAAGATTTTTGTAAAAATTGTGAAAAACCAATTGGTCGGTTTCCTAGAAAGTAATAAAATTCTTCAAAAAAACCAATTTGGTTTTATAAAGTCACTCAGCACACAAGATGCTATTGCTAATGTAACCTCATACATCAATGAATCTTTGGATAAAGGTGAAAAATGTGCCGGTATATTTATTGATCTCAGAAAAGCTTTTGATAGTATATCCCATGAGATTCTACTAAAAAAACTAAACAATATAGGTATAAAAGACAATGCAATTAAATGGATTTCGAACTACCTAAAAATCGACCGCAAGTCGTAAAAATAAATCAGATTAATAGCGATAAAGAAATATCAGACTTTGGAATCCCTCAAGGTACAGTAATCGGACCAATCCTTTTCACCATATATGTTAATGACATTTTTTTTCAACCACTACATGGCCAAATTACTTCATACGCCGATGATACGGTACTAATAATTAGCGATAAAACTTGGGAAAAAGTAACATTTAAAGCCACCGAAGACATAAATATTTTAAAGAATTTCTTCAACGTAAATTTACTATCACTAAATGGTGATAAAACATTTGTAATTCCATTTGCAATACACAAAAATGATACCCCTAAAAACATTGACATCATCATCCATGATAATTCCAAAACACATAGTAAAAATTATTGTATCCAAAACTGCACAATATTAAAAACAACAAACACAATCAAATATTTAGGAGTCATTATCGATAAAAATTTGAAATGGAAGGAACAAATTTGTCAAGTTGTAAAAAAAATGAGAAAATTGATTTATATATTTTTAAGAATCAGAAATTTTTTATCTGTAAAAAACTTATATCTAATATATTACGCTTTGGTTCAATCAACTTTACAATATGCTATCATTAGCTGGGGATCCGCATACAAAACTAATCTTTCCCCAATTGAAGTTGTGCAGAGGCTAATAATTAAAATCATATTAAAAAAACCTTCTGACTACCCAACGGATCAATTATTTAAGGAATTCCAAGTACCATCTTTCAAAGATCTATACAATAGAAATGCATTGATTCAAATTATAAAAGAAAAAGAAAAATATCAATTTATAACTGAAAACCGTACTAGACATAAATATATTTTTTCATGCCCAAAATTAAACACTTCCTTTGCACAAAATTATTATACTTATCAAGGAAGACTTATTTTCAACCGATTACCGGATGAAATTAGAAAAATTAATGATAAAATCCAATTAATAAACACTGTAAAAAAATATTTTAAAGATAATCTCAAAAAAAAAAAAAAAAACAGTTTCCGACTAATCTAATCTACTTATAACTCAGTTTCCAAGTGATACTCCATTCTTCAAATAAGTTAAATTTTGTATTGTTTTTAGCAACTAATTACAATAATTCTGGACACATTATCCAAACAGTAAAATTGTTTTGATAGTAGATAAATACTTATAATCACATATCACCGAACTTACAACTTATTGTTTTTTACATTCACATTGTAATTTAAGAACTTAAATATAGCATTAAAAAATGTACACAACTCTTCCAGACACAAGCTAACGCTTCCATGGAAGAGTGGTATTAACATATTTGAATATGAACATGTAAGCAAATTAATACATCATCTAAATGTTACATTATATTTTATATGCTAAAAAATAATAAATAAAAAAAATAAATAAAAAAAAAAAGTTTTGCTAAAAGTTAAATATTTTGTTTTCAATAGGTTTTCGTTAAATATTTTGTTTTCAATTCAATAGGCATTTGTCCCGGTAAGACAAAAGATCGTGATTTTGAGTCCCAGTTGCAAGCTTTCTTTTTCTGTGTCATGTTATTTTTCATATTTTCGTATACATTTATGAGTATTATCTTCTTCAACATTGATGGGTATAAACTTCAAAATTTTTTTATAAATGTTGTTCCAATAAAAATTGCATTAAAACAACAACATAAAAGTTTGTTTTTACTGGCTATGATGTTCATTTTGAGGCAACTTTTCAATACTAAATAAATACATTTGTGCATCTCACGCTGTCACTCGAAACCACTGACCACTGACCACGTACGATGCGTTTAATATCAACTTCACTGCAACTAATGAATAATATTATTGCTATTACCATGCCCACATTATTTCCCGGCAACTGAAATGCATCGACGAAGTTCAATGATTTTGTCAAAATAATTATGATGTTATTGCGGTTTGATATTCTGCCAACGTATTTCCCTATTAGTATATTCATTATTTTAATCAACTGTTACACAAGCGAATTTATCAAATACCCATGCACTGACTGGTATGAATTCTAAGGATTATTTTTAGTTAATGCCCAATTAAAAGAGGGTATTATCAGGGAAAACCAGAAATAGTCATTTTTAAATCAGATTTTAGACGTATTGACTCTTTTCCACAAAAAATTATAAATGGATTTCGAAAGATTGTTCTTTTATCTAGCATTCGCATGTTTTAAATTTTGAGAAAAAAAATATTTTTAGTATAAGAAGGTTATACCATAGGTCGTTGGCAGATTTGTTAAATTTTCAAAAAAGATTTTGTATTATACCACACCAATTTCAAATCATATAATCAATCGTGCAGTAAAATAAATCAGTATATTATCTGGGTATAGCATGTTTTAGAATTTTAATTTTAGTTTAAATAAAATCATTAAAAAATATATACATACATGTATTTCTCGACGAAAAATGGTCCGTTTGTATATTTATTTGCGCACTCACAAACTAATATATTTCAGATTTTTTTAACATTCTTATTTAACTTAGACATTATAGAAAAATGATAAATATCTACTTATAATCAAAAAATAATTTCAAAAAGTACATTATTTTAATAGTTTTATCATCACGCCTTTCAGCATTTTTGGATGTAGGTATAAATTAAAGCAAATTTGTTATGAAATAAAATCGATCTTGAGTTATAATTTTAAAAAGCTGGTACGGAGAATAATTAATCTTTCTCATTGTAACCGCCCTGCACGATTGTAATAACAACTTTCGACGAAATGTGGATTTTCGGCCGCTGGCTGGTTAAACGCTCTTAATACAAAAAATACGGTACACATTTGCATGCAGTAAATTAACGGTTTGCGTAATCAATCCAATGTAATGAACATTATGGTCCGGTACATCAGCCAGTCCGTATACTCTCTATATATGACATTCCTCGCTTAAATCTGCCGCTCAAGCCTTGATAAGCCGAAGAGTAGTTCCTTTCTTACGCGCCGCCGAGGCGCACCTGACGGCAAATCTGACATCTATGAGCAAATCGAAAGGTATTAATTCGGAAACGTCCACGTGGTTGAATTTCAGAACCCAGCTTCGAGTGCATATCTGACGCCACGTCATACGCGCCGCGCCTCAAATAACATCTCTGTACGCGGAATTCCGTTTCAAATTCAAGATGTCGCTAATTCCGTCAGCAGGTCGGATGGCGACGTCTCCCCCCTATGTACAACTGCTACGAATTTGTGAATATGTAGTAGGTATCTCTCCGGATATGGAAAGATTGACGGTAATACATGTTGTATCAAGCGGCTATAGGTACATTACATATGACGTCATTGCTCTGTCTCGGTTACTTTGTCCCGGTGACTAGCTACACTGGATGAGGGTGGATCCGAGGAACTGGCTGTTTTTGGAACCAGTACCTATTGGATTTATAAAATGGTCAGAAACACTAACTGGGCGAAGCCGAACCTAAAGCTGCCCGCAGGGCCTAGCAGTAAAGACCTGCGGACGGGTTTTTAACAGCAAGTTAATGTTGAATACTTCTATATCCCCGAAATTTATTATTATATTCATCAAGCGACGAGGTATTTTTATGTTATTAATTTATAAAATCATTTCATATTTTATGTTATTGAACGTCAGGACGGTTTTGAGCAGCTAATTTCATGAATAGAATCCGGCACACAAATGCCATCTTTAAGTAATATCCTTTTATATAGCACCACGTTGATTGAAGTGAGGAACTTAATCAAAAATCAACTAGTAAAAAAAGAAACTGCCTAAATTTAGGTTTTTATTTTAGGTTTATGAAATAAACTGCCATCGTCGTCAACATTTTCAAAAATCACTATCGGCCGATGACAGTATAAAGTGTCGATACAGCGCTCACACAGACAGTAGTTTGGTTTTTCAAAGAAAAATAACCACGCTCTGCTGTCAAAATCATACACAATCCTTGGTGATATAGATATCACTAACGTTATATCCCTATGTAAGATATCACCAAGCCTAGAGGCTTGTGAACCTATCCACGAATTATGTTCCAAGCCGCGCTAAGCTCGACAATCCAACCAAGCCGAGCTTAAAAATCATGTGATAAAACGGATGCATACCTACCATCCTACGATCCTACACATGGTAATCCGCCATTGCTGGCTCGTTAAATGCGAAATCTGTTTGACCGACCGTAATCTAATGACTGATTGGAAATGCGCCTACCTGCCTTTGCGAATTACGGCGGCTACCAACGAACGTAATAAGGGGTAAATCTGCCTCCACAACAGCAGTTTTAGACAACTAAAATAATTATTTTTGAATATAAGTTAAAGTATAATAAAGTCAATAATCAAGTTTTACGGTACCCAGAGACAAGGGATGTTATTTTAGTTCGATATCCCGGCTTTATCCGAGCTTCCGTAATATTTTTCCCTTAATCTCTCTTCTAAATTAATTAATACTTTGAAGATATGACACAAAATGGCGTCGAACCTTATTCTTATTATGTTTGACGTGGAAATCCATTTTGGAATGACATGGTGGAATTGACGTTGCGAGCTGAAAATATTTGAGCTGGCATTCAGGCAAAATCGTGATGTCGGCACTCAACATTTGCAAGCTTTTAGTGACACTTTTAGGAGGCACTGCTGAAAACCAGCTGCATTCCAGGAGAAATCCTGAATTGTAGCTGAGTAGTGACCTTTTCATCAGTAAACTCAATGATAAAAGGGGGACCTTTATATCATTGAGGACCAAAACCTATGCCATAGGTCAGGTGGTTAGCTGCATTTGTCCAGGTCTTGGCGTCTGCCCACTTACTGCGTAATGGGTCGGATCGGAAGAGACTAGTTGAAGGAGAATAATTTGGGAGGCGGGAATGGGTACCGCCGCCCCGGGAACCTTTATTGGATAACCAACACTTCTGCCATAGGTCACCCCAAGTGGTTCGCTACGTTTGGTGATTTAGCAGGGGTGTCCGGGTTCGTGGGGTGAGGTTTGTCATGGTCTTAGAGGTGGATGACCAGGAGACACTGAACCCCAGATTCCTACCCACCCCTTAAACCCTTTTCCTTCCCAGAACACTCCTCTCCTCCCTTTCCTCAAAAAAACCCTCCACACAGCTTCCCCAAAGATGATATAGGCCCAGAGGGAAATTATTTTCCTTAGGGCCTCCTGTCTGGAGCTCATGTAAAAAAAAGGAGACCTTTTGGCCTCTCCAGTTGGAAGTCGCCCTCGCACTTAGGACCTTGAACCCAGGGGAAGGTATGGATTCATTCCCACCCCATGTACCTTTCTCCTTCCCAGAACTTCCTCTCCTTCATTTCCTTTAAAAGAACCTCCATACAGTATCCCCTAGATGATAAAGGTTCTGAAGGAAATTCTTTACTACTAAACCTGCTGTATGAAGCTAATGTAATTCTTTTTACCTATTTCAGAAAGCGTTTTAAATCAACGTCAACACAAATCCCGGCTACCGATACCTACAGCAAAACAAATATTTAAGTCTCGTTGGCGGCAAGTATCTTTTCTCGGGAGATTTTTCAATGTAAATGAGTGTTTCAGGCTGACAATTATTGCTTATAATAATTGTTACCCTTTGTGCTATGCATAAAAATCTTGTCTAAACGTTAGTTTATAAATAAAAAAAATAATAATTAATATTTGGCAAGTTTAAGTATTTCCCCAATAAATGCAGACATAATTTGTCTCGACGCCACCTAGCGAGGGATTTAACACTAACAATGTTTCTCTCGCAAAAATAAAGTTGGTTGTTTTCAGGTGGAAAAAATATAATAAGCAGTAATTGTTGAATGAAACACTAGTATATATTGAATTATTTGGCGGGTATTTGATAAGCCGCCATAGCTCAGTGGTCAGAGCATCCGACCGGCAATCAGAAGGACACGGGTTCAAGTCCCGTTGGCGGCAAGTATCTTTTCTCTGAAGATTTTTCAATGTAAATGAGTTTTTCAGGCTGATAATTATTGCTTATAATAATTGTTAAACATTTAAATATTTATTTTTGAACCTGAGTAAAGAAACATTAGCGGGTTCATTCAATTCGGGGATGTAATATTTTGAGCACTAAATTCGCACAAGTTGAAAAAGAAAACAATTTCTTGGACGACGAGCGCGACATTCCTTCGCTTAGTTTGCAAGACTAATGAAATGTGGATACCGCTTATTCAAATTTTTCAAATTTAAATACCTATTCTTAATGAAAGAAAAATCTATGAATTGGTTATGTCTAGGGGTACGTAAATTTCGTTTTTACGAAATAGATGCGATAAAAGCGAAATCTGCATTTTATTTGCGATAAAAGCTAAATTTGAAACTTAAATACTTTCGCACCTTTTTACGTTACGTGCTTTCAAATGTTGATCAGACGCGCTAACAATTATTACAACTCTGTTCAAAACAGACAGAGATGGCACGAGTTGTTGCGTAGATGAGGAGCGAGCGAGTGATTATCGGCGCGTGGATTGACGTCCGTCCATCTCTTGTCTTTCACTCGCTCATGCGCGTATGGTATAGTTGTGTTACTAACGTCAATATGGGCCGCCCGAAAGTAGAATTATCTGAACGAGTAAAAAAGTTCAAAGAGGATGGCTTGTATTTAAGCGATACTAACATCGTAATGTGCAAATACTGCAACGTGCGTTTGGAAGAAGAGAAGTTAGATACGAGTACTTTGAAGGAGCATACGACTTCTGTTACTCATTTTCACAGACAATTACTTCGATTGGTCGGCCAAGAAGCTCCTGTGGATGTAATGCAAGTTTTAGTTACATCAAAATCTTGCTACCCTGGTTTTGCAAAAGCAGCTATTTAATGTCTCAATTGCCCTGTCAATAGTGTTGATGCCGAGAGGTACTTTAGAATCTACAACATTGTCGTAACTGATCGCAGGCAAACAACTAACTAACTAACTAACTAACCATCACGCCGTTTCCCCGCAGGGGTAGGCAGAGAGGACGGACCGCCAAACATCCCGGTCTTGGCACACATTCCTTGCCTCGTTTACATTCATACAACGTCTCATACATTCTCTTCTATTATTCTGACTCTTGACATGGCCCGACTCAAGTATCTGATTCACTTGGTCGTGCCATGTCTTTCTTGGGCGTCCTCGACTTCTTCTACCATTCACATTTGCTTCATATATTCTCCTTACACTCCTTTCCTCGTTCATTCGCTCTACATGCCCAAACCATCGGAGCGTTCCTTTCTTGATCTTACTCATCACGCTTACATCAGCCTTGCATTCTTTGCGGATTTCCACATTTCTCACACGATCATACATGGTTTTACCACACATACGCCTCAGGGATCTCATTTCTACAGCGTTCAGTCTACTTTCATCCTTCCTCTGCCAGTTCCATGCCTCACTGCCATACATCAGGGTAGGTACCAGTACTCCATTATGGACGGCCAGTTTCGCGTCTTTGGACAGTTTTTTGTTGCTGCCAACGGCGTTCAGTCCTCCATTAATAGAGTTACCTGGCAAACAATGAAACATGAAAATGTAGAAATTACAACAATGCTAGCCTTTAATTGAGTTTTTAACATTGTATTTTTTTTTTGCGAAATTTTCTATTTTGAGTTTTTTTAAATGTGAAATCACGATTTTTTATTTGCGAAATTTACGTACCCCTAGTTATGTCTGTCTGAAATCATTAAAAATCAAACCGAAATGTAGCTCTGAGACCGCATTTTAGGGGTGTAAAATGCAACGAACCAAAGATTTCTTGTCTTACCGGAACGAAATTGCAAAATTGCTAAAATTTTGGTAAAAAATTCTTTGCAGTTGTGATCGTTACGTTTTTATTTTTATGTATCTTGTTTTTTTCATATTTTTGTTTAAATTTATCAATATTATCTTCTTCTTCAATGATATACGATAATCTCTATTGAGACATTTCCGAGTAAAAATGAAATCCCTTCGATAGAATAAATACGCAAATATGCTCAAAAAATTATAAAAAACCTTTGGTTCTGGAATTTAACATGGATAGGTGAGAATTTTTTTAATAACACCTGCCTACTGATCCTATTCAAGTTGGGGAAACTTTGGAGAAATGAGCCGGTGCATTGGCCAACATATATATATTTTTTTTGTAGTAATGTGATGAAATCTTTTATTACGCGGTTTTGACCATTTTGTTTGTCTTCTCCATTCCCCACAAAATACGATCGTTGGCTATGCAAAAAGTGAAACGTAACCCCCCCAAGATAAATTATATCAACCAGATTTCGGCAGCTATTTACCGCTCGGTGTTGGTTTTTGAATCAGAACTTATATGCATTTATCTTTCATGTTCTCCATAAATAAGCAATATATTACGGAGAAAAACAAAATTTAGAACGCATAACCGGTACGATGAGAAACATTAAAAATGAAAACATTCAGGGCGTAACAGCTTGAACCCGAAGGATTTTTGACAGTAATTCTTGAGTATATTTCAAGTAAAAAATGTAGACGTCATTTTGCTGCCGACGATATTATTTAAAAAAAAATAAAAACACTAAATATATTTTTCCATCACACGTCACAACCAGTGGCGGCTCGTGACTTTTGGGTGTGCTTGACTCAGGAATCGGGCTGGTTAAAATTCTTTGGGTACCTACTTGCTGTTAAGCCTTATATATAAATAAAGTCGTAGCAATAACAAAAAGTGGAGGTTAAATTAAAAAGAATTATTGAATACTAGATTTTATCCGCGGCTTCGCTCGCATGGTATAAATGTTTTTATAAAAGGATAAAAAGTAGCCTATGTCATTTCCCAGTCCTCCAATTATCTCTGTTTAAAAAAATCACGTCGATCGGTCGCTCCATTTATATTATTATAGCGAGTTCCCGATATGCGTTGCAATCCCAATTAATAAAGAAATTGTTTCTCCCTGCGTGTCTTTTTCTATTCGTCCCTTCCCCTCTCGCTTTCCCACTCCGCCTTCCCTCTCCCCACTCCACTCGCCCGCTTCCCCGTCCTGCCAACCCCCCTTCCGTGTTCACCTCCCCCCTCCCGGGTTTCTCTCCCCCCCTCCCGTGAACCCCCCTCCCGAGTTCCCCTCCCCCCTCCAGAGTTCCCCTCCCCCCTCCCGCATTCCATTCATTCAATCCCGGTACATTTAGTTTTCAAACAGCTCCCGTGCCACCTATTGCATTTTTTTAATACAAATTTAATAATGCCAGAGCTCACCAGAAGGTATAGAAACGTTCGTGGGCTGCATGCATCAAATCCCCAAAGTAGATAAATAGATAGAAGATGGAAGATAGATAGATAGATTGTGTAGATTTAAAAATACAGATAATAATATCAAATGAACATGCAAGAGCAAGAGTCAAAAGAGACTGCAAAGTGAACATGCAAGAGCAAAAAAGTAAAAAAAGTAATAGGGACAGTTTTACTGTTTTGTGAAAAGCATCAAATAATATAGTTGCTAAACTGTGAGTGGTGCTGATCAGAATTGACATAGATTTAGATATGACCCTGTTGTTGACCAAGAGGATTTTTTTTGTTCGATGTCATTAAAGAGCCAATGGTCTTTAAAATATCTGGTTGCACCTAATGCAATGGGACAAAGTTTGTCTATACACCATCTGCTTTCTCCATTGTATATTCATCTCCGTGGCACAACAGCAATTGGCTGCTAGCCCAATAAGTGGGCCGGCCCATTCATAAGTTGAAACGAGATTGAAAAATCATCCACACAATTCAACTTGGCAATCAAATCAAGGACTCTTAATCAAAAGTAGATTTTCTATCTAAAATCAAATAGAAAGGTAAAGAACTATTTTTTGAAATTTTTGGTGTGTGGGCTTAAACGAAAATGTTTTAAATTTGAATTTCAACATTCAAGACTAGTCCAACAATCGAAAGTGCTATACCAGATTAAACTAGGTGAGATTTCTATGACTATTTAGAAATAGAAAGTAAAATAAAATTTCGACAAAAGATATCGAAAGTTATAAATCGATTTTTTACAGCTTTAGATTAAGTCAGAATTTCAAAAAAACATTATTTTTTTCAGAGATTAGGCTATTTGAATCCACATAGATACAAAATGGGCAATGTGTTTTCGCGAAAATCAGAAAGTACTTATATGGATGTGAGCAGTGTAAAAACTCATGAATTATTTTCAGATTATTGCTGAATTTTGGTAATAATACGGGATATGTTTCTTAAAAATATGGTGTTGAAATCTCTGCCATTTGAGAAAGTTTCATTCAGATTCTAGACGTTGCTTGAAATGGCTTTTAATTAACAAATTTGAATATCCGGGCTTTTTCAGTTATAGTTGTATAGTGTATATATAGTGGAACGCTTGTGCGATATCATTTGTCAACAAGCTTTTACGAATAAGTGACAAAATAATATTTTTATTTTTATTTTAACTTTATGAGTAAAACCTCAAATTGTAATATTTAATTAAACGAAGACAATATAAGCGAAAGTCAGTCGAAAATCTGATAACAGAAAAATCAGAAAAAGATATTGACACCACTGGGACTTGAACGCAGGAATACATAAAGATAGTTGCCAATAATATATGCGTTAAGAGAATGAAGATAGTGTGGGCGGTTCTTAGTCGAAGTATGATACAGTTAAAAATGACCGAATTGGATATCGGCACGGTGGCGCAGTGGTTAGCGCGTTTGCCCGGAAAGCAAGAGGTCCTGGGTTCAAGTCCCAGCGGTGTCAATATCTTTTTCTGATTTTTCTGTTCTCAGATTTTCGACTGACTTTCGCTTATATTGTCTTCGTTTAATTAAATATGACAAAGTAATAATTTAGTGGAACAGTATTAAAGAAGTAAAATTATGCATTACACATGCAAAAGAAAAATAAAATCTAACATTAATATTGATTAATAAGATATGTTGTTTTAGCCTTCTTGTAACTAAATTCCATGCAGTTGAACACATCCACTATTGAAATACAAAAATTTAATAAAAAAAACCCTCGACTCCGTACAGAAACAGGCAGTCCGTTTGATAGATTTTTAGATTTTGATTGGGAGTGCTGTCCTTGTTTTACCCGTTTTTTCAATGGAAGATGCACAGAAGAACAAGCGTCATCTTCGGCACCAGTGCATAGTCGGGAAACACGCCAAACACGCGCCCAACATATGTACACGGTCGACATTTGTCACATGAGAACGGGTCGTTTCTAGGACTCGTGTTTGGCTTTTGCGTTTCTTCCTTCCAACAGGGGTCATGGGTCACATTAACATGGGTCTCTTCAAGACCCATGTTAACTCCTTCCTCTCCTTAAAAATACCCTTCACACAGCATCTTCAAAGATGGTATAGTACCTGAGGGAAATTATTTTCTTAAGGGCCTCCTGTGTGGAGTTAATGTATAAAAAATTGGAGAAAGTATTGTCAACTGCATGCAATCTAGATACACGCATAAACATTGATCTGAGTAATGAAGCCTATCTTCTATCTTCTATATCTATATCTATATATATATAAATAAAAATGAATCGCCGAAATGTATGTACGCGCATAACTTCCGAACGACTGCACCAAATTGGATAATTCTTTTTAATTTATGTTCGTTATTGTCAGGACAAGGTTTGTATAAAGCTACTGGTGATCTCTGGCGTTATGAAATTTGTACTAAAAAAAATGCAGTATGTGGCACGCGAGCTGTTTGAAAACTGAATGTACCCGGACTGAATGTATGGAATGCGGGAGGGGGAGGGGAACTCGGGTAGGTGATTCGAGGAAGGGGGGGAGGGAAACCCGGGAGGGGAGGGTAACTCGGGAGGGGGATTCACAGGATGGGGAAGGGGGGAGTGGAGTGGGGAGAGGGAAGGTGGAGAAATCGGAGTGGGGACGCAAGGGGGGAGGGGACACGGGAGAGGAATGGAAGGTGAAAGGGGAACGGGACGAATGGGAAAGGACACGCAGAGAGAAACAATTTCTTTATTAAATGGCATAGCAACGCATGCCGGGAGCCAGCTAGTTATAAATAAATCTTTAATACGTCCTCTTTAATTCAACTTACACAACGATCAAATGACAATAATAGATTAATCATTTGTTTATCCAAAGCTAACACAAAAAATATCAGATTCAAGTCGAACTCGGAAAGTTTCAGAAGAGCAGCAGTTGTTCAACTCTGGAGTGAAACATCTGCCTCCAAAACTCTTGACAAATCGTCGCGTTACCGAAACTACACAACACCGTAGCCCCGGCGGGTTGTGTACCTCTGAAACAAAGTTTTGGATACGGACTCTAAAGATAAAATAATTCCAGGCAGCATCTGTTAATAATTCAGAAGTTAACACGTTAAGCAGGTGCTACAGGAATTAACAATTGGAACAAAAATGCGAGAGGAAAAGGTGGAAAACCGTGATAAGTTTCAATGAAAATAAAAAGTTTTTTGGCAAGAAATGTATTGAGAGCGCATTTACTTTTTACAATAATTACCGAGCTACCTTTCAATTAAAACCAAACTCGGAAATGAAATAAAATAATGATGGAAATAAGCTGCCAACAAGATTGCTTTAAAATGCAAACTGATCTGGATGCACTATCTGAATGGTCGTTGGCAAACAAATTAGATTTTAACACAAAGAAATGTGTCACAATGTCCTTCACTCGTTGTAAAAACATTATAATTTACGATTATAAAATAAAAGGCGAAACGTTATCACGTGTAAAATCCGTGAAAGATCTCGGTGTCGTCTTTGATCCCGAACTGACATTCTCTTGCCATATATCGCAGCTCTCTCAGTCTTGCTACAAACTTCTTGGATTCATCATCAGGACTTGTAAGCAATTTGATAACCAAGAAGCTATGCTAGCATTATTCGATGGCATACTGAGAAGCAAACTTGAGTACGCGAGCGATGTTTGGACACCGTACCACCAGAAGTACATTGATATGTTAGAGCAAATCCAGAAGAAATGCCTCAGGTATGTTTATATGCGGAAGCATGGAACCTATCCAAGGTTCATGCACCATATTGACTTACTTGAGGAAACTGATTCTGTGAGCCTAGAAACTAGAAGGAAAGCAAGTCTTGCTATTCTGTCTTTCAAAATTTGGAACAATTTCATCAATAGCCCATTTCTCTTGGGATGCTATGATTTATATGTACCAGACCACTACAGCCGAAGTCGACATCATGACTTATTTAAAGTATCGAACGGCAGATCAGACGTCTTGGCAAAGCATAGCATGACGAGGGGAGTGGTGCTGTTAAATGAAATTGCAAACCATTTGGATGTAAGTGACTGTTCTTTATATGCCTTAAAACATTATTGAAGATTCACTTGCCTAAATGCTGATAGGGTAACTAAATTGTACTGTAATTGGAATTATTCTGTTGTACAATAATAATAAAAAATAAAATAAAATAAAATAAACATTTCAGTTTAAAATTAACGTCAACGTCTTTTATAAGTTAACATTTTTTTGTGTTGATCAAAAATGGACCAATTTTTTTGTTTTCCTTCAACAAAAAAATCTCCAAAAATATCCAGAACTTTGGCGTTGCGGAAATCGCACTAATTTTGTTCTATGAAATTTCAAGATCAGAGCTCTTATTTTTACCAAATATGTCATTGGTCCTGCAGGATTTTTTTCCTCAGGTTTCCTGTGTGAAGATAATGAAAAACAAAACTAGACATGTCCCTGTCCACTCCTGATTTCGGAAACTCTTCGTAAAACCCGGGCTACGTCGGAGACTTTTGCTAGATGCAGTAATTGATGCTATTTTGAATTATAAATATAAAAATTACAAACAAAAGGACCGGAAACTTTGTAAATACGCATTTTTTTGAAATGTGAAAACCGTACAAGAGTCCTAACTGCCCGGAGCTGCGTCATCATAAATTGGGAGCGGTTTGAATTTTCATATATTCAAGAAAACAAATTTTATTTCAAACAGATGTTCTTAAAAAGCCATATGAAAACCGAATAAATATTTAAAAACGCGGGCGAAGTCAGGTGGTATTTGAGAGTGAACAATTTATTACAAAAAATCATAATCATACATCGATTTCTCATAACTTATCAGGTCTGGGTGATAAGTGATAAGAATTACTGATATAACCTTAAAACACCTGATTAAATGAATGTATTGTCGTTCAATACGCCTCTCCGTTAGATTATCTCACCATTAAGTTAAAATATATATTTTATTTTATTAAATACAGTAACCGTTCAATATTTAAATCAATAACAACACATTAGTGAAATCATTTCAATCTGGAGCTTTTAATCTTTCTTTTATTTTATGGCACTACTGCCTTAGCAGGATGACATATTATTTGTTCCACGTAATAGGCCATTTGCATGCATTTCATAACGACTTGGAAAAAATCGTGTGGATAGATCTTTTTACTAAGATTACGAAAATGTTACTAATTTTTTTTTAGAAATGTACAGTTTTTATTTTATTTTTAAATAAATAAATTCATTATTTGAGTTCGTGACGTAACTACATGAAAATGTCCCGTCTCCGAAAATGTTCCTATTAATTTTGTAAAATTCCACACTGAGTTTTTTTTGTATATAGCATTACTTTGATTTCAGGCGAATTTTTTGAATTTGACATTTAACGTTCACTAGATTTATTGTTTGTTCTCTGCGAATTTATCATTTGGTTTGACTTTGTGACAGATGTTATGAAGATAACCCCGTACATTTTAGATGTCGGTACGTGTTTTAGAGGTATAATTGTTATGGTGCTGATTTTAACAAAATCAAATTATATAATATTCTTATTATTATTATAATTTACAAGTAGGTACAAGCATTTTACATTGGATTTAGTAATATGGACGTTGTACATTATTATGATTTATGATCAATAAGATGGATCAAGGAAAAATATTTTTTTGAGATGAAATTTTTTTGGTATGCCTCGTTATTCTCCTGTGCCATTCGTGTGGAAAACGTTCTTTTTTTTAAATGATTTTCGGCTATGTAATTATCGTTTTTTTGCATCTATAAAATTATGTCCCATCTTTCCGGTTTATAAAAAATGGTCTGATTTTTCGGATTGAAATTTTTAAAAAATCACCAGCGTTTCAAAAATACGATTAAAAAAAAATAGAGAATGTCTTAGAATATTTGCCTAAACCGGAATTTTTTTTCAAATGATGATGGAAATGGCCTATTATTAAAAAAAAAACAGTACGAATCTCGAATCTCGAGTAATCTCGAGTAAAGAATTGACGTTTAAATTTAACATTTTGAATGTTTTTTTTAATTACAACTTCCATTTAGTATTCTTATTAATTGGTTGAACTGAAGATGGAAAGCAATTTAAGCTTTTTTGTACTGGCAATAAATCCTTGCCGAACTTCAACAAAATAAATGCGTTCAATTAAAATCTAAAATGTTCTCCGTTTGGCAATTTATTTTGTAAAAAGTATGGAAGGTTTTACGTTTTTTTTTATCTACAGCAAAAAAAGTAGAGTTATAACTAGACGAATCAATCCTGAGAGCAATAAATTATGCGTGTGTAGAAAATTTTATGTTCCTAAATATTTATTTTCAAAGAGGTTTTTTTAGCATGTCACCAAAAAGTGTACATATTAAATCTCTTTATTTTTTTTTTTTTTCATATTATACTTGAAACCGATAAAAAGGCAAGCCTTGATATTCACCAAAACAAATAATATCATTTGAAGTATTTATTATACCAAATAATATCATTTGAACTGTTAATTCGTGTGGAAATCCATTGTATTAGAATTTGAAATTAAAACACCTTTGTACATTCTCCCACTTATTCTTCCACTTATTCCACTTATACATAAATAATTGGAAGAAAGTACAAAAGTGTTTTCATTTCAAATAATATCATTTGAAGTATGTATTATACCAAATAATATCATTTGAAGTATTTA
This sequence comes from Limnephilus marmoratus, assembly GCA_917880885.1. Lineage (NCBI taxonomy): Eukaryota > Metazoa > Arthropoda > Insecta > Trichoptera > Limnephilidae > Limnephilus > Limnephilus marmoratus. Next base: position 16,078,501 of record OU862911.1, read on the forward strand.
TTATACCAAATAATATCATTTGAAGTACTTATTATACCAAATAATATCATTTGAAGTACTTATTATACCAAATAATATCACTTGAAGTATTTATTAAACCAAATAATATCGTTTGAAGTATTTATTATAAAAAATAATATCATTTGAAGGTTTTATTATACCAAATAGAATCAATTGAAGGGCAGAATGTTGTGATGTGTCAATAAAAAAAGTGTTTAAATTCAAAGGGCCAGGAACTTGATTTCGCAACTTACGTTATTTTATATGTTTAATAGCCAAACAATTATTAAAAGAACGGTTCCTTTCACAGAAATTCAACAGTTCATCATATTTTATAATTAAAATTCAAGTTCTGTGAAGGTTTTAATCAAGTTCTGTTATTATTTCATTATAGACAAGTTGATTTTCAGAGCTAAAATAAGACCGAAGTTGATTAGAAACTTCACAGAACTTGAAATATGGCTTTGACATTAGACGAATTGTTCAAATTCTGTGAAACGACTAGCCCTTAGAAACATGATTTTTTTTACATTGGCTCCACACAAGTGGCCCTAAGGAAAATAATTCCACTCCACAACATTCCCAAAGATGACACGGTTTATGTCATCTTTGGGGATGCTGTGTGGAGAGTATTTTTAGGGAAAGGAACTAGAGGAAGTTTTGGGAAGGAAAAAGATGAGGGGTGGGTAGGAATCTGGGGGTCAGGGTGTCCAGGAGTGACGGAGAAATGAATCCATTTTTCCACTGAGGTGCAAGGCAATATTCCGAGAGAGTCCTACTGGATAGGTTAAAATATCTGCCTCAATCAGTGTCTCCCGATCCGGCCTCCACGCTGTTAGCGGGTAGACGCATCCGCCGCCAAGATTTGGACAAACCTGACCTCACGAACCCAGCTAAGTCACCAAACATAGCGAACCACTTGGAGTGACCTATGGCGGAGGTGTTGGTTATCCAATAAATAGTTACCGGGGCGACGTTACCCATAATCCCAAATTCAAAAAAAAATGATTATATCATCAACCAATTAAGTTCCATTGATTATATATAGATATACACAAACAATTTTATATATGATATGATTTTAGATTTTCACGGCCAAAAGTATTTTTGTTATTTGTTTTTGGGGTGTTATGCCAATTTGCGCTACCTCCTCCTTTAGCCAACGTTTCGGACAAGCGTTACAGTGTCCATCATCAGGGCAAATTTGTCACACATGGCATAACATCACAACGCGGCATAACACCCCAAAAACAAATTAAAAAAAAATTATATACTGTCACTCACCGACATTCGGGTGATGTATTTACTAAAACGTAAAAAAAAATAAAAATAAAATTCGTATTATGATTTCGGTGAAGATCAACGTACATATCTACTCTATTCGGTTGAATTGGTTACGCACCTTTTTGAATTACAGACATTGAATCTATAGAATCCATTGGAATTATCAGGTAACGAATTCGGATTTTAATTAACGCTATAAATCCGTTCTTTATTTCTTTATGGTGCGAATATTTGAATGTGCCTTCCCTGCCAAAATAAAGCAGCATCCACACAATGCAAACGTAGGAATCCCTAATTTGCTTTGTTGTTTTTTATTCTGCTAATTACGTTCTGGGTCCAAAAACCGCCAACACTGATAAATTATTGTCACGTTCCTTTATGGTAATTTCGTACCCTAGCCCAAAAAGCAGAAAAGTCGACCCGAATTTATGCGAGTTTTAATTGGGAACAAAAGAATCCGGAATCAGAACCCTTGAAATGAGATTAGTCACTTTTTTACGGTTAGTTAAAGATCATTGTCAGGATAATTAAAAAGAAAAAATAATAACTGTGTACTCAGTATCGGAGATAGAAAAAATTATTTTTTTTATTGTTCTTTTTTTATATCGTCAAATCGCAAATAATTTCCTCATTTTCTCGTGCCCTGTCCGTTCAACGGACGTTGGCTATGTGCACTTTGTTTACTGGGGCCCAGAACAGCTCTACAGTAGACAGGCAAAACCACTATTTCAGGGTATTCAGCAATGATGTTCTCCTTCTTCCAGGGCTTCGACATCCGGCAATCTTTCCCTGCATTATGAGATGCAAGATCTCAAATTTCTCAGGATGTCTGACTTGTTTTTATTTATTCATACAAACCATAAAATCTGCATTCGTAACTATGTACATCCAGCTTATTTTGAGTATTCTTCTTCAGATCCACATCTCGAATGTATTAAGTCGCCTTATGAGTTCTTTAATAAGGGTCCATGCTTCAGTTCCATAAAATAATTCCGAAAACACGTAGCATCTGACCATTCGCATTTGTAACCCATGGTTGAGATCATGACTGCAGAACTGCTTTTTCATGCGGATAAAGGTTGCACGAGCTTGCTCAATGCGGCATTTTATTTCATCCGAAGGATCCCATCTTTAATTTAAATTGGAGCCCAAGTATTCAAAACTTTGTACCTTTTCTAGTTTCGTTCCAGCAATATAAATATTTTCATTCAAGTCAACTGCGTTTTTTTGCTTAGAGCTTATATGTATTTTGTTTTTGTATTGTATTCAGTTATAACCGAAAATTCTCACAAGTCTTCACTACTTTATTCAGCAGAAGTTGCAGATCAACAACGTTACTTGTTAAAAGTATCGTATCATCTACATAACGCAGTTCTTTCAGAAACTTAAGTTCATGTGCATAAATATTTTTATTTATTTTTTACAATGGCATCTAGGGTAGTGCACGAGCAATATAGTTACTTTCTCCATTGCATTCTCTAGGAACAGTAGACTACTTTGTCGCTGATTACTCCAAGTTTGATTATCTAATTTTTCTGTGTAAATAATACTCGTATGTCCCTTTTGATTACACCACAAAAAAATCGTTTATCTGTAACGATGTTAATTAAATCCATTAATTCTTGAATCTAAAAACGAACTGTTCCATTGTGTATCTTTCTCGCTTGCAACAAAAGACGATGTTAACTTCATGTTAAATACATTTCGAACAAAATTAGGATTTAAAATATGGTATGTAAACGAACATGTGAAAAAAACATACAGCAAAAAGATCACACTTTCTGACGAGTGTAATAACTTTCCATATTTCATACATCTAATAAGTCATCGTCTTTTCTCTGAAAGACCAATGTTCATAGTGTCCGTAATGCAATTATACAAACTAAAAAAAAATATTGAATAAAAATGTTCAACATACTTAATTTAATCATTTTCATTTTTAAAAAATCAACATGTTTCGTAAGCTATTCATGCTTTATCAGTGTTAACATAAAAGTTTTAAATTGGGCACCTTGGTTTTTTAAACAATGAAAGTGGTTAAATAAGTATTTTATTAATTTTGAATTAAAATGGTTCCACAAAATAAGTTTGCTGTAAATACAGAAATAAAAGGAATAAAAATATTGTTCTGGTGGTGTTCTGAGAAAATAATACAGGTCAGTATAGTACCGATTAACGGTACGACAAATCATCTAATTCTGGTAAAATTGAGTGTTTGCTGGTATTAATACTCAAAAGAACAATTTGCCGCCAACAAAAGAAAATCCAAACGAATTCTCAGGAAATATCGCGAGTAATTTGCAGGCTATTTGAGTAATGTGCTGGAATCTTGTAAGGCTTCGCGCAATGGATTTGAAAATTCTATCTCGTAATAATTTTTTTCCTTATTCCCAGAGGAGAAATGTTCACGCAATATGAGCTTCATTGGAGCTGAGGATTATATGGGATAAAAAAATTGTTCATCGAACTTTATAAAACTACTGCTACCGTACTCCCCCGGCTTCATCCGATTTTCAAAACTATTTTTTTTGTGATAAATTATTTTTATTACCTGATTACTATTTTGAGATTAACTATCATTATTATTTTGATTACTACTTTATGATTAATTATCAATATCGCTAAATATACTGTCTACCAATATAGTGTCTGATATCATTTGTGACGATTCTAGACGTACACTAGTGCGCAAATATCTCCCAATTTTTTCACAAAATTTCGACGGATTTTTGTTTTCAATGCATTTAATAAATAATTTCTCTCATCAAAAAACATCTGACATAACAACCAATGTTAACAAGTTGGTTAGTAATAGGAGAACACATGTATATTATGTATTTACAAGTGTGTGTGTACACATATAGTGTGCATACTGCATATATTGTGCACACCTATGCATATATTTGATTTTAATCCTCCTTGTTTCGTTCAACAAATCAACAAACCTTAATGTTTGTTTATGAATATTTGTACATATTTGCTAATATTAGGTCCTTACATATGAAATTGGCGTTTTGTATGGGAGGAACATAAAGTCGATTTTTTTTTAAATATAATATATTTATTTAATCAAAGTATGTACCATTGCTATATATGCACTTTAGCCATCTCATATGTAGTTCATCGATCTCTTTACTATAAAAACCATTCGGACGGGAATCAATAAAATCTTTGAAGGCGGTTTGGATTGCCCCATCAGAGTTGATTTTTTTCCCTTGCAAGAAGTTATCCAAATTTCAAAAAAAATGGTAATCTATTGGGACAAGGTCCGGAAAGTACGGTGGATGTCTTAGACATTCCGATTGAAGCTCTTCTAATTTGGTAGCCGTCTGTTGTGCAGTATGTTGCCAGTACGGCAAAATGCCAATTTCATATGTAAGGACCTAATATTTAATTTTGATCCTCCTTTTTGATTGAGATGAACGGTGTGCTCATTTATAATCGGAATCAATGTTATAACCACAGTGAAAATGTAAATTACTCCAATAATTATGTGGTGAATTTTAAATTAAATAAATAAATAAAAAAATATACTGTTTTATGGTTATTTCCTTTTGGGGTATTATGCCGTGTTGCGCTACCTCCTCCTTTAGCCAACGTTTCGGACAGCGTTACAGTGTCCATCATCAGGGCAGATGTGTAAATGTTAGAGATGAAATGTGTGCTTAAGTACTTCGAAGCAATACCGTGTTGCCAGCACCAATCCACTACGGGCTGGCATTACAGTATACTTCAAGATGGTTTTTTGCATTTAGCTTTGGTGTAGCCGTCAATTACCGGATACCAAGAACTATTGAGCTTAGCTCCGTCGTCTCTATTAATGTTAATAGGATTTTTATGAATTTCAATTACCTCTGTAATTAAGCGTGCTCTATAGTTTTTGGGTCTTCCAAGGACTTCAGGAACAAATCCGAAGTAATGGCGGGTTTCAATTAAATGCTCGGCGATTGCCGATTTGTCAGGATAAAAAGATACCTGTGGAATCTATCGTATGTGGTGTAGAGACAGCACTACATTCAATGATGAAGTCCATAAAATGTCAGAGACCCAAGCAGAAGATATACGACAAGAGACTTGCCATATTTTGAAAAGGGCCAAAATACTCCGCCCAAACATTACAAAAGGAGAGTTTGTGGCCTTAAAAGAATTGCGCGCCAATGAGGAAATCTTAGTTCTGCCTGCCGACAAAGGTAATGCCACTGTGGTGATTAATACGGTAGACTACATCAAAAAGATGGAAGACCTCCTGTGCGATGCCGGCACTTACAAGAAGATTAAAAACAACCCCACCAATAAGATTGACTTGAAGACAAGAGAGCTAGTTAAAGCTTCCAGTATTAGGAAAGAGGATCGATCTGGGCTTTTCGTAAAAGCCTCCAGAACTCCTGCCCTATACGGTCTTCCAAAAATTCACAAAAAGGATATACCAATGAGACCGATTGTCAGTGCTATTGGTGCACCTACTTACAAACTGTCCCAATACCTATCTAGACTACTGCATATGCAAACTGGAAAAACTGAATCGTGGATTAAGGATTCCACACATCTGATCAGTAAACTTAAGAAGGTTAAGACTGATGAAAGGGATATTCTTGTCAGTTTTGACGTAGTTTCTCTTTTTACGAATGTGCCTCTAGAAGACTCCATGACAATGCTCAGGGAGATATATGAGGAAGACATTTGCAAACTTTTTGAACACTGTCTCAAAACAGGATGTTTTGCATTTCAGGGTGAGCTTTTTGAGCAAGTGGAAGGAGTTGCGATGGGCAGTCCGTTGTCGCCAGCTCTAGCTAACTTCTTTATGGAGAAGTTTAAAGAAGTGGCACTTGACACAGCTTCGGCTGTTCCAAAGGTATGGTGGCGTTATGTCGATGATGTTTTCGCCATTTGGCCTCATGGAATAGAGAAACTGAACGAATTCCTAGACAATCTTAACTCAATTCACAGTAAAATTAAGTTCACAATGGAGTTGGAAAATAACCACAAAATCCTGCCTTTTTTAGATGTGGAAGTGATGCGAAAAGAAGATGGTAGCCTAGGACACACAGTGTATAGGAAACCAACTCATACGAATCGGTATCTACATGCTGATTCGCATCACCACCCAGCGCAGAAGGGAGGACTTATCCATACGCTGGTAACCCGAGCGACCAGAATATGTGAAGAAACAAAAATCGGAGCGGAACTTACTAAGCTCGGTTACCGAGCGTAACGGTTACCCGGCAAGGCAGACAAGGCAAATAATAAGAGCCAAATCTACACCAAATGAAGACAGAATTGAACAAGAGTCTAAAGGCTGTGCCTTCCTACCTTATGTTCACAATGTGACAGACAGAATTGCCAGACTGTTCTATTAGCTGTTCTACTAGCATGTAAACTTGGCCACCCTGACAAATCGGCAATCGCCGAGCATTTAATTGAAACCGGCCATTACTTCGGATTTGTTCCTGAAGTCCTGGGAAGACCCAAAACCTATAGAGCACGCTTAACCCTCCGCCCGTCGCGCCTTTTTTGTAACGCGAGGTGTCGCGTGGGGTCGCTTAGGACCCCAAAAATAAATATGATTTAATTGTTGTTGTAGCATACATTTTATATGTTATTTTAACTGATTACAGTCAGGTGATAATGATTGCTTTGAAATAAAAAGAAATGTTAAAAATTAGTTATTTATTTTCAATGCAAGAGCTTAAAAATCAACAAGGAACATTTTTTTGAAATTTTGAATCATATTTTTTAATAGAAAACTTAAAAAAAAAAACTCACCAATTTCCATCAAACTTATAACTATTTGAGGTTGATATAGACTTATTATTATTACAACAACAAAAAAATCAAGAAAATACAATAAAAAAAACATATAAACTTGATTTTTCATGGTATTTTGTTGATTTTTTTAGCCTCACGCCGAAACACAAGTCTGTATCTCACATAGGGCTGCCACCTTTCAAAAACAGTAGACCCGGAGATTTTAGAAAAATAGTTTTTTTTATTATAATAAAACTTATTTTCAAATTAATTAAATAAAATACTTAGTTTTTACCTACCACTTTTATTGTTTATAAAAACCGACAAGTTTCGTGAGCAACGCTCACTTCTTCAGGGTTTTATTAATACCTACTAATTTTGAAAATAGATATAGATAATGGTATCAATGGAAAAATAAAAGATATAGACAATGTTTTTATAAACAATAAAAGTGGTATAAAATCTAAGTATTTTAATTTGATTAAAATGGTGCCACAAAATAAGTTTGCTGTGTTAGAAGAAAAAACTTTTTTTGTATGAATTATTTAATTAAGGCAAAATATCATGGTAAATTAACATTTGAAATGTTTTTTTTTTTAAATATAAATGACCTAGCTAGTGCTAGTCTGACGGACCAGCTTGACACTTAAAACTATATTTTTCATTTTGAAGGGATTGTTTAAGCATTTTTATGCTATCGACTGAAGCGCGATAGGGATAGGAAATACGCTCCCCGCCCGCCCCCGCTCCCTGCCTGCTAATCCCAACTCGCTCGGCGCCCGCCGACTCACCGCACGCAGTTAGACACAATTATACATTTGTCTTGTCTTTTTCGTTTCGTTTGTCGCTTCGCTGCCACCGCCCGGTTTGACCCGGAGATATCGATGTTAAACCCGGAGCCCGGAGCCCGGACATGCACCATGCAAACCCGGAGACTCCGGGTCAAACCCGGAGAGGTGGCAGCCCTAATCTCACATCGCACATGCGCAAACTAAATTTTCTCGGCGCTTGCGTCAAGTATAGTCCTTTTTAGGAAGCTACCTAAAGTAAGAAATCAGTGGGAACATTTAAAATGAACATAATTAGCATTTCTGTAAAACCTGTTCTTTTAAAGACCCCACGCGACGGGTCGAGGGTTAATTACAGAGGCAATTGAAATTCATAAAAATCCTATTAACATTAATAGAGACGACGGAGCTAAGCTCAATAGTTCTTGGTATCTGATAATTGACGGCTACACCAAAGCTAAATGCAAAAAACCATCTTGAAGTATACTATAATGCCAGCCCGCAGTGGATTGGTGCTGGCAACACGGTATTGCTTCGAAGTACTTAAGCACACATTTCATCTCTAACATTTGCACATCTGCCCTGATGATGGACACTGTAACGCTGTCCGAAACGTTGGCTAAAGGAGGAGGTAGCGCAACACGGCATAATACCCCAAAAGGAAATAACCATAAAATTTTTGGCCGTGAAAATCTAAAATCATATCCAAAAAAATATACTGCTTACATATATATAGTAGTAAGGTAGTAAGTAAGTAGAAAGGTGTACTATGTATTATAAGTTCATACTTCTAAAAACATAACTTCATTTTTTTATATTGTAAGTCTTATTGTAATTCCTCCAACTTTTTATCAGGATTACAGCGTATCATATCTCATACACTGTAAATCTGAATATAATGTACGCTACCAGGTTATTTTTCTATTTTTTTTTGTTTGTTATGTAATGTATAATATGAACTAAACCTGTCAATTTGTCTGTCCTGGAACGGGAAACTTTCCTAGTTGGACAGGCAAAGTTTCCTAATATGTAATTTGTACTTTCTTTTGTATCTATCTATAGTAAATAAATAAAATAGAAATTAATATATCGATAACAAAGACTCCACTTCTGCATTTGACAACAACTTGGAAATCGAAATCGTAAACCTAAGTATTTTATATTTGTACGTGGTAGATTCCTCCAAAAATTGTTCATTTTCTCTCGAAAAGAAAACTCCTTTTATTATTTAGAATTATCTAGAAATGAAATTGGTTTATCTTAAATTTAAAAAAAAAAATTAACAGATTAAATAAACGTTCCTTATTAACTAGGCACCCGACATCCATTCGATCCTTCACAGCTTTGTATTGTACCTATCGAGTAAATAAAACACACATTTCCCCCATTAGCTCTTCTTGTACCTGAAAATTAAACGCGTGCGCAATAAACCCGAGTTGATTAATGTTTACGACAAATCTTTTTATTGCACGTAAAAACAGTTGAGCTTTTAAAAAATGACACAATTTTCATCACGGAACGGCTAACAAACAGTCTGGCAAATTGCGTTATCTTTCTCCCGGCTAACATCCTACAGAATGAAATATCATGCCTTATGTAAAAACTCGTATTTTATGTAAGTTTTTATAATATATTTGGGTAAGCGCGTTAGAATGGCAGAACGTACGTAAATTAGTTTGTGTACGCCGATAATCCACCTCGCCGAAGGCAAGGCAAGAGCTCCTTTTTTGCTAGTTGTAAAAAAACTTTTATTTCAGGCACCTGAATTTTTTAAGCCGATGGGAAAAGTTTGTGACTGTTACAAATACGTATTATAATATTAAATTTAAGGAAAACGACATGCTGGTGGAAAATAATATTTTAGGAAAAGATCATTCATGAATATTTCAGGCACGAGTAGAAGTATTTCTATAAAATGTGACAAAGATGTTCTAGGGAAGATATTAACATCAATGCCAAGTTTGGATAACTTTATAACTTCTCAGAAACGTTCTTGTTATATTTTTGTATGGCACATTTTTAGTGCCTATGACAATGATTAAAAAAACAGCCATTGCTTTGGCTGCAATCATACATCGATGGCTACAATATTATTCTTCCAAAGAGATTTTTGGTAATAAAAGGAAACTCTCGAAGTTTTTAAAAACCGACTATCACTACCAGGCTTCGTAAGACTTTATATGAAATTTATGAATATTTCAATGAAATATCCGATATATAAATATTCATTAAAAAAATCACCCCAAGATCGCTCGACCAAGTCGTTATTTTCCGTTGGTTGCTTTATGGAAATGGTATTTTAAATAAATAAATTGTCTTAGTTCAGCGATAAATTGGTTTGAATATAGTTATAACACATAAAGGCTCTTTTAGTTGCATTAACCAACTTGAACATAATTTGCTTTTGGTTAAAAATTTAAAAAATCAGAGTGTGTGATTCACACGCGGTAAAAGTGAAACTAGTACGTCGATGGCTGACGCTTTCTTTTCTTTTGCTTGTTTTTTTTAAGTGGTTTGATGATTGGACATAGATTTCACAAAATAAAAATGTTTTTTTTTTGGTTTAGTAGGATTTGAACCCCCGTTCCCTTTACACCTGTCTATCTGACCGCTGAGACTTCTCAGGCACCTTGCCAACTACGCTATGAAAGGAACGCGCTGAGGTGCGAATTTACCGCGTTATATTAGAACCGAGTATTTGTGTGGAACTGAATTGTGACGCATTTCCGTTTTACCCGAATTTCAAGTCACTAACGGCGCTAAAGAAAATTCACTTCAAAAAATGTATTCACTACACGGAGACTATACATGGCACATCCTTCTAAACTTTCAGAATTCGTGCCGTTATTGATCTAATGGTTATTGAAGCCTTTCACGAAGACGTTACTACATGTTCTCTTCTCTGATTTCTGAAGAAAATAAGATTCAAATTTAAATTAGGCGTCGTTAAATTCTTTACCTCTCAAAAGATTGGCGTGTATTGGTTTGAAGTTAAAGAGAGAGGAATAATATAGACACACAGGAATAATATAAGTACACCATAAACTAATTTAAATACCAACATGAAACGTATTTGTCAAAACGTACATGGAATAAATTTTGTTTATTCAATTTTGAAAGGACTTTACCTTGTTTGTTTCTCAAGGCATCCCTTCCACTAAGTGTTTCATATTTCGTATTGCCTTCAAAGTAAATATTACGTAGTCCTTTTGTAGATGGAGAAGAAAGGCTGTCCCTTGTAATTGATGGGCTGTTTTGTGTTTCGCCCGGGGGAAATATGTGAGAGACTGAAATAAAGGTTAGGAGATCACTTCTAAGTATATACTTACGAAAATTGATTGCTTCTCTTCATCTTAGGAGAGTTATCTCAAATCATCTCTTAGCTTTTTTGAAAAATAAACATGATATTTGACGGAATCTTACCAATGTATTAGTATACATTATAATAAAACCAATATGAAACTTGATTTCAGCTTGTTAAAGCCATCTTCAGACTGGTAAAAATTATTCTTAACCTACGGTTTTTGTACATAACTTATGGTGGAGGGGTGGTCTACGAGGATTTTAATCAATTATTATAATCACATTTATTACTAAGTCGTCTTTGACTGTCGAATTTCTAATTATTTTGGTTATTCCCAGTAGGCGTAATTATCTCGGGTTTGTAGCTCACTTTGCTATTGTTCGGGGAAAACCTTACAAGTAATATGAATTATTAATGACCTAAAATTATTATTGTCGAATCGTAATTATATTTATGATGATACGGAATTTTTGTTTGATTTTTGAAGGGACACATGTTTTCAAGTTTCATATTTGTTTTATTATAATATATTGTAATTGAATTCCACCTGACTGTCAGTATCTTAAATAGAAATATTAATGTATTGTTAAATCGGTGTAAAATTTATTCTGTTTTAACTTTTCGCATTATTTTACCGTTTTTATTTGTGTATGTCATTTTACTACTTAGCAAATAATCCCAAAGGTTATTTTCAAAAGAAAACGGATGTAAATGAATGACACTAGTAGTACTGTGAACAGTAGACCTCGCGTCCATAAACGTATTGACGATAGTTTCTTCGTTACAAAAACACAAATATAAGATACACCTACATAAATATAACATGTTAATAATGCTCTGCGAAGATGTGGTCACTATTAGTTCTGTGGGGTACTTCTTATTAACGGTAGGTCTTTGATACAAACTAGTTTATTATGAGTTTAAAATAATTATACTACAAGTCACACGACCCGTCTATATCAGCGGTTAATTGAATCTGAGCGGTAGGCTGACAAAAACCACTATCAACGGCCACCACCTACCCCAGCACCCTTGTCGGCAACGATAGAAGCACCTTCCCTGCTGGCATCTATCGGCATCTGATAGAAGCTCTTTCCATACATTACAGATTCTAGCTCGAATCCAGAACCTCTTGTCTTACTGGGACAAACGCCATACCACCAATTGGATCATTGCCACCTCTTGTTTGAATGCCATATTTATCAATATCATATTTCAGATTTTAGAATTAACAACATTATCTCCGACTCATTTTTTATTTTTTTCTGTGTCCTGTTATCTTTCATATTTTCGTTTTGCTTATTAGTGTAATTTTCTTCTTCAGTGATATGTTACATTGATGAGAATAATCTTCAAAGGGTTGGCTAATAAAAATTGCTAAATATTTTAAAGAAATAAAAATGAATTGACATTTAAAAAAAATGCATTTCGGTTAGTTTGCAGTAGGAATTTTAATTCAAAAGAAACTTGTATGTCAGATTTCGCTTTTTAGTAAGTGATTTGGAGTGAACCTTTTTCAAGTTCCTTATAAAAAAAGCTCTTGTTTGATGTTTATACGCCCAGAAGACACTGTCACCGTGATTAAAGCAATTTCAGTTACAACGTTAAGGAAGTGCGAGAAATGCGAGAAATCTGAGAAATGCGAAAAATTTCTGGAATTGCGAGGGAGCGAAAAAAATCCATTTCTAACATCACAGTCTATAAGAATCCGTGTAGCTTTTCCATTTTGCGAAGCATAGGATCAACCCTTGCCGCCAGCTCTTTCTGTCACTCAAGCGGTAATCAGCACAAGACTTCAAAGGTTTCTGGTAAAAGCTCTCCGCTTTGAACCCAAAGCTCCATAAAGGAGTGCTGTTGGAATAGTGTGCGCTCTGCTGGAATCGATATAGTATTCAATTATGACGAATATCCACTGAAAAGGCAGTCCGGAATTTAGAATTATTTTGAAAAATATATACGTTTTCCAGTTAGGATAAAAAATGTTTTCAAAGTTTTGCGTTTGTGGTTCGAAATATACATTCACCAAAATATACCAACGGGAGATACGTGGAAATCCTTCCAACGTAGAGTTTTTTTTTGCGATTTTATATTTATGTAAAGAACAAATAATTGATATTTTTGTGCGCTGACGGCCTCCGTGATCGAGAGGTAAGGCTCTTGACCACAATCCCAAGGTTACTGGATCGAATGCCGGCGTGCGCAAATCAATTTTATTTGATAAATTTGTATTATTTCACAATTAATTCATTTAAAATAATAAATAGTAAATTTGCGGCACTTTCCAGAGTGGAAGATACTCTCAGTATCGTCCTGGTGTAATACCACTGTTCAGAATTGAAACTTGTGTTTGGTGACCAGATCTGAATAGCCAGGTATTTCCCCACCTCCCATTCTCCCATCTCCTTCCTCTCCCCGCTAACTTCAGCCTCACGACTTACCCCAATTGGGGATGCCATAGTCTCACTTGATCCAGATGGGAGCAGCTGGGACTCTTGTGAGGTGCTCACATAAAAAAAGTCTATTGGATTAATTATTATAACAATCTCCCATCGAAGGAAATCAATTTTCTCTCTTACCATGCAGATACATAGCGATCGATGCGTTTGTAACAAAGCATATTTCAGAATATTCCACACAAACGTGTAGATACATCAAGGATTTAACATAACTATTTTTTTTTATTAATGTTATATTATGTGCAGAGATTTAAATACTTGCATAAAATATGTAGCTAATTTCGTACAAAATATATAATTAGATTTCTTTTCCCGAGTTGCATATTTACGTAAGTCCATATTTTGAAAAAATGAGTTTAATGTGATTTATAAAAAAACTATCAATAAACATGTTAAAGATTTAAATTATTTTTAAAAGGATGCAGCAACTACCTCTACCTTTGTAGAATAATGATGCAAATCCGCGATTTTTAAACGTTTGAAATCGTTCTTTATAAACGAACGCGTGTAATAATTTATTTATTACACCCGTTCGTTTCTATGGACAGAACGCGTGTAATAAAGAACTCCAGTGAAAAATATACTGGCTTTAAAAAAATATGTTCATGTAGACTAACGCTGATTCTGAACATATAAGTTTTATTTAATAATATTAAACACAGAGTTTTTAAAACATTTTTAAAAAGTCCAATTTTAATCGGGTCGTAAAAACACGTCTTCAAGGTGACGTCACCGTAAAGTCATTGTATGGGAATGTATGATACGACACAAGCCTTCGTATTAATTTATTCGTTTATTTACATACTGTTTGTATAGATTTAGTTGTTTTGTTTATTGAAACATTATTTAGGCCTAAATAATGTTTAAAAAATAAAGGTATCTCTTGTATTAGTTTATCTCTATTATTGAAATATTCAGAAACTACTGCACAAAAAAAAATGATAATGCTATTTCTAGGGAGAATACTTCGAATAACGGAATTCAAAATGGCGGCAGTAGATCAGCTCGATCCTATACTAATTTTTCAGAAGTGATGACGTCACACGATTCGTTTTCGGGGGGTCTTGAAAAATTAAAACTTTGACATTTATTTTAACTATTAAAACTAACCCTAAAAATAAAAATAAATATTCAGTTATTTAAGTTAGAAGGTCATTATTCATTGAAAAAAAAATTGGAATGGAGTTCTCTATTATACACAGCAGAGCCCCGGAATGGTCCTAAGTTCAATTCCTAGTGGTGACCGAAAATTTTTTGGATTTTTGTGTTTCAAATTTTCGTTTGAGGATCGCTAATATTGTCTTCAATGATTAATTACACATTTAATTTTAAAATATTTGTCTTTTTTTAGATTCATTTTATTTTGAAGTATAACAAATAAAATATCAGTATTACAAATTATTACTAATAGTTTTAATAAACGGCTGTCATTTCATAAAGTCATGTTGTATGACAACGACGTTTTTCCATGCATTAAAAAATCTCATATTGCAACTCGTCAATTTCATGGAGCGTACAGCCAAAATCCACAAAAAATTGTAAAAAATAGACAAAACATCAGTATTCGACTCACATTCGTTTGATAAAAAAAAATCTCATAGAGTGTTGAAATGATGATTTCGATGGCCTATTTTTATACGGAGGCAAATAAAAAAAATGTCGATTTTAAATCAGTGATGCAGTTTTTTACGAATTATTGTGCTCTGCTCCTGTTTCAATAGAAGTATAACACAAACATTGTCTTTTTATGTCAGTTCCGCACAAGCATCCCAACTGCTCCCGCCTGGAGCCAGTGAGGCTATGACATCCCAAAATGGGGTATGTTGTGAGGCTGAAGGTAGTGGGGAGGAGAAGTAGATGGGAAGAGGAAGATGAAGGAATATCTGGCTATTTAGTTCTGGTCACCAAACACAGCTAAAGCCATTTAAAGCAACATTTCAATTCTGGATGGTGGTCTAAAACCTGGGCGATTCTGAGAGTGTCTTCCACTCTGGAACTCTCCGCAAATATACTATGTATTATTTAAAGTTAATTAATTGGGAAATAAAATAAAATAATCAATTGTTTTTGCGCAGGCCGGGGTTTGAACCCTCAAACTACGGATCGCTAATCGAGAGCCTTACCCCTTGACCATGGAGGTCAGTATGTTGACAGGGAAATTGTACATCGTACAGAAACAAACATTTACGAAAATAAGTTGAAATAGTCTTAGGTAATCATGTATTTTTATTAAAATATTAGAGAGTCACAAGTACGCAGTGATATAAGATTATTTTTTTACGTTAGCTCCACACAGGAGACTCTGAGAAGAATAATTTCCCTTGGGGCCTATGTCATCTGAAGGGATGCTGTAAAGAAGGTTATTTAAGGAAAAGAAGAAGATAAGGTTCTGCGAAAAAAATAGGTATGAGGGGTGGGTAGGAATCTGAGGGTCAGTGTGTCCAGGAGTGACGGAAGTACGAATTCATCCCTTGGCAATGGATCGAGGGATTCTGGCTGGAGCTCAAAAGACTTACGGGTCTCTCTCGATCCGGCCCGCTGTACAGCAGGTTGGCAGACACATCGGCCGCCATGACCTTGACAAACCTCATCCCATGATCCAGGGTATTCCTGCTAAGCACCAAACGTACCATTTTTTTTTTAAATTTTTATATGAATACCGCACAACAGTCCCAACTGCTCCCGTCTGAAGCCAGTGAGATTACGGCATCCCCAAATGTGAGGCTGAAGATAGTGGGGAGGGGAAGGAGATAGGGAAGAGGAAGGTGGGGAAGTACCTGTCTATTCAGATCTGGTCACCAAACACGACTAATGCCATTTCAAACAACGTTTCAATTCTGAATGGTGGTCTTACACCAGGGCGATACTGAGAGTATCTTCCACTCTGGAACGTGCCGCAAATATACTATAGGTGTATTATTTTAAATGAGTAAATCGTGAAATAATTCAAATTAATCAAATTAAATTTATTGCCACGCCGGGATTCGATCCCGCGACCTTAGGTGTGCGAGTCAAGAGCCTTACTAGCGAACCACTTGGAGTGAACAATAGCAGAGGCGTTGGTTATCTAATAAATGTTGGCGGTACCCATACCCGCCTCTCTAAAAACCCTTTAATTATGACGTTTTGTGCCAATTGTCAATTCAAAGCTTTAAAAAACTAACGCTTTTATTCTGAATCAGTGATTTTATATAGAAATACAATATAATCACTCACTAAAAAGAAACAGGCTATCGATTTCTTGAATAGCTTTTCGGTAGATTTTATAACAGATTTTTTTTTAACTTGATGATTTAAGCAATTAAGTAATTTAATTAATAAGGAAACTCGACATAAATTTAATTTCCGGTCATAGAATCTTTATCTAAAATTCCAAGCATTGAAATCACAGCAGTTCATTTCCGGATCCATTGTTTTTCCGCCGCCTATCAGCGGATGCACAATGCACAGTGCTTGCTAAGGTTACGGGATGCACTCAAATTGAAATGCATATAATGGCTGGTTTAACAACCCCGGGGCCTCTGCACAGCGAGGAAATGCTTTGTAAGCCGTTTAAATTGCATAGCTTGCATCGCTGCTTCACGGTTATCAAACATTTTAGACCGGAATCTCCCGGACCCTTTCTGATTGATCGATTGTTTGATTTTTCACGTTTTTATTCCATTGGGAATATCAAATAACTACCTTGCGAAAATTAACTGGATCTCTCGGAATGGACTAGGCGAAATTAGTAAATTCTTTTTGTCATATTTGTTTTTTACGATCAACAGTTTTTAATCACCGATTTATTCGAGTTTCATGACTTTCTCTTTTCTTATTGAAAACTGGATTTTACATTTGTCACATTCATATTATTTTTGTAAAATTAAAACTTTCTTGTTATAGACCTAGGACTCTAGATGGGGGTTTTAATGTATAGCATGAAAATGTCAGGCGCATGGCTGCACAAGGTATATATTTTCGCAATCAATTCCAACCAGTATATTTTTTCCGCACACTTCTCGGAAGATCGAATACAACTCACCTGATTTTAATAAGTGGAGGGTAAGTGCAAAGGAAACACATAGATGGCCCAGTGGCGGTCCGTGAGTTTTCAGTGAGCTAGATTGAAAAATACGACATTACCGATGTTGTAGCTGAAAATTATTTTAATTTTTTTTTTTCAAAATTTCAACTTTTTGTATTAAGATCTTTCAGTGTGTGGATGCGGCGCATCCATTGACTGAATTAATCCTGAAGATCTTCATACAAAAAGTTAAAATTTAAAAAAAAATTAAATTCATTTTGAGCTACAACTTGTCAATAACGTCATATTTCTCAATTTTAGCGCTCCAGCTCTCTGAAAACTCACGGACCGCCACTGATAGATCCATGTATGGTCAGTTTATGCCTTCTAGCAGGTCGCAGTTTCACAATAATAGCATGTTTGTACACCGAATTACAGGTAAAAATTAATGGTTCTGTATGCGCCATTTACCTGTAATCATGGACGGATCTATCTAACATACAAATGCCGTAAGGTCGTTTAATGTACTTTATTTTTGTATATACTCCCCCAATCTTTTCGTATATAATTAGGGTCGATATTTTTAAGGCGATCTCGTAAGCGTTAACTATGATGTTTTGCAAGAGATAACTACTATTCAATCGATTAATCAACAGTATTTTCCTTTTTGTTACGGGAGGTACGAATTATATTTATAATACAAATACGATAAATAATTTTATTATCCAACAAAGGAGATGAAAATCCAGGTCCAACAAATGGAGATACCCGTCTTCCGAGTCGGAATTGAATACATCGATCAATGTGACAGTTGTTGCGTCAGGTGGCGCTATCTGACAGTTACACCCGCCAATAATAATTCTTCCCGGTCTGACGTTGTTAGGGGGCAGATAATGATATCGGCCTGTTATAATCCTGCGGATATGATGTCGTAACCTTAATAGGATATTATTATACCAGCACGTCAAATTTTGACTTACAATTTCAAAGTTGAGTGAACAATGTATGGTGGCGCGGGTTTGGTACCTATTTTTAAATTAATTGGTTTAATTATTGTAGTTGAATGGTTTAAAATATGTATCCCAAGTGGTTCGCTACGTTTGGTGACTTAGCAGGGGTGTCCGGATTCATGAGGTGAGGTTTGTCCAGAACTTGGTGGCCGATGCGTCTTCTCACCTGCTGCGTGGTGGGCAGGATCGAGAGAGAGACTGGTTATATCCTCTCCTGCCAGAATCTCTTGACCCATCGCTTTGTACCGCGGTTGGAGGTATGGATTCATATACACTGACCCCCAGATTCCTACCCATCCTTCATACCTATTTCCTTCCCAGAACTTCTTCGTCTTCCTTTCCTTAAATCAAAACACCACCCAGCACTCCCTAAGATGGCGTAGGTCCTAAAGGAAATTGTTTTCCTCATGGCCTCCTGTCAGAACTAATGCAAAAAAAATCCTCTTCCTTTCAATGTGAATTCCAAAAACTCCTGAAACCACATACAAATCTCAGTGTTCTTTAATTTCGACGTTTGACGGAACGCCTGCTCTTTTGATGTTCGGTGGAAAAACCAACGCTCCACTGTTGACAACGCTGGAATTACCTAACGATCGGTCAAGCTCGTGGATTTGCGAATCCGCCCCTCGCCCTATTTACTTATATATTACTGTGTTATTATTATTGTATTGAACTACTTATATGCACGGAAAGACAAACATTGAATGTGATCGCTGTGATCAGCATTGGACCATCCGATGAGGCCTGAAGAAGCAGCCATCCAGACCATGGGTAAGTTTGTGGTGTCCCTATCCTTACCCTAAATTTAGGCAATTCAATATTGTTATTTTTATTGCAACCGCAAGGAACGAATTTTTTTGATCCAGCGCAACCAATGTAGTATTAAGTATGTCATTTAGACTGAAAAAAAAATACAAATGTGAAATATCTTTACCTGACTCACGATGACTTGGTTCTAGCAGTCCAATTATCCGTCACATGCACAATCTGAAACAAATATAAAATATTTATTATTTTTATTTAAAAGAAGACCAGGAAGGGAACCAGGAAGAGTTGGAACAGTGCCGTTTTGATTTGGTCAGTAAACGCAGCTAGATCATTTTAAGTGACCTTTAGATCTCGTAGTCTCTCACCAGGGTGATTTTGAAGGTAACTTCGTTTCTGAAACCATGGTAATTTCAATTCTTATTTCATTTCTATATTAAATGATACGGTTCCTTTGCCGTAATTTGAGCCCGGGACCCCCGAATCTAGAGCCAAAAAAATTAGCTTAAACTTATCTCAAAAACTCTTTAACTTAACTCGGCATCGAATATCATCATTTTTCTAGAAATTGTCACTAGTTAACCTATTTTAAGTTATTCAAAAATATTTTTTCATTTGATTGAGACCTAACAATAAATATGTATTTTTTATGTGAATATTTTCTAAAAGTCCTAACTGCCCCCGTCTGGAGCCAGTGAGACTATGTCATCCCCAGTATAGTGAGGTTGAAGACAGTGGGGAGGGAAAATACATGGGGATGAGGAATGTGGAGAAGTACTTGGCTATTTAGATCTGGTCACCAAACACCGCAAAAACCATTTCAAGCAACGTTTCAATTCTGAATGGTGGTCTTATACCAGGGCGATACTAATAGTATTTTCCACTCTGAGCCACAAATATACTGTATATTATTTTTAATTTAATTAATTGTGAAATAACACAAATTAATTTGACAATTTAATTACCGTGCGTCTTGATTTGCACTCGCGACCTTCGGATTGCAAATTGAGAGCCTTATCCGTCGACCATGGAGGCCGTCGAATTATTTTTTATTATAGCATTTGTACCATCATACCACGAAATTTAAAAAAATTAAGTTCGAAAAAATTGTTCGTAACAAATAAGTAACGTCATTTAAAATCAGTTTTATCCACTCAAGGCAAAATAAGTCAAGAAAAACAAAAATTGAAAAATATAATATCCTATAATAGTAATAATATATTTGTCTCTACATGGGTTACGTTGGTGAAATTATAAAGAATTCCTTTTGTCAATGAAGTTTACAACTAAATATTATGTTTATCTCTTCATCCAAGGGAATTCTGAAGAAAACAATATTGTTCAATTCCTCCATAAACACATTTCGTCTAATTCACAAAAGATTCTCGTATAATTATGCTGTTTTCTCGTTAAGTTTACTGGGAATTCCCCGGATCCCGAGAATTCATTTAATGTCTAGCATTCTTCCACAAATCCCTTATAATACAATACACGATAATACAATAAGATATCATAGCCCTCGAGCCTGATATTGAACAATGAACTTGTCATACACACGCACTATATTTCATTGGGTAGATACTAGTATATCTACTCTTACCAACTCGAATACACTCAGTTCGAGTGTTTAAGTTATCCTTCCTTGAGTTAAATATAATATGACGAAGTAAATGCGGAAGTTATAATACAATGGATGTAAGTAGAATCAAGAATATAAAGATATATATTTATATCATAGACGTATTGAGCGGGTAGACAAACAAAGGAAGTGTCGGGTCGGTGCTTTTCAGCGGATTTCAGGAAGTCGGAGACGCTCGAGGAAAACAT
This sequence comes from Limnephilus marmoratus, assembly GCA_917880885.1. Classification (NCBI taxonomy): domain Eukaryota; kingdom Metazoa; phylum Arthropoda; class Insecta; order Trichoptera; family Limnephilidae; genus Limnephilus; species Limnephilus marmoratus. Next base: position 16,099,686 of record OU862911.1, read on the forward strand.
GGCACGGTACTAGAGTCTGGTTAAATCGATATAACAGAGCGGTATGCACGAGAGGTGTATAAATACTATTTAACCTTCCCGTTACCAGCAGGGGTACACAAAATCCCCAAAACGATTATTAATGTAAAATTTATTGTTTTGGTATTTTTGTATTTCCCCGAAACCTTTAAACACATAAACCACCTTTTTATTACTAAGGTGCAAGGTTAGAATAGAATTTTATTTTTTTTTATTTGTAGGTAATCATTCCTTTTCCCAAATAATATTTCTTGCATGCTTTTTTTTACATTAACTCCACACAAGAGGCCCTGATAAAAATAATTTCCCTCAGGGCCTATGTCATCTGGGAGGCTGTGTGGAGGACCCTTTTGAGGAGAGGAAGGAATGAACATTGGTCTTGAAGAGATCCATGTTGTAGGAAGGAGGAAACACAGAGGCCGGCAAATCATTCCACAACCGAACTGTTGAACACAAGAACGAGTCGAAGAAACGACCCGTTCTCATTGGACAAATGTCAACCGTGCACTAATGTTGGGCACGGGATTGGCGTGTTTCCTGACTATGCATCGGTGCCGAAGGGATCAATGACGCTAGTTCCTCGGAGCATCTTCCATTGTAATACCAGTAGAACAAGGATCGCATTCCCACCCGACGCCTGTGCTCTAAAGATTGCAATCCGTCTGTTAAGATGGAAGAATCTATTAAACGGACCGCCCATTTCTGCACATAGTCTAGGGTATTTTTCAGGTATTTTGGAGCTCCAGACCAGAGGTGGCTGCCAAATTCAACCGTGGGGTGCACTTGTAATTTGTACAGGGTTAGCAGTTGTGTACTATTGAATTACCTGCGGGACCTGTACAGTACGCCCAGTTTTTGGGAGGCTAACCTTACTCTGGCTTCGATGGAGCCCCCATACCTGAGCTGTGTATGCATGCTTGAACAGCTATTTCCGATATTCTTTTTTTATATATTTATTTGTCTACAATTTTTTACAACGTAATAATATTTTTTACATAATATTTCATACACTCTCCTAAAGCAGTTGCTTGTGCTTAGTAGAGGACAACATATATACTATAACAACTTTTAGAAAATTTACAGAGTGACGTCGAATAATAATGTGGATTTCTAATCTAAAATTACAATAGAGAACTCCAGTCCAATTTTTTAATTTTTTTAAATGAATAATGACCTTCTGACTTAAATAACTGCATTTTTATTTTTATTTTTAGAGTTAGTTTTAATAGTTAAAATAATGGACTAAGTTTTAATTTTTCAAGATCCCCCGAAAACCACCGTATGTTGGTGAATAATGTGACGTCATTACTCTTGGAAAATTACCATAGGATCGGGCAATCAGCTGATCAACTACCGCCATTTTGAATTCCGTTGTTCGATGTATTCTCCCTAGTAGTAGCATTACTATTTACGCGTGTTTTTACGACCGGATTAAAAATCGACTTTTTAATAATATTTTAAAAACTGTACGTTTAATATTATTGAATAAAACTTATCTATTCAGAATCAGCGTTTATTGGTCCACATAAACATATTTTTTTAAAGCCATAATATTTTTCACTGGAGTTCCTTATTAACCTGTCAAGGGCCAGGGTTTTTTACCTTACCTTTTTTAAATTACCTTAATAACAAGAATGGAGGAAGCTATTTTAAGCTTTATTTTATGTTATAAATTAATGGAATAAAATTTAAAATCGCATCCAAATTATTTGAATTAATATTCTTTTTTGAAATTCCAATCTCGCGCGCGGGCGCGTTCCTGGCCTTTGAAAGGTTAACACGGCAATAAAGCAACAAATTTTTAAAATAAATTAATTTCTTCCTTAAATACAGCAAATTTATTTTGGGGCACCGTTCGAATTCAAAATTAAAATAATTTATTTGTTTTAACCACTTTTTAATGTCTATAAAACCGTCATGTTTCGAGAGCGATGCTCTCTTCCTCAGGGTTTACTGTTTACTGAGGAAAATAATTCCCCCCAGGGCCTATATTATCTTTGGAGATGCTGGGTGGAGGGTCTTTTGGAAAGGAAGTTTTGGGAATAAAAATGGTATGAGAGGTGGGTAGCGGTCTGGAGGTCAGTGTTCAGGAGTCAAGGACGTACGAATCTATCCCTGCCACTGCGGTAAGACAATAATCTGAGGTAGTACGGCTGGAGAAGTAAAAGGGACTCCTTTAATTATTCTCTCCTGACCAGGCCTACCATGTAGCTTGTTGGCAGCCGCATCCGCCGCCAAGACCCGAACAAACCTCACACCGTGAACCCGGACCCCCCGCCAATTCACCAAGAACTACATACTACCAATAGAGCCTAAGTTTATCCACATAATCGGTGTTTAATGTACAACCTCTTTTTGCGATAAATTTTATATTCTCTTAACATAATATGGCTTTCATTTAGTTGAATTCGTGCTTCTTATATTGTTCTTTAATTATTATTTAATCTTTTTATAATATAGAACTCCAGTCCAATTTTTAAATTTTTTGTAATGAATAAAGACCTTCAAACTTAAATAACTGCATTTTTATTTTTATTTTTATAGTTAGTTTTAATAGTGAAAATAATTGTCAAAGTTTTAGTAATTGTCAAAGTTGTTATTTTGAATCAGTGACGTTATGTCTAGGGAAATTTCCCTAGATCTAGGGGAGAAAAATATTTTTTTAGGGAAAAGGGAAATCAGGACAAAATCTAGGGAAATTTCGAACTCTGGCAAATTCTTTATTACATATGACAATATTACTGGTATTATTGATGTATATATATTTTTTGGAATTCTTTTGAATCTTAATTATTGTTCATGTACTTACATGCAATGTTATTTTTAACACTTGACAACTCAAAATGATATTATGTATCTAAAAAGATAAATGGGACCTCTGAAAAAAATTAATTTATGTTTTAAGTTCCGTTTTATCGGTGATTGCGGTTGATTTTTATTATGCAAAGTGTTTTTTTTATTTGGAATTCAGTCTCTAATTCAGTGGTGAGTGTATTCGTACTTTTAAATTATTATTTCACGTAGCAAAAAGTGTTTTATTTGGAAAAGCACAGTATTATAAGTACATTTACCAAATTCCGATAAATTCCCAATTAATTAATCATATTAATTAACATATAACAGGATTAGTGTTACACAATCAGGTGGCTACGTAGGTAATTGCGTAAATGTGAAATTCTAGGGAAATTTCACCTCGAAATCTAAGGAAATAATTTTTTTGGGCAGAACACCCCTGTTTTCAATAAACAATATGGCGGATATCTAGTATGATTACTTTTAGGTGTTAGAAGTCGTTTTTTATTTAAGATTAACTGCTTTTAATATAGAAAAACATTGGTAAAATGTCCACATTTCATTGCTACTGTTATTGTATTGTACCAAAGTGCAATATAAAAACAATAAATCATCTTTTTCATTGCAAATACAAATGACATCTTGCTATCTAATTTTGTGTTTAGGCGTGATTTTGTACATTCTATTATATATAACACATACAGAAACACTGGTATTTATAATACACTGATCATGACGATTGTGTAATAACTTGTATAAAAAGCCCTATACTAAAAACAATTTGAAAATACATAAACCAAATGTCAAATATGACACGACTTTAACCTCAAATAACGGCAAAATTTATTGCAGATTGTCCGCAAATATAGCCCCTTTCGTAAATTGTTGAGGGCCTATATAATGTTTCAATAAACACAATAACTATTATATATCTAAATCTTTATAAACAGTATGAAAATAAACCAAAAACACGAAATGTTGAATTGCGTACGTGTGCACAAGTCATTTCAGTAGGAGTTTCAAATGTCAATACAACATTCAACACGCTTATCACCAGGTGACAGGTTAACAGTGACGTCACCGTTAACCATTTCAGTAATGCCAACTTAACGCTGTATTTTTACGACCCGATTAAAAATGGACTTTTTAATAATTTTTTAAAAACTCTGCGTTTAATATTATGAAATAAAACTTATATATTCAGAATCAGCGTTTATTGGTCTATATGAACATATTTTTTTAAAGCCATAATATTTTTCACTGTAGTTCCTTATTGCTACGTTGACGCTCAATGACAAGGTATATTATTTTATATTTAATCGTTACAGTATCTTACATAAGTCGAATCATACCAGCGCTTATGTCTGGACAGAGTTGTGTGACGTCCAACCCTCTCTGGCTATCCCCTAATCGACCGAGATCTCGGCATTTTCGGCTACAAATTCTACCGAGATCTCTGTCTTTATTCTGAGATTCTGGGCCATAACCGAGACCGTTGTAAGTAAGTACAGTATAGGATAATGGGATTCAAATCTACAGCGCGCGTCCACATTCGTCACTTGGTGTCAATGTATCGCTTGATAGCTTTCTTAGAGACCCAAAACTGTAAAAAATGCAATCATTTTTGATTATTGGTATTCGTCACCATATCAAGTACTTAGGCCTGCAGCAAAAAAAAATTATCAGCACCGCCTACTAGTGAAGCAAGTGAACCGCTCTTTAGCAGAGCTGGTCAATTAAACGACATGAAGCGACACTCTTTGAAGGGTGAAAACGCAGAAAAATTGCTTTTTATGTGCTACAACATCATGTTGTTCAATTTTGATTATTAAAACTATTTAAAACAAATAATTTTTACATTCTTTAATATACTATACTATGCAAAAATAGCTCATTTTATTTTATTTTCTAAATTTTTCTATTTTCTGTCTCGGCCATGATTTTAATTTATTCTCAGTCTCGGTCTCGGTCTCGGCCGAGAACGAAAAACCTATCTCGGTCGACCCTTAGACGAGATAGCTAATTATGCAATTGACAATAATATGACCAGTTAGATCAAAAGACCACAAATCCTCCTTTTATAATATATATTTTTTTTACATTCCCATTCTATTTTAATTGGTTAGACAAAATAACAATCCTTTTCAAAAACTTTTTTCACCCTCAGCAAGAATCCAATTTGGTAAAACCGTTAATTGTTGAAAAGTAACAATGAATGTAAAGTTTCAACAGGAATGCTTCGTAGTATTAATATGTGTTGGCAAAAAAATGTTATTAGATACTTTGTCGATTTGTGGGGCTTGACATAACGTCAAGGAAAATGATATTTACACAATAAGCGATAACGATAAATGGCCGTAAATTGCCACTAGCCGTTAGCACCCGCTCACCGTGTCCATATGGCGACAGTGGCTACTAACGTACAGAGGTCCAAATCATAAGATTGGCTGGCCAAAAAAAACATTGACATACTTTTTTATTGTTTTATTTTATTTTTGTTTGATAGAATAGTTTACGTTTTATAATGTTGGCGTCACTGGGTGGCTTTTTATAATTCAAAAATTCAATAAGATGAAGTACATAATAAATTTTCATAAAATACTTTTTTTTTCAATAGCTCCACTCACGAGGCCCTGTATAAATAGTCCCTAAGAGCCTATGTCATTTTTGGAGCTGCGTGTAGGGCCTTTTTAAGGAAATGAAGAAGAGGAGGTTCTGGGGGAAAAGGGTATGAGGGGTGGTTAGGAATCTGGGGGTAAAGGTGTTCAGGGGTTCAGGACTGAGTGACGAATGAATCCACCCTTCCCACTGCTTTGTAAGGCGATGGGTCGAGAGAGTCCAGCTGGAGAGGTCTAGATAATGCCCGCCTCAAGTAGCCTCTTTCGTTGGTAACGAAAAAAAAAACGAAAATCGGCATTCATAATAAATTGTGTCTGTGAACGATGTGTGGGTCATACTAGTTTTTTGTATTACGTGTATATGTTTTATTCATTTCTGTTATAAAATTTTGTTAATTTTGTTTTATTGTTCTGCAATCCATCTTTTAATTTTGTGTCTGAAATTATTTTTGTTTTCATTAATTTTTGTATTAAGTGAAAGAGTGTTGAAAGTGAAAAGTGTTTAATAGTATGGTATTTATGGTGTCTTTGTTCAAAGCTTGTGTTTGTTTTCTTTGCACGCTTGTCTATCTGGTCTGTTAGTGATATTTTGTGTTTGTTGAAGTTTGTTTATTTGTTCAAAAATGCAGTTTATTAGTGTTTCAACTTATAATTAGCGTATATCTAGTACGTCACACCTGTTGAATATTTGGTCTGTATCAGTCAGCCTATGGTTTTTTGTTTTCTGTGCTATTTGTACATGACCGACAGCTGAGTATGTTGCTCCTCACCAAGCAATTATTCCGTATTCTATTGTTACATTATTTTTGTAAATATTAAAAATTTCTGCATATGGTAATTTTCAACAACATTTATAGATACAAACAATCTTCAAACTATGATACTGATACTTTTTTCCATATCAAAACATTTCAACATTCAAATTACATAGTCAAGATAGTCAGATTCAAATTTTTGCTTGGATAAACTGTTTCTTTTGCTCTTTAACCCAGTTCTCAACAAATTACAGGGGCAATAACAATTCGTTCCTAAATATTATGTTATTTTGATAAGAAAAACAATTCCTCAAAATTTTCATTTTATCAAAACCCATTCGATTATGTCAAATTATTGTACGTAATATATGCAATCAACCGCATTGGCGCATTGGCGTAGATAAAGCTGCGTGTTCGCGTTGCTGATATTTTTAGTACGCAGATAAATTTCTTTTAGATATAGGTACCTTTTGTAATATTTTTCTGTACTTTAATTAAGATATAATGATTTTTTTTTTTTTTTTTATTAACCAATACATATAATATATAATTAACCAATGTATATAATATATAATATTAGTGGTAACAATACCTCCCTAATTGAGAAATTCTCGTGTTTAGAGAGGGAGCACTATCAGATTGACAGTACTATACATACTTAACAGTTGTTACAATTTGGATGTATGTAGAACTACTTTTTTTTTTATAACATATGAATAATAAGTTGACATTTTTTTTTTGTAAATAATGGAAAATTTTTATACTTAATGAAAATATAAGTAGGCATTTTTTTTTTGTACATAATAAAACATAATGTAAAATTTTCAAACATAGAGAAATATAAGTTGGCATTTTGTTGTTCATAGCGGAAATGTAATTGGCACAGCGTAACACATAGGTACCTAAATCTAGTTAATAGTAAAATGTTTTTTAAGTTTTTGTTTAAAAATTTCATAATTCCTTTCAGATTGAATTTCTTTAGGAAGTTCGTTAAAGCATTTTATGGCTGAGTATGTGTAATGATGTTGGGCTGTTGTTGTATTAAGTTTAGGGATTATTATTTGTCCTAAGGTTCTCGGCCTGGTGCTAAATGACTTTGTTGTTAGTTTATCTTTGTGGATTTGAAGTAATGCATTTTTTTGATAAATTTTATTTAGTGGTAATACTTTGAATTCATCGAATAATTTTTAGGTTGAATAGTCTAATTGTTTCTTTAGAATAATTTTGATGAGTCTTCTATATACTATTTCAAGTGGGGTTAAGTTGGTTTTAAACGCTCCTCCCCAGCCTATTATTCCATATTGTAGAACTGATTGTGCTAATGCATAGTAAACCTTTAGTAGCATAGATTTATGCAGAATATTTCTTAGTTTGAGGAATACGTAATAAAGTTTTCGTATTCTGTTTACGGTTTGTGCAATATGTTCTGTCCATTTAACATGTTGATCTATAATTATGCCTAAATATTTAATATTATTTTTTTTTGAGATTTTTGTGCATTTAGGTGAATTGCAGTTGTCCGTATAATTATTACAAGAGTTATGAATAGTAATATTGGAATTTATTGTTGGATGGATTTTGTCTGATAATGTAAAAGTCATGAAATAGGTTTTGTCGGAGTTTAAGGAAAGGTAGTTATCATCTAACCATTGTTTTAGGTTGTTTATTTCTATATTCGCAGTTCGATAGGCTTCTTCCCAAGTTTTTTTTTCTATGATTAAAACTGTGTCGTCGGCGAAAGATATGATTTTTCCAATTTTTGGTACTGAAAACATTTCATTCACGTAAATGATAAACAATATTGGACCTAGAACTGTCCCTTGAGGAATTCCAAATTCGGAATAGGTGGGTTCACTCAATATATTGTTAATTTTTACGTGTTGGTGTCTTTTATGAAGATAACTTTTAAACCATTCTTTAACTGTTCCTTGGATTCCAATGTTATCTAATTTTTTGATTAGCTTCATGTGACTTATACTGTCAAATGCTTTTCTTAGATCGATGAAAATACTTAAACATTTATTTCCCGAGTCAAGAGCATTATATATTATAGAGGTTATTTTTGCAATTGCATCTTGCGTACCTAAATTTTCTCTGAAGCCAAATTGGTTATCATTAATAATTTTATTTGAAGTGATATGTTTAGTTAATTGTGACTTTACGACTTTTTCAAATATTTTTGCTACGTTAGATACAATAGATATGGGACGGTAGTTTGAGATGTCCGATGTATTTCCTGATTTGAAAACCGGGGTTATTATTGTATTTTTATATATTTTTGGGTAAATTCCTTGTTGTATGCTGTTATTAATGATATGTGCAATTGGTTTTGATATTAATTGTCTCATTTGTTTTAATACATTTACTGTGATATTATCAAAACCAGGGCTCGCGGACACTCGAAGGTTAGTTATAATTTTTTCTATTTCAATTTGGGTGCATTTTTCAAACTTTTCGAAAATATTTTGGCAAGTTTGTGTGGATGTATTGGAAGTATTTTTAGATTGGGGGGAGTCGATTTTTTTGGCTAGATTTTCTCCGACTTTAGCGAAGTAGTTATTGAAAATGTTTGCAATTTTAGTTGGTTCTTTTATTGAGTCTATTGTTTCGTTGTCATAAGTTATTTTATTTATTTGTTTATTTTTATTACCATTTACAATAATGTTATTTATTGTAGCCCAGACTTTTTTGTTATCTTTACCACTATCTTCGATTTTTACCTTGAAGTAATTTTCTTTTGTTTTTTTAATCAAATTTGTAAGATTGTTTCTGTATTTTTTATATGATTGTAATAAAGTTAAGTCATTAGGTTGTTTTCGGGTTTGATAAAACAGTTTTTCTTTATTCCTAATTGAGGTAACTATTACATGGGTGATCCAGGGCTTAATTTTTCTATGTTTTGATTTTAGATTGACGTTTTTATGTTTAGTTGCATTTATTATGTATTCGCGAAGTGTTTTATCGAACAAAATTGAAGATTTTTCGGCATCTTCGGTGTTTAATATTTCTGCCCATGTTTCAAATTTCAATTTTTGTTCAAGAAGTTGTATGTTTAAAGTTTTTATATTATACTGTTGTAATGCAGTTTTAGAAAAGGACATACTTTTTTAAAATCAAGAATTAAGAAGCACTTATGTGGTAATGTTTGTTTTCCAGATGACAGGTGTTAATTGTGCAGTTGTGTCTGCCTTAGTCCAAATGTGATCAATACATGATGGGTTTTGTCGGGGTACAACTCTAGTATAATCGTTTATACATGAAATGAAGTTCAGTTCAGCCATCGTATTAAGTAGATCATTTTTTTCGACGCTGTTTGAGTTTTGACCAATATTTATATTGAAGTCGCCCGTCACTATAGTATTTTGACATTTGTTTTTGTTGATTACATCTTTGAGATTCTCTATAAATTGTTGAGTTTTTGAACCGTGGGTTCGGTATACAGCAATAACTTGATAAATCTGATTATTTACTTTTAATTGTAATGCTACGCAGTTCGTGAGGGTCATGTTTATTTCTTTATAAGATACATCTTGGTGTTTTTGGTTAACGTAAATGACTATGCCACTATTCTTGTTAATGTGTGTTTTCGTGGGAATGCATGTAAAGTTTGGTAATTGTGGTATATTATCTATATTTACTGTATTTAGGTGGGCCTCTGTCAAAACAATACAGTCGAGTTCAGTTTTTAAAAGACTAAGAGTGCATAATAATTCATTTATGTTTTTGTAAATACTCCTAATATTTAAGTGCATAATGACTAATGAGTTTGTCTTATTTTTGAACAGTAGGTTACATTCATCGACATTATTACATACTTTTTCTGCTATATTATAAGTGCTATCTAGTTCATCCGTAATAATATTATTCATCCGGCTTTGAAAACGTGTGTCTTATATAAGAGTTTTGGGAATATATAGCATAAGCGCAATAAATAATATATAACATAAGCATATAAAGTATGCAGAATTTAGGCATGTAAATAATATAAGACATTATCATATAAAGAAGATAAAACATAAGCTTATAAAGATTGTGAAACATAAGCATTAGCATAAAAGGTAAGTAAGTGATATAGGGGTTTGGTTGCTTCGAATATTTAACATGAGCATATAAGGTATATACAGCATAAGAATAGGTATATACAGTATACATATAGTTGTTGCGAATATAAGACCTAGGCATATAAAGAATAAAAAGTATAATCATATTAAAAAAGTAAAACATGAGCTTATAAAGATTATAAAACATAAGCATATAGAAAATATGAAACGAAAACATAAGCATATAAAGTATACAAGCGATATAAGGGTTTGGTTGTTGCGAATATTTTACATAAGCATATAAAGTATATATAACATAATCGTAAGTATACAGAGTATATACATGTTTGCTGCGTATATATAACAAAAGCATATAAAGAATATAAAGCATGAGGGTGTTAAGACACAATATATACCCCTTGATTCTGTGTTTTGCATATAGATTTGTGTGAAAAAGTATAAACGTATGAGAGTAAGTTATACAAGTATATATAAAAGAGCTTTGTTTATTGGTTATTGATTGAGGGGGACAAAATGTTTTTGTTAGTATCGTTAATAATAATAGCAGGTGTTCCGTTATCTCTAACTTGACCTCCCTTTGTCCAGGCGAACTTAAACCAGTTTTCATGGGTAGCTTTTCTCGCGAGAAACCATAGATGTTTTGCGCGAAAGGTCAGGTGTTCCGAGATGTAAATTTGGGAGCTTGGTCCTGCCATTCCGATAAGTGTGGTGTTTAGTTTATCCTCACGATTTGGGGCTTGTTTGTTGTAGTTTTTTATGTCTCGCAGGAAATTATCTCGGTCGATGGTGGTTTTGAATTTCACTACTATTGGCCTGCGTTGATCTTTTTTGGACTTTTGGTTAATACGGTAAGCTGCATCGATGTTATTGGACTCGTTGTTGGAATTGGTTATTTTTTTAATGTTAAAAATGTAGTTATTTAAGTTTTCCCCATTAAGTTCGGGGATCCCCCTAATTTCTATATTTTTTGACTTATTTGTCCTTTCGATTTGTTCCATTTGGTTTTCTAGGACTTCGATTCTCGTTTCAAGGTCAGTGTTCCTTTTTTCAAGTTTGCTGTTTGTGTCCTCTAGATCGTGGACTCGATGTAAGATGTCCTCATACTGTTTGCTCATAGCCGCCAAAGTAGCGAGAATTTGGGTATTTTGCTCAAGCAACTTAGAAAGTAGTTCAGTATCAACAAGGGCACTACCACTGGCTTTGGTAGAGGATAGGAGGAGGATTTTGATAAGATTTAACTGTGGTCGAATGTGTATTTTTGGCTACTTTAAATTGCATTTCGGTTCTCTGTGCAGTGGCCAACAGTGTCGGCCACTGAATCATTGGTAATGAGAGTTCACGCCATTTCAGTTGGCGCTGAATTAAATTTTGCTTCCATGAAAATTGAATTTGTTACACCATACACGACACAGTTTTATTGGTATCGCGCGGGTCGAGCAATAAGAGCAAATTTATGGTCATTCCCACGGCAAAATGACCAGCGATACTGCTGATATCCTGATACCCGGCGCTCTGCGCGGCGCGACGGTCTCGTGATAAATTATTAATAACATGAAAACTAGTTGGCGAACTTGTAAAATAGAACTTTTTCACTTTTATGAGGACCGCCCCATAAAACTAAAGAAAAATTCTCGGTCGCTGCAAAAATTTTCACCTACTTTAAAACAAATTTTGTGAACAAACTAAAAGTAAAATTTGCAGAAAACTTTTATGAGGGCCTGAATAAAATGCATGTCATTTATTTTGTTACCACGTAATCCGTTGTAGTAAAAATCCACCACAAAAGCCTACAAATGATTAAGTGTCCCACGTGTTTTCTATTACTCTATATAAATCCTCTATAAAGCATAGTGGCCTAATAAACTTGATTTATTACCCAAATAAAACCCTGTTTCCTCAATTAACCTTAAAATAAGTCTATGTAATTAATTTACATGGTTAAAAGGGGTTCTGCATGTTTAGAAGATTTCGGCTATGCAGTCCACGGGTAAAAAGGACGCTATTCCTAGCCTTCTGCACCACCCTGTGCACATGCGAGCTTTGAGTAACCTTCAAAAAAAGAACCATGGAAAGGTTTCGGGTGCAATATAACAATGCTCACCGTCTGATGTTTGAACTCCGCAGGCACTGCAGTGCCTCCTCAATGTTTACAGAAGGGCGAGATCCAGGATTTAAAGCTCTATTAAGAACCAGGATTGCAGGACTAAGGGGAAGGATAAACCACTCCAAAAATATTCTCATAATAGAATCCCGTATGACTTCAGTATCGAGCTTAGAAGAACATTGGAGAAAGACACTGGCTCCCATAATCCCAGACCAGATGGACTAATTCGAGCCCATTTAAAGTTTATTTTTTATTTAGAACTTTTATCTAATGATGCCTACTACCTTCATTTTTTTATTTATTTTTATTTTTATTTACATGTATTTTTTTTTCTCTTCTTATTACCATATTTTATAAATATCTTTGTGTTTTGTGTATGTACTTACACTCTATATAGGATGTGTGGGATCACACTCACCTCCCCACATTCTGGAATAAAGACCATTATTATTATTATTATTATTATTATTAGCTTTTGAATGAGCTCAAAATTCAAAACCAAGAAATTCTTGAATATTATTATTCACTTTAAACATAAATGTGTCGTTGTATGCAAAGAGGGGCCAATAAACTTCAGAATATTCAATGACATTGATACTTCTAGTGCTTATAATGTTAGCGGCAAAACTCAATTGCTTCGTTCAAGTTGTTCTGAAGTTCTTAAGAAACCATGTTGTTTGTTTCACAAGTATTCAAATAGGCGTTTTTGCAAAGTCGTTTCTGTGCTCGGAACAGCGAAAACATAAAAGTTTCCTAGCGACACGTAATCGCGTTATGTAGGTTGTGCGAAGCACTACAAAACAAGGTCAAATAGTAAGTTACTGGAAAAGTTAAAACTATTTTGTGTATTATTCGAATAATGTTATTGTTATTCCATTGAGACTTTTTTGTCTGTCTGAATATAATTTGTGTGTGGTTTTCATAATATAAAGAGCTTGTTAAAGGTAATGGGATTTGGGGCTCTCGAGACCCTCGAATGGCTGACTCGACCCAGCCGAAAGGTCTGCTTGCACCGTACTCCTGGCATCACAAAAACAAAAACATGGGTGTGCATTAGACCATTATCTCATAATATTATACTCGACGATTTACATAAGGTACTATCTTCTTTAGAGTACTTGGGCTCTTGAAATCGAAAACTATTTAGTATCCAAATCGCATAAATTATTTTCCAATTAAAGAAGTGTGAATGTATTTTTAGTATAATAGCATACAAATCTAAAACTTAACGAGAATTGTAGATTGAGAATTTTTTATTTATTTATTTGAGACACAAACAGGATATTTATAAAACATTTTTTTGGGTTAAGTATAATAAATTAAAATACAAATATAAATATCCCTAGACTAATGTGTCTGCAGTAATCACATTTGAATTTTTACAGAAGCAAACACATGAAAAACAATGCAAGTATTATTTATACATAACTTTAAAAAAAAAAAAAAACTAAACACAAAATTGAAATACATTATAAGTATACAATATTTATGAAGTATTTCCTGAGATGTAATAAAACAACAAAAAAATATATTTTTTTTAGGTGCACATGTTACATTATTTAGAAAAATATCTATGAAAGTGTGTATTTTAACAAGATCGTTGTATGATCGACATATTCTGGACATAGGATTAAAATACCCAGTATTATTGGTAAAAATTTCAGTCCAGAATATGTTTAGGTTTCTGGTAGATTTGGGCCTGGCGTATAACTTGATTTGGTTGACTAAGTTACTGTCTACACGATTATTCACAATTTTATATAGCATTAAGAGGTCATTTATGTTTCGTCTTTTAACCAGACTTTCTAATTTGAAATGTCTAAGTCTTTGTTCGTACCCGTCTAGAAGATGATAGACACCTGATCGGTAAGACAAAATCCGTGTAAATTTTCTTTGGACTGATTCGAGTCTAGATACCTGAGTAATATAATGTGGATTCCAGACTGTTGACCCGTACTCAAAAACACTTCGGATTAAGGAATTGAGTGTTTATGCCCAAATATAAATGTATTTCTTATGCTAAAAAGTGTTTTAGTTATTTTCTTTCCCGCTTTTGCAATGTACCTATTGGTTATTGTATTGTTTTTCAAATAAATACTGTAAATTGATTATAATGCCAGTAATTATTAAAAAAAAAAAGTAATTATTTACCTATCCATAAATACCATTGATTTAAAAAAAAAATTACCAAATAATTTTATTTTGGGTTATTATACTGTGTGGCGCTTCCTCTTTTATTAGCAGTTAAATCTTATCAAAATATTTGGTACAGGAGGCATTGAGGAAAATAATTCCCCTCAGGACCTACGTCATCTTTGGGAATGCTGTGTGGAGGGTATTTTTATGAAAGGAAAGAGAGGAAGTTCAGGGAAGGAAAAGGGTATTAGGAGGGGGAAGGAATCTGGGGGTCAGTGTGTCCAGGAGTGACAGACGTATGAATCCACTCCTCCAACCACTTGGAGTGACCTATGGCAGAGTTGTTGGTTATCCAATAAATGGTTCCTGGGGCGGCGGTACCCATACCCGCCTCCCAAATACATCAATGACATGTGTAAATTTATATTTAAAGATCATTTTGCTTTCTGTACGAAGAGTAAAAAAAAACATTTTGTGGAATAATGTTGTATGTGAAATTTTTATATACAACATTTTATACTTATTCAAAATAAATTCTTGAAATAAATTCAAATTTTATTGCCTTTCTGCACAAGTTTTCATTTAAAATTCGCTTAACACTATTCTATTGAGAATAAAGAATTGAATCATTATTTTATTTAAATTATTAAATGTTATGAAAACTAACTGGTTTCTTTTTCCCATTTTTCTCGGAAGAAGATTATTGTTGGATACATCATTTCTATTTGCAGATGTCCTCAAACTTTTGATGGAAATAATCTGTTACTATGACTGCTTAAAAATGCAATCTGACCTTGACACTATTGCAGAATGGTCAGTAAAAAACAAATTAGAATTCAATATAAAAAAATGTGTAACTATGACATATACCCGCTCCCAGAAGCCCATATTTTTTTAATACAACATTAAAGGGAAAACATTATGCCGAGTCAATAGCTTTAAAGATCTCGGTATCGTCTTTGATCCCAAACTGACATTCTCGGATCATATATCACGACTCACTCCATCGTGCTACAAACTCCTGGGTTTCATCATCAGAATATGTAAGCAATTTGATGACCCAGATGCAATGATAGCCATGTTTGATGGAGTCATAAGAAGTAAGCTGGAGTATGCTAGTGGTGTGTGGACTCCGCACCAAGCTAAATATATTAATATGCTAGAACAAATTCAGAAAAAGTTCCTTAGGTATATCTATATGCGGATGAATGGAACGCGGATGCACCATATGGAATTACTTGAGGCAACAAATAGATTTAGCTTGGAAACTAGACGTTATGCAAATCTTGCAATTCTTAGTTTTAACATAATCCATAATCGTATTGACAGCCCATTCCTCTTGGAATGTTATGGCTTATACGTGCCTGAAAATTTCAGCCGTAGTCGTCGACACGACTTGTTCAAAATACCATACGGCAGAACAGATGGTGCTGTTGAACGAAATATCGGAAACACTAGATATATATAACTCTTCTTTAGATAGCCTTAAGATTTTTTTGTATAATAATCATCTTCCTAGGTGTTAAGACTGTCAAAATGAGAAAATTGTACAGTAATTGGATAAAAAATCTGTTGTACAATTTGAAAAAAAAAAAAAAAAAAACATTTTTCCGGGCAAGGGCTCAATTATTATCAAGCGATCAAATTTGAAACCATACGAGTTTTCCTTCCATTTGAGAAAATCTGTTATCAATTTTTAATTTCCAAAAATAGCAATTAACTTTGAAAGTAGAGCAAGCGGGCGGAATTCAATCATGGGTAATATTAAACGGTTCGAGCGGGGAAAAATGATGGCTTTTCCTTTTCCTTTGTAATTGATGGGCAAAATCAAATTTTCCGGGATGTCATTTTATCAAAATTTTAATTGAGCTGATTAATCAGATTAATGATTGTTGTCATTTTATGGACACATAACTTTTATCGTGCGTGGAATATAAATTGGAAATTCCCAAAAAAAAATTTTTGTTTAGTTTGCCTCAGGGGGCCCTGAAGAAAAAAAAATGCCTCAAGGCTGATGTCATTTTGGTAATGCTGAATGGAGGGTCTTTTTAGGGATAGAAAGGAGAGGAAGTCCTGAGGAGGAAAAAGGTATGAGGGGTGGGTAGGAATCTGGAGGTCAATACCTAAAATTGGCGGATGTTGTTAATCCATCAATCCCACTGTGGTGCAAGGTTTGAAAATAGCCCACAACCTAACCTAACGTAACCGATTAAACCAATTTTTTTAATGTTTTTTTTTCACCACTTTTAATGAGTTTTCAAAGGAGGTGTTGAAATTGCATGATTCTGACTTGTCCGGTCACCGGTGCAGGGCGATGGGTCGAGGGAGTACGGCTGGAGAGTCTACGTAAGGTCTCTCTCAACCAATCTCTCCACGCAGCGGGTAAGCAAACTCATTTTTTTTATTTTTTTTTATTAGTATCTATAGCAAAATTTGTACATTATATTATATTAAGGTATTATAAAGTACATTATTTTTTTTTTCACAGTCCTCCTCACTAGGGTTTCCTGTTCTGAGGCGGCCTGTAGTTTTTCCACATTTGTATTTAGTATTCAGTTGTCTTTAATGGTCTTCAGTATGTTTGATAGTTCATTTTCACTTTGTTCTCTCAACCATATTCTTACTTTTGTTTTAAATTTATTTATTTCTGTCATTTTTTTTTTGTTTGAGTTGGTAGAGCGTTGTATAGTTTTGTCGCATTAAATTTCATATTTCTTTGTCCAAAAGATGTATTCAAACTGGCTGTAGCTAGAATTTTGGCCGCCAAGACTTAGAAAACCCTAACCCCGTGTACTGGGAACCCCTGTTAAGACACCAAACGTAGCGAATCACTTTGGGTAACCTATAGCAGGGGTGTTGGTTATCCAATAAATGGTGCCCGAGGCGGCGGTAGACATACCATATATTCAGAATTGTAAAGAAATAGAAAATCTCGCGTCCATTTACGATCGTGGATTTATTCAAAAAAGTTAAATTACTCACAAGAGATAAATCAAAAACGTGGACCACAACCAAAGATATTGAAATATAAGTAGATGTGCTATCTGCTGTTTTTACTATGTGGGTCTGCGCTTCCGAGTGTCGCCGATATTGTTTACCAATTAACAAATAAACTAAAAGAACAAATAATTAACGAATAAACCAAACGAACGTTAAACTAAATGAACGAATTCTTTCCTTATTCAAAATATATTGTTAACCAATATTAATGCACATTTTCAAAAAATCAACGAAATGAACAAATTCTTTTTGTATGAAAACTACGCTAATTAGCGCGTAATCCGGCGACAGTTGCGCGGACACCATAGCATATCTCTCTGTATTTGAATATCTTTGACCACAACCAAAAGACAAGAAGAGCAATTTACTCATGAACTAACGTTGCTGATAGGGAGATCATATTGTGAAGATTTATGCCAAAGAGAAGGTGGAACTGACCAATCTATCGAATGACATGTTTCAATTTTGAACCCTTCATCATTCATAGTGAAGTCAAAGCAGCAACACACAGAGTGGAAGTTGGAGTTGGGGTCACGATCCTCAGCAATGAGAAAGCGACAATCTCTAATTATCAAAAATCCTCTCTCTAGTTAATTTTCTACACGTGTTTCCTAACAGCACGTTTTTTGTTCCAAATGTCAGATTTTAATATTTAATACTTCCATGAACGTGGAAGTATTAACTTTAATTTAATAAATAGATGACATTAAGAACCGTGGTGGCAATTTGTGTGTGCTGTTATCTTTGTATCTGAAATCATTGTTTTTCCTATGAAGACTTTCAGGAAATCCGGTGCAGCGCACTGCCAATCCTAAAAATGTTCATACGGAAAACCAATTTTCGAAAACGAAACACGTTTTTGTTTACAACATCTCATTTTGTGTCAACAATGCCATTTTTAGCACTTTAGAACATTAAAAAATTACGAGCCGGCAATGGTGAGTAGGTTATTAAATACAAAATTATTTACCCCACACCCTATTACTAGTACAAGAGTGGTATATCTGCTACCCCAAGTAGTTCGCTACGTTTGGTGATTTAGCAGGGGTGCCCGGATTCATGGGGTGAGGTTTGTCTAGGTCATGGATGCGGATGACTAGGACACAATGAACCCCAGATTTCTACCCACCCCTTAAATCCTTTTTTTCCCAAGACCTCTCCTCTCCTTCCTGTCCTTAAAAACCCTCCACACATCCAAAACAGCATCACAGCATCCCCAAAGATGACACAGGCCCTGAGGGAAATTATTTTCCTCAGGACCTCTTGTGTGGAGCTCTTAGTTGCCTAGAGTAGGAGTTGTACATAGTCCAGCATTCTGAGACATACAAGACCCGCAATAATGTAAAGCTCCGAATGCTGGACTATGTACAACTCTTACTCTAGGCAACTCGAAACAGCAGAAATGCGAATGCTTAGATGGTCGGCAGGAGAATCACTAAAAGATAAGATTAAAAGTTCACGCATTCGCATTCGTGTCACAGACATAAACAGTAATCAGGAGGAACCACAGTTGAGATGGTATGGGCACATAAAACGGAGACCATCAGACCACACAGTGAAGCAGGCAATGTCTATGGAGCTTCATCGACAGTCATCCAAGGGAAGACCGAAGAACTCCTGGATGACTCTATGCTCCAAAATATTTCAGAGAAACGGCCTGGATGAAAGCGATACTCAGAACAGAAGAAACTACAATCTGAGAACGAGAAGAGCCGGCCCCAACAGCCTACCTAGGCAATGAGTTGGGTCAGCGCAAGGAAGAAGAAGAGGCCTCCTGGGTGGAGCCCATATAAAAAATACGTTTTCCAATAAATGGTTTTAGACTAAATATGTGTCACAAAAATTAAATAATTTGATTTATCTTGAAGTTTAATCAATTTGATGTATTGTGGGGAGGTTTAATATCATCATTTTGCCGAAAAAATAACTAAAAAGGCTATAAAAATCTTTCAAAACCTTACGAAGATAGATGGTTTTTATTGCTAAAAAACACACTTAATCACTGCTTTTGCCTCAAACGTAGATGCTAAAATCAATTTATCGTGTACGAGAAAATTTGAAGACTATGACAGTTCAATTATTCTCAGTAATAAAGTGAGATATAAAATTTTTCACTTGTGAGACTGGGAGGCGGAGATAGAAATAACTAAATCGTTATCCCGCAGCTTACTGAAACCTGAAAGAGAGCTATAATTTTCTCACGCTTAAACAAATGCGTTTCCATTTTCTTATAAGACTAAGTAACTATAGAGTTGTGGCGGTCCAGAATTCATAGTTTGAAAGGTTGTTGGATCCCAGATAATTAGTTTGAGATGTTTTCATAGATGTCATTTGTAAGAGTATTGAAGAGCGGTCGATAATACAGGGATTCGGAGATAGATACATATCATAAATACCCATGTCAGGGGCCCAGAGTTATTACTACCGCCTGCTTATGAAAGGTACTGACTTAATGGCTGCCCAAGCTCTATTATAACCATCATAAATAAAAATCCACAAAGCATTGTTTGATCACATAGTTTTATTGAAGAGTTATTAGACACCGGGAGTCACAACACAGATTTTGTAAAAATAATATCAATCAATGGTTGTACATTATTTGTAAATAAATCAAGGGAAGATCTATTTATAATCCTTGACAAATCTATTGTATCACTAATACATATAAAAATCAAAATATGTTTGCTTGGGGATACACGAGTATACGAGTGAGCATACGAGATGTCAATGCGTTGCTAAACCATTCATCCGATTGCGATGAAACTTTGGGGATTTGATGCATGCTGTAATACTTTATAATTCTTTTACCTCTTTCCTCAGAAACTACTTACTTTTACCTCTCGTCGTTCTGGCTTCTCCGGCTAGTCAGCTCCCAGGCGCGAGTAGACAACCCAATATCATTGTTTTTAGTCAAGTATTCGTAAAGGAAACAGTTTATATAATGATAGAGAGAATTTATTGTAAGAAAAACAAGACATAGGGAATAGTAATGCGAAATTCCTACCTAGATTGACTCTTAATAAAATTGATTACTAATACGGTACGGGAGTTTACGAAGTATTTTACTTGGAGGTTCTTGAGTCTGGTTTCCAGTGCTGATCCATCGATGGGATTCGCCACCTGAGACCTTCGGTCCAGGTAACGAACGTGGGTTGAAGTGTGGCCGGAAACGCGTGGTGTCCAGGCGCTGGCCGCCCAGGTGCAGCAGGTCCGGGGGGTGTCCTCGACCCAGGTGACGTGCGCCGACGGGTGTGGCGGGGGCGTCGATCCGGATCCTCGTCATGATGAGTCGATGGGACCGGGGGGCGTGGTCCGCACTAATGGCCGCCGTTTGATTTATGAACGGGGTCAACTCGGCACTTGTTATGGCATGGAGAATGCAACTGGTTCGATTTGGGATTTCCGCGAGGGAACCACGAACACCTTTTATCGTTGTCCACGATTGTCACTATTAACATGGTTCAATCAAACTTGATTACTATTAACATGGTTCAATCTAGCACTTGATGCGATGTACGGATGCAACTGATTTAATCCGGGCTCCCGCGTAGGAATACTGAAGGACTTAAAACGTGTCCAGAACCATTACTTGGTTATTATTGGAATACTCCGACATAACTTGGTCTTAATTGCGACCGTCGCTATCCGCCGGCCGATTTCTTTGCTCGCGCGCTCTCAGCCACTGCTTTCGCCGCGTGCTGCTCATAACTTGTTTGGTTGGTGCGCCGCCAGCCGCCGTGCCGAGCGCGCGATACATGTCCCTACTTGGACCGCATGTTGATCTTAACTGCCCTTCCTTGTGTCGCGTTCCATTATTAAAAATTAATTCCTCGAGTGTGCGGGGAGGTGGAGGGGGAGCGCGCAGGGTATCCGCCCGTGTACACGTTGTTGTTGCATGATTTTTGCTCCCTGAAGCTTGCTGAGGTAAGATGAAGAGAGCGGGGTTTGTTTGTTTTCTCCCTTCGTGATCTTGGGGAAGGGGCGTGCGGGGTATCCTGTTCGTTCCGTGGTCAGTGAGCATTTTGTTATGGCGTGATTTCGCTCCTTTCGTCGATCTTGAGGAAGGGTCGCGCGGGGTATCCTGTTTGTCCCGTAGGTCAATGTGCATTTTGTTATGGCGTGATTTTCGTTCTTTCCGTTAAACTTGAAGAAGGGACGCGCGGGTGTCTTTTAGGCTGGACACATTACAATGCATTTCCGTGATTGTTTCTGTATATAATAGTTTATATTATTTAAAAATATATTTATTTTTCATTTTTGCAGTCAGCCTCCGCTACCGCATGCTCTGGATTGTTTCCCAAATATATGGATCTTTCCAGAAGCAACGCCCATGTTAAAGTATTCGAATATCGAACTAACGAGAACGTTCCGGCCACCTCTCGTTAAATACACCTAGCGCCGGTATTACGATAGCTGGAGGTATTCCAGATGTGTACCTCTCACGCGTTCCAGAAAAGGTACGAATCATTGCGCACCTGAAATGCACAGTTCGGGCGCTTTCGAGAAAGTCACCGAGTGAAGAATTACTACCAGACAAAGCAATACTCCGACTCGACGGACTATATAAAGGCGCTCAGCAACGCTCACATTACAGTGTTATAGTGTTTCCAGTGTTTACATAGCGTTCAGTAGTCTCGCCTCACGCAACCGCAGTTAGCCTTGTCCCAGTAAAAATCCACGTTCGTTTATTTACCTAGTACCGGTAGTGTATTTAATCTGTTCCGCTGTCCAGTTCAGAATTGATTTGTAAAATTGTAATCTTCTTAGAACTCAATGAAGACTTCCAACACGCAACCTCAATCTCGAGTTCTAAACATTCATAAGCAACTTACTGTACATACCAACATAACTTTTATATTTACCACCAAGTGTAATATTTAAGTAAAAGTCAAAATAATCGACAAAACAATATTTCTTTTAATAAATCTGCTCATTCCGACTGTCCTAAAACGGGTAAAATTCCTATTTGGTCAGCCAAAGATCATTGTAGTACGAATGTTAAAAAAAATAGTGAGTTCTGACATCATGAAATTATGCGTTGCTCCGATTGCGATGAAACTTTGGGGATTTGATGTGTGCGTGCATGCGATGGTATATATATTTAATAGTGAACTCTGGAGTCATGAAAATGCCTTGCCAAACCGTTTATCCGATTGCGATTAAGCTTTGGGGAATTGTTGTGTGCATGCCCGAGATAGTTTCTACATATAAATAAACTTTGGTGAGTTGTTGTGAGCACGCCCGCGAAGGTTTCTATATATACTGGTGAGCTCTGGCATTTTGAATTTTGTATGAAGGTGGCACGCGAGCGGAAACTGAATGTATGTAATGCGGGACGGGGTTCGCGGGACGGGGGAAGCGGGAGAGAGGAGTGGGAGAGGGAAGTTGGAGGTTGCGGAGTGGGAAGGCGTTAGGGGAAGGGATGCGGAAGAGGAAGGGGAGGCGGATTAATTAATAAATCCATTATATTTCAAAAAATAAAATTTTGAAAATATCCTCGCATGGTTTCAATCAGTGACCCTTAGTTCTAAGGTGATTAGGGTATTAATATTATGTACATAAGTATGAGATGAAAGACATTTTCTTAAGAAAGCTCGGTCTTTCAGTTAACGAGCTTTTACTTTGTGTTGCTTCCTTTACAATTAGGTAATCTTAGCTTTTTCGAGTCGTTGGTGAAGAAATTGAAACGATTTACATCATTTTCTCATTTGTTTAGGGAAACTTTGACATTATCTTTTCCACGGCGTAAGCCGCTTAGTACTAAATCTTACCGCGAGCGGGATTAAGGAGGATCATTCAAATTTAAAACGTTAATCGTCTAAATATTAATCATGTGTTTCATGACGAGCACAAAATTATATATCTATGTCCGTTAACAATGACTAGGCAGTTAAAAAAAAAGTATCTATGATTAAAATGTGATGAAACGTGCAATATTAAAATAAACAAATATATGATTGAAACTATTTATTTACTTATTTGACCTTATTTTTTATATATTTATTTATATTAAGAATTAAAAAAAAATTACATTACAAATTACATTTTGCAAAGTTATACAATAATTCATTATTATTCTACTACTTAAGTTGAGCTCTAGGAGCTCGTGTTGATAGGAGGAGTATTTACATGCAAAAAAAATTATGTTGTAATGAAATATACAAACAATGATCAAAGACTTATGAAATAAATACAAACATTAATTATTGAAAAAAAAAGTTATTGAAAGACAAACAAAAATATTTTTTTTAATATTAAATATTACATTAAAGGAAAACAATCACTTTGTTTGTAACCACGATTTATTGATTTAATTTTTATTTACCGACCGGTTTCGCTTAATACAAGCATCTTCAGGGTATAAATTAAAACTGATGAAAAAATACAAACAAAGTGATTGTTTTTATTTTTTGTGGTTACAAACGTGGTTACAAACAAAGTGATTGTTTTCCTTTAATTAATATGTCAAACCACAAAGTGACTGCTTTCTACCAAAATATTAAATATTACAGATTAGGTAAGGGTAAATTAAAGGTAAATTAAGGGTACAATACATCATTATCCAATTTCAGGGACTTAATTTGCTTTTTGAATTGTTCATATATCAATGTTTTGGTTATACTAATTTTTTTTTAGACAATAATATATTGTTTAATTAAATGAAGAAGACAATATTAGCGAAACTCAATCGAAATCTGGAGACAGAAAAATCAGAAAAGATATTGGCTCCGCTGGGACTCGAACCCAGAACCCTTTTCTTACATGGAAACAGCTCTACCGATTAAGCTACGGAACCCATATTAATTCGGTCACTTTTAACTGTATCATACTTCGACTAAGAACTACCAACATTATCTTCATTTACTTAACACATATTATTGGCTGCTATCTTTATATATGATTACAAGATTCAACTCGAACTAAATGCAATCTAGATAGTGTCTGGATAAATTTTGTATCCATTTTATTTGTAATACGCGACATCTATTGACTTTTTCTGCAAGTCTAGGATGAATATTTATTATTCAATATTTATTAGAAAAAGTCAATAGATGTCGCGTATTACAAATAAAATCCAGATTTCGATTGAGTTTCGCTAATATTGTCTTCATTTAATTAAATATTATAATTTGAGATTTTACTCATAAAGTTTAAAAAAAATTAATAATAAATAATATATTGTACCATCTCACATTACATTTTTCCTTTTACATTTCATAGCACAATCCAGTAATGTTGGCCTCACTGGGTGACTTACCCGTGCTTAGGCCTCCATTTTATAAAAAAAATGTATTTACATAATAAATTTAAAATATGTATGTATAAATGTTTTGAAATTTTGGTAATATTGTCTTTTTTGTTCTTTAATCCGTTTTGTAATTTGATGTCTGAATTTTTTTTTATTTTCCTCAATTCTATTTTCAAGTGTTAGACTGTTGAATGCATACTATGTACACACTTGGCAGTTTTTTCACATTTTCAACTACGAGTAAAAACGGTTACCAAAAATATATATGCTGTTCCTTTAACGCAGCAAAGTTTTTTGAAACCATCGATATCGAATGATAAGATTTCAAATACGTCATTATTTTTTTCTTTAATAATATATTTGTTTTTGCTGCGTTGTTTACGTAACTAAGTTACTCACGGCCTGTTGCCAAGTGTAAAATTTAAAAAAATTTAAAGCGTGCAATTCACGAGCTAACCTTCAGAAAACCGAAGTAGACAACAGTGGGGAGACCAAAGAGCAGACCGATAGGCTACAAAGCACCGCAGAAAAAGGAGACCATTTATACTAACTCATTCTCTCGCAGGCTAAATCCCATAGATGTATGTGTTTATCTCTTTTTATTGTCGCTATTTTTTGTTTCATATTATATTTCGTTTTATATTTCGTTAGTTTCAAATCACAACAGTGCTAAAGAAGTTTTCACTACAATAAGATGAAATAAGATAAGTGACATAAAAGATAAATACGTGACATAAAACGCTTTGAGAAAGTTCTATTAACTATTTACATATACCTTAATCTCAGAATTGAAAGAAAAATTGAAAAGACAATTTTAATCAAAAAGGTTTTATTTACGATTTCTTGAATAAAGTCACGGCTCACAAATTACAATAGTCTAGTCAATGATTTATTTTTACTGAGAAAAAAACAAATTTTTCATCTAACAAATGCAGACAATACAAATTACCTACATTATTTATCGAAAGACATTTAAAAGTTCCTAAGAAGCAGATTTATTTTTTAAGTGTCTGGGTTTTTCCAAGAAGATTTTTATATTATTTCGTATTGACCTTGCCATAATTTACATTCAAATACAAAGAAAGCTAAAGTATCACGTTTGAGTGAAGAAAGAAATGAAAAATTAAACCAAGCTTGGAGAGTCCTTGGCTAATGGCATCATTATTTATATTTCTGGAATTATTTTCACTCAAACGTAGGTACTGAAGGAATGTACGAACCTAAGCATAATGAAGGCTTCACCAAAAAATATTTCAAATACATATACCTCAAAACCACCATGGCAGTGCAGTGGTATGATCCTTAGCTCTGGGACAAAAGCTCGCGGATTCATGCCCGGATGGATTAATGAAAAAAAAGGCCTTCGGTTTCACGTATTTTTAATAATAATATATCTTTATTCAATTAAATTGGCAACATTACAACTAAAAAAGTACACATTCAATGTAGATTACATCAGTACAAAAAAATTAACAAATAGAAAGTAATGTAAGAACGGTTATACAGAAGTAGCATAATTATACAATATTTTTAAGTTGTGCATAGCCTGCCTCACTAGGTTGAACCTGTATTGAGGCAGAATTTTTTGTTAAATGTTTCTTACAATTTTATCTATGGTTTTTTATAAAAGTATAATGTAGGTTTCTATACAGCAAAAACTTTATTTGAGTTTACATCATTGTTTGCATATACACAATACAAAAACTGCAAGGTTAATACTACAATAATAACTGTCAATGACAGGGCGTTTGGGTGAGGGCACCAGTATAGGCTCGGTCGTTAGAATATATCCATATTTTAACATATTTTTTAAACTCTTTCTGTGTTTGACTCAGTTTGATGTTTTCTGGGAGAATGTTAAATATTTTCGTGGCAAAGTATCTAAAGCTACGTTGACCAAAGGTGGAAGAGAGCGCTGGATTTATGAAGTAATCATCATTAGGTTGGCCTGTAGTATTGATGCTTGAAGTAACATATTTTGTTTTCTTCGTGTTAAGGGTAAGTGTGTTGATATCTTACTATTTTTTAATGAAGTTAATATTTTCTTCAGCTTTTTTTAAATACAATGTAGTTTACAAACATATCGAATATCCATAATAATATAATGAGCATAGAAATAAATAAGACGATGCGATTGAAGAGTGTGTATTATTATCAATACCCCTTAATTAACATTTACCTGACCCCCTTTCTCGGGATGATAAAAAAATTTATCACAAAGTTTGTTTCTCGGCATATGTAGAAAGTTTCTAGCCATCATTTACTATGCCTGTTATCCTTTACCGGGTCGCGGCATAATGGCTCGTATGTGAATGTCACATTAACTTTTATATTTGTCTTAATAAAAATCGTGGTCTGATTCAAATATTCTTCTACGTTCTCTTTTATAACGGCAATCGATGATGGAATTATTCGCCATGGCATTTTTTCAGCTTCATAAAGAAAGTTACTACCCGACTTTGTTAAGTAAATAATGAATAAAATAAATAATAATAATAATCAAATATCCTAACAATGAATATAATAAAAACAAGATACATGATTTTAAGTTCAAACCGTAAAATAATTCCTCCACATGTACCATTAAAAATTGAAAATAACGATTTGCAAATCCTAAAACAGGAAAAATATCTTGGGCTGTGCATCGATAAGCATTTAACTTTTAAACAACACATTCAAAATGTAAAAGATAAAATCACACCCTTAATTAGCGTTTTTAGCCGGTTATCATATCTATTACCAATTAGACTAAAAAAAGGTTTATACTATAATCTCGTACACTCACACCTAAATTACCTGATTGAAATCTGGGGAAATGCGTATGAAACATACATCAATGAATTACAGGTAATTCAAAATAAGATAATCAAAAAACTATTTCACTACGAATCCAAAACATCCACAAAAAAATTATATTTGGAAACAAAACTGCTAACATTAAGAAAACTATACGAGTACAATATATGTGTCCTTATATACAAAATAAATAATAAACTCATACATACAAACACAGAATTCATTAAAACGTCCCAAGTACACAAACATTTTGCACGGCAACACGATAACATACGTTTAAACACCATTCATACTAACTACGGTAAGCAATCAATTAGTTACGAGGGGGGCAATTAATATAATTGCCTTCCAGATGATATCAAAAACGAAAAAAGTGTGTGCAAATTCAAAAAAAAATTGTTCATGTTTATTCACAAAAAACAAAGTAGTGATAGTGAATAATATCGTATGGTAATATAATATCATGTAAATGTTAGTATTGCAATCTAATGTAATCTAAGGTTATGAAATGTAAAAACCATGTAATGTAAAAACTATGTAATATAATGTAAAAAGTACATAATTCAATATTCTAGTTAAGTAAGTGAAAATGTTATTTTCTTTTTTACTGGAATAAAAACTTATGAAAAAAAAAAGTAGTCAATACCCATTATTGAACTAAATATATTTTTCATCTTTAACAAATCCATATTTTTGTGTTCGTAACCGTGGTATTTTTGTTCCTTCATGTCTTCATGATACTTCGACTAAAAATAACTAAACATTAAAAATTTAATTTCAACGTGTCTAGTTATTATACCCCACTTCACACGAATTCAATACCCTTTTGAACCGTAAAATTGAAAAATAAGGAACTTACGAATATACTGCTTCATATACTCTGCACACAGATTTAATGCTTTGTAATATTTAAGATAACGATGAACTCCAGCGCAGAGGAAGCAAAATTTATATCTGACAACCTGCAGTAGGATAAGGCAATGAAATAGGAAGAACGCGAAATTGGATTTCCAGTGAACTTCTTCTCCACCGCGGTCTCACCCAAGTAATTCTTTTGACAACACCATGAAACAGTACCTTTAAATACAATGAACCAACTATAGTTAAATGGTAACCTAAATGTATCTCAAAAGCTCATTATAGAAGTGGCGTTGCCAGCTGAAATTATTGGTCTGACCTAGAAATTCCGGACATAGATTGATTACCAAAATTTCACATCGCTAAGGTCAACCGAGTTTTGCTGAAGAGCAACGAAACAATATGCAATAAGTCTACTTCTGTAGCATTTTATGAGAATTCAAAACATGTCAGTTAAGCGTCAATTACACAGGGCGAGTTTACAAGCTACTATCTACTAAGTTTAAAAGCGGGTAAATCGGCGAGTGAGATTGTCATGATGACAGACAAAACTGAGCACTCGCTCAGAAACGTAGGAATCTGAGGTCGCTGCCAGCGCCTGTAACAAGAATAACGATGCCAGCGTGAACTAATTCTTCAGATGTTTGACAATCGAAATCAGCTCTTTATCGGAAGCCATGTTGGAAACATAAATAAACCAATCACGAGCAAGCGTGTAGGCGAGTAAAGTTGACGATCTTTCAACTTTTTTTCGTAGATTGTCAACAATCTGCTAGTTAGCAAGTAACACGATGACACTGGGCGAGTTTACTAACAGATAGTGAATTTCCTAGATAGTAGCTTGTAAACGCTTTGACAAAGACTCAACTTTCTCCGTATTATAATAGACATGAAAAGAAAATGAGTGGTTATTGTGTTGTTTTCTGAATAAAAACTGCCTCCTCTGTCCTTTATTTGCAAAATATTACGGTGAAAATATCCAAAGTGAAATACTCGCACAATTCAAAGAGGACTCTGCAAAAATAACCGATAGGTAAAAATTTGTTCACATTACAAGGAAAACATTTATAATAAGTCTCTTTGAATAAAAATCAGGTCAGGCCATCTGCTCCTCCGTGTTATTTTAGCTCATATTTCAGGTGTCGTGTTCTTGTTCTCGCTTTTCCTCTGTCTTCTGCTCGGATGGTGCATATGTGAAACGTTTCGCTGTGCACGTCAGGCTGAGAAATTACCCCTTCGCAGGTGAAAAGGGACCACCTGCTTTTTCTGTGCAGGGGTGGCACATGACTTTACACATAAAATTGCAATAAGATGTGGGTGGCTGATGTAAAAAATACATGTTTTCTTACAATTATGTAATTCTGAAAAAGTCTGCCAATTAAGAGAGTAGAAAATAATAAAAATGAAACTACAGAATTTGTAGGCTGGCAACACCAATTTCACTGTTAAATATTATTTTAAAGTACAATGGCACTGAAAATATAGACCACTGTAAATCACATTTAAAAAATAAAAAAAAAACATTGTTTTTTTTTGTAAAGAAAAAAAAATTAATCGAAGAAGCACTGTTGTTTAGGTACCTACTTAATGATATAAATTTGATTAAATGGTGTTTCACAAAGTGATTTGCTTTCATTTAATTTAAGGCGTGGTCTAGCGGTAAGATCGCGGGATCGATACCCGGCGTGGACAAATAAATCTTATGTGAATAATTTGAGTTATTTCACGATTAATTAATTTAAAATAATGTATACTATATTTGCTGCACGTTCAGAATTGAAACGTTGCTTGAAATAGCGTTAGCCGTGTTAGGTGACCAGATCTGAATAGCCAGGTACTTCCCCACCTTCCTCTTCTCCATCTCCTTCCCCTCTCCACTACCTTCAGCCTCACAACATACCCCAATTGGGGATGCCATAGTCTCACTGACTCCAGACGGGAGCAGCTTAGACTCTTGTGGGGTAAGACTGTTAAAAAAAAAATTAGCAGTAGGTAGAAGGAAGAATCACTAATGGTGAGTTTAGTTACACTACTTTTGATCTGAGTGAGAATCCGTCTACTTGTTTAGGAATAAATACATTCCAAAACACGTAATCGCATTATACTTTCATAAGACCAAAAACGTCCCGAGCGACCTTACATTTTAAAAGCTATATATCTCTCTTCCTCTCATGCATACATGTGTATTTTTTCTTTTAACCAGAAAGAAAATGAAATAAAGCTTCTTATTGTCTTTGAAACATGAAAGCTATCTTGCATAGATATTTTACAATCTCGATCCAAAGTGACGGTTTCAGAATTTTCACGTGCAACTGAGGCTTCCGAATTGTGAGGTGCGAATATATTGAACCAGTATATTCAGATCTAAAATTAGAGACTTGATCTAAAGCCGAGCAACGCTAGTTACTTAAGCTAGTATTATATAAATGCGAGCAATTTCTAAACTGTGCTTTATATTTTATTAAATTATGGTTATTCTTCATTACGTTAAAACAAAATTGCAAAGCTATAATAATAATATACCTATATGTAGAGACACTGATTCATAGCATTAACGACATTTTCACGAATTAAAGCGATTAATGGTGTTCTTAGCGATAAATACGTTAAAACGCGAAATAGTAGCGAAATTTTTTTACTTAAAAAAATTGAGTGATGGTGTTTTCCCTACCAAAATCGTAAAGGTTGTGCAGGAGGTAAATAACCAGGTTGTCTTAATCCAAATACGAGAGATGTCAGAAGAGTTCTGTGAAACTGGCATCTCATATGCTGAATCATCAGGACAACAGCACTAATCTATTTCTTGAGCACACAGGTAAAATGTTCAATCCTGCGATTGTAGATCAGAATGTCCAGCGATCGGACACTATTCTTTTAGAAAGTAAAAGTAGGCTTGCACCAACATTCAAATCTGTTGATGACAGTAAATTCCTGGAAGGTAACAGCTATTTTCAATGACAGCTTGTAAAACAAGTGAGGGATGGAGTCACTGTAGACATAATTCAGCTAGCTGTAAAAATTGTTCATAGAGAATTTGCTGAGGCAGCTCTGATGACTGCGTGGGCCCCTGTGAATAGTGTTGACGCAGAAAGATTTTTTAGTCGCTATAATCTTGTATTGACAGAATTAGAATGAACATGACACTTTACTGTAGAAACATGTGCCATGTTGAGTTTCAATCAATAATACAATAAACAAGTTTCAAGTAATTTTACTAAATTAATTGTTTTTCTCTTCTCGCCGCCTCCCATTCCTTGGCGTTATCCTATGTAGCTATAAACGCTATGAAAACGCTAAATTAAAGCTATAAAAGCTATTTTTTCAATAATTAATGCTACATTTCATAAAAATTAATGCTATGATTCAGTGTCTCTACCTATATGCGATTCTAATTTTGTGATCAGTGGGTATCTATATTGCAATGAAAAAAAATGTTTTTCGCTTTTAATTTTTTTATAAAAATGTAGGTTTCAGAACTTTACATATCCACCATGCGTTATATTTTTTAGTATTGCCATTTGAACAACAGTGGTACCCTCCTATGTTTTCTACTCTTATTTCGTGAATTTATTTCAAAAGCGATTTAAAATGTATCTGTTTAATTCTAGAGAAACGTTACAACTAAAGATTTAAATCCTAACATTATAAATAACACAGATTTTCACGCGTGGGAACTTGCGTTCTTACTTATATCAGCGAGTACCGAAATAAGATACCAAAATATACAATTTTCGCTTAATACCTTAAACGCGTTACTAAATCCTGGCAACAAAGGGAAGATTTTGGCTCGTGTTGGTAAATTATTACATATACGAGTATGTAGTTAACTTGAAAAACCTCGAGACATGAGAAAAGGCTCATTTTTATTGTGTGGTTGTAAAGATGTTTTGTTAAAAATTTTAAGTGCTTTAAATTTATAATTACTTTAATGGAATCTATCCGCATTATTTTCAAGGGATTTATTCAATTTAGGAAATAGATACAGATACCGGGAACCATTTTTTTGATAACCTACACCCCTGCCAAATGTCATCCCAAGTGGTTCGCTTCGATTGGTAACTTAGCAGGAGTGCCTGGTTCATGGGTAGAGGTTTGTCTAGGTCTTGGCGGATGCTTTTGCCTATCTTCTGCGTGGCGTGCCGGATCGGGAGAGATTGGTTGAGGGAAACCAATTGACCTTTCCAACCCGATCGTCTTGACCCATCGCCTTGCACTGCAGTAGGGGGCAAGGGCGGATCCAGGGGGGGGGTCATGGGAGTCATGACCCCCCCCCCTGGGCTGGGTCCAGGACCTAGGTGGACCTACTTTTTACTTGTATCTATAATTATCATAATTAAATTATAACTTCTTGTGACTTAACCACGACTATGTGACCCCCCCCCCTGGCGCTATGTGACCCCCCCCCCCCTGGTGCCAAAGCTGGATCCGCCCTTGGTAGAGGGAGTGATGGATTCAAGCATTCATCTCTCCTGAACACATTGAACCCCAGATTTCTACCCACCCCTCATAACTTATTCCTTTCCCCCTAAAAAGATACTCCATACAGCATCCCCAAAGATGTCACAGACTCTGAGGGATATTTTGGAGGGATATTTTGTCCTCAGGGCCTCCTGTGTGGAGATAATGTAAAAAAAATATAAATGTTTTCAGATAAATGAAACAATATTACTTTGTTTGAACCACCTCTATATTTGAGTAAAGCCGACCGGTTTCGGAACGACCGTTCCTTCTTCAGGGCAAATGTGTACTGATTTGAGAGTAACAAAATCAGTATACGTTTGCCTTGAAGAAGGAACGGCCGTTCCGAAACCGGTCGGCTTTACTCAAATATACAAGTGGTTCAAACAAAGTAACATTGTTTCATTTATCTATAATGGCTAACCACAAAGTTATAGCTGCATTCAAAAGTATATATATATATATTTTTTTTTTTTTACAGTTTAAAGAGCAAAATCATCTATCAGTGTTCGAAGCATCTTAGATGTGCCAATTTCTCAGCATCAAAATATTAAGGGTTAGTTTTATAGGTTCTGCTTTATAGGCTGCTTTTAATAAGAGCGTGCCCGAAGGAACTGGTAGCATTTATACCTGTGTACCGGTACTCCAGCAAGAAACCCAACGGACAAGTTTCTTTAGTTTTCATACCCGTTCACGGTTGTCAGTGCACTTGGAAACATTCATTCCTCTTACTCGTTCTTGTTGAAGGCGGCACGCATTTAAATTAAGCTTGGTAGCATTAGTCTTTCTTCCCTTTTTCGATCCAAGCCGGTAAAATAAGACTTGCATGAACAAATCTCTTCCAACAGTACGGATTACTTATAAAATTTTACAGCATCATAAAAACTATTACCACTCTTTCAGTTTCCATTCTCAACCCAGGAAAAAAGGAAGACAAAATATGGAGTTGAAAACGTTACAAATCTTTTGCTGTAGAGTTTCTTCGAAATATATCAAACATTTTTTTGTCGGTAGGAACAAACTGATATGGATGAAAGCTTTTAGCCATCGAAGTGTATACTCAAGCAACTATCGTGCGGGAAAACTCACCCATTAATATTATTAATAGTTGTTGGATAGTGTTGACGCCCCTCACATTTTTCATATTGAAGATGAACTGATGCGTATGATTCTTAAATCGGGCCCCTAATAAAAGCAGAAAGAAAAGCTGGTGGAAGCCTCGAAAGCTTATCAATCGATACCGAAAAAAAATCCCCCTTATAAACTCTCCATTCAATTCAACCAGCAAACTTCGCGGAATTTTTATTAAACCTAAACAAATAAAGCCAACGGAAGTTAATCTTCAATTTTGGAATTTCAATTAGGGTCTCAAAATCATTTTTACCTTTATTAAACAGCCAGTGTTTATTTTGGTTCAAGAGGGTATTTTATAAAAAAATTCTGATAGAAAAACGAAAAATTTTCATTTTTTAAATCAATGTTCGTTTTTAATAAGCGTATTCAAAATAAATCGTAACAATTTGAAAGGTTTATGTTTTATTTTAGATGGTTGTGTCAAAATCTCTTCTATTGTAAAAGTAGAACATTGGGTAAATTGAGCAAAAACTTCACGATTTTTTTTTAACCATCTGGGTACAGGGTGTCACTACAGGGTGTGGGACTACAGGATGTCCCAAAAAAAAGTCGATATTTAGTGGATCGATTTTTAAAAAAGGAAGGGTTCTATCGAAAAAATGTTTATTCAATACTAAAATACACAATTTTGGAATTTAAAACTGAAAAATAATACCGTCTCACGTTCGCTGCATTCATTTAATCGAAGAGTAAAATTTCTTATGACGGCTCGCCAGGTAGGCTTCATGATGGCTGCCATTTTGTGACGGATATTTTCTTTTAATTGCATCAGGGAGGTCGGATTTTTGGCGTATACTTTAGATTTGAGATAACCCCACAGGAAAAAGTCCATGGGGGGTTAGGTCCGGACCACAAGGAGGCTAAATTATGTCACCTCTCCTAGAGATCAATTTGCAAGAAAAAAAATTACGAACTCATGGCAGAGACGTATTGGACTATGTAATGTTGCTCCGTCTTGCTGGAACCATGTTCTTTGGTTATAGCCAGTAGTTTGTAGGGGTGCAGCATTAGGTCTTTGTGCAAAATGCTGTGTAACGATGATCTATGCACCTTTAAAGCACTTGCGCACTTCTGAATCGAAAAGTTTGAGTCATCACGAAAAGACTGATAAACACTCCCTAGTTTTCTACCATTCTCGATGACCTTGGTCGCCCGTATTTTGGTTTTGCCAGCATTGTACCGATCTCTTTAAACTTTTTGACCCATTTTCAAATGAGAGGAATGCTTGGCGCATCATTGAATTGACGAAAACCTCAAATATTGTAGAATCTTCTACGCGCTACAGTCGCCGAATCACCATTTTTGTAAAACTCGCGCACGCACAACGCGGTCGCTCCCGAGAAATGCTTCATAGCGACTAAATTCCCAAGAGCCAGACTACTGATTCACATTCCCCCCGCGAACCTCGGAAAAGTTGCGTTCACACAGAAAGCAAAACAAATATCAAGTTTCTTTCGGGACACCCACTTTGAATTCGGACTCAATAAATGAATTGCGGAATCCCGGGAACATTTCACTTTATAGCCTGAGGAAAAAAATCGTTGCGACCGTAATAAATTTCATATGTACATTTTTAAACGCATAAATCCATATTATGGCTACGTGATCGGACTGCAGGCCCACAGTGAAAAAATCTCGTTTCATTCGCCATCTTTCACCGCCGCGCCGCATCGTGGCATAAACTGGTGGGATTCATATTATTCTGCGGAATAAACGGAAATCTCCCTCAGCTATAAATAATGCAAGGGTCGCATTTAGTTAGGGGAGCATTCCATCGCCCAATAACCACTCAGCCCTTGCAATTTGTTTGTCACTATCCCCTGAGTCCACCCCTTTGCTGCCCAGATTTCTTATTTGATAACCCGTGTTTCTCTTTTTAGGCCGCTGAAAGGTGGAGCGCTCTACTTTTTACTGTTATTTTGTCAATTTGTAACCTCTGCTACATATTTTAACCCCCTCGGCTAGACACCCCCGTGTTATCCTATCAGCCAGGTTTTCAAACAATTCCATATAAATATGTGGTATACACAAAATGTGCACCGCAAAATGAAATATGTTTTACAGACCACGGACGTTAAATTAAAATCAAAACCTTTTTATTCGGAAATATCATGTATTTTTATTGAAATCCAATCGTGACCCGCGTAATATATCCGTTTATAAATCCAAATACTTTCCATTTTTGTGGATATTCGCGAGCCCCTTTTGCAAAATAAATAACACACCACGAGGCATTTTAAATAAAAGAAAAAGGGCTTTATCGATTGGTTTTTTTCTGTAAAAAAGGCAGAGGGTGCCAATAAATCAATTATAATT
This sequence comes from Limnephilus marmoratus, assembly GCA_917880885.1. Classification (NCBI taxonomy): domain Eukaryota; kingdom Metazoa; phylum Arthropoda; class Insecta; order Trichoptera; family Limnephilidae; genus Limnephilus; species Limnephilus marmoratus. The sequence goes on from OU862911.1 coordinate 16,135,982, forward strand.
CTTTTACCGGGCCGTTACGACCTACATTCTATTGTAGCTAAGTTTAAAAGCGAATATCTTGAAACCTTCAAAAAACTTTTGAAAGAAATGTTAAAATTGGGTTGCGTTATTTATTTATTTATTTATTTATTTATTTATTTATTGTAAGAAACAAACAGCAATTTATATACAGGATGAGTTATACAAGAGGTTAAACATGAGGTAAGCCAAAACAGTTTCTTATGCTAATGTTGGTTATTATGATATAATATACAATTGTAATTGGTAATAACCGTTAAATGAAAATGAAAATAGCAACAACAACAAAAAAATATATATATAAGTATATTAGAAGGAAGAAGGAAGAGGAAAGGGCAAGAGGCAGAGGAAGGTGTGGGATGGGGACAGGAGATGCTCATGCTGTACCTTTTCTATAGTTGTGCATTAATTTAATTAACATTTGTGGTCGTACGTTTGACTTCGTTTCGGTATTTCACAGGAGTGTTATTAAGAATATCAATATTGTTAAATTGCGTGTTATATTGCGCGCATATACGGGGGATTGGAGAATTTTTTCTAAGGTTGGTGTTCTGCACGCTGGCAAATGAAAAAAATGGTTATAGTTATAAAAATGTTGTTTGTTTTTTGCTTTCACTAGTCGTTTCCTATATTTGAAAAATAATTAATTGGGGACTTTGGAATAATACTGTTCACAGTATCCAACCAAAAGTAGTTTTCTACTTCGGGTATTGGAAACTTGATGAAACGAAAAAGCCATACCAAAAATAGACCAGCACATTCATCTGAATGAGATGGAATAATCTCCTCTTTGTGTGGTCCTTTGTATCCTCCCTACTCTTGTCTACTTTTAAATTTGTAGTAGCTTTCACGTGTGAATTATTTATAAATACCTAGATGATTTATCATTGTCTAATACGATCAAAAAAATGTATTTCCACTCTTTCATCATGTTCAGTCAGTTATGGCGTAAATAAAAATTTAGTTTAACTAACTCCCAATTTCGCATTAAGGCGATCCAATAGTTCAGGAAAAAATCGAAATCGAAATTCACGCCCTTTATGGGAGGAGTTTAAAAATACTTGAGAAAAAGCTTTTGGAAAGGTTGGAAAAGGTATTTGAGAATTTTTTTTTAACAGGTTGATTTCGTAAAAGTCTGTAAAATTTATTAATTCCTTTTTTACGCGTTGTTTATTGTAAGAAAACGGAAATTTAAAATTAATTTCACGAAACTAAGCGACGCGGAGCAACGCGTGCATCTCCCGCTAAGACCGGGGCGTGACTGATACGAAATGGGTTGTGCCCACTGCATGGTTCTTGTGCCCATGCCATAAGGGTCACTTCAAGAATCCAAATTCGTAGAGTGCGGGCCGTATTGATTGATGTCAAAAATAACAACGAGAAAATGCATATTTTATTTTATTTTGTGAAGTTCGAGCGTAAATATCAATTTTTTTGCGATTATTATAAAAGAAACGAAATTTGCCATATTATACAATAAAACCAAATCCGAAAAGGGGTTTATAAATAGGAGACTTTGGACTTGAAAGTGTTTTTAATAGACCTTATACTTTATTTTTTTATAGGCTTATTAAAAGACTTATAAAAAAACTGACCGACATTTTTAAGGGTCATGGTATGTTCTACACACAGTATTTAATTGAAGCGTCTATAATACTTCTAAGCCATCAAATTTTCAAAACAAAAACATATGATTTTGTATGATTTTGCATTATTTAGTATGGCTTCATCTTAAGTATCTCGCCAACCACGGTACATTATTTAGAAAGACAAACAAATGTAACGCATTGAATAAAATTTCCGTGATATTTGAATATTATGTTTCGCCAAAAAAAGGAGACAATAAAACCATTGGAAAAAAGTTCATTTCCTAAGTTAATGATATGCGCCGCGGGCGAGCCAATGAGAATATTTGAATACTGAATGAAAACCACGTGTTTGATGAAAATGTTGAAATACCATTTGGAAAACACAGCGGGGATAGGGCATTCAGCCCAAAGATATAAATTGGGGGAAAATAAGCGTCAGATAATGTTCAATTATAACAATTCTTCTGTTATTTCGGGCTAAATACTTTTTTCAAGTTAACTAACACACTCCTACGAAGGAGGTCAAAATAATTTCGCTTAGTGCCCATCTCATCTTTGGGAATGCTAGATGGAGGGTCTTTTTACCAACACCTCCGCCATAGGTAGCCCCAAGTGGTTCGCTACGTTTGTTGACTTACCAGGGGTGCCCGGGTTCATGGGTTGAGATTTGTCCGGATCTTGGCGGCGGATGCGTCTGCGCACCAATTGCGTGGTAATCCGGAACGGGAGAGACTTATTGAGGAATACCTGTAGACCTCTCCAGAAGGAGTCTCTCGGAACATCGCCTTATCCGCAGTGGGAGAGATTGATTCATACGTCCGTCACTCCTGAACACACTGACTCCAGATTTCTGCCCACCCGTCATACCTTTTCCTTCTCACTACTTCCTCTCATTCCTTTCTACAAAAAACATACCTTCAATTTGGGAGGCGGGAATGGGTTCCGCCGCCCCGGGAACCTTTATTGGATAACAAACACCTCTGCCATAGGTCACCCCAAGTGGTTCTTCGCTATGTTTGGTGATTTAGCAGGGGTGCCCGGGTTCACGGGGTGAGGTTTGTATAAGTCTTGAAGACGGACACAATGAACCCCAGATCTACCGACCCCTTAAACCCTTTTCCTTCCCAGAACTCTCCTCTCCTTTCTTTCCTAAAAAAAAACCTCCACGCAGCATCCCTAAAGATGACATAGGCCCTGAGAGAAATTATTTTCCTCAGGACCTCCTGTGTGGAGCTCAGGTAAAAAAAAAACATAGCATCCCCAAAATAACTAAGGCCCTGAAGGGAAAGATTTTCCTCAGGGCCTCCTGTGTGGAGGTATAGATGTAAGAAAAAGGTGGATAATGTAAGAAAAAGGTGGGAGGAAGTTCTGTAAAGCAAAAAGATATGATTGATGGATAAGAATCTGTTGGTGCATATGTGAGGATTGACGTATGAACTCACTCCCCCAATCGCGATTCAAAATTTGAGAAAGTCCGGCTGAAGATGTCAAAAACGACACGCAGTTGTAGGCAGGCGCATCCACCTCAAGACCTAGACAAACCTCATAAACCTGGCGCCCTTGCTAAATCCCTAAAAGATCCACTTTGCATTACAAGCGCTCATTGAATTTTTGCAGTATTTGCACTCAATTATTGCATTGCATATATTTTAATAATTTAAAATATTGCATTTGAACCCAATCGCACACGTGTGTAAAATGTGTATCGTTTTTTTTTTATTTTATTTGCTGTACCATTATTTGCAAACGGAAAACACAATAAAATCTTTTGAGAGATAAAGAAATATTGAAATACAAATATTGCTAGTACATTTGAAGCTTGCTCCGGGCGCACAAACAAGACGGGAATCTTTTATTGAGAAAAAGGAATTATGATAAAAAAATTCTTCAAGGCTGTTCATTATTTTTAAACTTTATTCTCTTCCAAAATCTTTATAAAAAAACTGCTTAAGTATTGAATACAAAACTTTAATTTATTAACATGGAAAGGGTCTAAAATTATGGTTCGTGCAAACTTTTAAAAAATAACAAAAAGTAAAAAAACAAAATTTTACAAATTTATGACGGGAGTAAAATGTGATATGGAAATGAGTTTTAAATTTTGGGATACATAAATATTTTATGATCTCTTACCAAGTTTTCGTCTAGAACTTTGCTATTCATGGATTCTCATTTTTTCATTATATCTTCGCAACAATGTGAAATGCTTGTGAAGAAACTGAGTAATGTAATGGCATATGAATATTTAATGATTTTAATACTTACGCATATATTGTAAGAAACGATTGAGTATAACATAGTTATTTCATCCATATGGGTCATTTTATTGGGAAATTTACGTAACTATTATATAAAGTCAGTGGCTGAGTTTGCATCGCGTTTGGGTCCCACCCAGGCGTCGCATGATCGATTCTTCGGCTGGATAAGTCCTTCATCACGACACAAGCAACATTTTCCGTTTAATGTGGTGGTAGTAGGAGATTTTCAAATATTATCAGGTTTTTCGTAACCCGGAAATGTTTGTGTTTTTAATTTATTTTTTTTTTAAATTGAAAAATTTAAACCTAGTTTCTAAAGAATAAAAAGAACAGAAGAGTTGTTTCACAGAATTTAAACAATTCATCAAATTTCAAATTAAATTCAAGTTCCATGAAAGTCATTTTCAAGTTCTGTTACTATTCAACTACTGTGAAACAACCATGATGAAATAAAAACAGACCTTGAATAAAGCTATTATCTTTAAAATTTGATGAATTATTCAAATTTTGTGAAACAGCGCATCCTTGGGTTGGGTTGTTCCAGAGAAATTCAAATATAACATTGGATAAAATGGCCATTCAGAGACATTTTGTTTTGTCGACATTTGAAAGTTCCAGTTAAGTGCCGATTTTAGGAGCGTTTCAGCCTGCAGCGGACAAGCTTAACATTATGAGCTGATCCCAATTTGATCAAAAACTCAAGCTATTTGATGACAATGTTAAAATTGAATTTATGTGTAACAAACCAACCTTAGTACGTAACCATCTGAAAATATAGGATCTAAACATTGATGAAATTGCTTTTTTATATAATTCCTATAATAAGTGTAGGTAGGTACTGTCCAACTTCTTTCTTTTCATTCTCTTCCTCTATCACAATATCACAAACTTCAAGTCTTTATTTTTCTGTATAAAGTTCTATACATGGACTCCTTCCGCTCCAGATAGTTGGACCTTAACTATTATACGCTCTGATTGCTAAAATAGCTACCCTCATTATCTGGAAAACGGTAAGTAGCGGTACTTCGGAATATTGTTTCAGTGTGTACCCATACATATGTTCGTAAACATCAAGATTTCCCAGAATAACCACTTCATTCCCTTCTGCGAAGGGACAGACGAGGCTTCCCTGCCTCTATCAACCCCTGTTTACCTCCCTGTCACCCTTTACGTGGTACTGCGGGACATACAGCCAAGGAATTACTTTACGTTGACAAGTTTACAAAATCATACGGGGTTCTAGGAATCTGTTCTAAAACTATCGGACCTGAAATTTTCGATTGGAAATAAATGAAATATGAGAGATGTCTTCCTTTGGGAAGGGACGTGCCGTCCATATACGCACCTAAGCACTGCCTACACTACCTTAGTCGCACTTTAAAATGTAAATATCTCACTATATTATTATGGTATCAAAGACAGGAACTGGTGTTGTCTTCATTCTACACAAAAAATGTCGCGATGCTCATTCAAGAGGCTATTCGTTTGTTTTAATTTCAAAAAGCTGTGCCTTTCGATACTAATCACGACTATGGTATTTATTACCCTGTTGGTAGCTCATTTAATTAGTACAACTTTACTATCGAAAAAATTATCACATTAGTAGGTTTTCTTTCACGCAACTGTGCAGTCTAAAATTATAAAAAAAGTGTACAATAATTGGTTTGTTATTTGCGTAGATAAATGAAGTTTTTTGAATATGTGATATGGCCAAAGATATTCAAATACAGAAGAGATATGCTATGGTATCCGCGCAACTGTCGCCGGACTACGCGCTAATTAGCGTAGTTTTTATACAAAAAGAATTTGTTCATTTCGTTGATTTTTTGAAAATGTGCATTAATATTGGTTAACAATATATTTTGAATAAGGAAAGAATTCGTTCATTGAGTTTAACGTTCGTTTGGTTTATTCGTTAATTATTTGTTCTTTTAGTTTATTTGTTAATTGGTAAACAATATCGGCGACACCCGGAAGCGCAGACCCACATAGTAAAAACAGCAGATAGCACATCTACTTATGTTTCAATATCTTTGGATATGGCTAAGGTGATCCCAACAATTTTTTTCTGCGGTAAGTTTTAATTTATTTGACGTCAATTAATTCGCTATTTTTCTTACAGCCTACACCAATTAAAAATTCTGTGCACGCCGCCAAGTGTAGATATTTTCATATTTTTTTCTCGCTTACAGAGACTGCAGTCAGTATGTGACCCCGTCGGCTTTTCAACGAAAAAGATAGATTTTCAATGAGAATGGATCGCCACACAACTTTATGGCTTTCTGGTTCGTTTGCATGTACACAACACCTCGTACATACTCTTCTGGTATTCACTTGATCGTGTTGTTTTTTTCCTTTAACAGTCTCATTAGCGACGTATTTTCCCCCAGCATTTCTTTTTTGGTTCATCATAACCACATGAGTGTCACTTTTTTTTTGATTTCTTGCTCATTACGCTAATATCAGCCTTGCAAAAGTATGACATACGCGCTTGAAGACACTTTAGAGCCTCCCGTGGATTACCTTTGGAAGTAATATATGAAGCACAGGAGGTGCTTTATTAAAATTACAATTACCATTTGTTGGATAACCAATACCCCTGCCGTAGATCATCCAAGGTGGTTTGCTAAGTGTTGTGATTTAGCAGGGGTACCGAGTTCATGGGGAGAGATTTGTCTAGGTCTTGGCGGCGAATGCGTTTGCCTACCTACTTGCGTGACAGAAACTGATGGGACCTAATCTAGACCTCTCCAACTGGACTCTCTCTACCCATCGGCTTGCACCGCAGTGGGACAGATGGATTCACGCGTCCATCACTCCTGAACACATTAACCCCCAGATTTATATTCATACCTTTTTGGCTCACAGAACTTCCTCTCCTTCTTTTTCTGAAAAGATCTTCAATACAGTATTACGAAAGATGACATTGATCCTGAGGGAATTTCCCTCAGGGATTCCTGTGTATGTAATGTAAAAAAAAATCATATCTAAATACTTAATATACAAACTTCGTACATCTGAAGACACACATTCAAGCGAGGTTGTAGCATCACCCTACGATTTGCTTGGAGCTTCTAAAGAAATGTAGAATGAACAAAACAACCGGGACAAGCTTTTCTTGAATCAGTGTTATATCACCTGGATAAAAAGCTCTTCCTCCCTCTGATATATCCCTGTAAGGACGAGTTGTACTTCGTTTTGTCTATTTTCCAGCGAAAAATCTTACCATAAAACAAAAACGCAAGACAAGAACTATACAATTTTTGGCACGTTTTTAAAACATTTTCCTTTACATCAATTATCTTTCATTCTATTTGTAAATGAATAATATAATATTACTAGCTGACCCGACAAACGTTGTTCTGCCATATAAACTATTTCTAGTGAATATTCTGGTTGTTAAATAAAAAATAACGAATGTATTTTAAGTGTGTGGGGATGGGATCTAGGACAGAAAGAAGAATTGAGCGCTGTAGACGATGACTGCCGATAAAAGCAAAAAACATCAACTAAAGTAGGAAAATGAAATAAAGAAAATCAATATGAATTTCGAAGAGCAATTGATTGTACTGTATTTTTTGTCAGTCTATCTTTAGCCAACACAAATAAGCTCGATGGTTTGCCCACGCGAGAACATGATGCTGAATGAAATACCAAAATGACGCGACGCTTCTCGTGAATGTCTTGCGCATGTGTGGATGAAAGTTTGATGAGGCGGACGTAGCGCCATCTGTCATTCATGACAATAATTTCTTTCTGTTTGAAATATGAAAGACGGTTAAATTTTTTCATACAAAAATACTAAAATCGCGATTAAAAAATGGGTGGGTGGGGTTAAAGGTATTTTTTGATGCCAAATTAAAAAAAAATCCAAAAAAAATTGTCAAAAAAATAGATTTTTTTCTGGGTAGGGACACCCTAATCACCTAGCGGTATAAAACATACTTTAAAACCTATTTTCATACCTATCAAACGCACATAAAAATTTTCATAAAAATCGGTGAAGCCGTTTCGGAGGAGTGCGACCACAAACACCGTGACACGAGATTTTTATATATGTAAAGGAATACCTACATAGAAATGCATAGGGATTCCTTCGTGTTCGAATGATGAATTACTTTTCAAATGTCATTCATTGATGTGCTGTCATAGTGACATAAAAAGAGATTATTATTGTTTTTGACTAGCTACGTAGCAGACATTCAATTAATCAAGATATCAGAAAAATAAGTGTTAAAGTGTTATAATGTTTTTAAGATTGACAAATAAACTTCAAATGTAGTGTCTTTGTTAACAGAGCAGCACATGATTTGTTTTGTCATTACCAATAAAGAAGTACAACCAATAGACAAATTGTCTTATAAATATAAGATTAGAAAAACTTGCGGTAACCACAAATCAACATCTAACACAAAACAGTACTTTTTTCCTTACAAGATTGTGTTCTACCTATTTTAATTTATTTTTCAGACGTTTTCAGATCTTGCGTTTCTTGTAATTTTAATAAACATGAAATTTTCTAATTTGTGTACAAATCAAAGATAGATTCTTTACATAAATAGATTGTGAACCGCAAGTCAGTAAATATTTTATTCATGTAATATTTGATTAATCTAGTTACCTACGCTACATACACATTCAGAATTTAAAAAAAAAAATCATTAAATGAAAAAAAAAAAATCACTCCGTATACAGTGTATACTACTTAATCAAAATCGTCAACATGTTTCGAAATCAATGTCAGGATAAAATGAAAAATTGGGGAGAAACCTTTGGTTTTTCGGTATGTCGATAATTTAGATTAAATGAGTGGAGTTTACAAAGTGATTTGTTTTCATTTAATTAAAGTGACGCCATAAAGTGGATTTGCAATTATTGAAGAAAATATTATTCATCGTCATCAAAATATATAATGAGGAACATATTAATTACTAACTGCAGTTCCAGGCGTTTTCCGGACTGTACACAAAGTTTTTAGAAATTAGATGTATCTAGATATATTTTGTAGGTCAAGTATATAAAATTTTATCAATCTCAGAATAACACAATTGTATAAAAATTAACCCACGCCGGCTGCCCAACACAGACCCTTCTTTTAAAATAAATAGATTAATTTAATTTAATTTAATCGCATTTCAAACTGTTGATTTCAATAAAATATTGGTCCTTACATGTGAAATTGGCGTTTTGTATGGGAGGAACATAAAGTATGTACCATTGCTATCTATGCACCTTTGCCATCTCATAGGTAGTTCATCGATCCCTTTACTAAAAAAACCCTTCGGACGGGAATCAATAAAATCTTTGAAGGCGGTTTGGACTGCCCCATCGGAGTTGAATTTTTTCCCTTGCAAGAAGTTATCCAAATTTCGAAAAAAATGGTAATCTGTTGGGGCAAGGTCCGGAGGGTACGGTGGATGTCTTAGACATTCCTATTGAAGCTCCTCTAATTTGGTAGCCGTCTGATGTGCAGTGTGTGGTCTAGCGGTCAACGCGCGTTTGTTGATTTGCCTCACCTTTCAAGCTTTTTCACCTACCCAATTTGCTTCAAGTGGATTAAAACAGTTTTATCACTAACATCGCAGCCTGCAGCTAACTCGGACGTGGTTTGCGATGGATCCGCTTCCACAATAGCCTTCAATTATTCATTATCAACATTGGTCTCCGGCCGTCCACGGGGCTTGTTCTGCAGGTCGAAATTTCCAGAACGAAAACGTTGGAACCAAAAACGCACTGTGTTTTCTTTTGCGGCACCGTCGCCATATACATCATTAATCCTTCGAGCCATTTCTGCAGCACTGGTGCCACGGTGGAACTCGTACTAATAGCGCGATATTTCAAGTTTTCCATTTTGTGAACTAAGTGACGAAAAGAAAAAAAAACAATTAAGGAAAAAACAAATAAATTATAATTTTCGAAACACAAATACATGAGTAAATAGCTGTATAAATTTGAATTTGAAATTCCTAACCAAAGAGAAGATTTTTTTAGATCAAAGTTGCCAGTATGGCAAAACGCAATTTCATATGTATCTAAGGACATAATAATTGAATATCTAAGTTGTCCCGGTTGTTTGCTTTTGACATATGAATCAAAACAATAACTCTATAATGAACAAGATTTCGATGCCAAGTCCGAAGTTCTGCAAAGCTTACGTGTCATTCATTAAGCCACTTGTTAGTAACGTAACTTTGGTAGAATGCAGGCCGCTCTTCGTAATACGATTAACCCCTGACTTGTAAGTAAGTACAGGGAAGTTAAGGAAGCCAAGGTGTACTTAGTTAAGTTTTGCCAGGTTGTATAGAAATATCGCTTAAGTATTTACGATTGGTAAATCTCGTGAAATTCAATTTACGAGAATTTAAACTCTAACAAACAATGCACGAATTTCCGTACCACTGATATAGTTGCCGCAATAAATTCCTTCACGGCAAATTCATAAACAAGGTTTCGTAAAGCTCGGGTCTTATCACAGAGGGGTGTTTTATTTACAAAGATATTAAAATAAAAACACAACAAAGCTTTTACGGTGTACCGGATAAGAATGGCTGGTAACTCAGCCTTCGCTTTAATGATTCTCGTTAAAACAAAAAATGAATTTACGCATCTCTTGGTGTCGATTCAGCTGTACGTAAATATCAAAGAAAATATTAAATCAACGGCAAACGTTTCTTTAAAATTATATGGATTAACTACTTTAGCCAAACAAGGCGAACATTTGTAGATGATAACAGGTACTTCGATAGTACACGCAGTACTTAATTCCGCATAATCCTTTTTTTAAAGTTCTACTTTCAAAGGAGTGATTTTATAATCAATTTCTTTTGATAAATTAAAAAAACACAAATTAACAAAAAAGTGCACCAAATCTATTACATAGTGAGGATTTCATTATCCCTACTGTTACTAAGAAATGAAGACAATAAATCATTATTATTATTATTATTATAAAGCAAAGTTGCTTCCGCTGTCTGTACGCTCAGATCTTTAAAACTACGCAACGGATTTTCAAGCGGTTTTCACCAATAGATAGAGTGATTCATGAGGAAGGTTTTGGTATATAATTTGTCAATGTTTTGTGTAAATTGGTTGAAATATATAATATATAAAGGGAGCGGGCTAGCAAGCGGGCGGTGTGAATTTGATATGTATGCAAATTAACAGATGGCATTGATCATAAAGGTTGGGTAATGGCGTTGTCAGTAGATGGCATTGTGTTTCGTTACCCACAGCAATGTGTGGCGGGTCTCCTAGTATCTAATAAACTTTTGTTAAAAATTGATTAAAACAATAGAATTTTTTTTAAGAGTATCAACTAATTTCGTCTGGAGCACGTGAATCTATGGCATCCCCAATTGGGGTATGTTATGAGGCTGAAATTTATTTATTTATTTACCTTTCATAAACAAAAGACGATTTTTTACCCGTCTGAAACAATAATATTTTTGATGAAGAGAGGAAGGAGATTGGAGAGGGGTGGTGGGGGAGTACCTGTCTAGTGAGATCTGATCACCAAACACAGCTAAAGCCATTTCAGGTAACGTTTAGTTAAATCAAATTTAGTAATTCCGAAGGGTGGTCTCACACCAGGGCCGAGAGCGTCTTCCACTCTGGAAACTTCCCTGCCGGACACGTTAAAAAAATAACCATGCACCAAGTATCTTGTCATCTTATTTATAAATATTGTAACACATTTCTTCAGACTGATTCGTGGAAGGTTCGAAAACTCTACTATCATGGATAGCATTAGTTTCTATGTATGTTCCAGATGGTTACCTCCGTCACCGACAGCATGGACTGTTTTATCTCAAGGCTTGCAGAACTAACTTGCAAATGGTTATGCCAGTCTGGAGAGCAGTCTTGTTGTTAAATATAATCACTTCGAATATCAATATGTTTAAAATCAATGAAGCACAATTCAAACGACAAGCTTTGTTGCTGTTAGTCTAAATCTTTTTATCTTATTATCTGAAAATATTTTCTCTTTCTCAGGGCCTATGTTATCTTTGAAGATGCTGTGTGGAGGGTCTTTTTGAGGAAAGGAAGGAGTGAACACGGGTCTTGAAGAGACCCATGTTGTAGGAGGGAGGAAACACAGAGGCCGGCAAATCTTTCCACAGCCGAGCCGTTGAAATCAAGAACGAGTCATAGAAACGACCCGTTCTCATGTGACTAATGTCAACCGTGTACAAATGGGCGCGTGTTTGGCGTGTTTCCCGACTATGCACCGGTGCCAAGGGGATCAATGACGCTAGTTCCTTGGAGCATCTTCTATTGTAATACCAGTAGAACAAGGACAGCATTCCCACCTGACGTCTGTGCTCTAAAGATTGCAGTCCGTCTGTTAAGATGGGAGAATCTATCAAAAGGACCGCCCGTTTCTGCACCGAGTCGAGCGTTTTTTTTAAAGTATTTTGGAGCTCCAGACCAGAGGTCAAAAATCTGCCAAATTCAGCTGCCAATTCAGCTGCCAAATTCAACCGTGGGGCGTACTTTCTGAGAGGCTAACTTAACTCTGGTTTCGAAGGAGCCCCCGTACCTGAGCAGGTCACTTAGAGTTACACCATGCAACATCACCTTGCACCGCAGTGGGAGGGATAGATTCATTCGTCTGTCACTCCTGGACACACTGCCCCCGTATCCCTACCAACCCATCGTACCTTTTCCTTCCCAGAGCTTGCTCTCATTTCATCTTTAAAAAGACCCTCCACTCAACATCCCCCAAATATGATATAGAATATATAATATTGGCATAGGTTCTTACCCCCATTAAACCAGAAATTCTTTCTGCCAATACTGCATGCCCGTTTGCCAATCATTCTAACATTTCCACTCAACGTGAGGCTTGCTGCACTATATAATGTGGAATATATGGTCCATATGGAAGTAACCATACATGATGTAATCCGTACAGAGGGAAGAAATAATTTAACCTAGGTGTGCTTAGCGACTAATGTCAACATTGGCCCTGACTGTTCAGATACCGGGTCTCTGGAACTTAATATTAAAGCAACAAATGGCAGTGGGGTGAGGGATGGGTGTGGTTAGTGCAGAGGGGGTGTAATTAATAATTAAATACCCGACCCTTCTCAAAGTGAGAAACAAAACAAGGAATATTTTTTAGCGATTTGTATTTGGACCTTTTTAAAAATAATTTTTTTTTTTTCACTCAAAATCCGCAAACGATGAAAAATTATTTTTTAATGGATAGGTGGATAAAAATGTCGACCTTTTTAAAGCATTTTAAAATTATCATCTAAATACATGTTACTGTCCTTTAGTATTTGTGACTAAAATTGTAATTTAATTTTTGCTTATACAGAAAGAGAATACAGAATTATTTCACAAGAAAAATGTTATATGATGAATGACCTGTCAGTGGTTGAGTGGGCATAGCGCTTGGATCCCACCCGAGAGTCGCGTGTTCGATTCCACGGCTGGCTAAGTCCTCCATCACAACACAAGCAAAATTTTCGGCTTTCTGTGGTGGTAGTAGGAGATTTTCAAACATTGTTGGGTTTTTCGTAACCCAGGAATGTTTGTCTAAAAACCTTTAAGGGACGGTTCCATACCAATTCAGAATCACGTCAACTCAACACCTCTTCGACACATCATTAAAAGCTATGAAAAAAAAATGAAAAAAGCTTATAACCTACCCTAACGTAATCTATTTAACCAATTTTTTACATTACTTTTAATTACTTTTCATGGGAGGTGTTGTATTGACTTCATTCTGAGTTGACCGGTCACCACGTGCTTGATTTACTTTAACCAATGATTTCTGACATTATTTGGAGTAAAAAATGTGAATGAAATTTGGTTCTGCGGTGATATTTTTTATGTTTATTTTTCTGCAAAAACATAAAAAAATAGTAGTTGTTGGACAGTACGGAGCGGGGTAAGAGATTGGGCGGTTACTCGGCTGAATAAACAATGACAACATGAGAAGGATTTTTTTTTGTTTGATTTTGAAGAAAAAAAATTAGAAATAAAAAAGCAAAGCCTTCGAAAAAGTCACACTTTATTTACACTTTTTACTCCAAATAATGTCAGAAATCAACGGTTAAAGTAAGTCAAGTACGTCCCTTAACACCCTGTACAAATATACTATTTATTTCAGCATGATTGCATGTTAAGCTTTTTAGATTTTTTAAATAAATTAATAAATATTGAATATTTCATTCTAAAAATCTATATCGAGTAGTTGCAAATTAATGTCGATTGATTCATTTGCTGGATGCTCGAAATACGGGCTTCCTCGTGTTTGTTCGAAGCTGTTAATACGGACTTCTGCAAACACTCCAAAAGCACTGCAATGTCTGGGAGTACTGCAATGTTTGGTAGTCCTGATTGTGTGCATACGTAAGTATTTGAATAAATTCATAAAATTATTTATTTATTTATTTTGGTACGATAACTTACATTTTACAACATAATTGACCTCACTGGTTGGCTTACACGTGCTGAAGTCCCCATTTTACAATTCAAAATTGAATAAGAAATGCATTTTAACAAGCTACATGAAGTCGGTAATGGAAAAAAAATCGGCATATGTTTTAAGTTACGATTGTCTATAATGAACCACTTCAGTCGCCCGGGTCAAGGTTACTGCTCAATTTTTCACCGTGCCAATCGGGTTGTGTAGGTTGATACGCGTAGTTTGATACCCATATTGCCTACTTTCCTGTTCCAAAGAAGACTCCTACCACTGAGCCACTTTGGTCGCCGACACTCTCAAAAGGGCCCAGGGAGCTTACCACTCAATTCAGTACTCCTGCAACTGTGCTTTTTTTGTAATGTTTTTTGTATATTACCTACATAATGTTATTGTCATATCGCTTTCATTTTTTAATCCCTCTTTTAAAATTGTATATGATTTTTTTTGTTGTTTTCCTCTTTTTTTGTATCAAGTGAATGCTGGTATCAAATGAATGCTTGGTATTTATAGTGTATTTGTGAAAAATATATTGATATTACGTACATAATTTTCGATGGTCATATTATAACGCTTACATCTAGACCAAAAGTTCTAATAAGGTACTTTTCACGCTCTGAATTGCAATGAAATTGCACGACGTTAGGATATTATCTTGCATCGATGTAGTAATATGGCTGTCCGTCTTTTCTAAAGATTTGACCTGGATAAAGGAGAAACTTCGCAAACTAGGAACGTAATAATATAGATGTACTTTTAAATTCGAAACTTCGAAATATTTAATTTTTTAGGTTTCCTCGCATTTTAACATTTTTGAAATAGAACGTTGTAGTAAAGCAAAATACTTGCTATCAATGCATTATTTTCAGGAAAAGAGAAAACTATTTTGTTCATGAAATGAATATACAGCTTAGGTCCACTTTTTTCCGCCCTGAAAGTAAAAATGATCATACTTTTCATACTTTTGAATTGTACCTACCATACTTTATATTTTTGAATAACAAAGCACGTAAATGGAAATGCTTTTCAATGGCCTTAAAAAGTCTGGTGACGTAAATGAAAGTTTTGCACCCAGAATTATTTAAGTATTTCAGTATTTTTTGCCTTGACCATGAAGGAAAATCCTTCCAATGTCAAAAATTTAAGTTTCACGTCAGCAACTTGTTTATAAAAATATTTCTCATAATATTATTTATCTTAATAATATAATGAATGCACAACAATATTAACTACAAAAAAATGAATAAGTTGTTCACAGAACACTACTTTCTACCAGGCGTACTATTAATGACATTCTTATACTTTTTAAATTACTGAACAATCTCATAGACTGCCCTCAAATGTTAAGTGTTATAAATATTCGTGTCCCTGTTAAATCAACTCGACTCCACCACCTTTTCCACAGTGACAATCATAGCACTAACTATTCCCATCATTCACCGCTAGTGCGTTTTCACCGAACTGCCAATACGTATACAGACCTTTTCGATATTTTCAATACCTCACCGGCTTGCATCAAAGCAAAAATAATTAGTTATTTATGTAACTGATATGTTTGTAAAATGATAAATATTTGTTGTACTAATATGCATCGTATGTATGTACTGTATGTTATTCTATATATATAATGTTTGTAAATGTTCGATACACTTGTATTATGTATGTAATAGCCCTATGTACGGGCGTTCAAATAATAAATAAATAAATAATAAACAATTTAATACATAATTATTAAGAGTTGCAGAATATATCATTCTCATTCGTATTCTATGAGTATGATCCTATACAAATTACAGTTTATGAATAGAATCACTTCAAGGACGCCTTACGTATGACCTTATTGTTAATACGACTTCATGAAAATAGATTTTCTAAAATGTATTTATCTGTGAAGGCCGTTTACAATTCTTGCTGCAGATTTTTCCTTTAGTTTTTTTCTGAAATATAAGGAAAACGATCTGTTCTCCACGTATTATAAATTAAAGTCCTTCGCGTCGTCTATATGTCTGTCTGTTCATGATAAACTCAAAACTACTGAACGGATTTTCATACTGTTTTTACCAGTAGAAAGAGTGATTCGTGAGGAAGGTTTAAGTATATAATTTGTTGAGGATTTGTGTAAATTGGTTGAAACATAACGATAATTGTTGGAAGTGTCAGAAAAAGTCAAGCCGCCTGGGAGCTTTCATCAAAAACACTACCTAATCCCTTTAAGATATAACAAAAAAATGCATGTTGGGATATTCCTCTTTTATATATCTACAAAAAAGTCCGCGACGGCATATATCTATCTTTTACGGATAGCTTACTATACCCATTCTATCTACTAAAAAAATGGTCACGTGCAATGCGGTAATTGAAAAGTTAGATAGATACAGTTTTAATCCTTATCAACTTAAATACGTTAGTTACCTCAAGCATTTCATGCACGTTAGTATAATCTTTCGCACCATCTCTGCGTATTATAAATTAAAGTTCTCCGTGGCGTCTGTCTGTCTGTCTCTTCGCGATAAACTCAAAGATGGCGGTGGTTATAAAGGTTGGATAACCATCCAGTAGATGGCGTTGTGTTTAGTTAGCCACAGCAACGCGTGGGCGGGCAGCTAGTTATTTATAATACAGCCTTCTTCTAGCTCTAGATCCAAGATCTAGACTTGTCAACAAACTGCATTCTTACGGACTTCCCGCATCCTTGTGTACGTGGATTGCCGACTTCTTGAGGGAGAGGTCGATTCAGACGGTAGTCGATGGTTTCACCTCTTCCTCACACTCGATAAATGCTTGCGTCCCGCAGGGTTCGGTTCTGTCTCCGACTTTGTTTTTGTTGCACATCAACGACCTTTTGTCATGTGCACCAATTCATTGTTACGCGGATGACAGTACAGTTCATGGTAGCTTTTTGTTTGGCAAGCCCCCAAAGGGCTCACAAACTCCAACAGCTCGTAAGGCTTTGAAGCAAAGAATGGACGGTTACCTCGAGAGTGTTTTCTCTTGGGGTAAAAATAATCTCGTTGAATTTAATGTTTCAAAGACCCAATCTTGTCTGATTACGTCTAAAAGGGATCGAAATGAAAATCTAGTCTCTTTCAACGGAAGCAATCTTCCGAACAGGCCCTCCATTGATATGCTTAGTGTAACCCTAAGTGACCAGCTCAGGTATGGGGACTCCATCGAAGCCAGAGTAAAGTTAGCCTCCCAAAAACTGGGCGTACTGTACAGGGCCCGCAGATACTTTAATAGTACACAACTGCTAACCCTGTACAAATCGCAAGTGCGCCCCACGGTTGAATTTGGCAGCCACCTCTGGTCTGGAGCTCCAAAATACCTGAAAAATACCCTCGACTCTGTGCAGAAACGGGCGGTCCGTTTGATAGATTCTCCCATCTTAACAGACGGATTGCAATCTTTAGAGCACAGGCGTCGGGTGGGAATGCTATCCTTGTTCTACCGGTATTACAATGGAAGATGCTCCGAGGAACTAGCATCATTGATCCCTTCGGCACCGGTGCATAGTCGGGAAACACGCCAAACGCGTGCCCAACATTTGTACACAGTTGACATATGTCACATGAGAACGGGTCGTTTCTTCGACTCGTTCTTGTGTTCAACAGCTCGGCTGTGGAATGATTTGCCGGCCTCTGTGTTTCCTCCTTCCTACAACATGGGTCTCTTCAAGACCAATGTTCATTCTTTCCTCTCCTCAAAAAGACCCTCCACACAGCATCCCAGAAGACATAGACCCTGAGGGAAATTATTTTCCTCAGGGCCTCCTGTGTGGAGTTAATGTAAAAAAAAAAAAAAAAGTATTAATATTAAAGGAAAATATGTTTTCTACTAGCTTTAAAAATAAATCTAGAATCTGATTACCCCTTAGCATTACGGTTAGTATGCATGGCGGTCCCAAGTTTATCGAGAATTTCATGGATTCCTCGAGTTTGATTAATCCCTACATTTTCCCTGGGATCCGTTAAAACATTTGACTTCAGGACTACCCCTATCATCCCGGATCAGCGCGAGATCCTTCTATCAGGTACGCCACGGGAAATCTGGGATCATGTTTGCCTTTGTGGGCGTGTTCGGGAGATTTGATTTGAATATATTATACTTTTATCCGACCCTCGGAAATCTCCTCTCAGACGTACGAGCGCATGATGCAATTTCGATGATAAGAATACGAGACAACATTTCAGCAAAGTAACATGTTTTTGTTCATTCTCTTTTTGAGGCTTCTCCTCTACCAATAAAGAAGCAACTCTTTTAGAAAGGGGTTGTAAAAATACATATCCAATCAAATTTGAACAGTGCTGGGAATAATTTCGGTTTAGGGGCGAAATTCCTAGAAAATCAAACTAATTATTTTTATACTAATTTGGGGTCGGGGAATCCGAATCTGAAAGAATTAGGCGGGGGCAAGCAATATTAACTGAATTAAACGACTTTAAAATTTTTTATACACTCATAGGAAAAATAGCCATTTTGGAAGCATTTTGTTTCCTAGAAAATCAAACTAGTCATTTTTATACTAACTATGGGCCGGGGAATCCGAATCTGAAAGAATTAGGCGGCGGCAAGCAATAATAACTGAATTAAACGACTTTAAAATTTTCTATACACACACACCACACACATGAAAATAGACAACATTCTGACTTCTGACACACGAGGTACGAAAACCATAGAAAAAACAACATAGATATTTTTACCACACAAAATTAAGTGTTGCCATTAAACAATAATATCATCGAACATACCTTATAAATCGAACAAGTTTATTTCGTCCGTTGTATCCCTGTCAAACTCGTCTAATGTCTCCAAAGGTTCCTGGCGAATACGCGGGTCATATAAGAGCCCATAGGTTTGTGTAACATGGTTTGTGCCCCTTTGTACCGCCTGCTCGCGTCAATTTAAAAAAACAGCCTACGTTTTCAAGTAGTTTAGCGGCTACGCTAGGTTTGTGTAACATGGTTTGTGCCCCTTTATACCGCCTGCTCGCGTCAATTTAAAAAAACAGCCTACGTTTTCAAGTAGTTTAGCGGCTACGCTAGGTTTGTGTAACATGGTTTGTGCCCCTTTATACCGCCTGCTCGCGTCAATTTAAAAAAACAGCCTACGTTTTCAAGTAGTTTAGCGGCTACGCTAGGTTTGTGTTACATGGTTTGTGCCCCTTTATACCGCCTGCTCGCGTCAATTTAAAAAAACAGCCTACGTTTTCAAGTAGTTTAGCGGCTACGCTAGGTTTGTGTAACATGGTTTGTGCCCCTTTATACCGCCTGCTCGCGTCAATTTAAAAAAACAGCCTACGTTTTCAAGTAGTTTAGCGGCTACGCTAGGTTTGTGTAACATGGTTTGTGCCCCTTTATACCGCCTGCTCGCGTCAATTTAAAAAAACAGCCTACGTTTTCAAGTAGTTTAGCGGCTACGCTAGGTTTGTGTAACATGGTTTGTGCCCCTTTATACCGCCTGCTCGCGTCAATTTAAAAAAAACAGCCTACGTTTTCAAGTAGTTTAGCGGCTACGCTAGGTTTGTGTTACATGGTTTGTGCCCCTTTATACCGCCTGCTCGCGTCAATTTAAAAAAACAGCCTACGTTTTCAAGTAGTTTAGCGGCTACGCTAGGTTTGTGTAACATGGTTTGTGCCCCTTTATACCGCCTGCTCGCGTCAATTTAAAAAAACAGCCTACGTTTTCAAGTAGTTTAGCGGCTACGCTAGGTTTGTGTAACATGGTTTGTGCCCCTTTATACCGCCTGCTCGCGTCAATTTAAAAAAACAGCCTACGTTTTCAAGTAGTTTAGCGGCTACGCTAGGTTTGTGTAACATGGTTTGTGCCCCTTTATACCGCCTGCTCGCGTCAATTTAAAAAAAACAGCCTACGTTTTCAAGTAGTTTAGCGGCTACGCTAGGTTTGTGTAACATGGTTTGTGCCCCTTTATACCGCCTGCTCGCGTCAATTTAAAAAAAACAGCCTACGTTTTCAAGTAGTTTAGCGGCTACGCTAGGTTTGTGTAACATGGTTTGTGCCCCTTTATACCGCCTGCTCGCGTCAATTTAAAAAAAACAGCCTACGTTTTCAAGTAGTTTAGCGGCTACGCTAGGTTTGTGTAACATGGTTTGTGCCCCTTTATACCGCCTGCTCGCGTCAATTTAAAAAAACAGCCTACGTTTTCAAGTAGTTTAGCGGCTACGCTAGGTTTGTGTAACATGGTTTGTGCCCCTTTATACCGCCTGCTCGCGTCAATTTTAAAAAACATCCCTGTTTTCAAATAGTTTAGCGGCTACGCTAGGTTTGTGTAACATGGTTTGTGATACAAAAGTGAGTAAAATTTATAAAAAATAAGTACTTAAAATATAAACATGTTATTTTACGTTATTGATACAAAAGTGAGTAAAATTTATAAAAAATAAGTACTTAAAATATAAACATGTTATTTTACGTTATTGATATTAATGGCAACACTTAATTTTGTGTGGTAAAAACATCTATGTTATCTTGTTTTCTATGATTTTGTACTGCGTGTGTCAGAACCAGCTTCCGAAATGAATATTTTCATGTACTGTGTGTATAGAAAATTTTAAAGTCGTTTAATTCAGTAAATATTGCTTGCCGCCGCCTAATTCTTTCAGATTCGGATTCCCCGGCCCATAGTTAGTATAAAAATAACTAGTTTGATTTTCTAGGAAACAAAATGCTTCCAAAATGGCTATTTTTCCTATGAGTGTATAAAAAATTTTAAAGTCGTTTAATTCAGTTAATATTGCTTGCCCCCGCCTAATTCTTTCAGATTCGGATTCCCCGACCCCAAATTAGTATAAAAATAATTAGTTTGATTTTCTAGGAATTTCGCCCCTAAACCGAAATTTAGCCCAGTGCTGTAAAATTCTTTGTTTGTCTGTCAAAAAACTCTGACGTCAAGATATTGGAATAACTTTTCTTCTCTTAAATGTATAGGTCAATGCAACTATTTTTCATTTGGAATTTTTTTATGTGAGTACCGCGCAAGACTTCCAATGGCTTCTGTAGCAATTGAACGTGCTACGTAAACACAGTTAAAAGAAAGCTCTAGAATCATCGGTTGATAGTTTTTTTATGTGCCATTAAAATTTTCACAATGTTCTCAACATATGGAGTGTGACAGTTTAAAAAATAATAAACAGTACAATTTGTTTTAGCTTGCTGTTCAAATGAATTGGAATTTGAATTGCTTGAATTTGAATTCTTAAGTAAGTACTTCTCACAGCGCAGGTAGCTACAGTACTCCCTCCCCAGACAACGCAGACATGGCTGCGGTGGAAAGAGGAATAGTCAGATACCGAGGTGATCGGGAAATCGAACCCGCCTTCCAGAACGAGTGGTTGTGTGTGTCCGATCCTTACTGCCATCGAACAACGGAAGGGTTGGTTGTGATGTGGCGGCTGGTGACTCTGATGCGGTTTGCGAGTGTGATGTGAAACTCTCAAGATCTTGAGCAACGTATGCTGGTTTGAGGCGGTCGATGCTCACGGTGATTTCCTTCCCTTTTACCAGTATGGTATATGTTCGTTCGTGCCGACGAACGACTTTATGAGGGCCACTGTAGGGTTGTTGAAGCGGGCTCTTGACTGTGTCGTCCCTCAGAAAGACGTGAGAAGCTGTGGGAAGATTTTGGAAGACGAAACGATGTCCATAACCATGGCGGGTACCTTCAACTGGTCTCAGCTCGTTGAAATGTTTCCGTAGTTCCTTGAGGAAGCTTCCGGTGTCGTCGTTAATATTAGGTCGTGCTGTACATAGAAATTCGCCGGGTAAGCGGAGCGGCTCGCCGTATACTAGCTCGGCTGAGGTTGTCGCGAGGTCATCTCTCCAAGCTGCTCTGATTCCCATGAGTACGGTGGGAAGTGTTTCCGTCCAACGGTTATTCTGATGGCACTTGATCGCTGCTTTCAGTTGACGATGAAATCGTTCCACCATGCCATTTGCTGCGGGGTGGTATGCAGTTGTATGGATTTGCGTCGTGCCTGCCAGGAAATTCAACTGCCTGAACAGCCTCGACTCAAATTGTCTCCCTTGGTCCGTAGTAATGCGGAGTGGAGTGCCGAATCTTGTTATCCAGCCCTTGTAGAAAGCACGCGCCACTGTTTCAGCCTCTTGGTCTGGGATCGGGAATGCCTCTGGCCATCTCGTGAATCTGTCTACGCACGTGAGACAGTATTGGCATCCTTCTGAAGAAGGCATGACGATTATGTCGATGTGGACGTGCTCGAATCTAGCGGAGGGTCTGGGAAAGGCTCCCAGGGGTGCTGACACGTGCCGTGTAATCTTGCTTCGTTGGCATTGAAGGCAATTGCGTGCGAGCTTAATAGTCTCAGCTTTAATGGCCGGCCAGACATAACGTTGAGTTATGAGCTTAACCGTGGCCTTAATTCCAGGGTGAGCCAGCTGATGGACCGCATTGAATGCCGCAGGTCTGAACTTCTTCGTGACGAAGGGTCTGGCTATGGTAGTTGAGACGTCACAGTAGAGATGCGCGTCAGTACCCGGAATATTAATCTTTTTAAGTTGTAGGCTAGAACTTCCTTGCAAGTGTTGTTCCAGTTCAGGGTCGCACATCTGGTCAGCTGCCAGCGCTGCGTAGTCCAGAGGAGTATCTATCGTCTCGACCCTGGAGAGAGCATCCGCGACGATGTTGTCTTTTCCGGAGACGT
This sequence comes from Limnephilus marmoratus, assembly GCA_917880885.1. NCBI lineage: Eukaryota > Metazoa > Arthropoda > Insecta > Trichoptera > Limnephilidae > Limnephilus > Limnephilus marmoratus. The sequence goes on from OU862911.1 coordinate 16,158,963, forward strand.
GTCGGATGTCAGTTGTGAACTGGCTGATATAGTCCAGATGGCGGAATTGCCTTGGTGAGCATTTGTCTGCTTTTTGTTGGAAGGCGAACGTGATAGGCTTATGGTCTGTAAATATGGTGAACGACCTGCCTTCCACCATGTGGCGAAAGTATTTCACAGCGAGATAGATGGCTAGTAGTTCTCTGTCGTACGCGCCATATTTCTTTTCAGCTGCCGAAAACTTCTTCGAAAAGAATGCTAGAGGCTCCCAGTGACCTGCGACGAATTGGTGGAGTGCGGCACCGGCTGTAGTATCAGACGCGTCGCTGACGATAGAGAGTGGGGCGTCGCACTTCGGGTGAACGAGCAGGGTTGCCTGGGCCAGAGCTTCCTTGCACTTGCTGAAAGCTTCTACTGTTTCGGCAGTCCAAGACACGAGTTGTTTGCCTTTTTGGTTCCCTTTTAGGAGGTCATTGAGTGGAGCTTGTGTCCTCGCGGCGTTGGGAATGAATCTTCTGTAAAAATTTATTGCTCCCAGGAAACGGCGGAGATCCTTGATGGAAGCTGGTTGGCTGTAGTTGTTGATGGCCTCCACTTTATCTGGGAGGGGTGAAGTGCCAGCGTCGGACACCAGGTATCCTAGGAATTTGACTTTAGTCAGGCCGAAATGGCATTTGGCGGTGTTGATGACAACACCATATTCCTGCAGGCGCTGGAATAATATCTTGAGGTGGGCTAGGTGCTCTTCCTCTGACGTTGAGGCAATAAGGATGTCGTCTATGTAGGCGTAACAGAAATCTAAGCCTCTGGTAACCTCGTCCATGAAGCGTTGGAAGGTCTGGGCTGCGTTGCGGAGGCCGAAAGACATCACCGGAAATTCGAAGAGTCCGAATGGCGTAGTGATTGCTGTTTTCGGAATGTCCTCGGGAGCCACAGGGATTTGATTATATGCCCGCACCAGATCAATCGTTGAGAAGATCTTGGTGCCGCTCAGTGCCTGTGCAAAATCTTGGATGTGGCGTACTGTCCTGTGTGTCTGTCCGGAATAGTTCTGGCGTTCAATCTTCTATAATCGCCACATGGTCTCCACTGGTCGTCCTTCTTGGGTACCATGTGCAAGGGAGATGCCCAAGAGCTCTCGGAAGGTCGAGCGATTCCGAGACGGACCATGGCCTCGAACTCCTTCTTGGCGCGTTTTAACTTGTCAGGAGCAAGGCGTCGTGGGCGTTCGACTGTTGGAGGTCCTGGCGTGGTGTTAATATGGTGCAGTGTTGCGTGACGAACTTCCCTCCTGGCGCCGTCAGGGCGAGTGATGTCAGGAAACTGTTGAAGAAGCTTATGATACGGGGACGTTCCTGTGACCGTCTTAATGGAAGCGATCTTGTTGTCGCTTCGTTTTCCCGTGATGGTCAAATTCGTCACCTGGTCCAGCAGCCGTTTATTTCGGACATCCACCAGTAGCTCGTACTTGGCGAGAAAGTCTGCCCCGATGATTGGCCTGGAGACGTCTGCAATGACGAAGCTCCAAGTAAAGTCGCGTCGCAATCCCAGATCCAGGTTGAGCGTTAGGCTGCCATAAGTAGCGATTGTGCTGCCATTTGCTGCTGCCAGTTCGTATGTCGCTTTAGTGGGGCGTCCCTGGACAAGTCGTCGTGGGAAAACGCAGAGATCTGCGCCGGTGTCTATAAGAAATTGGGTACGGGTTACCCTGTCGGTAACAAAAAGGCGACTGACTTGGTTGGGGCTGGTGCTGGTCGCCATCAGTTTGGGCCCCGCGCGTTTTCCTGCTGGAAGTTGCAGGGTTTGGTGCACTTGCTTGCCTTCGTCCCATACTTCCAGTGGTACCAGCATGTTCCCTCGGGCTGACGACCTCTGGACCGACTGCGGGAACGATTGCTCCAACGATGCGGGGTGGCGCTCCTCCTATGCTGGCCAGAGCGTAGTGTCGAAACTTCGCGCCTCAAAGTAGCGAGCTCTTGTTGGAGAGGCTGCATCAACCGCTCCATCCATGTTAGTAGTGGCTGATTGATGGGTTTACCCATTTCCTCGGATGTACCGCTCGTGAGGGACATGATGATGATGATTGGTGCGCGAAATTTATCACCGAAGAGTTTATTTCGTGCGCGACGTGCTCGCGGTAGACGTACTTGCACGCGTCGTGTTCACTGTCGGATTCACAAATGTAAACTTCGTGGTCACTAATGTGAACGTCGGTGTCACCAATGTAGCAATTGAACGTGCTACGTAAACACAGTTAAAAGAAGGAATAAATTCGGTTTTTGGGGGAAATTCCTAAAAAACAAAACTAGTTATTTTTATACTAATTATGGGCCGGAAAAACCGAATCTGAAAGAATTAGGCGGCGGAAAGCAATGTTAACTGAGTTACACGACTTTAAAATTTTTTATACGCGTACAGGAAAATAGCCATTTTGGAAGTATTCTGATTCCTACAAAATCAAACTAATAGTTATTTTTATACTAACTTTGGGCCGAGGAATCCGAATCTGAAAGAATTAGGCGGCGGCAAGCAATATTAACTGAATTACACGACTTTAAAATTTTCAATACACACAAACAAGAAAATATTCATTTCGGTAGCTGAATTTGACTCATTCAGTACAAAATCATAGATAAACAAGAAATCTACGAAAACATGTGTTGGCAGTGTTACCAAGTCTCAAAAAATATTTATCCCTATATTTATGAATTACAACATCTCAACGGCCGTATTCTTAAACCAAAAGTATGAAAATTCGTAATCTTAAAAATGCGTAACCAAACCTAACCTAACGCTAGGTTTGTGTAACATGGTTTGTACCCCTTTATACCGCCTGCTCGCGTCAATTTTAAAAAACATCCCTGTTTTCAAGTAGTTTAACGGCTACGCGAGGTTTGTGTTACATGGTTTGTGCCCCTTTATACCGCCTGCTCACGTCCCTAACCTAACCTAACCTAACCTAACCTAACGCTAGGTTTGTGTAACATGGTTTGTGCCCCTTTATACCGCCTGCTCGCGTCAATTTAAAAAAACAGCCTACGTTTTCAAGTAGTTTAGCGGCTACGCTAGGTTTGTGTAACATGGTTTGTGCCCCTTTATACCGCCTGCTCGCATCAATTTAAAAAAACAGCCTACGTTTTCAAGTAGTTTAGCGGCTACGCTAGGTTTGTGTAACATGGTTTGTGCCCCTTTATACCACCTGCTCGCGTCACGGCATAAAAACATCCCTGTTTTCAAGTAGTTTAGCGGCTACGCTAGGTTTGTGTAACATGGTTTGTGCCCCTTTATACCGCCTGCTCGCGTCACGGCAAAAAAACATCCCTGTTTTCAAGTAGTTTAACGGCTACGCTAGGTTTGTGTAACATGGTTTGTGCCCCTTTATACCGCCTGCTCGCGTCACGGCAATAAAACATCCCTGTTTTCAAGTAGTTTAGCATCTACGCTGGGTTTATGTAACATGGTTTGTGATACAAAAGTGAGTAAAATTTATAAAGAATAAGTACTTAAAATATAAACGTGTTATTTTACGTTATTGATATTACTGGTTAATGGCAACACTTAATTTTGTGTGGTAAAAACATCTATGTTATCTTGTTTTCTATGGTCTTTGTACTACGTGTGTCAAGTCAAAATCAGCTTGCGAAATTAATATTTTCATGTGCATGTATGGAAAATTTTAAAGTCGTGTAATTCAGTTAATATTGCTTGCCGCCGCCTAATTCTTTCAGATTCGGATTCCCCGGCCCAAAGTTAGTATAAAAATAACTATTAGTTTGATTTTGTAGGAATCAGAATGTTTCCAAAATGGCTATTTTCCTGTATGCGTATAAAAAATTTTAAAGTCGTGTAACTCAGTTAATATTGCTTTCCGCCGCCTAATTCTTTCAGATTCGGTTTTTCCGGCCCATAATTAGTATAAAAATAACTAGTTTTATTTTTTAGGAATTTCCCCCAAAAACCGAACTTTAGCCTAAAAGAAAGCTCTAGAATCATCGGTTGATAGTTTTTTTATGTGCCATTAAAATTTTCACAATGTTCTCAACATATGGAGTGTGACAGTTTAAAAAATAATAAACAGTACAATTTGTTTTAGCTTGCTGTTCAAATGAATTGGAATTTGAATTGCTTGAATTTGAATTCTTAAGTAAGTACTTCTCACAGCGCAGGTAGCTACACTTCCAACCGTCTGGAGCCAGTGTAACCATGACCATGATGACCATGGTATCCCCAATAAGGTGGTTTCACAAACTATGAATACGTTAAAAATGTGTGAAAGATTTAAAATTTATTTTTCTGATTCTAAACATTGTACTAAAATGGGTAATTTTAATATTTTCATTCCGCAACGCGACCAACGCGCATCTGTTTCAATGTGACAACTAAATTAATATTGCCAGCATCTAAAATCAAATTATTAGTAGTTGCTACACTCATCATCATTACATAGTATAAAATGAAGTCGCTCAAAATGTATGTGCGCAAAGATCTTTCAAACTACGCAACGGATTTTCATGCGATTTTCATCAATAGATAGAGTGATTCAAGAGGAAGGTTTATATGTATAATACATGCTTATTATATTAGAGAAAAGCCGATAAATTCAAATATTCAATTCATGCAGTGGGCAGCTGGCAAGCTGGTGGTGCGGATTTTATAATGGCGTTGTGTTTCGTTAGCCACAGCAACGTGTGGCCTGGTCTGCTAGTATTTAATAAAATGTGTCAATTATTCTTCAAATTGATTTGTTGAAACATATGATAAAAATGGTGACCGGACAACTCGGAATGAAACCAACTCAGAAGCACCTCAGAAAGGTCATTGAGTGATGATAAAGAAATATAAAAAAAATTGGTTAAATAGGTTAAGTTAGGTTAGGGTTACCGGCTATTTTAAAATTATTTTTTTCATAGCTTATAATGACCTTTTTGAGGTATTTCTGAGTTGGTTTCATTCTGAATTGGCATGGAACCGATAAAAATAACCAAAAATTAGCATTTTAATTACTCAACGAGCTTTCATTAACCATTAATAAATACTTAAAACCGCAGAGATGCCAGTAACTTGCTCAAAGGCATGCCAGTAGCGGTCTCCGGTGGGCCAGTAACATACGTGTCTTGTCGCTGCTTGTAGTATTCAACGAACGACGCGGCGTTTGATTTATCGTATGGCAGTGGCACGCGGTGTGAGATGGTGGAGAAGAAGGGGACGTGCAGCATTTCTAAACGCGCCAGTAGCTAACAGAGTAAACACGTGCATGCGCTATTTTGTTGCTTTTTTGCAGGTTTATATTTTTGTGATCTAAATGGCTTGGTATGATGATGAACAAACTCTGAACTTCTTTATGCACTATCGCAATTACCAGTGCTTGTAGAATACAGGTTCGCCGCTTTACAAAAATAAAATTGCTCTTCGTTTCTTATTTCTTCCGGGACCTCCATCTTAGCTGGCAACGCACACGAATCTAGAGACGTAGGTGGCTAGTTTGCCTGTGTCTAACGTGTGCACATAGACCTGCAAGCATCAACAATGTTGTTGACAACAACAACTATCTTCTAGAAAACATTAATTTGCACTGTCCAATACGAAATACAAGGTCAAACCAACTATTCCACATCCCACACTCAAAAACAAATTACACACAACATTCATTTCTCAGAAGGACTTGCACAAAATACAATAATATCTTTTCGGACGCTGATATTTTCCATTTGTTCACTGGTCAATTTAATTTTTTCTTAATGCATAATGGAAGAAATTTAAACAAATTTGTTAATTACGAACCCTCTACCCCTGCTGTATGTTATTTTTTCAACCATATTATGTTGTTTTTCTATTTTAATCATGTTTACCCTTGAACATTATTTTATGATGTGAAAATGTATTATTTTTATATTGGTTAAGGACCTAATGTCCTTGCATATGAAATTGGCTTTTTGCCGTACTGGCAAATTTGATCTCAAATATCTTCTCTTTGGTTAGGAATTCCAAATTCAAATTTATACAGCTATTTACTCATGTATTTGTGTTTCGAAAATTATAATTCATTTGTTTTTTCCTTAATTGTTTTTTTTCTTTTCGTCACTTAGTTCACAAAATGGAAAACTTGAAATATCGCGCTATTAGTACGAGTTCCACCGTGGCACCAGTGCTGCAGAAACGGCTCAAACGATTAATGATGTGTATGGCGATGGTGCGGCAAAAGAAAACACAATTTCGACCTGCAGAACAAGCCCCGTGGACGGCCGGAGACCAAAGTCGATAATGAAGAATTGAAGGCTATTATGGAAGCTGATCCATCGCAAACCACGTCCGAGTTAGCTGCAAGCTGCGGTGTTAGTGATAAAACTGTTTTAATCCACTTGAAGCAAATTAGGAAGGTGAAAAGCTTGAAAGGTGGGTACCTCACGAATTGAGTGAAGCAAATCAACAAACGCGCGTTAGAACGCTAGACCACACACTGCACAACAGACGGCTACCAAATTAGAGGAGTTTCAATTGGAATGTTTAGAAATCCACCGTACTCTCTATTTATTTATTTATTTATTTATTTGAGACACAAACAGGATATTTATATAACATTTTTGTGGGTAGTATATAATAAATTAAAATACAAATATAAGTATCCCTAGATTAATGTATCTGCATTATTCACATATGCATTTTCACAGAAGCAAACTCTTGAAAAACAACGCAAGTATTATTTATACATATCTTGAAAACTTAAATACAAAATTGAAATACATAATAATAACAAGTATACAATATTTATAAAGTATTTACTGAAAAGTATCTAATGTAACTTTTTTTTTTTTTAAGTGCACAAATTGTGGAGATTTTTTTTGAAATATGTTATATTATTTGCAAAAATATCTATGGAACTGTGTATTTTGACAAGATTGTTGTAAGACCGAGACATTCTAGATATAGGATTAAAATATCCAGTATTATTTGTAAAAATTTCAGTCCAAAATATGTTAAGGGTTCTGGTTCTCCGGACCTTGCCCCAACAGATTACCATTTTTTTCGAAATTTGGATAACTTCTTGCAAGGGAAAAAATTCAACTCCGATGGGGCAGTCCAAACCGCCTTCAAAGATTTTATTGATTCCCGTCCGAGTGGTTATTTTAGTAAAGGGATCGATGAACTACCTATGTGATGGCAAAAGTGCATAGATAGCAATGGTACATACTTTGATTAAATAAATATATTATATTTAAATTAATAAATTACTTCGTTTTTACCACTTTTATGATTTACAAAACCAACATGTTTCGTGAGCAATGCTCACTTCTTCCGGAATTTAAATCAAAATGGTGCCACAAAATAAGTTTGCTTTCTTAGAAGAAGAAATATATTATATTTAAAAAAAGTCGACTTTATGTTCCTCCCATACAAAACGCCTATTTCATATGTAAGGACCTAATAGTTTGATTTCATATTATCTCTCCAACGTAATTTAATTTAATATTTTCTTAAAATTTAATTTAATTTTTCATAATTTAATTCTCAAACCTTTTTTATTTCTTTTTTGTATTTAGTTTTCTACCATTTTATGTGTTCTTTAATCATTGATGTTTTTCTATATTTACTATGAATATTTGCGGAAACTTCGCTGGTTTATGCAACCATGTAAAATGTAATTACTTACTTTAATAAAATATGTATATGTAACTGTTTGTTTCACTAACAAACAAAAGTAAAATTTAAAAAAATAAAATAGCGTATCAGCTACTCGCCAAAGGCGTCTCTTTCTCCGGCATGAGTAATATTCGTGGCTTTTCCTGTCAAACGTTTTTTTAGGTAGCAATAACTGGGAAATTTTATATGTAGAGGTATTTTCTTTGTGAAATCAAATTTCAAAAACTACGATTAAAGTGCGTATCAACAATTAAACGAAATACCGTATTTATTATTTAAAAATTTCATTTATTTAAAATTTACTTCATATGTTTCTATGGGTAAAGCATTATATTAAAATTAGTTAGAATAATAATTTAAAGTAAGCTTGTCCCCAATAATTAAAATGAATTATTCCGCATTTACAATCTCGTTATTTATGTAAATAATGAAGAAAAACATTTGTGTAATCTTCAAAGTTCAAAGATTACAAAAATACATACGATTCCACGTGATTCATATCATTAAATATTTTGAATTTTAGTATTCATGTCACATGTAATTTTTATCAAAGCACTAGCGAGTTCCCAGCATGCGTTGCTATGCCACTTAATAAATAAACGGTTTCTCTCTGCGTCTCCTTTCCCATTCGTCCCGCTCCCCTTCCGCCTCTCCTTCCACTCCCGCGTCCCCTTCTCCCCATGCGTTCCCACTCCACCTACTCCGCCTTTCCGCTCTCCACTCACTCCCCCGTCCCGCGAACCCCCTCCCGAGTTCCCCTCCCCCCTCCCGCAATCCATACATTCAGGACTTTTCGATCGCCTAGCCCACTTAGAGGGATGGATTCGTAGGCCCGTCACACTTCCAAAATGACTTCTTCCCAAATTCCTATACACTCCTCATACTATTTTTCCTTCCCAGAACTTCCTCCCTTTCCTTTCCTTAAAAATACCCTCCGCACTGCGTCCCCAAAGATGATACAGGCCATGGGGAATTCAATTTTCACAGGCCTCAGGTGTGGAGCCAATGTAAAAAAAATACTTACATGAGACACTCAATAGGCTTGATTTCTACTTCATTAAAAATTAAATTTAAAACTTACCAAAAAATAAACAGAATGTTACGGTCATTACAAAGAATCGATACCAGGGCCTTAGCCTTACGGGGCGGTGCTCTACCACGAGCTAATGGGACTCTACCATATCATTCGGTCATATTAAACTGTTTCAAAATTCGACTAAGAACTAACTAAATACATTTTCCTCATTTTATTAAAGCACATTTTTCGCCAAGAGATGATTTCTCCTAAAAACGACGCTCCACAAATCATCCAATTATTATTATTATTTTATCGGCTGCTATCCTTTACGTATTATTGAAAGATACACCTTGATTTAATAATAAATGCTATCTAGATAGTGTCTTGGATAAAGTTGTCCATTTTTATTAAATATGCGACATCTATTGACTTTTCTGTAAGTCTAAGATGAATATTTATTTTTAGTTTAATTTAATGAGTAAAACCTCAAATTGTAATATTTATTTAATGAAGACAATATTAGCGACTCCCAATAGGCCACTTGCATGGATTTTATAACGACTTAGAAAAAATCGTGTGGATAGATTTTTTTACTAAGATTACGAAAACGTTAGTAAATTTTTTTAGAAATGTACAGTTTTTTATTTTTAAATAGATAAATCCATTATTTGGGCCCATGACGTCACTACATGAGAATGTCCCGTCTCCGAAAATGTTCCTATTAATTTTGTAAGATTCCACACTGATTTTTTTTTTTTATATGGCAACACTTTGATTTCAGGCGAATTTTTGAATTTGAAATTTAACGTTCACTAGATTTATTGTTTGTGCTCTGCAAACTTATCATTTGGTTTGACTTTTTGACAGATGTTATGAAGAGAACCCCGTACATTTTACGCTGTCGGTACGTGTTTTAGAGGTAAAATGGTAGTGGTGCTGATTTTAACAAAATCAAATTTTATAATATTTTCATTATTATTATAATTTACAAGTACAAGTGTATTACATTGGATTTAGTAATATGGATGTTGAACATTATAATGATTTATGATCTATAAGATGGATCAATGAAAAAATATTTATGAGATGTAATATTTTTGGTATGCCTCGTTATTCTCCTGTACCCTTTCTTGTGGAAAACGTTCTTTTTTTAAAATGATTTTCGGCTTTGTAATAATCGGCTTTTCGCACCTATAAAATTATGTCCCGTCTTTCCGGTTTATAAAAAATGGTCTGATTTTTTGAATTGAAATTTTCGAAAAATCGACAGGGTTTCAAAAACACGATTAAAAAAAAAAACGAAATGTCTTAGAATATTTGCCTAAACCGGAAAAAAATTAAAAATGTGATGCAAGTGGCCTATTGGTTTGATCTTTTTGTGATTTTTCTGTTACCAATTTTCGATTCAGTTACAAAGCTGTTATTGCTGGATACGCGCCATAAAATATATTTAAATACATTTGGGCATTAATCCCATTTAAATTAATAATTTATGCTATGGGACCACGGGGGCGCCATCTATGGTGGTTGTATTATATTGAATTTCCTTATGTGACATTGAAATTCAGTTAATTCGTGCATTTTCTTACCTCTGTGGAGCAAGCAATTACTTCCGACGTGAGCGTTGGTGAAAGCCAATAGATTTCAGTCCTAATCAAATCATTAACCCATAATTGAAGTATTGTTGTGAGGTTTCGGCACGTACGATTAATGTGCAAAATTCATATTCATTGTGTGAACTTTCTTCCTGTGATAAACATCTGTTGAGATTGTCAATACCGCCTTGGCAAAATCAATATACGAAGGAAACTAGTGTCGTTTGTCTGGACATCGTGTGGAGAGCTGCATTCTCTGAGTGAGTATTTATTTTGTTTTCACTGAGGATTTTGGAATTGCTGTAAAATCTGTTTTGTGTCACATAGGGAAGAGTTTATCTTTCAAAAATTTACATAGGATAGTATTCCCTCGTGTCTGGGGCTATTTACACGCCCCTACAATTACTATTCATATTATTTCCGCTACCGATTATTTAATAGTATTAAAAAAATCACATAAATTGATTTGCTTACTATCTAATTATATAATTTCTGAGTCTCGCCCATCCCACTCCCGCTACTGCTAATCATTATAATAATTTGTTTGTTTTGTAGAGAAAATATTTTCTAATTTTATTGTACGTCCTACGACGTAGACTTTCCCGTTTAATTAAAATGGATAATATCAAGAACAATATTAAATAAATAAACACAGTCATGCTTATAAGTATTATTTTATCTTGTTATAATATATTCAGAGAATAATTTTGTTTTATCGTCTTTCTTGTTGGAAACTTCTTCCCTCCTGGTTCAAACTAAGGAAATACAATATTGGCGGATGCCTCGTAAAACCGCTGTGTAGGAGGCATTAAAAGTAAACAGCAACGAAGCAGACATAACAGGGAGACGCATTAAGGCGATGGGCATAAAACGAGCTTAATTGGATACGAAGTATTGAAAGGATCGCGCAGTATATGGAGCGTAGTAAATTAGAAAGAGCGAAGCACTAATTAATAAGGAAAAATTTACCGAAGGCTGAAGAGCGTAAGAAAATATGACATAAAGCATCATAATATTCTATGCTAAAAACTATGTAATTGTTGCGTTATTACCACAATGCTAAGATTGTCCAATATATTAGATAAGAAATTAATTTGAAGTTCTTATGCACGGTTCATTGATATACACAATGCTATTTTATAAGATTTGTCATCACATGTGCGTGATGTTATTCGTCATGGAGGATTTAGCCAGCTGAGGAATCGAACATGCGACGCATGGGTGGGACCCAAATGCGATGCCAACTCAGCCATCGACCGGTCCTTTTGTTCAGAAAGCTAAGGAAAATAATAATGTTTAAGGTAAGTAATTAGACACTTTCAGCCTTACTAATTACAAAACGCCTAAACGATCGTTAAACGGCATACTTGTTGCTTGCGCGGTAAGCTGCATTTTTACACCTTTACCAATAACATGATCACATTATTATGTTGGTTGATGGTTTTTGCTTGATCTGCGCATTCTTTTGGGGCATGCGGCGGTCATCTTTTTCTCAATAAACTCGCGGTTATTTTCTGTATTGACGTGTGAAATTTCACGAGCAGTTATTTAATTATTTTTAAACGTGATTACCATTTAAATGAGCGATTCACTATTAGATTTGCATATAATTTCTATTATTTGCGATATTTTTTCAGTTTCTGTGGTTTCATAATGTCTCTGTTGTTACTTTAACCCGGCGTCAGTACAGTTGGGTCAATTTGACCCGTGCCATTTTAAAATTAGCTTATTTCTTAGAATTTTTGTGCGACGTTGCCACACTTCTCAGTAGCTGGGGCTAACAATCTCCCCTCCCCGCTGGCTATCGCTGTTAAGTGTTGTAGCGGCCGCGACGGTGGATAGACGTGGTTAAACCCGAAAAAGGTAAATATGACCCAATCATACATTTCGTGTCGTAATTTCGCGCCAATTAATAACTAAACATTGCATTCGACAATTGGTTCACCAGCTATGAATTAGTAAAACACTTGCTTCAAGAACACAAACTGACATCTGTAGGCACTGTTCGCAAAATAAAAGACAAATACCCGAAAAATTTACAAAAACAAGGGGAAAAGAAATAAACTCGTCGACTTTTGGTTTTCAGAAAGATATCACGATCGTTTCATATATTCCGAAAAAAAATAAAGTGGTTTTACTTATGTCGAGCTTGCATCATGATGACAGTATTGATACATCTACCGGCGACAAAAAAAAATCTGAGATAAATACATTTTATAATGTGACAAAAGGTGGAGTATATTATACATATACCCCACCTTTTGGTGGAGTATATAAGTATATTATTCGTAGTCCTACGATAGATCTCATTCATATATATGATATTAGTTCACATTTTGAGAAAAAAAATTATGTTTTATTTAAATTTTATAACTTTAAGACAGAGGTTGTCTATTTTGTTAAAATTTTAGTATACTTTTATAAAAATGTCATTAAAAGATTGTTTTATATGAAGTTGTTTTAATTTACCGAAAATCTCGTAAACAAAATAGTTTTGAATCAAATTATTGCAATATGTTACTAAATTTCTTTTAAATATTGACATCAAAGCCAGTTTTTAATTCGGGTCTCCTAGACCCAACCCTACGATCGTTGTTACATATTTTAACAGTACTGACGCCGGGTTAATTTTGTTATCATAAAAATATAGGTTGTTTCGAATAAATTATTTTTTATCCACTTTAGTTTAATAAAATTTCGATAAAAGTAATAATTTTTAACGTAAAAGGCTTGTACGTATGTAAATAAATACCAAATTCTAGTTATCAACGCTTACATTGTTTGAAAATGAATTTCTCAATTACTGTCTTGGAATATTTGTTATAATTTTTAATTGCATGAACGAGATAAAAAGTGTGGTGACAGTTTCCTTTAAAAATTCATTAAATAAAATGACTGTATTTTTTTTTTAATTTTGAATGTTTTAAAAATTTTCTACATTTTGATTAAAAATGTTTTTGGCGAGATTTTTTTTCAATTTTTTTCCTGTTTAAAACTTTAAAATATGTCAATTTTTAAATATTAAAGTATATTTCAAATATAAAAATCTTAAAGGTTATTTTATCTAGTTTTTATAAAGGCATTTTTTACAATATCTTCAAATGTAAGAAAATATACAACATTCAAAATACTTTGGAAAAATTCTAAAATTCGTTTAGTAATTATTCACAACACAGTCGTATATAACGGATAAACTACTAGGCTTTGTAAGCAATTTATTTATCTTTCCGTGAATAATTTTCTAATTAGTAATGTTTTCACATCCACGGCCGTTTATCAATCGAATAAAATTTTCACGGGGTTTTTTAGTAAGGCTGTTTATCTTGTCGGAGCGTCATCCAACTGAACTGTTATGAGAAAATCAATAGCGGAAAACGCGGTAATCAACTTATGGTATCCTGCGTAAAACTTTCTTAAGATGCATAAATGTAGCATTGGCGGTGCAAAATTGATAAGAAAAGGGACGGGAGGAATAATTTTTTAAAGTTGTTTAATTTGTTAAAAGCGTTCATAAGGTTAATACCATTTGTGCTTCGAATACTAATGTAAACATCAAATAAAAAAATCATCTCTGAAAAACAAAGTTTTCTTACAACAATACATGTATTTTCAAATTACGACCTAGTTGCGCCATCTCTTGGCCGGCTAGCATTCAATTTCAAAATTGTTTTTTTTATGACTGAAGTTGCACCTTCCTTCCCTGGTACTAGCTAAAATGAGTGAACACCGCTGACACCTAAACCTATTATCTATCTATTCTGTTATGTCTCTTTTTCCCCTTCTGAGGGTGCGCTAAACCTCGTCCTTGCATCAACAGGAGTCGGTCGACGATGGCACAGTGCCCTCTATAATTAATTGCGCCACCCCCAGCAACATGTGCAGGCTTTAGGTTTGGGGGGCGACCTCGGCTCTCCTTCGCCTTGCCTCCGGCTACTCGACGCTGAATTCCTTAGAGTCGTCGGGTTTTTCCCCCCAATCTCCCATTTACTTTTCTTTGAGGCATCACCGAGGAACCGGCTAAGGGGCGCAGTAGCTGAGTGTGGTTCACAACTAGACCGAACGTCATGCGCATTCTTGCTGGGACTGCCAATCGATTGAAGAAGACTCCCAACCGTTTGCCATGCCCTTATTACTTATCTACTGTGTCTTCCTCCCAAACAGGTGCTTGTAGAATCACCAATCACAATCACCCAGCGCTTGCCATCTCGTGGACTTTCACCAACCTGTCCCATTGTCTTGTCCATATTTTGTCATACTAACACATATTGTATCTATATTTCTCGCTAAGCACTAGCAGTATGCAGGGACATTGGAGGTCTAGTTTCGTTATCAAATGTAGAGTCGTTTTTATCAAAAAAATTAGAGTCCTTGAAAGAGCCTTAAAGGGATAACCATCTGTTACCTATACCAGGACAGGTAAGTGGTGGGTCCTCCAATGACACCTAAACCACACCTAATTGGATGATGCCAACGCAACGGTTCCATGACAGTTGATCCCCCTACAATTGATCCCCCGGCGTACTTATACAATGTGCAATCGTCTTATGGAAAATACGTTGTACCCAATAACACAAAATATAATAAGTGACTCCGTAGAGATGTGCAGAGATTATGTACCGTCAAGTAACAAAAGGATAAATAATATATTTTTTTCAAATGCATCAAGTAAAAATCTGCTTCTCTATTTACTGCGCATAAGTACAAAAAAATCAGCACTGTGTGTAAATTCCTTTGATATTCATTCCAACGTATCATTGAAGTCGAACTGGATGTCTTTTACATGTGAAAGTAGTAAATAATGCCTCTGTAAATTAATAAATATAACGTCATCAATTTCAGAAAAATGCATGTGATCGTGAGTGCATGTGAGTACTACCAACATTGTTAGAATGCAATGTCAACGACAACGAATCTACCTGTAGGATTTCAGCTCGATCGGATATCAGGAAATGGAATAATATCCAATTCCAAGATTTGCAATCATTCATTCACGAATACAAAGTAGAAATTTAAGTAGATGTATGTTCTTTATAAGTGTTGCACCTTTTAACACCTTTTACATAACTAAACCATGTGGTTGAAACAATGGTTCAATATTGGGAATATATTATAGAGCTACCCCCACAAACTCTAGCAAAATCGTATAAACATTTTCCCTGCGTCGTAAATACTCCTTGGACATTCATTTGTACCCGGGCCGCGGGGACCTAACCGAGAGATTTTCTTCTTAATACGATGCTGCCTCTACACCCACAACCGCTGCTACAGTCGGTGAAAACCCGATATTCCCAAAGGTGTCCACCGAGCATCCATACAGGACCATACGACACAGTACAAAACCATTGATATAAAATTTGCTGGATTGGAAATCTAGAATTTATTAAAGAAATATCCATTACCCAAAATAGTCTCAGGTTTAATTTTCCACGTATGTTCAACTATTTTGATATTTTATTAAAATTCGCATGTAAAAATTTGGTTTCAGAAGGGGTCTCATTTTATTAACTAAATTTTTTTACATTAATAAAACCAGTAAAAACTTTTCAAAAATAATAACTTAGATCTCTGAATAGCAACAATGATAATTTATTAGAATATAAGCTGGTCCCGGCATGCGTTGCTATGCCATTTAATAAAAAAATTGTTTCTCCCTGAGTGTCCTTTCCCAATCGTCCCGTTCCCCTTCCGCCTCTTCTTCTTCTCCTGCGTCCTCCTCCACTTTCCCTCTGCCCACTCCACTCCACCCCCCTTCCCCCGTCCCGCATCCCCCTCCCGAGTTCCCCTCCCCCCTCCCCCCTCCCAGGTTCCCCTTCCCCTCCCTCCCTCCTGCTTTCCATACATTCAGTTTTCAAACCTCGCGTGCCACCAATAGCAATTTTTTTATACAAATTTCATAATGCCAGAGCTCATCGGAAGTTTCATAAAATCCTTGTCCTGACAATAACGAACACACAAAAAAAGAATTATCCAATTTGGTGCAGTCGTTAGAAAGTTATGCGCTTAGCAACACATTTAGCGGTTCAATTTTATATATAAGATAAAATGACAACGCATTTCATATTAGTAGGGGGTTAAAAATATTACATACAAATTCTAGGTTTCGCAGACAAATAATTTAGAAAAGAAAAAGCGTTAAGACGGGTTGTTTCAAAAAAAAAAAGTAAAAAAAGAAAGAAAATGGCGCTGAATGGCCATTTGATGATAATGTTACACTTGAATTACCTGAAAAATATGTTAACTATCTCCTTTTAAATGTTTTCCACTTCAAAACTACTAACATCCTCACTCAACCCCTGCCGCTTCATCATATATTCTTCTGCCTCGTCCCCTCTTATCTTCTAACAACTTTCCCGATGTTATTCAATATTTAACTTTAGTCAACGATTCATCCCAATGAATAGAATATTTATGTCGAAGCATGAGACTAGAAGTTAAATACCCGCTCCGCTGATTTTTGCTGCCAGGCCCTGCGGGCGGCTTTTGACTCCGCTTCGCCCAGTTTGAGTGTTGATGACCATTTTATAAATCCGATTGGAACTGTCTCCAAAAATAGCCAGTTCCTCAGATCCACTGTATCCATTGACAAAGTAACCGCGACAGGCAATGACGTCATGTACTCTATGGTACTATTATTCACAACTCTTAAGTATTACTGTCAATCTTTCCATATCCGGAGAGATACTCAAATTCTACATATACCTATACGTCCGTGGTCCTTGGTACTATACTAACTCCGCGCCAAAAATGTACTCACCTCTCTCTCTCTCCGCATCCTAGACGGTCTCTAAAGGTTTTCCAGCCAAATGTTCCTACAGGTGAAGAAAAAGATGCAAATCATGTCATTGATAACCTTTTTGATTCCGGGGTTAGGTGGTGAAGCCATGTTTCAGCCCAAAAAAAAGTCTCGCCTTGGATGGAAAAAAAAGGTTCAAAGAGACCCGATCGCTTTCCACACGATTTTGCTCTTCAACATTTCGGGAACCCAACGAAAATAGTTTGTGTGGTAGACTTACTGACGTCTGTCAGGTTCAAAAAGACGAACTCCCTCTTAGTTGAAAAAACAAATAATTGAGCGTACCTCGCTGGCGGCAGGATTCGACAGCGGAGCGTCCATCTCAAACGGATGCAAAGATCGCACTGAAGCAGTTACCAAGCCGGATCACCGCTTGTTTTTTAGGGAAAAGTCTGAGCTACACGCTTGTGCTGCTATATTTTGAGAAATAAAATAAGGAATGGTCTTTAATTCATGAACAACCTTCGTACACAGGTATGTTTTAGTATGACAATTTACAAGACCGATCTCTGTTTCAATAAGCCTATTTATAACTTACTAAACCCCTAACTTGATATGTTTTGTATATTTTTGTGTTCAACAAAATCTAATTTTGTGTTTTGTATATCAATGGGTCTTGCAAATATATACAACTCTACATATGTACATACAAACATAATATTATGTTGTACAGATAAGGTTCCAAGCGGTAGGATTCTCGGCTAAAATATCCTTTTCGGTCAGTGGGGACACATAAGTGTTGATACAAAATTCTATTGTTTGGACCTATTTCATTTTCGTAAACCTGGATCTCAGGATTTAACTATTGCGAATTGGTCTCAATATTTCGCAACCGAAATACATGATTATTCTTAGCCACAAAACTTTATTTCCCTTATCAAAAATATTATGATTGAACCCGGCGAGAAGCATAAAAAGTCTGTTTTATAACATTTAAAAAAAAAATCTAAAATTACTTAAGAAAATTTGTGATGGTCAAGATTGTGTCAAATTGCAAACTGATTTAGATTCAATTTCATCATGGGCTGATGAAAATAAATTATTTTTTAATACAAAAAAATGTGTCGCTATGTCGTATACACGTTCGAGAAACCCTATCAAATTCGATTATTGCATCAAAAATGATATATTGTCAAAAGTAAAATCCATCAAGGACCTTGGGGTAGTCTTTGATCCCAAACTTACGTTTTCGGACCATATATTGCAGTTGACGACATCATGCTACAAGCTTCTCGGATTTGTCATAAGACTCTGCAAACAATTTTCCAATCCCGAGGCAATGATGACTTTGTACAACTGCATTATAAGGTCTAAAATTGAATACGCCTCTGCTGTATGGGCCCCATACCAACAAAAATATATTGAAAAACTAGAACAGATTCAAAAAAAGTTTTTGAGATACATGTATTTGAGAATGCACGGAGAGTACCCGCGATTCATGCATCACGAAGATTTGCTTGCCGAAACGCGCTACCAAAGTCTCCACTCGAGGAGGAGTGGGGCCCTTGCAGTAACGGCGTACAAAATTATTAATAATTTAATAGATAGCCCATACCTTCTGGAATGCTATAAGTTGTTCGTACCGAATAACTACAGCCAGGGACGTCACCATGATCTGCTTTGTATCCCACGTGGCAGAACGGACGTACTGGCTCGGCATAGCATGACACGAGGTATGGCGCTGTTAAACAACGCCTCCAAGACTATCGATATTTTTAATAGTAGCCTTGAAGAATTCAAGAGGCATGTTATTGCTAAAAATCTATAACTTGTTATTTGTATCATATATATGTAGTTAATGTTACATGTGTATTGTAAATGGACACAGTCTGTAATACACAAAAAAAAAAAAAAAAAAAAAAAAAAAAAAAAAAAAAAATTTATTTGTTTTGCTTATCCAGTGCAAAGAAATAAAAACACAGTGTTTTACCCGCACATAAGGTTCGGACGGCAAATAAAGATATTCCCGTATTATATACCAACGCACGTTCCAGGATGGAAATAGATACACTTTCGAAAAAGCATGGTAACTACATAAAATTAAAAGGGACGTGTGCAGGATTAAGCGCCTAAGGGAGGTACTGAGATTTTTTCAAAAATAATATATTCAAACATGATAGCATATTAGGTTATGAAATTTTTCCAAGGTGTGATATTTATTTATTTTAGGGAAAGTTGACAGCAGATCTGAGATTACACAATAAAACAATAGTAAGATAGTTAATTATGCCAATTATGAATTTTCCACTGATGATATTGAATGAATAATAAAGTGTGACATTATAAGGGTTTTTTCTTAAATTAAATTTTTTTTTTTACAATATATGAAAAGGGAGGGGGGAGGAGGAACATAGAATTAGGATTAAGAGGCAAAGGACGGAAATATATAGGGATTAAACTTTCTAGTTTGAGTCATGTTGCTTACTGAGTTTTCGTTTTATGTCATGTAAAGTCGAGTTAAAGGTGTCAATGTGGTAATAATTTAAGTTAAATAAGTGTGTGGATCTATAGATAAATGAGTTCTGTTTGGAGTTGGTCTTGCAAAGAGGGAGATTAAAAGTAAATGACTGTCTGCTGTTGCGATTTGGAACATGGAATGATAGGCGTTGAAGAAGATCAGGACTATCAATTAGGTTATGTGTAATTTTAAATAACATTACCGAATCTGCTATATTTCTTCGGCAAGTTAATGTCTGCGTATTGAAGAACTTTGCAGAGTCTTCATTACTAACGTGCGATCGAAAAGAGCGGAAGTTAAGGTACCTTAAGAATCTATTTTGAACACTTTCGATTCTATTTTTGTGTATTGCATAGCCTGGGTTCCACACTTGAGATGCGTATTCAAGGATACTACGAACGTATGAGAAGTATATTATTTTGAAAGTAATAAGATCTTTGAATTGTTTACAGGAACGGATTATGAAACCAAGCATAGAAGATGCATTAGTGACTATGTGGTCGATATGTTTGTTGAAATTCAGTTTACTATCAAGAATAACCCTTAATTTCTGATTTGATGGATAATGGTTGATGATTAATTGAGTATTCGTGGATATATATGTTTTTATTTCTGGTGAAGCGCACGACGAAGCACTTGGATATATTTATTTCCAGACAATGGACATTACAATACGTGTTCAAACGTTGCAAATCATCGTGCAGCTTCTGACAGTTCTTGGTACCTTTGTCAAATAAAAATTATTTATTAATTTCAGGTATGTTTATGGCATAAATTTGAAGAATGAATTCACGGTGCACGGGTGAACTATCCAGTATGGCCAACGTCGAACAGTATTAATACGGTAACGTCTGCTTGGTTTAATTTCAGAACCATGCTTCGAGTGCACGTCTGACGCCACGCCATACGCACCGCGCCACAAATAACATCTGTGTGCGTGGAATTTCACACAAAGCTACTGTTATAATTCGGTTTCGATTTAAAAAAATTATCACAAGATGTCGCTACTTCCGTCAGCAGGTCGGATGGGGACGTCTCCCCCCTAGGTATAGCTTCTACGAATTTGTGAATATGTAGATCTCTCCGGATATGGAAAGATTGACGGTAATGCACGTTGTATCAAGCGGCTATATATTACACATGACGTCGTTGCTCTATCTAGGTTACTTTGTCCTGATGACTAGCTACACTGGATGACAGTGGACCCGAGGAACGAGCTATTTTTGGAACCAGTTCCTAATAGATTTATAAAATGGTCACCAACACTAACTGGGCGAAGCCGAACCAAAAACCGTCCGCAGATTCTAGCAGTAAAAACCTGTGGGCGGATTTCAAACAGCTAGTTTTAAAAACTAAATTCTCTCTAGTTTATTACTTATAACTTATAACTAAAAGCTTTTGTAGCTTACCTCGTAAATTAGAATAAACCATATGTCATTCCTTCGAAACTTTTCATGTAGATACAGTAAAGCAAAATTAAGCTGCTTCATGTTATAAATACATGCAGGTGCAAGTCTTATACGAGTAGGTACATATACGCACAGACATGTAAGTAAGTTACATACTCCAATTGAAAACACCCATTAATAATAATAATATTTGGCTGATTTATAAAGCGCCGTTTTCGTGAAAAATCACCTCAAGGGCGCTGGTTATATTAGTATTATATTAGTTCTGTTGGTAGCATTGATCCTTGTACCTTTTTCTAATGTAATTCTTACCTACAAATACTATTGTCAATTTACCTAGCTTAGCCAACCAAGAGCAATCATGTGTCAAAGTATTTAGTTGGAAAGAAAACGTCATCCTGTAAACAAATATTGTGTATGTGAATACGGACCCCCTTGTTCGACCGTGTCGATACCGACAAAGCCATCGTGAGCTCACGAGTTCGTATTGGTTAAAGTTGACACACCAGCGAAATTAAGTCAAGCGAAGGAAGAAGAAACAAATAAGGTAAGTCGGCATCCTTTACTTTTTTCCCATTCTTTCCGCCTGGCGACGCGACGCGACGGTACCTCGATTAAATAATCGAAAGGATTTCATTACCCTGCCTGATGAACATTATTTAAAAAGTTGTTTTCTTTATTACAAAATTAGTATATTCATTTAAATTTGTGTGCATATTTTTGAAAAGCAATTTCATTACCGAAATTAAATTTTCTTGTCAAAAAATTGCTTAGCTTTAATATCAAAGTTATATAAACGTGAACGAGTCATAACTTTTATCAATTTAATGGTCGCCGCGTATTCGTTTTGTGTAAAGCAATCTTATTGCTGTCTTACATTACACGACTCATTCGTCGTTGCTGTCCTTTTGTAATAACGTATTATTTGTGCTAAAAGCAGCATTTCATGCTTGGCAACAGAATGCTCTCAAATATGGACTTTGCTTTCAAATTTAATCAGCAAAAACATCAAAAGAATACTGTTCAAAGCATTTTGCATATTGTCTCTCTGCACATCACAATACTTTATTACTGGTGGACAGACTATTCGAATACGAGAAAACATTTTTCTGAACAAATAGATACCCCGCGGAAAATTTGTAGGATACATGTGTACAATGTTTATACATATATTTATTTTTTACAGCTGTTCCACACAGGAGACACTGATGAAAAATTTGTCTTCAAGAAGGGCCTATGTCGTCTTTAGAATGCTGTTTGAGAGTCGTTTTAGGGAAAGAAAGAGGTGGAAGTTCTGGGAAGAAAAAAGGTATGAGGGGTGGGCAGGAATCTGGGAGTCAAATCTTTAAAAACATAAACAAATTCGAAAAAAATGTAAAGAGAATCAACATTAGAAATAATAATGTATTCTATACCCCCCAAACACACACAAAACAAATTCAAACTCACAGCAGCTTTATTGGACCTCGTACCTTCAATAGTTTACCAAAAAATATTCAAGTTGCAACTAAATTTCCGCATTACATAAAAGAGTTAAAATTATGGCTAAACCATACAGATGTAAAAACTCTATTTATTTAATAATGAAATAATTTTACTTTGTATAAACCACTTATTTGATGTGCAAATCCGACCGGTTTCGGAACAAACGTTCCTTCGTCAGGGAAAGCTTATACTAATTTGACAGTTTCGAACAATGTTTTATTATGGTAGGGGTGGAGCTGTTGCTAGATAATAATGTAGATTGGGTAGGTAGGTATTAGTGTAGAGTGGGTGGGTAGGGGAACAAATCCATGATTGGGCTATATGACAATATTTTTTGTTTGTTGATAATAGATTCATTATTTTTAAGGGATTTTTTAATTTCCAAGGCTTCTAAGTTATCTAAACGTTTTCCTTTATGATTAATATGAAGAATATTTATCCCTGTATTTTTTTCAAAACTATGGTTATTTTCAATTATATGGTTAGCAAACTCAGAAAAATTATTATTATTAAGACACCTTAAATGTTCTTTGATTCTGATTTCAAAATTACGAGTGGTTTTTCCAATATAAAATGAGGGACAATCATTGCATTTGAGTTTATATATTCCGGAATTAGTCAATTTATGGTATTTATCTTTAGTATTTCTCAAAAAATTACCGATATTATTTCTTGTATAAAACGCTGGTTTAATATTAGAAGGAAGATTTTTGAACTGTTTCCCTGACGAAGGAACGTTTGTTCCGAAACCGGTCGGATTTGCACATCAAATAAGTGGTTTATACAAAGTAAAATTATTTCATTATTCTATAATGGATAACCACAAAGTAATAGCTACATTCAAAAATATCTATTTATTTAGTTTTATATCACTTTCTCACAAACTTTACACCTATTATTACAATGTATATCATTTATTACACTGTATACGTATTTAACCGTACACTATTGTATACACTTTTTGTACAAACTGTTAAAACAAATTTTGTTTTTGCTTTATATACCACTGTTTGTTTTTTTCTAGGTACTAATTAAAACTTATTTTAACTATATTACCCACGCACAGGCTGCGCCTTAGTGGGTTCCCACCAAAGATATTGAAATATAAGTAGATGTGCTATCTGCTGTTTTTACTATGTGGGTCTGCGCTTCCGGGTGTCGCCGATATTGTTTACCAATTAACAAATAAACGAAAAGAACAAATAATTAACGAATAAACCAAACGAACGTTAAACTAAATGAACGAATTTTTTCCTTATTCAAAATATATTGTTACCCAATATTAATGCACATTTTCAAAAAATCAACGAAATGAATAAAAAAAATTTGTATGAAAACTACGCTAATTAGCGCGTAGTCCGGCGACAGTTGCGCGGACACCATAGCATATCTCTTCTGTATTTGAATATCTTTGGTTCCCACATTATTGTTATGATTTTCAAAATATGTAAATATACCTAAATTGTAAAATATGGGAAAAATAAAGGAATTAAAAAAAAACAAAAAAATGTGTCCAGGGGTAAGGGACGTTTAAATCCATCCCTCCCACTGCGGTGCAAAGCGAGGCATCGAGAGAGGTAAAAAGGCTGGAGAGGTAAAAAGGCCTATAAAATAGGCCTAATAAAGCCCGCCACGCAGTAGGTGTCCAAATGCATCTGCCACCAAGACCGAGACAAACCTCACCCCGTGAAGCCGGGCACCCCTGTTAAGTCAGCAAACATTGAACTTGTGGTGAACTATGGCAGGGGCGATGGTTATCCAAGAAATGGATCCAGGACCCACCTCCCAAGTTGAATAATATTATCTGGTAAGTCAGTAAAATAAACAAAAATTACATAGTTATTCAAAAAACAAGTAAGTTATGACGAAAATAGTACGTCTGAAAACCGCTTAGAAAATATTATTATTATTTAAGAGCCATTAACCGGCAGCCGAGAATTTAAATTTCGTCAAACGACGATCTTGCGATTGTACCCTTGCAACAAGTGTACAGGGCGGTTCCGATGAGAAAGGTTAATTATTCTCCATACCAGCATTTTAACATAACTCAATAACGATTTTATTTCATTCAAAATTTGCTTTGATAACTACCTCCATCCAAAAATGCTCAAATTCGTGATGATAAAACTTTTAAAATTTTGTAATTGTTGTAATTATTTTTTATCATAAGTATTCATTATTTTTCAATAATGTGAAAGCAAAATAAGAACGTAATTTTTATTATAAATATTAGTTAAGACCGTAAGTTGAAATTGACGGCCGGCGTAGTGCAGCGGTAAGGCGCTTGACTCGCATTCCTAAGGTCGCGGGATCGAATCAATAAAATAATATATAGTATATTTACGGCACGTTCCAGAGTGGAAGATACTCTCAGTATCGCCCTGGTGTAAGACCACCATTCAGAATTGAAACTTTGCCTGAAATGGCTTTAGCCGCGTTTGGTGACCAGATCTGAATAGCCAAGTATTTCCCCACCTTCCTCTTCCCTATCTCCTTCCCCTCCCCACTATCTCCAGCCTCACAACATACCCCAATTGGGGATGCCATAGTCTCACTGGCTCCAGACGGGAGCAGTTGGGACTCGTGTGCGGTATTCATGTAAAAAAAAAAAAAGTTAATAGACAAATTGAAGTATTTTCGTCACAAAATGAGGGCGCGGATCTTATTTTGTGATTTTATTTGAACTAAAATTAAAATTCTGAAAAGTAGCCTTGCTAAATAATTTAATAATTTATTTTACTGCATGATTATATGATTTGAAAATTTAACAAATCTGCCAACGACCTACAGTAAAACCTTATTGTACTAAAAATAAAAATACCATACGGCAGAACAGATGTTCTAGCACAGCATAGCATGACAAGAGGAATGGTGCTGTTGAACGAAATATCGGAAACACTAGATATATATAACTCTTCTTTAGATAGCCTTAAGATTTTTTTGTATAATAATCATCTTCCTAGGTGTTAAGACTGTCAAAATGAGAAAATTGTACAGTAATTGGATAAAAAATCTGTTGTACAATTAAAAAAAAATAAAAAATCATAAATAAAAAAAATAAAATAAACATATTTTGTCAAAATTAGAAACATGCGTTTACTAGATAAAAAAACAGTCTTGCGAAATCAATTTATAATTTTTTTATGGAAAAGAATCAATACGTATTAAATTTTAATTAAAAATGACATATTTCCGGTTTTGCCTGGTTACCCTCTACAGGTACTTCAAAGCACTCACAATGTTAATAGAAAATATAATTACTCTTTCTAGCACGGTAAAATCGGTAAAATGAAAATGTGCATTAGCGGACACCGTTGAAAGCTCGCATAATGACCTGCAACGCTCGGTACGTTAACATTATAATTACACACTCACCCCCCGGGCGTGGGGTAGTGTTTATAGTTAATTCACATTCAACTTTCATGAAAGAATCATGCATAATAATCCCGAGAGTAAACAGCCGGCGCTGGTGTGGGCAGCAAAAGAACCTGCTTCACAAATAATGAGACGGGCTGCACGATCGTTATTTTATTTAATGAATGTCATTAAAATTTGTGTAAAACATTTTGTTTTACTTTAATGAAATGTCATTAAAATTTGTACTAATTGTGTACTTTTAATTTAATTGAATTCTGGTGAATCTTAATAATTATTAATGTTGAAGTGTCTTTTTACTAATTGGAAAACGTCGTTAATTTGGCCTGACTGAATGTGAATTGCAATAGAAACTGAATTAGTTGGTGTTGTTTGCTCCTGCTTGGAGTTTGCAAACACTAATATACTTCAACTAAGACTGTCAATGTTCTTCATGACTGTGGTTGTTAATTTCATATATGCGCGCGGTTTGTGCGCGTGCGCGCGAAAAAAAATTTGAAAAAAATATGTTTGTCTGCAATTATGACTTTTGAAAAAATTTGAAAAAAATTTGAAAAAAATATGTTTGTCTGCAATTAGAATTTGTATGAAGGACAAGGTCAGAATCGCTTGCGCCAACATTTACCCATAAGATAGGCAAAAATTTCATTCACCTGGCAACCCCAGAATATGATTTTATCTGTGGCATCAAAATGTCAAATTTGCCGCGATTCTTTCTGTCAAAGTCCGATGCGTGTTACTTGACGAAAACATAGTAAAATCTATCAATTTACATAATAGGCCACTAGCATAACATTTTAAAAAAAAAAATTCCGGTTTAGGAAAATATTCTAAGACATTCTGTACTATTATTTTTTTTTAAATCGTATTTTTGAAACCCTGGGGATTTTTTGAAAATTTCAATCCAAAAAAGCAGACCATTTTTTATAAACCGGAAAGACGGGACATAATTTTAAAGGTGAGAAAAAACAATAATTACATAGCCGAAAATAATTTAAAAAAAAAAACGTTTACCACACGAATGGCACAAGAGAATAACGAGGCATACCAAAAATATAACATCTCATAAATATTTCTTTCCTTGATCCTTCTTATTGATCATAAATCATTATAATGTACAACGTCTAATAAATCCAATGTAATGAACTTGTACTTGTAAATTATAATAATAATAAGAATATTATAAAATTTTATTTTGATAAAATCAGCACCATAACCATTATACCTCTAAAACACGTACCGACATCTAAAATGTACGGGGTTCTCTTCACAACATCTGTCAAAAATTCAAACCAAATGATAAGTTCGCATTGAACAAACAATAAATCTAGTGAACGAATTCAAAAATTCGCCTGAAATCAAAGTGATGCCATATAAAAAAAATAAATCAGTGTGGAATTTTACAAAATTAATAGGAACATTTTCGGAGACGGGACATTTTCATGTAGTGACGTTACGAGCCCAAATAATGGATTTATTTATTTAAAAATAATAAAAACTGTACATTTCTACAAAATTTTACTAACATTATCCTAATCTTAGTAAAAAGATCTATCCACACGATTTTTTCCAAGTCGTTATGAAATCCATGCAAGTGGCCTATTAACGCAAGTAATGTTGTTTTGGTACATAGTTTATAGTTGGCTTTGTTGTTAGTATGATTGTGCTTCATTGAAATATAAATTACTCAAACCTATTTAAATTTTAAATGAATACTCTATTAAAACGTATTGAAATTTTACTTTGTAATGTTTTAAAATTAATAAATAATTGAATTGAATTGAATAGTTCTAGGAATGTTTTTCGGTCAATAAAATATACGATAGCTCAAAATTAATCCACAAAACATTCAATTCAAAGTGGTGCTTTGTTAGGAAATTTCCGTGATTTTCCTGGCCTTTATCAGGAAGCGGTATTTACGTAACAACACACAGAACCACAAGTTGTCTATCGATTTTATGTAATTTTTTTTTTTTTTTTAAATATTTCATACTGTTCTTCCTGCGTTGTATAATTTATTTTATATATTTTACATTAGCTCCACACAGGTAACCCTGACGTAAATAATTAAATAATTTTCCTCAGAACCTATGTCGTCTTTGGGGATGCTGTGTGGGTTTTTTTAAGGAAAGGAAGGAGAGAAATATCTGTGAAGGGAAAAGGTATGAGGGGTGGATAGGAATCTGAGGGTCAGTGTGTCCAGGAGCGACACACTGACCCCCAGAGGGAATCTATCCCTCCAACTTGACGAGAGGGTCGAAAGGATTCTGCAGGATAGGTAAAAACATCTCCCCCAATCGGTCTCTCCAAATCCGGCCAGCCACTCAGTAAGTGGGCAGACGCATCCGCCACCAAGGACCCGACACCCCTGCTACGTCACCAAACAACGAACATATAAAAATAAAATATTTTCATAAATAAGTGACCACGGACTAATTATAAAATATCTTTCACTCTATCGAAAAAACCGCCAATAAAAGAACATTATGATTACAAAAAAGACGTGTACTAAAAATGATAAACAAGTTCAAAAAAAAAAAATTCGTAGTTAAGGCGCCGTAACCCCGCACAAAAAGAAGAAGATGAAGAGATATGTAATTACAAATGTTGGAGATAGCGCGCTAATATTTAAAACTATAAAATTGAAGCGAAAATTGTGAAGATGTAATAAAACACGACTCGTTTGAAGTAGCGTAAAAATCTCATAGGAAACGGTTGATCGACGGGGGAACATCTAAAATAGCATTTAATGAAACACTGTGATTTAAGGGCATATTTTACAATTTTTTTCTATCGAGGAAATTTCATATAATTTACGTTTAGGCGTGGAACACGTCTAGATATTGTCTTCAAAAATAACATATATTTTTTTAAGAGCTTAAAAAATTCAAATGTTTAAGGGAGATACGAGGGTGGTCTGAAAAGTTTCCGGCCTGAAGATGAAGATGGCAGCACTCGTCAATAAAAGCTAGTGAATGTAGTTGAGCATCTTTTGACAGTTACTCACCAAAGTTTCGGCCATTTTGGACGCGCAGTTTTTAGTTGACAGTCGTTTGAGTGAGTCGATGTGTGTGTTTTTGAGAAAATGGAAAAAATTGAGTAAGTATCGAGCTGTTATAAAATTTGTATTTTTAGTATTTGCGCAGTTTTAAGATAAGGGAACAAAAAGAGGTCGCTTGGGGATAGATCTGGTGAATATGGCGGACGGTCTAGCAGTTCAAACCGTAATTCGTGGATTTTTGCCATGGCAACCGCTGAGGTGTGATACGGCGCGTTGTCTTGGTGAAACAGGATTTTTGGTCTAACGTGAGCAAACGCGGCACCCAACGCGCGGACAGCTTTCTCATGTCCAAATCTTGATATAATATGTGGCAGACACGTTCTTTGGACATTTTCATAACCTCTGCTATCTCTATCACTTTAATTCGGCGGTCGTCTAACACTTTTTGGTGAATTTTAACCATGTTATCGTCAGAAGTTGCAGTTTTTGGACGTCCCGAACGTTCATCGTCTCCCAAGCTATTACGGCCACGTTCAAATTCAGCTGCCCAAAATTTCACTGTGGTTAATGATGGTGCAGAGTCCCCATACACACAGTCCAACTCATCTTTGATTTGCGTAGGCGTATTGCCTGGTGAGTAACTGTCAAAAGATGCACAACTACATTCACTAGCTTTTATTTACAAGTGCTGCCATCTTCATGTTCAGGTCGGAAACTTTTCAGACCACCTTTGTATGTAAGAAATCGGTAGAAATTCGGGTAGTGGCGGCTTAAGCTCAATCTCAAATGGTGACCCGACAATTCGTCCTGCGACAATTCATCCGGCGACAGTTCATCCTGCGACAGTTCATCCGGCCGACAGTTCATCCTGCCGAGAGTTCATCCTGCCGACAGTTCATCCCGCCGACAATTCATCCGGCGACAATTCATCCTGCCTGATCATTTAGAAGATTTTTATTAAGTAAGTATGCAAAGAGGATATACGGCCGTACAACCAAAATCGATATACTTATATCTGAAGGCATCTTGAGTGGAAATCCGCTGTAAAAATATTTTTACTAACAATAATTTCGACTCTCCGAAGAAGCATGAAGAAGCGTGAATAACAAAATACGACATACTTATACTTATAGGTTATACTTATAGGTTTGGTTAGGTTAGGTTAGGTTAGGTTAGGTTGAATTGTCAGGATGAATTGTCGCCGGATGAATTGTCGGCGGGATGAACTGTCGGCAGGATGAACTGTAGGCAGGATGAACTGTCGGCAGGATGAACTGTCGCAGGATGAACTGTCGCCGGATGAATTGTCGCAGGATGAACTGTCCTGGAACCATCTCAAATACACCCAAATTCAAAATTATATCGAATACCTTTTCAATGATTTTATAAGACTTGTTTAAACATTTTTATTGGTGTTTAACAAAGGTTATATATTTTTTTGAAATAACTCAGCATTGCAATAAAATTCTCAAACTGCGGTACAAAAACTACGCCCGTTTTCTTAATCCGATATATTTATTCCCCATTTCTTTTATACACTGCGTCATCAATCATATCCTACCCTTTTCAATATCGCGAAAAATTGCTGCTCGATTCTGACATATATTAAAAAATTGACGAGTAAGCTTCACATAAATGGGACGATAAAAACTGTTATCGTAAAAACACAATACACCGCCGAGACCTCTTTATATTTTCCGACTCGTGGTTCCAGAAAATTGTTCAGTCATCGAATAAATCCGATTGTTTTTTTTATTTAACTGTTTTTTAGTAGACTAGCTGGTACCCGGCATGCGTTGCAATGCCATTCAAAGAAATAAATTGATTCTCCCTGCATGTCCTTTCCCGTGCGTCCCCGTTCCCTTCCACCTCGTCTCTTCCCTCTCATTACACACAGCTTATGTTACTCGCTGATAATGTAGCTTTCTATTGGTGAAAGAATTTTTAAAATCGTTTTTTTTGGTTTAAGCGTAACAAACGATCATACACACTTTCGCGTTTATAATATTAGTATGGATAATACTAGCGAGTTCCCGGCATGCGTTGCACTGCCACTTAAATAAAGAAATGGTTTCTCCCTATCTGGCCTTTCCCTTTAATCCCCGTTCCCGTTCTCATTCCACCTCCCCTTCCTCTCCTCTTCCTCCTTCCCTTCCTGCTTCTTAACTATATGTAATACACTTATTTTTAAAAATCGCGCGCCACCTTTTGCATTTTTTTATAGACGTTTCATAAGGCCAGAGCTCACCATTATATAGAAACCTTCACTGGCGTGCGCACAACAACTCACCAAAATTTCAATGCAAATGAATTAAAAGTATGGGAAATCTTTTCAAAACGCCAGAGCTCACTATTACATGTTGTAACCATCCCGGGCATGCGCACATCAAATCCCCAAAGTTTCATCGCAATCGGATGAATAGTACAGGAAAAAATTTCATAACGCCAGAGCTCGCCATTATATATAGAAACCTTCCCGGGCATGCGCACAACAAATCCCCAAAGTTTCATCGCAATCGGATGAATGCTTTAGTAAAGAGGACAAGGGACAAACAAACAACAAGCAAACATACATTCATTTTTATCTAAATAGATAATACAAAATATTTTTTCCACCTCCACCGATGCCCTTACAGTGATGGCAAAGGCTGCTTTGTTGAAATTGTGTGAAAGAAAAAAAGATGATTTATTGAGCACGGTTTCATTTGTGAAAGCCGAACCGATAGTGGCCCGGAATAAATAAGAAATCGGTATACGTTGACAACACCGAAGGTCATTTCACATTCCGAAACGTCAAACGCAAAACAATTACGTAACGTGGTCATTAATTGGCATTTTTCACTCGAAATACTAACCTAAACATGCATGGCGTTTACTTTTTGATACTAAACGGAATTAATTAGTTAATGAGGTCTTTCGTCATATTTCAACCACATTCGTTTCATATTTCAACCACTTTCGTTTCTTAAAGATCGAACGGAATAAATTTATCGCTTCTTAGATGCATTATTTAAGTCGGATCACATATCGATTTCTTTCATTTCTAAGAGTACATGAGTTCAATCCGTTTATCAAAAAAGGCAGTTATTTAACGACATTATTTAAAAAAATGTGTATATATTGACGAATCTTATCTGAATCTGCAGAGGCCGCACTAAAATTTGTCAATCGTCGGAATATCTGTTATCAATAGCTGACATTGTAGCTATTGCATAGTCTGTTTAGACGAGAATTCTGCTTACAGTTTGTCTTGCATTGATCTGTCCTGTACAGGACAGAATAGCGTATTTTACGCGTAGGTACATTAAATTGAATTTTATTTAGCAATTCTGGGCATTAAATATTTTTGTTAAGAGCGTTTAACCAGCCAGCGGACGAAAATCCACATTTCGTCGAAAGTTGTTCTTCCAATCGTGCAGGGCGGTTACAATGAGAAAGATTAATTATTCTCCGTACCAGCTTTTTTAAATTATAACTCAATATCGAATTTATTTCAATCCAAATTAGCTTTAATTTATACCTTCATCCAAAAATGCTGAAAGGCATGATGATAAAACTATTAAAATAGTGTACTTTTTGTAGTTATTTTTTGATTATAAGTATTTATCATTTTTCAATAATGTCTAAATTTAATAAGAATGTTAAAAAAATCTGAAATATATTAGTTTGTAAGTGCGCAAATAAATACACAAATGGACCAATTTTCGTCAAGAAACACATGTACGTACATATTCTTTAATAATTTTATTGAAACTAAAATTAAAATTCTAATACATAACTTTGCTAGATAATGTATTGATTTATTTTACTGCATGATTTCATTATTTGAAATGGGTGTGGTATAATACAAAAACTTTTTTGAAAATTTAACAAATCTGCCAACGACCTATGGAAAAACCTTATTATACTAAAAATTAAAAAAAATTCTAAAAATTTATTACATACGAATGCTAGATAAAAGAATCTTTCGAAATTCATTTATAATTTTTTGTGGGAAAGCGTCAATACGTCTAAAAACTTTTTTGAAAATGACGTATTTCCGGCTTTCTCTGGTAATGCCTTCGATAGGAACTAGCTTTTTCTCACGGCTTCGCTCGCAGGGTATTAGGGGATTCCCACTCCGCCTACTCCACCCTCCCTCTCTCCACACCACTCCCCCCCCTCCCCCTCCCCCTCCACGCATTCCTCGACCCCACCCCCTACCCCTCACCCTCCACATTCCCTCTCCCCCCACCACCCCCCCCCCCCCCCCCCCCCCCCCCCCCCCCCCACTCCCCCAATACCAACCCCACCCCCCCCCTACCCCTCCCCGCCACCGTCCACCATCTCTCCCCCTTCCCCTTCTAATTCCCCTTTTAACTAAGGTATATAGGAAAAATGCATATATATGATGCCTGCCTTCGTACACTCAATGAATCAATTTTAAAGTATGAGGCTGCCTCTGCATAATTATTAAATCTTACATATTATGACTTGTAACAAAGATATTTGAGGAATTTGCTCTGAATTGCTTCGATTTTGTTTACAAGGATTTTATAAAATGGAGACCAAACAACTGACGCAAACTCCAAATGACTCCGTACGTAGGCAAAGTAGAGTTGCATATGACGTTGATGCTATTAAAAAGTTTTGTGTTTCTTATGGTGAAAACTAACATTTTAGCAGTTTTATTTGTGATTTGTTTATATGAAGGTTACTCCAATCAATGGTTATTCCAAGATCACGAATACTTGAGACTGTGGCAATATTGTTGTTATTTAAAGAATAATTAAATAGTGTTTTATTTTTATTTCTGGAAAAGACAATGTGATGACATTTTGAAACGTTTAGAAATAGTTGATTTTATTGGCAATAGGTAGCTACATTGGTTAAATCGTGTTGCAAATTGACACAATCGTTTAGACTTTTTATTGGCTTGTATAGCTTAAGCCTTAGCATCATCAGCAAATAATTCTATTGGAAAGGGACCACAGATGACGAATTTACTCAATGCCGTATTGTTATAGGATTTCATCGATCGTCCACGCTAGACGTCCAAGAGATTTTAAATAATGGTAAGTTTTTGTTTTAAAACATTAGAAAAAAAACAACGCGCCGCTGCTGTACGCAGAAGCACAAAAATTGAAATAGAAAGTCTTTAAAGTGTCAATGACACAGGGCGAGTTTACAAGCTACTATCTGGGAATTTCATGTTAGTAAACTCGCTCAGTGTCATCGTGTTACTTGCTAACTAGCAGTGACTAGCAGATCATTGACAATGTATGAAAATAAGTTCAAAGGTCGTCAATTTTACTCGCCTACACGCTTGCTCGTGATTGGTTTATTTATGTTTCCAACATGGCTTCCGATAAACAGCTGATTTCGACTGTCAAACATCTGAAGAATTAGTTCACGCAGGCGTCGTTATTCTTGTTACTGGCGCTAGCAGCAACCTCAGTTTCCTACGCTTCTGAGCGAGTGGACAGTTTTGTGTGTCATCATGATAATCTCTTTAACTTAGTGGATAGTTGCTTGTAAACTCGCCCTGTGTCATCAACGCTTTAGGGGTTAAAAGAACAAACGTTTTTATTTCGAAAATAAATCTTTACATTTTTCGTACAGTCGATTATTTATGATTTATGACCATTGAATGTATAATCATTCCCTTTAAATCAAGGCTATATTTTACTGGTATGTTGTGCACGCGCAACAATATTATTTTTAAACTTTTATACCCCCAGTAAATTATAAAACAAATTATAATCATTTTCCTGTAAAACGCTATGAAGGTTTTAGAAATTAACTGCATTTTTTAATTAAAAATCTAAATACAATCAGAACAGCGGACAGGGGTGGGTGGGCGGAAACTGGACCGCTTCTAAAGACCCTTTAATAAGCTGTAAAGGGGGGTTTAAAAAGCTCAGCATGTCGTACCGCGAACTGCAAGCGACGAAGGAGGTCGTTATTAAATTTTATGGAAAGGAAAAGACAATATAATAAGCAGCTTCCGCCAGAACTCTCTCTCAAAAGGCTACTAAAGAGTTCCTGGTGGAAATTTATCTCGATGATTATTCGCTTTTTTGCATTGTAAACTAAATATTACAAAAGGATTATGCTGTTATTTATCGACTGAGAAAGACAGAAGAGAAACTTAATTAATGAAATTTTATAGAGGTCGAAAAAATTTATATTATCTTTATTAAAACATCGCGTTTACTTTAATCTCGAACTTTTTACATTAACTTTATACTTATAAGCCCTATGTCATATTTGGGGATGCTGTTTAGAGGTTCTTTTTATGGGAAGAAAGGAAAGATAGTTCTGGGAAGGAACAAAGGTGGGTAGGAATCTGCGGGTCAATGTGTTCAGAAATGACGGTGAAATGTGGTAAGCGAACAATGTAACGCTTTCGCGACGTGACAACCTTATTTTGGCTGCTACTCCAATAGCTGACATGGTCCCTTTTTACCACCGCGACGCGGTCCCAAACAAAAATGATATTCTTTCTGTTTACGATTGCCGTCGATTCAAATTCAATTCATTCGCAAATAACTTTAGTGTTCGCTTCCCATTTTCTGTTTTATAAATATAGAAGTAGAACATTGTTTAATAAATCTGTAGGAACAAAGTCTTGCTCATTTGAACTACATATGCAATACACATTCAATTCATAGACTATAAATCCATCCCTCCCATAGAGAGTCTAAAGTTACTCAATCAGTCTCTCCCGATCTGGCTCACCACGGAGTGTACCCGGACACAAGTCATAAAACATAGCAAATCAAAGGTATGTTTATTAGGAACAATTTCGTTTACGTGAATATTTAATTGGGAAAAATTATTTTTATTCCATCTGGTAATTTAACAGTCTCACACTGATACATAATTCGATTGACTGTCTTACGCCAAAAACCTTCTGCAAAATACCTTACATAATATAATATTTTACTTCAAAATGAACATTAATAACTAATATTGTTTCCGGGAGGATTGCAGATCCTGCCAATGTTTGTTTTTTGCCAAAAACCATGTTTTTACCGCGTTTTAAGTTGGGCACTTTAATTTGGAAGGTGAAAAAAAGTGCGGAAAGCAATAGAAAATTTTTTTGAATAATTTTAATTTTCAATTGCGGAATTTCACTTCGTGAACCGATACTACGACAGCCCGCCCGCTGCCGCCCGCCATTTTGTCACTGTTATTTTGGTATCCCTGACCTGATACAAACAAGAGCCTAGATACGATTGTAGCCGACTTCGTGGGATACATGGCGCGTAATTATGAAATTTGTCTAGCGGGCTTGTGTATGTTATCTTTACTTTAAAAAACAGCCTACGTTTTTAAATGGTTTGTCTAACGGGATTGTGTATGTTATCTTTACTTTAAAAAACAGCCTACGTTTTTGAATGGTTTGTTTGGCTACGCAGGGTTTGTGTAGCGGGCTTGTGTATATTATCTTTGTTTTAAAAAACATCCCAGGATTTGAATGGTTTGTCTCCATTCCAGTGCCTGATTAGATGTTCGTTTGCATTATATAATTAATTTTGTTTTTCATAATTACGCGCCTTATCATTTATCCCACGAAGTCGGCTACAATCGTATTTAGCTCTTGTTTGTATCAGGTCTGGGATACCAACATAACAGTGACAAAATGGCGTAGTATCGGTTCGCGAAGTGAAATTTTATTTATACTTTGAACGGCTGTATCTCCCTTAATTTTTTTTATTCAGCTTCTTCACACTTTTCTCATCTAGAAAGTGCCTTTTTATTAAATTTCCAGACTTAGCAGGCTCTGCATTTCACCCTTGTTTCCAAATGCTTACCTCTTGCAATGTTATTATGTTACATGGTGTTTTAATGATTACTTTAAGAGTTATTTCACAATCCCTGAATAAACTGTTTGTACTACTCATCAAGTAGGTGTAATCATGGGATTAACATGATTTAAAAAAATGTGCATTTATTTGACCGACACCCGATGAGTATCTCTATTCGACAGATTAGTCAAAGAACCTGAAATACCCCATAATTCCGTCTTAGAAGAAGGTAGTTACATTTTGGCTTAACAAAATAAGATTAAAATCAATTGACCTTCTGAACAATGTAATAAATGTTTTAACTGTCAATCGGCTTCCGAAGAACCCCTACCGCGTTAAAACAAAAGACCAGATGAATCGTATTTTTTTAAAGGTCTTTTAGAATTATTTTCTTTCGGCAGAAGGAATATTTGACGTAAAGAAAATAAGTACCATATTTTTGAATGTAGCTATTACTTTGTGGTTATCCATTATAGAATAATGAAATAATTTTACTTTGTATAAACCACTTATTTGATGTGCAAATCCGACCGGTTTCGGAACAAACGTTCCTTCGTCAGAAAAATTAAAAAATCCCTTAAAAATAATGAATCTATTATCAACAAACAAAAAATTGTCCTATAGCCCAATCATGGATTTGTTCCCCTACCCACCCACTCTACATTAATACCTACCTACCCAAACTACATTATTATCTAGCAACAGCTCCACCCCTACCATAATAAAACATTGTTCGAAACTGTCAAATTAGTATAAGCTTTCCCTGACGAAGGAACGTTTGTTCCGAAACCGGTCGGATTTGCACATCAAATAAGTGGTTTATACAAAGTAAAATTATTTCATTATTCTAAAATAAGTACCATTTAAGTACCTCATTATAACATTTAAATTTCCTATAGTAGTTGTAAAAGAAAAAGCGTGATTGATTACCAAATTGGCGTGTCAACAATTATTTATTTACAGAAAAAGAATTTCCAAATACGGAAGCCATTACTTACGGGCAATTCATAAACGTTCACAATTGGTAATTAAAAACGGAAATTCCCATATTTTTAACAAATGTTATATTTTAAATACTTTAGATAGTATAGAACAAGTATAATCGCGAAAACTCCCGATGCCTTGCGTGACGCCCTCATAAATCATGAAAGTTCTGCCAAAAATATGGTTCTCGTAGTAAACCAGCAGAAGACCAAATACATGGCGTAGGATGCTCCCAGCAAACCCCGACTCTCTCACGTGGAAGGCAAAATTTTAAAACGGTACCAAAATTCACATACCTAGGCTCCCTGATAACAAACGACAATAATACCACAAAGGAGATCCAGAAGCGCATAGTGAACGCAAATCGCTGTTATTTCGGCCTACACAACCAAATAAAATACAGTCTGCTGTCCAGAAACACCAAGATATCAGTGTACAAATACTTATCAGACCAGTACTCACATGCGCAGCTGAGACTTGGGTACTAACTAAGAGGAATGATCAAGCACTGGACGTTTTTGAAAGGAAAATTTTGAGGCGTATCTTCGGACCGGTTATAGAAAATGGATTTTGGCGCAGACGTTACAACAATGAGCTGTATACTCTATTTAAGGATCTAAACGTCACAAAATTTATAAAACTGGGAAGACTTCGGTGGCTGGGCCATGTAGAGAGAATGACCAAGCGTCAAGCACCAAAGTCCCTGCTGAACTCAAGACCGATAGGGCGAAGGAGCCTGGAAAGACCAAGATTAAGATGGAGTGACAACATCCTCAAAGATATATTTACTTGGAGCTTCTAAACTGGAGAGTGCTGGCACAAAATCGAGAAGAGTGGAAGAAGACTCTTGGGGAGGCCAAGACCCACCAGGAGTTGTAGAGCCAAGAGTGATGATGATGAGAACAAGTATCTATAAGTTTTTGACAAAAAATCAATACATAGGTCAATTATAAATACGCTAAAACATTAAAAAAAAACTCCAAAACGTTGCCTCTTGATTCTGAAGAATTGCTCCCACGAGAATAACTGTGAATTTACTTACCACGACAGTGTACACATTATAAATTTATTTATTTAATTCATGAATTATCGTGAGTACATATAGTTTTTGTGATATTTCACCCTCCATGCTAGGGATGACCCTGTGTTATGGCGGGTGAAGTTTACAGTTTGCGGATATACATTCATTAGTATAGGTTGAAATTTTTCACTAATTGATACTATCCACACAAATTCTCCTACAATAAGAGAGTTTATGTAGTTCCCACTTCTTACAAAATTGCCAAAATTATTGCTATTTACAAATTTGAGAACGAACTCTGTAGCCACTAACCTATTATGTAAATGTATGAATGTTTTGTATACACTTTTCTACTTGTTCATTATCTTGGTTTTCATTTTCTTTTGTTTTCTAAAGTAACTGTCATATTATTTAAGTTTATTACTGTAGGTTTGTTATTATATTTTTTTTAGTGTGTAATATTATGTAATTTCAAGTTTATATTTTTTTGTGTATTAATATATAATTTAGTAACTTTCATGATATTTATTTTTATTATTATTTAATTTAAACCAATCACTTATTTAATAAATAAATGGTGTTAACAAAGAGATTTGTTGCCATTTGAATATAATGACGCCACAAAGTGAATTTGCGAATATTGAAGAAGTTATTATTATTATTCTGCTTTATATTTATTATTTAAGTACTTCAAATAATGATTTTTTGACTTGCCTTATAAACTATGAGGGGCGGTTGAGAAGTAATCGGCGCATGTAATTATTTAGTCGAGTGGCGAGTAACTCGCCACTAGACTAAATAATTAGCCCAGTCCTAACAAACCTTAAGTGTCCTCGATCGTTACACTGGTTACATTACATGATGGCTGTAGGAGGTTTTCAAATATGGCAGACTGGGATTGCACTACCCTCCCAGTCCTGCTGGAATAAAAACTTAAATAAATAAATAAATAATTGTCAAGTTATTCGTAGCCTGAAAATGTTGGTCTTTCATTTTAATACAAAGAACAAAAACATTTTCATGAATGTGGTACGTTCTTCTCTGTACAACGGATACGTTTAATCATTAAATGCAATGATTAACTTTTTTAGCGTACGTATGAATAAAATATCTAAGCACCTACTTTTATGAATGATTTTTGACCTTCTTATCTTAAAACACTGCGATAAATTTACAAACAAATCTGTGTAATTTTTGTCCACATGTTTTATCGTGTTTTCGTTCAACAGACCGCGTGACTTTGCTAGTTATACAACAATATTTTTCTTAGTTTGGCAATTCATGACGATCAATGATATCAATTATACGCTCGTACAGTCTAATGGCATGGCATCCACAATTGACTTTCAACGTTCTGCCTACAATGTATCTTACGATATTTTAGATAGGTTGGTCGCCAAACTGAGGACTCAGAGATACTTATGGTCACTGGTAAAGAAGAAGCAGAGGAAGATCACCAATGCGCTGGAGTAACCAAGTATCTCTGGCGCCTGGTACATCGGTTTCACAGTACCTGTCTCCATGCAGCGCAGAACAACGAGGAGGAGAGGAGAATTGTCCACCATGGCTATTGCAGTAGATGTCACGATTCTCAGCCATGAGGAATCGACTTGAGAAGAAGAAAGTCTATGATGACGCTGTGACCATTTAAAAGGTTTTAAATGGCTTCACCACGACAGCTCGTGGTAAAATGAAAGTAACAATGAAAAACACAATGGTTGATGGTGTTTATTTTTTACTATAATTGTGTAGAAGAATTAAAAAAAATTTGGTAAACTTTCCGAAAGGAGAGGATTCTTTATTATATTGAAAGACAATTTTATATTTAGAGTCTTTTGGCAGTTAAATTCAAGAATATAGACCAAATTGTTTCTCATTATTTTTTACTTAGCGGATTTTTTACTTAACGCATCAGCCTTGGCCTACTTATTTTAAGTTTTTTTTTTTTTTACATTAAATCCACATAGGAGGCCTTTAGGAAAATAATTTCCCTCAGGGCCTATGTCATCTGGGATGCTTGTGGAGGGTCTTTTTGAGGAGAGGAAGGAATGAACATTGGTCTTGAAGAGACCCATGTTGTAGGAAGGAGGAAACACAGAGGCCGGCAAATCATTCCACAGCCGAGCTGTTGAACATAAGAACGAGTTGAAGAAACGACCCGTTCTCATGTGACAAATGTCAACCGTGTACAAATGTTGGGCACGCGTTTGGCGTGTTTCCCGACTATGCACCGGTGTCGAAGGGATCAATGATGCTAGTTCCTCGGAGCATCTTCCATTGTAATACCGGTAGAACAAGGATAGCATTCCCACCCGACGATGCCTGTGCTCTAAAGATTGCAATCCGTCTGTTAAGATGGGAGAATCTATCAAACGGACCGCCCGTTTCTGCACAGAGTCGAGGGTATTTTTCAAGTTTTCATTAGGTAAAAATTGACAGCCTCCCTAGTCGAGGCGTAAGGCTCTTGACTAGCAATCGGAAGGTTGCTGGTTCAAATCTCGGCGTGAATGATTTTGCAATTTGCTCAATTCAAATAATATACGGAGTTGAAGATACTCCCAGTATCACCCTGGTGTAAGACCACCATAATTGAAACGAACTCAATTAGAACTGAAACGTTGCTTCAAATGGCTGTAGCCATCAGACTGAAATGGCTGTAGCCAAGACCACCATAATTGATACGAACACAATCAGAATTGAAACGTTGCTTGAAATGGCTATAGCTATATTTGGTGACAAGAGCTGAATAGCCTGGTACTTCACCACCTTTCTCATCCCCATATCCGTCATCTCACCACTACCTTTAGCCTCACGACATACCCCAATTGGGGATGCCACAGTCTCCCTGGATGGGAACTGTTGGGACCCTTGCGCGGAAATCACATAAAAAAATTATTATAAAAAAAGTCACGCACGTATAAGACAAGTGTGAGAGCGCCAGCCAAATCAATGCCTTTTATACACGATATGGCAGATTTGTAACTTATCTCTTCTTGTGACCCAAAACCAAAGAAATTGCCTAGACATAACAATGACTTGGCAATGTAACTAGGCAATAATATTGCATTAAGATGCCTGAAGGAAAGATTTAGGACATTTAAATGTTTATAAGATCTTAAATTATTTTACATAAGAGCACATGTTCATGTAGGGTATTTAATATACCTACACATATGGCTGTGTAGTAGGTAAAGCATGTATTTTTTATAAATCTATTCCAGATAAATACATAGGCTTTACACTTACATACAAAGCAATATGAAATAAGAAACCTGTAAAAATACGACGATCTGAGAATGATATGTACCTAAATGTGTTTATCATGATCTTCAACAAAAATTTAATTTTATTTTCACAAGCTCAAATACATTCAATAAATGTGTTCATAGTTCAGTTCAAAGAGGTGTAACGAAATAAAACCATCTCGCATAAAGAATGAATAATTAATGTTCAAATGTTGGTATATATAATGGGGGGCGGGTATATAGGGCTCTGCCACAGATCACCTCAAGTGGTTCACTACGTTTGATGACTTAGCAGAGATGCTCGGGTTTATGGGGTGAGAGTTATCCAGAGCTTAGCGGCGGATGCCTAACTGCCCACCAATTGCGTGGCAGGCCGGAACGAGAGAGACTGGTTGAGGGAGACCTTTTGTCTTCTAGTAGGACTAGAAGACAAAAGAAGAAGACTAGTTGCCTTATTCCGCAGTGGTAGGGATAGATTCATACGTCCATCACTCCTGGATAAACTGACCCCCAGATTCCTATCCACCCCTCATACCTCTTTCCTTCCCAGAATGGTAGTTCTAACAAGGACTTAACTACTTACTTTCATAATATTTTTTTTTTTAAATTATTGGAGCTAATATTAAAAAAGGCATATATCTTTTAAATATTGGTTGCATAGGTACATTGATTAGATTTGAGAATTAAAAATTAATGAATTCGCCCCGAAATGATACTTTAAAGGAAATATAAGTTTATTAAAAACACAATTCATAATATAAACACCTGCATTTATTTTTAACAACCTATATTGATCGACCGTTTTCGAAAAAGTTTAAACGAGTATTTTCGAAAGTAGGTACCCTTCGTCTGCAGGACAATGTCAAAACATAGGAATAAGAAGATTCGAGAGGGAGACATAAATGAAAAAAATATGATTAATTATATAATTATATAATGGATATAATTAAAAAATAGCCATCCTTCTAATTTATTTTTATGTTAATATTTATCTTTATTTATAATAATTTATTCTTGTTATTTAGACATCTGGGTTATTTTGTGTTAAATTATAAAAGTTTTGAATTTAAATGAAAGTATTATGTATGCTAAAATTAAAATAACTAATTATTACCATTCTTTGTAATTATTTTAGTCTAAAGGTACATACTTATTTGTCTATACTTGTTTAATTTTGCTAATTATAACTTTATCCTAACGAAGAAATTATTGGTTTCAAAACAATTTTGATTAAAAACGTGATGTTTTCAAAGTTTTGTTTTCATTTAATTAATTTGACGTCACAAAGTATTTGCGATTTTTGAAGAAATGTAAAGGTACATATATAGAAAAAAATTTGTGTAGCACATTTTAGTAAAGTTCAAATGGGAGTTTACACCGATTTAAATTAAAAAATGACGCATTTATTTGAAGACTTTTGAATAATTAATCTCACATGTAAAATGACGGAGATTGTTTGTTTAAACTGTTGCATGTTGATCGTATGACAGCCGGTCAAGGCCGACACAGACATAAGTCTCACGACCTTAAACTATTTTTTCGTTGTATCTTAAAAGGAGTTTTATCAACTGCGGCGTTAATATGGGTCAAGGGCCAACCGACGATAAATTAGTATGCCAGATGAATAATCCCTTTGTTTGGTTATTTTATTATCACAGAATTAAATGAAATAAACAACTTATTATCAATTTTGATCGCGTCTTATTTCGGATGTGCCCAGATATATTTAGCTCATTTCTTATTATTTTGTTAACATAAAAAAACACATGAAGTATTAATCATGATACTTACGACGGGTCTTTGAATGTCGGGGTGTTTATTTTAAAACAATGCTCAAAAACTGCTTGGTCATAAATTATTGCCATCTTTTTATTCAGTTCGTCTGTCGGACATATTTCACGGATGAAAAAAATGTGTATTCATTTTGTTATTGTGCGAAAATTTACAAAAAAACATATAAATGTTTGGATCGGAAAATCAACGAATAAATAAAATCTTCGTAAAAAATACATACCTTATGTTTTTAGACAATCCAGTTCCAAATAAACAATGGATTTTCTTTCCAAAATAATGTGCTATCAATATCTTCACGCACGATAAAATAACCACACTCACCAATGCACAACCTTTATAATCATATAAATATCACATCCAATAAAGTACACGCTCCGTTTGAGGAAAACTCAATAAACAAACAATGTAGGATGTCCAAACATCCCAAGTGTCAGCGGATGATATGACGAGTCGTATATTGAAAAGCACGAACGCGGTAAACGAATGAAAAAGGACGTCGTCCTACCCCGACGTTCACTGACAAACTGAAAGCTGCGAAATTTGAAAGCTCTTAGGTCCGTGTATATATTGCACAGACAATTTCAGCAACGGGGAACTGCGACAAAAAGCACAAAACAAACGCTAAGAACTCATCCTACGGCAACTAAACACTGCTTCC
This sequence comes from Limnephilus marmoratus, assembly GCA_917880885.1. NCBI lineage: Eukaryota > Metazoa > Arthropoda > Insecta > Trichoptera > Limnephilidae > Limnephilus > Limnephilus marmoratus. The sequence continues at coordinate 16,203,209 of OU862911.1, forward strand.
TTTGTGTTAATTGTATTCGTTTTATGGGTTATCGACTAAACTCGACTAAATATAGTTTTTGCCGGCGGGCAGCTGTGTTTCGCAAGGCGTCGTCTATTGGCTGGATGTTTATATTTAAAATAAGAAACCAAGTTCGCGTCGCGGCGCTTGATTGCGTTTCCGTTTATTTTTTATTCGCCGTGCGAAAATCGAATCGTATCGGAGCCATAATAAAGTGGTAAGCGAAATCTATGTGGATATGTAATGCACACTCGCAGCTTGTTACGAAGTGTGGCCATTCAAATAAAAATCAATTTTATGACACGCTACGAAATTGGTTCAACTATTCTGTCGTACCGAATGTATTATCAAAACTATTTTATACTGTAATCTATGCGACACGCACCTCTTATTTCTTGGGAAGCTTTTAGTAGAAATTCAACTACGAAAATCTAAACATCGTTGAGCAGTGAGTACCTACGAAGCTTTAAATATCTTTCTTTGAAACGCCAATATGTTTACAAGGGTTCAGGCGGTTTTGGGAAACTTGGGATTTATATTGGTGCTTAATGATGGTAGCTAAAACAATTTGATAGCATGTTTTATTCTTTTCACAAGCACGAGGCATCTAAAGCATTTTTTTCATAATAAGTACATTTCTCGTGAAAATGTGAGAAACCATAATAATATACGAATTCCCTAATTATTTACTTTATGTATGTAGTATGGTTAATAAGACTGGGGAGTTCTTTAAGAACTCCTAGAGAGGAAAATTTGTTATGAACAATAAAATCCTATGTAAACATTAATTTTTTTTTAAATGAGCTCATCACAGGAAACCCTGAGGAAAATAATTTCCCTCAGAGCCTATGTCATCTTTGGGGATGCTGTGTGGAGGTATTTTTTAGGGAAATGAAGGAGAGGAGAGTTCTGGGAAGGAAAAGGATTTAAAGGCTGGGTAGGAATCTGGGGTTCAGTGTATCCTGGTCATCCGCCTCCAAGACCTTGAAAAACCTCACCCCATGAACCCGGGCACCCCTACTAAATCAACAAATCCAATAAAGGTTCCCGGGGTGGCGGCACTCATTCCCGCCTCCCAAATCCGCGAAAAATACAAACATTTCATTAAAAAACCATGAATGATTAAAGAAATATTTTTTACATTAGCTCCATACAGGAGGCCCGCAGGAAAATAATTTCCATCAGGGCCCATGTCAACTTTGAGGTCTCTGTAAGGAGGGTCCTTTTAGGAAAGGAAGGAGGGGAAGTTCTGGGAAAGAAAAAGGTTTGATGGGTGGGTAGGAATCTGGGGGTTAGTTTGTCTAGGAGTGACAAACGTATGAATCCATCCCTCCAAACGAAAGCGATGTTGCGAGAGAGTCCTGCTGGAGAGGTCAAAACGTCTCCCTCAACCAGTCTTTCTCGATCCGGCCTGCCACACAGTTGATGAGAAGATGCATCCGCTGCCAAGACTCGGACAAACTTCACCCCTATGAACTCGGGCACCCCTGCTAAGTTACCAAACGTAGCGAACACTTGGTGTGACATACGGCAGAGGCGATGGTTATCCGATAAATGATTCTCGGGTTGGCGGTACTTACACTTGTTCGGATGGACTTAAAATCTAAGGATGGGTTGTTCCAAAGATTTTGAATAATTCATTAAATTTTAAAGTCAAAATTAAAGTTCTCTAAAATTCAAGTTCTCTTCATCTTATCTAAAATTCAATCTATTCAAGTTCTGTTATCCGTGGTGGATCTAACTAAGCCCTATTTTTGCATACTTCTTGTGAAATTGATTAAAAAGCCGATTTTTTTAGCAGAAAATCATTTTTATTAACCTGTCTGGGACTAGAAGTCGTAAATTGGCGTCAACGGTTTTCATTCAGATATTCTGCATAGACCTCACTTCTGGAGATTTCCTGTTCGGTGCCTGTTTTCTATTAGGATGTATCGTACCTATGTTCACTTTCTAAAGAAATTGGAAATACGATTTCGAAAAAAGCTCTCGTCAGTTATCTCCTTGACGAATAAATTTTATTTAAGGTAAACATTTTTACTTTGCTATTGATAACTTCTCGACATAGTACAAATTATTTAATATGACTGACTCACTTGCTTTTATAAAATAACATTTTGGTTGAAAATACAACGTTTTTACATTTTAAAATGTTTCTCTCGAAAATGATACCATTTTAATTCCGTTTTAGTCCAATGAAAATGTTACGTACACACATCAATACAATTAAAACGGCCGTGAAATTACAAAAGGTTCAATTAATGCATTGGGTAACCCAAAAAGTTACGCTTTTAAATAATTTTTTTAGGCAACGGTTTCGGGTTGTATAGGACAAAGAACCTGCCGCGGTTTTAAGGTCTGCGGAATTTAAAATATACCTGTAATTCTGAGAAATAATTTCTATTTGAATGTCTGAATTTCCCATGTGTGGTCCCGTAAAACAAATCAAAATATCGCTGTAGATGTAAACCGAACCTTTTTCAGCTTGGGATATGTATTTTTACGTTAAAAATAACATACGAGGTAGTTTCTAGAAGGAAAGGAGAATAATACCCTTACGGGAGTTGGTTGTTGGGTACGAGCTTTAAGCTCTACTTTTCATTGCTATCATAAAAAACTAATGAAGCGTTGTCATTTTGTCAATTTTAAAATTAATATTGGCGACAAAGTCCTAACTTTAGGAAACCGCTGGGTGGCATTTTTCTTTCATTTGGATTTGCGGACAAATTAAATTACCAATCTAAAAATATTATTTTTAGTCAAAAGATTACAAATATCTAATACCAAACAGGTGCGACATTTTTTGTAATTGATGGGCATTAACAATTCATTGATATTTTGTTATGAGTTTTGCTTTCCATGTACATATATTTGTTACTTAAATTTTAATTTTTCTGCTACCGGTTTCGACATATCCGTGTCTTCACTAGCAAACTAAAAACTAACTTAAAGTTTTTTAACAACAACTTTAGATTTTTATTTTTTTTATATGAATACCTCACAAGAGTCCCAGCTACTCCCGTCTGGAGAAAGCGAGTCTATTGCATCCCCAATTGGGGTATGTTGTGATCTGGTCACCAAACACGTCTAAAGTCATTTCAAGCAACTTTTCAATTCTGAATGGTGGTCATACACCAGGACGATACTAAGAGTATCTTCCACTCTGAAACGTGCCGCAAATACACAATATTTAATTTTGAATATATTAATGGTGAAATAACACAAATTAATCAAATAAAATTTATTCGCCAACGTCGGGATTCCATCCCGCGACCTTCGGAATGCGAGTCAAAAGCTTTACCGCAAGACCACGCCGGCCGTCAATTAGTGATTAGATTTAATTAAAATTTAGGCATTAACTACTCTTTTATATTTTGTTATGAGAAGTTTTACTTTCCTCATGTATTTATTACTTAAATTTTTATTTTTCTGCTCCCCGTTTCGACATATCTGTGTCATTCACTAGCAAACTTAAAACTTACTTATAACAAGTACAGAAATAATTAGATATAATCAAAATTTAAGTAACAAATATACATGGAAAGAAAATCTCTTAAAAAATTATTAAAAAGCAATTTTTTTATTTTTTATTGTCTCTTAAAAAATTCTTAAAAAGCTATTTTTTATTTTATATTATCTCTTAAAAAATTCTTAAAAAGGTATTTTATTTATTTGCTTTCCAGATTATAAAATATAAACGATAAAATAATAACTTAATTTTAGAGGCAACTTTGGTATTTATTTCTGAGTAAATGATAATCATGTAAAGAAAAAACATTACCCCTACCTGCTATGAATATATAATGAAACTAGCTGGTTCCCGGCATGCGTTGCAATGCCATATTCAAAGAAATACATTGTTTTTCCCAGAATCACCTTACCAGTGCGTCCCCGTTCCCATCCCACGTCCTATTCTTCCTAGCTAGCTTTATAAATTATAGCCTTTATGTTATTCTGATTTATGAGCTATATTATTGTAAAGTTTCATTAAAATCCATGCAGCAGTTTTTGCGCGAAAGAGTAACAAACACACATATGTACATCCTTGATATCCTTTGTTATTTTTTCTTTATACATTTTTATAATGGAAGCTTGCTTAAATATGTCATCGACATTTGGTAGTGGAAAAAATTGAAAAGGTGATTCGGATTTTTTATTGTTATTTTTTTTTCATCCTGACAAAGTTTGGCAAACTTTCAAAATATCATATCATATCATAATGATACAGCTTGGGCAATCTTTATAAAGGGTAAGGACTCAGCCCTCAAACTAGGAATGCAACCTACGACCCGTCGTTTGGTAAGTCCAACGTATTTTCCAACACAACCACCGACCGGACAATTATAATTTTTGTTTTTTTTTTTCAATCCAATTGTCGAGCGAAGCCAGCTAATAAAGCTTGTAATTTATAAAAATATATAAAAATTTCACCTCCTTGTTTCGGCTCTAATCCCTCAGGCTGTTTCATAATGCTGGTAGGTCTCATTCGTATTTGTATTCCAATCGGCCTACCAGATCGGAGGAATCCAGATTTTGAACTTCCGCAAATAAACATATAATTTTGTAAATATCAAAAATTTTAATGCAAACATAAAAAGTATTAAAAATGGAAAAAAATAAAAACGCCTACATATTTAATTTGGAAAATATATTGGTAATTTTTTCGAGAACTCATTTTTTGGTTGTTTCATGTAAAAATAAAAATTCCCGAGGTTTAATTTTTTTTTTCAAATCGCGGGCTGAAACTTTGGATTAATAAAGATGATGTTCATTTTAATAATCATGCGGTTAACTTTTATTTTAACACAAAGTGTGGTGTTTTCGGAGACAACGATTTCTTTGAGACCTATATGAGTGCAAATTAAATTGAAGGGCCATTAAAAAGTCTTAATACGTTTCTGATTTTCGGATTTTCAATAATAGTGTTTTTATATAACTTTTAATGATTTAGAGTTTTTTTAAATCTTCATTTTTATTTTCTATATTTTGATGGTGATGTACCAAAGATCTTTCTTCTTAGAAATTCTTTAAAATGACGGTAGTGTTGGAAACAATGACGAATCACATAAACCTAGAATTAAAACTATTATTTTATTATCGTGACTAATTTTTGGGGTATTTTGCGCTACCTCATTCTTTAGCCAACATTTCATATTACTTGTGGCCGTGAAAATTTCTAATCATATCTTTTATTTTTTTTAAATTAGCTCCACAAAGGAGGCCCTGGGGAAAAAAATTCCCAGGGCCAATGACATCTTTAGGGATGCTGTGAGAGGGTCTTTTTAAGGAAAGGGAGGAGAGGAAGTTCTGGGAAAGAAAAAGGTATGTAAGCTAGGGTTAATTTGTCCACGAGTGAAGGACGTATTCATCCCTGGAGAGAGTCCGGCTGGAGTAGAGTTGCCATCTTCTAAAATAAAAAAAGCCTGACTCTGCGCTGCATTAGGCTGGACATTTTGCCCTGAAAGCCGGACGAACGTACGTAATTTTGAACATAACTTTTACATAACATAAAAAATCTGTTACAAGTTACAGTTGTTTGTTAACCACACATTAACCAGTTTAATAACAACAATCATGAATCGGTCTTATTCTTGTCATCATTTGGCATTTATATAGAATACGATGTCAATAACAAAATAAAAAAATATTGAGTCTTCTGTCTGTAGACATAACATAATAAACTTATAAAACAAACAAACAAAACATAACTCTTTTTCTGGTTAAACAGTTGACTAGAAATTTTCATTAAATAAATATAAAATGAAACATATTTATCTTTGTGGATGAAAACGAAAAAAATAAATTAAAATGAAATCTCGACTTAAAAAATTACAAAAATTTACAATTTTGTATTTTTGGCTTTTTCACCTACTTTATCCAAAACGTCGTTTTCTTTGGAAATCATTTATTAAAATTCTTGACATGTCATTTTTAAACAATGTGTACATCATCTTAGCAATTGTTTCTGTTTGCAATTTATTATCTTCCTTGTGCCGTTTATTGAAGAGAAAACTCTTTGAACATTGGCATTATGGCCTGGAATAGTAAAGTAATATTCCGCCAATTTCAGAAGTTTGGAAGACAAAACCCGCGCGAACCAAGAATAGCCATTGTCCCCCGCCCCCGCCTAGTCCTTATCACGTTGCGCCTTGCGTTTGCGTTGCGTTCGTTCTGCAGGCGCTGCGTGCACCGCGTTACACTAAAAAAGTCTAACAAAAGCCGTACAGGCCGGACATATAAATATTTAGCCGGATACGACCTAAAAAAGCCAAACATGTCCGGCTAAAGCCGGACAGATGGCAACCCTAGGCTAGAAAGCATGGGCGTAGGCACGGTGGGGCAAGGTGGGGCAAGGTGGGGCAAGGTGGGGCAAGGTGGGGCAAGGTAGGGCAAGGTGGGGCAAGATTAGGGGCTCTAGATTAGATCTCCCGATCCGGCTCGTCATGCAGTAGGTGGGAAAATGCATTCACCACCAAGACCTAATCAAACCTCACTCCAAGAATCCGGGCACCTTTGCTAAATCACCAAATGGGGTGACCTGTGGCAGGGGCGTTGGTTGTCCAATAAATGGTTACTAGGGCGGCCGTACTCATTATTATTCTGTTATTTATTTATTATTTTGTTTAAAAATGTTTTAGTGCATCCAATACATCAACAACTACTGTTTGTTTTCCGGAAACTGGTGATAATTAGCACACTGTTAGTTTAACATTTCCACCAATTAACCTAGAACTATTCAACGAAGTCTGGCCTAATTAAGCACCACTGCATGACTATTCCCCGATTACTGGAGCCATATCGGGTGACACGCTTGTCCGCAGCAAACAATGTTGACCTTGAAGTTCCAAGGTCATAGCTGATAAATAACCGTTGTGAATGACGATGTTCCCAGCAGAATCAGCAAATCCTGCGATTGTAAACAGCGTTTGTCGCTAACCGAATATTGGTTTGTTCTACAGACCATTTTTAACGCAATAAACTATTAAATAAAAAATTAATATTTTGTATTGATTTTTCTGCGGTGACCGGAGAACTCAGAATGGAATTAACTAAATACCTCCTTTGAAAAGTCATTGAAAGTGATGAAAAAAACATGTAAAAAATTGGTTAAATAGGTTACGTTAAGTTAGGTGGGCTATTTTTCAAAAAAAATCTCAGCTTTTAATGAATTTTCAAAGAGGTGTTAAGTTAGATATGATTTTAAATTTTCACGACCAAAAGTATTTTTGTTATTTGTTTTTGGGGTGTTATGCCATGTTGCGCTACCTCCTTCTTTAGCCAACGTTTCGGACAGCGTTACAGTATCGATCATCACATCTGCCCTGATGATGAACACTGTAACGCTGTCCGAAACGTTGGCTAAAGGAGGAGATAGCGCAACACGGCATAACACCTCAAAAACAAATAACAAAAAAAGGTGTTAAGTTGACTTGATTCGTGGTTGGCATGGTACATTTATCGTATATTCAAGTATAGTTTTAAGATTTCGTTCCAAATCCAAAAAAATATATACGTACATGTGTTGTTTTATTAAAAAGTCAAATAATTTAGTTAGCATCACTTTATTTATGTCGACGGTCCCGAAGAACAATGTCGGATGTGCGATTTTATTGTTTTGCCGAAATAGTATAATATTTCATCACCTCAAAAAATTACCTCAGGGGCGCAGTGGGAGCTGTTAAAGGTTTAATATCTCTCTTTTTACTGTTTTTGAGTTCAAAAAAATGTGTTGTTTTGATATTTTTGTCTATATACTCAAACTACATGTTTCGTGAACGATTTTCCTATCATCAGAAGTAAATTTATACTAAAGTTAAACATTAAGTACAGATTAAATTAAATATAAACAAACTAAACCATCATACTGCACAACACAATTACGACACAAGACATAGACATCGACACATGACTCCGAAAACTAATACTACATTTGGGAAAAGACATTATCACAATTTGGCTCCAAAATGTTTTAATTTAATTGAAAAGATATAAAAGATATTCTAGTGACAAAAAATCTAAAACGCAAAATTCATACGTGAGTAGTAAACAAGGGTATTTTTTTTTATTTTTTATTATTATTATGTTAAAAGAAACATGATATTTCGCTTTCTTAACTTAAATACAGAGCATTTGTAGTACAGTAGTAAGAAGTAATATTTTTAATTTTGTTCCAACATTTTGAGTTTAAATAGTTTTTTTTTAAAGGTTTTTATATTATTTTCCGTTTTTAGGTTATCTGGAAGGAGATTATATATATGAACTCCCTCGTGACCAATACTTCTCTTGCCACTTTCAGTCTTGACAGTATTTGTGTACAATTTATTGTGTTGTCTAGTATAATGTTCGTGTACTTGTGATGTTTTTATAAATGTTGTGTTTGTGTGTATAAGTCCATTTTGTATTTTGTAGATTAAAATACATATGTTATATTCGTACAATGTTCTTATTTTCAAAAAGTTCATTTCCTGGTATAGTTTTTTTGTGGGAGTGTCTGGGTTATAGTTGAAGAGTTTTTTAATAACTTTGTTCTGTATTATTTGCAAGTCGTTTAAGTACGTAATGTATGTGTTTCCCCATATTTCTATTAAATAATTTAGGTGGGACTGGATTAAGCTAAAGTATAAGCCCCTCTTTACCTCTGTTGGTAGAAGATGAGCAATTCTACCAAATACACCAATTAATGGGATGATTTTTTGTTTTTAGTTTTTCTACGTGTTGTTTAAATGTTAAATGTTTATCAATATATAAGCCCAGGTATTTTTCACTATCTAGGATATGTAGGTCTCTTTCTTCTATTTGTAATGGTTTATGCGATGGTATTATTCTTTTAGGTGAGCTTAAGATCATGTAACCGGTTTTATTAATATTTATTGTTAATATATTTTTTATTAGCCAATCGTTTAGTACATTAAGATCCGTTTGAGATTGTTCTAATAGACTTTCTAAGTTTTTGCCGAAGTAAAAAATTGCCGTGTCATCTGCGTATAAGAAGATTTCACCATGTAGTTTTAGCTGACAGGTGTCATTTATGTATATTTGGAATAAAAGTGGCCCCAGTATTGATCCTTGTGGAACTCCATAGTGTATACTCTCGAGTTGACTGTTTTTATCCCCTATGTTAACACATTGTTTTCTGTTGGAGAGATAGGATTTTATTAGTTTGATAGCTGGACCGGTTACACCTGTTTTTTCTATTTTTTTTAATCAGTATTTCATGACTTACGGTGTCAAAGGCTTTTTGAAGGTCTACGAGAATTGCTATGACATAGTTTTTATTATCTATGCTAGTTCTAAGTTTATTTATAAGATCATTAGTTGCAGAGAGAGTATTAGATTTTTTTCTGAAACCGTATTGTTTGGCATATATAAATGATTTTTTTTTCAGAAAGTTGTCTAGCCTATCGTATATTACTCTTTCATATATTTTTGATAGAATCGGTAGGACAGAAATGGGGCCTATAGTTAGATGTTTGAGTTTTCAAGCTCCCTTTATATATTGGAATAACCCTTGCAATTGACCTTCTTTCAGGCTTAGGTTAATCAGTTTAGTTAGTGTAGAAGTTAGTAGTGGGGCAAGTTTTTGTACTGTTATACATTTTAGTTGATCATGTCCAGCACTCGCGTTTGATTTTAAGGATTTTATAATAGCTAATATTTCGGGTTCAGTTGTGGGTTGTAAGTATATTGATTCCGCACTTTCATAATTTAATGTAATTTTATCATCCAGTTTATGGGTGTGTTTGTTGATTATATTATCAGCCAAAGAAGCGCCAATATTACAAAAATAGTTATTAAAGTATTCGCATATCTTGATGTCTTCTGTGATGATTTTATTACCGTTCTTTAATTTTTTACATGGTTTACTTTGCGTGTTTGTTTGGTTCTTGATGATGCTGTTTATTACGTTTCAAGTCTTTTTGGTATTATTTTCACATTTTTTAAATAGGCTGCTGTAGTATTGTTTTTTTAAGTTTCGTTTTTTTATAGTTATGTAGTTACGTATTTTAGTAAATTCTGTTTTTAGTAATAAGTTACAGGGTTGTTCTTTAATTTTTAGGTGCAGTTTATTTCTTTTTTTAATCATTTTTAATAAGTCCTTTGTTATCCAATCAGGAAGACAGGTTTTATTTGTTTTTATTGTTATTGAACTGTTGCAATTAATTTTGTTTATCAGATAGTTTACAAAGTTATTGTAGTTCAGTTCCGAGTCCTCATTATTGTTTATAGAAAAGGGGTTTTGTCGGATATCCTCCTCTAGTTTAACATAATCAATTTTTGTGTATTTGTAAGAGGATTTTTGCGAGTTTTTTTTAGTGTACGTATGAAGTATGTCAAGAATCAGTAGGTTGTGATCAGATATTGAGGTGTCACAGTTTGTTATAGTATATGAAAGGTTTACGTCTGAGATGATGTGATCAATAATGGTGTTGGTGTTTTCTGTAATACGTGTTGCATGTAATTTGTTTATTTTGTTCATAATAGTGAAATCGTTTGAATTGATGATTTCTGTGTATTTACAAGTATGTGAGTTTGTGGAATCAAGTAAGTTGATATTGAAATTCCCCAGTATTATGGACCTTTTGTGAGTTTTCAGTTGTATGTTTAACTTATCTAGAAAATCTTGAAAATTGGTGTTCGGTTTTTTATATATCACTCCGATGTTTAAGCTAAGTTTGCTTAAGTGTATCCAAAGGAAGTTGTTATCTGGATCTACTATATTATCGATTAAGTTATATTCTAAGTTTTCTTGAATAAATATGGATACTCCACCACCGATGCCCTCAGGTCGGCAGGATGCTTCGTGTTTATAGCCTTCAATATTGATGAATGGTATATCCGTTTCTTTGAGCCAAGTTTCTGACATAAGTATGATGTTGATCTTATAGTCAATTGATTTTAATAAGCACAGGATTTCATCGACTTTTCCTTTCAGGCTTCTAATTTTTAGGTACAGGAATGAAATTGAAGTTTGATTTTTTTGTCCCCAACTGTTTGCAGAGAGTTACGTCATCTACCCGTTTATATTGTTTTTTTGATTTTAAGCAGCATGTTTTAATATGACTGGTGTGTTGTTCTTCTTTATTGTTATAAGATGTAATTTCGTCCGCTAAATTGGTGATTTTTCCGGCAACATCTAGTGAGGTTATATATACCAAAAAAATAAATAATATATACGAGTATGTACATGCAGGTATATTGTATATATTGTAATGTTATTCTTGGTTAAATAAATAATAAAAAAAATATCACATATCAAGAGGAAGGGGTAGAAGGAAAGGAGAGGGGTTCTAACCCTCTTCTGTGTTACTCTCCTACCATTCCTACCCCTACCTCTTCTTCTCCGTAATCTATAATGTTTAACTTTATGCCCTATTTTCTTATGTATATTCCAGATCCTTTTTGACCAATGGCATTGAGTTATTCACCTGGAACATTGTAGACGAAGAACAAAGCGATATTCAGTTCCAGTCTCCATAAAAAAATAAGAATGTCGGTTTGTTCTATGTCGACAATTTGTTCTATGTCCTGAAAAATTGATAATAGTGTGGCGTTTGGCGGATATAGACAAAATGACGCAAAGAAATTAAAAAGACGTACACGTGTCATGTAAAATTACTATTTATAAGATAATATATTCATGAAAATAATGATACTTCAACAGTTAATATTTTTCTTAACCAAATTCAATCCCATAAGTAAAGTTGTCAACATAATGTTTTGCTCGTTCCCCTCAATTGTAAAAATGGTCTAAAGAACAAACCAATATTCTGGTGGCCTTGTGATGATGTTTCAATTATAAACAGCGTAACTATATTATGACAACTAAGTAATAACCGAATAACTGTTGCTATTTGCTTATCGGTAAAATGCAATACGTCCAATATTTCTGTATATTACCATATTTACTAATTTTGTTTTTTTTTTATTTATTTATTCTTAGTACATTTACATTACAAAGGTATAATATATTGTCCTCCACACTAGGAGTTCACCTGTGTTGTGGAGGACATTTTTCAGATTAAATTATAAATTATAAATTGTGAATAGTAAAACAAAAGAGTGTTAATAGCTAATATAAAAAAGAGAAACAATAAAAATCAAAATATAAAATCGACTTCAATTCGACACAAATTATAAATTAAAAGTTAGAAAGATTGTAGCCAGTTTCTTATGTTTTTTTTGTATTCAATAATATTAGTTGTTTTATATTGTGTAGGAAGAGAATTGTATAGTTTTATAGCCTATATCTGTAGTGTTTTTGTCCAAAGGATGTGTTTGTTTTTGGTATTTGTAGTTGGAGAGCATGTCTTGTTCTAGTATTGCGAGAGTTTTGTGAAATGTTAAATGTGGATAAGTTCTTGTAAAGGAAAGTTAGTATTTGTTTTGAATGTAATTTTTGAATTTTCAGCACTGGGAATTTTTTGAATATGATTGATGTGGGTGTTAGTATTGGTAACTTAAGTATTACTTTTATTAGGGTTTTCTGAGCTTTAAACAGTGTATTAATGTATTTTTTACTGGCACAGCCCCAGGCAATAATGCCGTATTCCATTATGGATTGTGCAAGTGCGAGGTATATATTTTTTATATCACATATGTTTAAAATATTTCTCAAGTTTTTAAAAAAGTAAATCAACTTGTTTAGTTTTCCTATTACCGAATCTATATGTTTATCCCATTTTATATAACGGTCGAAGTATATACCAAGATATTAAATATTTTCCGTTTGTATAATTGGGGGACAGTCGCATGGAGTTTGTGTTGATATATCAATGGTTGATTGACAGGAATGTATTTTAAGGTGGATATGTTATCTCCCAACAGCTGTTTTTGGGAGCGTTTTTAATATTGATTATTTTAACAGAAGCATCCAATCGATGACGATGTTTTAAAAAATGTTTCAAAGTTAATTACAATGTTAAATATAAAGTTAATTACAAAGTTATTTTCGCTATGTCTTCACTTCTTAAAAGAATACTTTGTAAATTCTAAAAATTAAATAAAACGTATATTTTTTAAAACTATTTAATTATTGACAGTTAACGATTAACTATTGACAGCATTCTAGAGAATATTTTTAGACCTTTAAATTCAAAGAGGTGAAGCGATATAATATATCTCCATGTTTTTCTCTTTCTGATTGGAATCTGAAAGACAATTTATAATTACTTTGATTTTTGATGCTGATAATATATACCAATTTTAGTTTTGAAACACAAGTATAAAATAAATATTACCTACCGAGTTGTATCTCTCTACCTAACCGACCTTAGACCTTTTAAAGTAAAATTGGAAACATACTTAAATAATTTTCGATTTATGCGTGACTTGTACCTCTCCACTCAAATGCTACATACTTGATCTTATGTTAATAATGACAATACGAGGAGTGTGTTTGTAGAGATCTGGGACATTCATGATCTGTTAGATATAATGATCATTATGTGCTAATTTTTAATTTTTACTAACGAAATATTGATTTTCTGGGTTCGTGATTTTGAGAAAATATCTCCGAAGATTTTTTTCTCAAAGCGAACGTGGTACTATGATGTCGAAATGTCCATGTAATGGCTTTCATTGGGTAAACAATTATGTGCGAACTGAAATAGAATATTTCTTTGAATAGACACCAACATAATATTACAATTCATGTTTGTAAATGACAAGACTTAGGGATACAGTTTCTGAAGGACTTGGCACATAATGCGACGTCTCCAACTAAAATAGAATGACGAAGGCGAATCCATTCAGGCCTTTAGCGAAATGTCCAGTCTTCGCAAGGCTATGGAACTAGAGATGTCAAAGGAAAATTGTTTTGGAAATGTGTTATTACAGTTGTATCATTTATACTGTTATCTTACATTTGTTATAATTACAAAGGCAGACCATAAACAATGGAGAAATTGCAATAATCTGTAAAGTAATTTTATCTTGGAGTTTGATAATGAATCTCGCCTTCAATAAAACCACGTCGGCTTAGGGAGGCGTTATTTGGTTGTCAATTTGACAGGGGGTAAATACAATATTATATGTAATGCACCATCTACATACTTACGTTCAGACAATAAATTGACAAATGACTTATATATTAAGTTGAGATTTGGAAAGTGGAGTATCCTACATGATTACAGCTTTGTGGGGGGGGGGGGGGCACGTGCCAGAACCTGTAGGTAGGTTATGCCAGAATCGTGGAGAAACCTTTCGTCTGAGCATAAAACTTCCACAGCGTGTGGGCATTAATCATATTCAGGGATGATATAATGAAGACGTAGATTTACAATCATAAAAAAAAACTCTATTAAACTTTTGGCATGGAATATCATTATATAAAAAACGTGATAAGACTCACTCCCACCGAATCAGACCGTATGATTATTTCTAAAACCTGACTATCTAACTTCCATTCGCCGTGACCGGTTCAGCAGCTCCGCCAAAGGATCCAGTATGTCGTCTAGTTGTCGTCTGTCGGACCGCATCTCGGGCGGCCAACCCAACAGGTTAGTTAGTCAGTAAAAAAATAATACATGTACATTAAGGTGGTCCAAAAATTTTTTTTTATTATTTTTCATTTGGCCACCCCGTGAATTTGTTATACGTATTAATAGAAATAACATAGAAAAATTTCAGCGAGATAGCTCAAGTGGAAAGGGGTGCTCAATCGAGTGTTGTTTTTGACTTTTTTGTGTAAAATGCTTAATTTTTACTTTTTGCTACAGGCCAATTTCGTGTGTTAAACTATTAAATAAATATTAAAATAAACTACTGAAGAGTTTTATGGACAAATTTGAACAGTATTTGAGACTGTGAAATTAATCAGTGTAGTAAAATGTGTTCATCTACTCGAAAAAAAATACGAAAATTTTCTACTTGGGGTTCGAGATATTGAGCCATTGATGAGGCTTAACCAACATCCTACTCTTCGGCAAGTTTTACTCCGTTAACACTACATATTAAATAATTCCAAAAATGTGAAAGATTCCGCGCATGTACTTATTCAAGAACTTATAAAAGTATGGAGTAAATCTAGTATTCCGACCGGACAACAAAATCACTGCATTGAAAAACTGATTAAGTTTCTTATGAACTGGCTGCTATTGAATAAAAATAGAGGAAGAAATTCTGAAGCACAAAAAAAGGAGTGTATTTGTTTAAAAAGAACTAGACAAACTTTTTGATATTGCCCATGCAAGCGCTTTGAATTTGATAAAAAATTGCGGAAGACAGAGCGTTTCTCATCGATCAAAGATGAGAACGTAAGATGATTATGACCTCAATCGACAAGAAACTAGAAAAGGTCAAAGAAAGTTCTCTAAAACGGAAACAAACATCTGAAGAATTGAAAGAAATGGCTGCTGAAAGTAATGCTTCATCTTCGGTGGTGTCGAGACAAGAGTTAGAACTTGAGTGCAGCTTCAGTCGCACTTCTAGTAATGCTAGCATATTAGAGGATAGGTCCAAAGATGAGTTTGTAGTGCGTTGAGCTGTCTACAAGTGACATATTTACATAATACGTTACCAGTGCGCTTGATCGTAATAAGATTTAAACTAATCAAGAGAGAAGAAAAACAAATTGTTCGATTTGTTAGTTATCATCTACACCAAAGTTTGAATCGAAGCGTCTTTGGCAGCAGATGCGCCAGTAAATGACTTAATACTTTGGAATAGCTTAAAATTGTACGAAGCCATTGATTCCGAAATCAGAATAGCAGCTAGGGGTGTCTTAAAGCGTCATTTATGGTATTTGTCAGATGAACTAGTCTCATTTACCTTGTTTTCTGAGAAGCTGTCTGATGCTAATGATACAGCGGAGAGAGGTGTTAAACTATTTAAAGATTACAACACGATACTCACTAAGAAAGAGGAAGAAAAGCAATTTTTACTACATATCGTTGAAGAAATCAGA
This sequence comes from Limnephilus marmoratus, assembly GCA_917880885.1. Lineage (NCBI taxonomy): Eukaryota > Metazoa > Arthropoda > Insecta > Trichoptera > Limnephilidae > Limnephilus > Limnephilus marmoratus. Next base: position 16,219,110 of record OU862911.1, read on the forward strand.
AAAATCGTTTCTACTGAAACATTCAAAATGGAGTTAACAAACATGGTTTTGAAAGATTGCGACTAATATTATGTTAATTATTGCTTTGTTAACAAATTTTGTTCAAATTTAAATACGTTTTATACTTATTTGACTAAAATACTTGTAATATTAATAAACCTTAAATTACGCGTTTTACTTAAAATCCAGAACTTTTGTCAGAAACTTGTAATTTGATGAGCACCCCCTTGTACATAAGATAGGGGGCTGAATTTTTTTACACATAATAGGAATCATAGGTATAACAAATAAAATTGGTGGCTACAACTATATTTGAAAAAACAAAATTTACTATACAGGCCTGGACCACCTTAATGTACATATATAAACACTTAAATAAAAAAAAATTACACAACATTATAGGTGGGTATCTAACGATAAAATAAATCACAATGTAAATAAGTAAAATTAAATATGGTAACTGCCATCAGAGTGGTCGCCTCATCACCTATATTCATCCCTCATTGTTTGAAGAGATTTATAATTCTCCAAGAGCAGCAGTTTACCTGTCGAGTGTCACTAGCGGAAGAGGGACATCAAGTGTACACGATGATTGCAAAATAATATTGTTAGGAAGCCTACAGCGAGTCCAACTCACATCGGTTCGAATCGATCGGATGCACGATTCACGCATGAGTGAAAGAATTTCATTTGTCGTTATTTTAAGTCTGCAATTTTATTAATAGATTTATTTGTGTCTTTTTTTCGGCTACAATTTGTTTATTTTACTTTCATCTCATTTATTCAATGGACTACATAATATACTACCACTAAATATGTGACATAGGCAATGACTGATGTTGATAATACATGTACATCAATATAGAGATTTTTTCCATGAACCTAATTATTAGAAATAGCTCTCTGGTACTATTGCTGGTTACGTCTAAGACACACGTCCGAAGTTTCATGGTTCGGAATACATAGAGTTTTTTTTGCATAGATTTTTTTTTGTTCATATGAAGCAGATACTTTGTGATGTGAAATTATGATTTTAAACAAAGCAATAACTTTGTAAACACGACTTTTATTTTCTATACTTTATGCCGACCGGGTTTCGCTACCACCGTAGCTTCTTCAGGGCAGTATAATAACTACTAAAATTAAGTTACATGTGTGTTATACATAATATATGATTTAACTAAATGGGCTGGGCTCCTCAAGTGAAGGAGGAAGAAGGCATAAATTTAGATAGAGAATTGGGAAGGGAACGGGAGTGTTATCAACCATCTTAGTATTGGACTTTTATTTAAATTTATTTGGTTATTAATTACCTTACCATTAGTACATATTTTTGGCTTTCCTTAGTCCAAGTGCCCAACCTGATACCTATCGTGTTTTTATGAATTAGGGTGATGCCTGAGTTTGTCAAATTTATGGTCTGTTTCGATCAAGTGGTTTGCAAATTCCGAAAAGCCAGTGCTATGTAAACATCTAAGATGTTCTTTGACACGGGTGTTTATGTTACATGCCGTTTTGCCTACATAATACGCGGGACAATCACTGCATTGTAGTGAATAAATTTCCGAGGGGCTTAGCCTATTGTCTGTGTCCTTAACGTTCATTAAAAACTTACCTACACTATTATTAGTGTAAAATGCTGGTTAGAAATCTGAAAGGAGATTTTTACGCTTTTTGAGAAAAATATAATTTAACATATATACAAGAAAAATACATAAATAGAATTTTCTTAAATAACGTACACAATGAATCAGTTATACTACTCTCTTTCTGAAATGCATTGGTTCCCAAATCAAATCCAGTGTACAGTGTGACGCTTTTGACGAGGTGTGGGTTTGCAATATGGGTAATATTCCCCTTTAATTCAGTCATTATGTCTTGGTACCGTACTCGCCTTACTCAAACAGCGGGATTTCATCTGATATCCTCTATTAGACAGGAAGTCTTACGAGTTAGCAAAGGCGAGATCACTTACAAAGGTAAATTTCGAGTATAAACCCGCAGCTTTGTAAAAGCTCATAGAGTTTATTCATTCTTCATCCGTTTGTTTACTAACGTCGTACTTACTTTTGCTATTTTATATCAAGGCTTTGTATCTCACCGATAAGCTGCGAACTTATCTGCAGAAAAAAGGCTTTAACAGGATCAGAGTTATTTCAAAGAATAATGTTGTCAATAACAACAACCTTTCTAATGAGCATTAAAACAACTTTTTTTCAAGTGGGAAGATATTTTATTACAGCTGTCTTTACTTTGAAACATTAAACTGTTTATGAAACCTTATATCTTTATAACTAATAGTATAATTGTGATTGCTTTTTATTCAATTCGATACAATTTTTTTAATTCAATTTAATTTATTCATTTTAAAAACCATACAAAATTATAATTTCAAGGCGATTATCTTCTATAATATAAAAATGAATCGCTAAATGTGTTGGTACGCGCAAATCTCGAGATCAGCTGAACCGATTTCGCTAATTCTTTTTTAAGAATATTCCTTGAAGTACGAGGATGGTTCTTACGGAGAGAAAAATTAAGAAAATTGGGCAGAAAATTGGATAATTTCAGAAAACCCGCACGTTTGAAAGTTCGCGTGTTAGAGAATGACATTTTGCAAAACAATGAATGAATGATTGTTCAATCAGGATTCTATTTTCGAAAAGTTGAAAAATTTATTTAAAGTAAGTACTCCCCTAATAGTTTGAATCGAAACAAGAATTTTAGATATTTTAAATAGGTACCTATGTTAGGTACCAAATTTAATATACATGAAAAATGGAAATTTGAAGAAAAATTGTAAAAGGTGGCACGCGGGCTGTTTAAAAACTGAATGTACTGGGATTGAATATATGGAACGCGGGAGGAGGGTTGGCTGGACGAGGGATCGGGAAAGGGAAGGTGGAATGGGACCGCGGGAGGAGAAGGGGACGTGTGAGGGGGGAGGGGAACTCGGGAGGTGGGTTCGCGGGACGGGGGAAGGAGGGGCGGAGTGGAGTGGGGAGAGGGAAGGTGGAGTTGACGGATTGGGAACGCGAGATAGAAAGAGGACGCAAGAGAAGAAGGGGAGGCGGAAGGGGAACGGGACGAATGGGAAAGGACACGCAGGGAGAAACAATTTCTTTATTAAATGGCATAGCAACGCATGCCGGGACCAGCTAGTAAAAGATAAAAATATTTTAGATGAGATAAACAGATTTACACTAATAGCAACAAATCTTGCTGTTCGAATGTTGCTCCGAATCCTATTTAAGGGCCCGCAGCCAAAATTTCATTAATACTTCCTAACATTTAGTTCCCAGATAATGTCACGTGTAATGGAAATATTGTTTTACTGCCGAAGGGTTAATTTTATATTCCTTAGGCAAAACAGCTAGATTACCTCAGATATGAAATTCGTCGGGGTCTTATAATGAGTTTCCAGTTGTAATTTAATGTAAAAACGTTAGCCGTAAAAAATTACGTTTTAACTAAAAAAATGTTTATTGAAGGGCCCGCAACCCGGATTTGTATCGACTTAATACATATTTCCTTTAAACACGGTATGTTTTAAAGCTCTTAAAAATGTTTTTCTTGAAGATGATATCTGGACTTTGCCCGCACCGAAACGCAAATTATATAACATTCCCTCGATAGAAAAAAATCGCAAAGTATGTTCCAAAAATTATTATTAACACGTTTGTTTCAATTATTTTACAAGTTATATGTATGAAAAAAATCACAGTGTTTCTTTAAATGCTGTTTAAGATAATGCTCGCGAGATTTTTGCTCTATTTTAAACGAGTCGTGTTTTATTAAACATTTTCGCAATTTTCGCATCGATTTTGTCGCTGTAAATGTTAGCGCTCTCCTCTAACATTCGTAATTTCGTATCTCTCCATCTTCTTCTTTTCGGGCCCGGTTGCAGAGCCTTAACAACAAGATAGCTCTCCCGACTGGCATAAGCATTGGCAAGTTAGTTTTGCAAACCGGGAGATAAAGCAGTATATGTCCGTGGTTGTCAAACTGCGGCCCGTGGTGGATGTTTGTGTGTCCCGCACAAATATCTGCCGCTTAAATATTTTTTTCATGTAAGGGATCGTCCATTAATCACGTGATGTTATTTTAGCAACTTTTTAACCCCCCTGGTGATATATGTGGTGAGGTTTTAGACTAACCCCCCCCCCCGAAATCACGTGTATTTTTTTAGTGCAAAGTATTTTGAAATTTTCACGTGATATCTCATTATACCCCCCCCCCGTCGTTATATTTCGTGATTTTTTCCGAACCCCCCACCTTTCGAGCCTCACGTGATTAATGGACGACCCCTAAGTACAATTATTTTAACATGATTTTTTTTTTTCAAATATGTTGGGTATGTGTGCCCTCATGATCTTAAAATGTTTATTTTAATTGATTGACATTTGATTTCAAAACGCCGAGCTGGTTTTTGAACACATCCTAAGTCGATTTTGAACGCGTTTGAAAGTGTATCTATGTCGTGGGTTCTCGACGTGGGCGATAACCCCCCCCCCCCCCCCCCCTAGTGGGCGTTTGAGACTTTCAGGGGGGCAGTAAAAGACCGGGAGAAAATTAGGGGGCGTTGAAATGGCATAGGGAGGGAGTGGGCAGGTAAAAAAATAATCTTTAATATTGGTTAATATTTGTTGTTGTACGTATTGTAATCATTCTAACCACGTGTGCGAAAATTCACACATTTCGTAAGTTCGGGAAGTGAAAATGGAACCGAAAGTGGATGAAAATTGAACCAAAATTGAAATCCATTATATTCATATCTGCATTAAATTGGATAATTAATGAAAATTTTAATGTTCAGTACACATGTTATTCAGTATATACATCTTACGTGTATTATTAGAAAAACATATATTTTTTATTAAGGATTGACACTTTATCGTGAATACAAGAAGGAAGGATGTAGTAACCCGGTACTTAAAACATAAAAAAGTTCTTGGGGGTACAAATAATTTTTATTCGAACTATTGATTTCGTGACAGTTCTGCCGTGAAAGTGGAAAAAAATGCGTGTTTATATAACAATACATTACCTTAAAAGGATTTAGTGGAGAAAGCATGGATTGATATTGGAAAAAAGTCAATTGACATCGCTTGACATCGTGTTAACTCCAAGGCTGCACCTGAAAGATGATCAAGTTCAGTATATTTCGGGGAGCGCAGTGTACGGAAACCAGCATTAAGAGGGCATTACCAGAGAAAGCCGGAAATACGTCATTTTCAAAAAAGTTTTTAGACGTATTAACTCTTTTCCACAAAAAATTATAAATGGATTTCGAAAGATTGTTCTTTTATCTAGTGAAGTTATGTAATAAATTTTTAGAATTTTTTTTAATTTTTAGTATAATAAGGTTATTCCATAGGTCGTTGTCAGATTTGTTAAATTTTCAAAAAAGTTTTTGTATTATTCCACACTCACTTCAAATAATGTAATCATGCAGTAAAATAAATCAATACATTATCTAGCAGAGTTATGTATTAGAATTTTAATTTTAGTTTCAATAAAATCATTAAAAAATATGTACGTACATGTGTTTCTTGACGAAAATTGGTCCATTTGTGTATTTATTTGCGCACTTACAAACTAATATATTTCAGATTTTTTTAACATTCTTATTAAATTTAGACATTATTGAAAAATGATAAATACTTATAATCAAAAAATAACTACAAAAATTACACTATTTTAATAGTTTTATCATCACGCCTTTCAGCATTTTTGGATGAAGTTATAAATTAAAGCTAATTTGGATTGAAATAAATTCGATATTTAGTCATAATTTAAAAAAGCTGGTACGGAGAATAATTAATCTTTCTCATTGTAACCGCCCTGCACGATCGGAAAAACAACTTTCGACGAAATGTGAATTTTCGTCCGCTGGCTGGTTAAACGCTCTTAAAGAGTAGTGTATCTGCAAGGTACCTACTTGTGGTGGCGTCACAATCACGTGGTTTGTAAATGACTCCATGAACGGAGGGCTTAATTCTTCAGTTTTGGGCGTCGCGCGTCGGTGTGATGATAGAGGAACATAGCTCCTGCTGCAGACCTCCTAAAACTTTTATTTAGCTATTACCCATATTATTAAAATTTTATTAATTAATTTTTGAATAATCCTTTCTTTTTAACTTTTTTGTTTTTTTTTTCAGGAGAGGACCATTATCAAAATGACAAGTTTTTTTTACATTAGCTTCACTCAGGGGGCCCTGGTGAAAATAATTCCCATGATGTCCTATGTCATCTTTTGGGATATCGTGTGAAGGGTCTTTTAAAGAAAGGAAGGAGATGAAGTTCTGGGAAAAGGCTATGAGGGGTGGGTAGGAATCTGGGGATCAATGTCTCCAGGAGTGACGGCGTAAGAACGCAAAGGCGCTGTACCCGGAGAGTCCTACTGCAGAGGTAGGTCTAATGGTCTTCCCTCAACCAGTCTCTCCCGATCTGGCATGCCACGCGGGCAGATGCATCCACCGCCAAGATCCGAATAAATCTCACCCCATGGGAACCCCTGCTAAGTCACCTAGTTGTGAGCTACTTGTGGTGACCTATGGCAGAGGTGTTGGTTATCCCATAAATATAATACACGGGGCGGCGGTACCCATATCTGCCTCCCAAACTGTTAACTTAATAACACTAAGATTTGGCAGCTTCAAACTACATCACTTTTGATGACCACCAAATCGACGATCGGCATTTTCCATTTCCAGCATCAGCCATTTTGATATTAAATTATTATATCAAATTGCGATCAGCTGACAGACTGATGTTTTATGCTTATCGAGAACCGACATTTAACGGGGACCGTTCAAATGTAAAATAATCTTAATGGCGGTGATCGTAGATTTGACAGTCATCGCGACGTCCGAGAACTAAAGGGTGGCGCAAAACTACCGATATGGTTCCAATCTTATTACACATCACAATAAGATTCAAAATAAAACGGTAGTTTTGCGCCACCCTATATATTCCCGCTACTTAAATTTCATTACGGTACAATAATGCACGTCATAAAATATTGTTTTGAAAATATTATTTTTTAATGAAGTATTTAAAAATAATTTAATAACATAATAAAACAGCTTTAAATAGCCTTTAATCACGATTATTATAATCCTTCTTATATAAAGTGCGGCTTGTTGTGCTGCTGGTTTATTTTTGTTCTTGATAATTATTTTTATTCGCGAGAAAATGCAAGAACAAAGCCTTTATAAACCTTGCGAGAGCTTTATTGTATGCAAACATCAGCCGCGGCTTTGGCTTTTTTCATGTTGCACTTAATATATATATTTTTACTTCAGTAGTAATAGTAGTAATAATAATAATTTGTGCCGCCGCATTCCGAATTTATACCGATTTATAATATAATAGTATATGCTGAAAAGTAATACACACAAGCTTGTAAAACACAAACCAAAATAAATAGCAAGATCGAGCAAAAAGTAAATTAAAGTACAATTCTTAAGCTTCAAAATCGTGTATTTATTTTTCAACATGGTCACCGTTAAGAGCGTTTAACCAGCCAGCGGACGAAAATCCACATTTCGTCGAAAGTTGTTCTTCCGATCGTGCAGGGCGGTTACAATGAGAAAGATTGATTTTTCTCCGTACCAGCTTTTTAAAATTATAACTCAATATCGAATTTATTTCAATCCAAATTAGCTTTAATTTATACCTTCATCCAAAAATGCTGAAAGGCGTGATGATAAAACTATTAAAATGGTGTACTGTTTGTAGTTATTTTTTGATTATAAGTATTTATCATTTTTCAATAATGTCTAAATTTAATAAGAATGTTAAAAAAATCTGAAATATATTAGTTTGTAAGTGCGCAAATAAATACACAAATGGACCAATTTTCGTCAAGAAACACATGTACGTACATATTTTTTAATGATTTTATTGAAACTAAAATTAAAATTCTAATACATAACTTTGCTAGATAATGTATTGATTTATTTTACTGCATGATTACATTATTTGAAATGGGTGTGGTATAATACAAAAACTTTTTTGAAAATTTAACAAATCTGCCAACGACCTATGGAATAACCTTATTATACTAAAAATTAAAAAAAATTCTAAAAATTTATTACATAACTATGCTAGATAAAAGAACAATCTTTCGAAATCCATTTATAATTTTTTGTGGAAAAGAGCCAATACGTCTAAAAACTTTTTTGAAAATGACGTATTTACGGCTTTCTCTGGTAATGCCCTCTTAAGGCTAACCAACGTGTAACAAGTTTTTTCATTACGTAACTGAAAAAAATTTCAGTCATTTCTCGAATCCAGGACTTGACAGGTGCCTTTACCTCATCGTCCGAGGTGTAATGATTACCTACCCTTGAGGTGTTTCTTGAGTGGAGGAATAAAATAAAAATCGCAAGGCAAAATATCGGGGAAGTGAGAAGGGTGTGGAATCGGTTCAAACTTCAAATTTTGCAGAGACTCTAATCATCGCTGTTTGTTCTCGTCTGTGAAAAGGCGTAGTACCCGTCGTGTATAGATTTTACGGTATCCTAATTGTTCAACAATGAAGTGGACACGTTCTTTGGATATTACAAGTTTGGATTGTTTGTCATCTGTATCAATGATCGGACGCCCGCCGCGTGTTTCATCAACAACTATCGCTTTTCCTGGATCACAATAAGAAAATTTTATTACTCATCGATTTACAGCAGACCTATCAACAGCATCGTCACCATAAACATCCTTTAAACGACGATGAATCTCAGTAGGAATCACTTTTTCAGTAGTTAGAAATTCAATGACAGCACGCTGTTTACCTTGCGTTGACATGACACTAAAACACGTCTCCATATTTTCGCTTCTCAAAATACACTGGAGGATGAAATTAACGATCTCAAAATTGCGCGTACGTATAGAGGAGGAAAGTCACTTCCGAATTCCACCTGGCGCGCTCCTGAAGGTAATTTTTTTCACACTGTACAAGCATGTGTGCATTACTTTTCAGCCTACCCTCGTTCTCTTGAACACTTTAAGTTCTCAAAAAATGTTTTTTCTATCTAAACATTTGTAGAGCCTATACTATAACCGAAAGCAAAAAATCGCAAAGCATGCTCCAATTATTAAAGAAACATTTGTTCTGTAATTTGACATGTAATAGAAATGCAATTGCATCTCTGTACGAGGGAAGCGTTGCATGTGTTAGGGTCAACGGTGGTTTTACGGGGTGGTTTGATATCACAAAAGGAGTTAAGGAAGGCTGCGTAATGCCACCATGGTTATTAAATTTATACATGGATAATTGTGTGCAAGAATTGAAAGAGATGGGATTGGGCGTGAAATTGAGTGATCTGAAAGTATGTTTCCTGTTGTATGCTGATGATGCGGTGCTGATTTCTAACACTATGGAAGTTCTACAGTCTCTCGTGTCTAGGATGAACAAAGTGTGTATGAAGAATGGGAAGGCTGATAGTGATATTGAAAGAAGGGTAAAAGCAAGTTACTCCGTTAATGGAGGACTGAATGCCGTTGGCGCTAATAAAACGCTGTCAAAAGAGCTAGCAGTCCACAATGGAGTCCTGGTACCTACCTTGATGTATGGCAGTGAGGCATGGAACTGGTAGAGGAAGGATGAAAGTAAACTGAATGCTGTTGAAATGAGATCCCTGATGCTGTGTGGTAAAACCATGTATGATCGTGTGAAAAATGTGGATATCTGCAAAGAATGTAAGGCTGATGTAAGCATAATGAGTAAGGTTAAGAAAGGGACGATTGTTTGGGCATAGAGCGAATAAAGAAGATAATAGTGTGAGAAGAATATATGACACAAATGTGAATGGAAGAAGAAGACGCGGACGCCCGAGGAAGACATGGCACGTTCAAGTGAATCAGATACTTCAGTCGGGCCATGTCAAAAGTCAGAATAATGTATGAGACGATATATGAATGTGAGTGAGGCAAAGACTGTGTGCCAAGACCGAGATGTTTGGCGGTCCGTCCTCTCTGCCTACCCCTGCGGGGAAACGGCGTGATGATTAGTTAGTTAGTTAGTTAGAAATTCAAAAATCAATGTGTGTTTTTATACACAACTTGGGCTTTTCTTCAGAGATTTTTGCTCTATTTGAAACGAGACGTGTTTTATTTGTGGCGAACCTTGCATCAGGTCTCCTTTTGTAGTGTCGAGGATACTTACTGGACTCCGAGGAAGGATCTTGCATTCAGAGAAGTAATGAAAGAGTTCGCACACATTTAATAATTTATTTAGTCTTGACAGACAACATTATTTTAGAGTTCGCGGTAGGAAAAAATGTGATTTTTAATTTAGGATTTTGTCGCGTGGTCTCGAGCAGAGGGCCGTAACTAGAATGAAGTGAGAAGTGAGTTGCTCCTGTCGAAACGGCGTTTGTTGGAACTAAACCGGTCACGTGACCAATGTTGCCAGGACAACGGTGTTGTCATAGTAAAAAGAAATAATCAGTTCATTTATAAAAGTACTTAATCGCATTTCCATATATTAAATATTTTCGCTAAATTACTAACGTTTTTTAATATCACCGCGATTCCTCTAACATCGTACTTACATATCTCCCTTTCAAACCATCTTCTTCTTTTTGAACGCTTACCACGGAGCCTTTACCCTGTATTAACAAGCAGTTAAAAACCCGTTCCGCAGGTTTTTGCTGCTGTGCCCTGCGGCACGGCAGTAGCTAAGTCACAAACCATCATCCGTATCCAGACTGGAGAGATTAATGAAAATGCAAATCCAAGAGTACTTACGCCTGCCAACCGACGTTCCTCATGCTAGCTGTTAAGGTAAGTGGCGCCATCTTTTGGCTTGCTTTAATTCGGCTCTATTACGACAGTAGCTTAAGTCACAAACTTCACGTTCACAGATGGTTTCATAAGGCGAAGCGTCAGAGTTGTACTCTGAGTCGAATTCTTAAATTTCAACCGTGCAATCGCTAGGGTATTAATAACGTCAGATAACGCTTATCCAAAATTTGATGGATTTCAACCATTTCTGGATGCGACAAGGATATGTGCGCATGAATGTATATGAGAAATGTATGCTAAATTCCAAAGTTTAACTCGGTCAATTATTATATAATCTTGTTTCTATTGGAACATGCAACTTAAAACTGACTCAACTTAAATTAACTTGAAAGCTCACCGATGTTCAGGCAAATACTGGCCGCCACCAGCTACCTCCGGCTATTCAGCTGCCAGAAACTTTTCGGTATAAAATTCAACTTCAACACGAGGAATACGAAGTTAAAACACCAAATGCTCGCTTTTATTTAATCACTTTGAACACACGTCAAGTCACTTTAAAAGGCAACGAGGCCACACACTACTAAGCGAATTAAAAATGGTACGCCTCGAGCACCCAATTTAATTAAAGCTTCTTTTGGAAAACTAACAAAAATACTGTTTGAGGTTTAGTGCAACTTCTCGCGGCAATTAATTAAATTTATCTCTATGAAAGTGGTGTTGTGCGTAAATGAGAGCAAACGTAAACAAACGCCTGGGGAAATTATATATTCTGCTAATGAAACTAACTAACTAACTAACCATCATGCCGTTTCCCCGCAGGGGTAGGCAGAGAGGACGGACCGCCAAACAACTCGGTCTTGGCACACACTCTTCACCTCACCCTCATTCATACATCGTCTCATATACTCTCTTCTATTATTCTGACTTTTGACATGGCCCGACTCAAGTATCTGATTCACTTGATCGTGCCATGTCGTCCTCGGGCGTCCCCGACTTCTTCTACCATTCACATTCGCGTCGTATATTCTTCTTACACTACTTTCTTCGTTCATTCGCTCTACATGCCCAAACCATCTGATGGTCCTTTTCTTAATCTTTCTCATTGCGCTTACATCAGCCTTACATTCTTTGCGGATATCCACATTTCTCACACGATCATACATTGTTTTACCACACATACGTCTCAGGAATCTCATTTCAACAGCATTTACTTTCATCCTTCCTCTGCCAGTTTCATGCCTCACTGCCATACATCAGGGTAGGTACCAGGACTCCATTGTGGACTGCTAGCTTCGCTTCTTTTGACAGTTATTTAATAGCCCCAACGGCATTCAGTCCACCATTAATGGAGTTACCGGCATTCACCCTTCTTTCAATATCTCAATCAGCCTTCCCATTTCTCGTAAACATACTACCCAGATACACAAACTCATCCACCTGCTCCAAGTATTCATCATTCACAACTATGTTGCATTTAAACACCATGCTCCGCTAATGAGAGTGGGGTAAATAGTTTTAAAGGACAATTTTTTTATATCGGTACTTTTTTAATTAGTTGTTGCAATCGCAAATTGCATCAAAAGTTGTTTTTTTTTAAATTAAAGCGAACGCAGATTGCATATACCATGTGCTTCCTCACATATCCTTCCCAATTGAGTTACGGTCAGACCGGATGAAATGAAACTTGTTCAAATTACTTGCAATAGTAGTTAGACTAATGCTGCGCGGGAATTTACGCTGGTTATAGATTATTTTCTAGGAAATGAAGATGTTAAATAATCACTGTGTACATTAAACAATTGTGTAAATTTCCGTAGAATTTATCTAAACGGCTATTAATCTTGTCAACACGCCTTTGCGTCATAATATCATTAGAACGCTCGGGAATATAGCAAAGTTAATCAAATCACTAACATACGTTGCAGCAAATGATAAACGGTTCAAAGATTAGAAATGGCTTCATACTTATATATTTATTGTTTGAAATATTTACAGAGTGTTCACAATCAGTACATTAATGAAATTGCCGTTGGGAAGTGCATAGGTATTAACACCTCAATTAAAAATGTTCGCAATATGCGTAAATCAAGGTTTAGTTGTTACTAGCTCCATCTAGTAACTGCAAGCGTAATAACAGAACTAATAAAAAGCAAAATAAAATATGAACCATTGTAAGTATGTATACTGTAGTACATAGATGTAGAGAAAGAAAAGAAAGCAAGAAAGAAAGACAAAATAATAAAGCCAATACATCATTTTTAGTTTCATATTATTGAAATTGTCATTTTGTATGGGAGGAACATAAAGTCGATTTTTTTTAATATAATATATTTACTAGTATATTTATTTAATCAAAGTATGTACTATTGCTATCTATGCACTTTTGCCATCCCTTTACTGAAAAAACCATTCGGACGGGAATCAATAAAATCTTTAAAGGCGGTTTGGACTGCCCCATCTGATTTGAATTTTTTCCCATGCAAAAAGTTATCCAAATTTTGAAAAAAAAATGGTAATCTGTTGGGGCAAGGTCCGGAGAGTACGGTGGATGTCTTAGACATTCTAATTGAAGCTCCTCTAATTTGGTAGCCTTCTGTTGTGCAGTGTGTGGTCTAGCATTCTAACACGCGTTGGTTGATTTGCTTCACTCAATTCGTAAGGTACCCACCTTTCAAGCTTTTTCACCTTTCCAATTTGCTTCAAGTGGATTAAAACAGTTTTATCACTAACACCGCAGCCTGCAGCTAGCTCGGACGTGGTTTGCGATGGATCCGCTTCCACAATAGCCTTCAATTCTTCATTATTAACTTTGGTCTCCGGCCGTCCACGGGTTTGTTCTGCATGTCGAAATTTCCAGAACGAAAACTTTGGAACCAAAAAACGCACTGTGGTTTCTTTTGCGGCACCGTCGCCATACTCATCAATAATCCTTCGAGCCGTTTCTGCAGCACTGGTGCCACGGTGGAACTCGTACTCGTAAATAACGCGATATTTCAAGTTTTCCATTTTGTAAACTAAGTGACGCAAAGAAAAAACAATTAGGGAAAAAACAAATTAATTATAATTTTCAATACACAAATACATGAGTAAATAGCTGTATAAATTTGAATTTGGAATTCCTAACCAAAGAGAAATTATTTGAGATCAAAGTGGCCAGTACGGCAAAACGCCAATTTCATATGTAAGGACCTAATATGTATACGTCTTCAAAACATCTTCTTTCCACCTTCGCGAAGGTTTCTGGATTTTTACAACAACGTGACAATACATCTGAAAAGTATTTTTAACTATTACAAAAACTCTTACGAAACTGTCAACCATGTCACACTTTAAGAATGACATTATGCAAACCATCGATTGTTCGTAATCAAAGTTCAATTTTCCAATAAACTCCCTAAATTAATGAATTTAATTGAAGTAATCACATATGATACTCACCCAAACCGACTTTAAGTCTTATCAATAATTACAGGTATTTTAAATATGTACCTGTGTTAGATACCAAATTTGATTAATTGTTCTTATAATATATAAAAATGAAAGTTTGTTAGAAATGAAAAATGAAAATTTTTATAAAAAATTGCAATAGGTGGCACGCGAGCTGTTTGAAAACTGAATGTACCGGGACTGAATATATGGAACGCGGTGGATGGTAAAGGGAACGCGGGAGGGGGGTTTGCGGGACGGGAGAGCGGGAGAGAGGAGTGGGATGGCGGGGAAGGTGGAGGGGGAACGCGTGAGGGGAAGGGGGATATGAGTGGGCAAGGAATGGGACGAACGGGAAAGGATACGCAGAAACAATTTCTTTTTTTAATGGGATTGCATCGCACGCCGGGAACTCGCCATTAGCTAATAAAATAAGCACGTTTTTATTTTACAAGGCTCTCCATGAAGATATATATACGCTCAACAGATATTGTTGTGGATTCGATTTTTAGCAAACTATTAAATGATAATTACATCTTTTTGAGGAAATTATGATACGATTGACTTGCTGCTTCTTGACGCGCGACGCTTTGAATGAATTATCCATTTACATTATCAGGGGATAATAATAATAATAATAACATTTTATTTAAATAGCGCAGTTTTGTGACATTTCACTTCAAGTGCGCTTAACTATAATAAAATTTAAAATAATTCTACAGTGCTCCTTATAATATTAAGAAAATAATAAAAGAATAAACAGTATTTACAAAATAATGACAGAAGAACAAAAATTAACTAAAGAATATACAGGTTAAGTTGTTGTTCTAGATTTTGTTCTTTACGTGATACCGTTAAAAAGTTTCAACAGTTGGAGCCAATATTACATGGCAAACGCATTCTTTCGTGTAATGTCGTGAGTACGAGAAGAGAAGTTCTGAACGATAGTTCTTATTAATATTATAAACGCTAAAGTTTGTACGGATGTACGTCTATTTGTTACTCTTTCACGCAAAAACTACTGATTGGATTTTAATGAAACTTTTAATGAAACAATAATATAGCTCATACATCAGAATAACATAAAGGCTATAATTTATAAAGCTAGCTAGGAAGGGTTCACGGGAGGGGAACGGGGACGCACGGGAAAAGTGATTCAGGGAGAATTATGAATATGGCATTGCAACGCATGCCGGAAACCAGGTAGTTCAAAATAAAACATTAGAAAATATTGCAAACTCGATGTAAAATAGTGTTAAAATATTTTCTAATTTAATATCACATTGAAAATACTTTTAATTATTCCAAATAACGTGCGAAAACATTTTTTTTACATTAAAAACAATAATTTTCTTCTTCTTTGTGGAATTAATGTAAGTTAAGTGATTTTTAACTACCTGGAATCATTACTGCAAATATAATATAAAAAACACACACATAATATAAAAAATATAGCTTCCCAGTATTCGATTTAACGGCCGTAAAAATCTCAAATAATCCTTGTCAAATGTAATATTAATAACATCGTATCGACGTATTTTTATTAACCATTGCAAATAATAATATTATTTTCGGTATCATCGCGTCTCTCAAGATAAATATTATCACTAGACATGAATCCACTTTACGACATAACATGGAGCCCAAATCAAAGCAATGTCCTCTACGTGGTCTGTTTGCTGTAACAAAACTGCGGACATTAAATGATACTTTCCTGCCGTAATAAATATAAATCAGGATATATAAAACAAACCCCCAACTGAAAAATTCTTTTCACATGCTTCAGACTCAGCCACCGAATTTGAACAGCTTTGTGAAAACAAATCTGTCATTTTTATGATCCGATTCAATAGATTTGAGTGTGAGAATTTTTACGCAAGAGGTAATTTGAATTTTATATCATAATATTTATCATAAAATATTTTTGAAATTCGATTACGTTATTTAAATTTATTTTTGTTTTATGGGTCTGGAGCCAGAGAGACGATGATATCCTTAATTATTGAATGTTGTTAGGATTTGTCTTGATTACATTCGTGCTTGATTTAGTTGGCGTGTATACGTTTTATCATAACAATCGTAAAAACATAAACAAATCCAAGAATGCCAAGTGAAACACTGTACCTATGTTTCAATCATTGACTTATTTTGGTTGATAAGATTTTCGATACTTAAAACAGAAAAAATATAAATACATCTTTTATGAAATTTATTGCTCTACAAAATTGGTATTTGCACTGGAAAAGAGTTACTCTAGAAAAACCAAACCCTGGTCGTAC
This sequence comes from Limnephilus marmoratus, assembly GCA_917880885.1. Classification (NCBI taxonomy): domain Eukaryota; kingdom Metazoa; phylum Arthropoda; class Insecta; order Trichoptera; family Limnephilidae; genus Limnephilus; species Limnephilus marmoratus. Next base: position 16,235,564 of record OU862911.1, read on the forward strand.
AATTTACTTGTTTTTGTAAACCATTTCGAATCTTTACGACTTTATGTCTCGGTACTTATTAGAATAAAATTATTAAAACAATTATAAATAAATCTAATGTAGAAAATTCCAAATAAAAAAATTTAGTAAATTTTATGTTTCACATAGTTGTTGTACTTTAGCCAAAATTTGCATTGGTATCGAGATATTTTTGAAAAACTATCCAGTAAACTATTTTTTTAAGTTCAAATTTAAAAAAAAGTTGCCTAAAATTTGTCAAAACTCGGACGAAGCCGGGTAATAACTACTATGGTTTATGGGGTGAGGTTTGTCCGGGTCTTCACGGTGGATGCATCTGCGCGGCAGGCTGTATCGGAAGAGGCTGGTTAAGGGAGACCTTTTGACCTCTCCAGTAGGACTCTCTCGGAACATCGCCTTGCACCGCAGTAGGAGGGATGAATAATTCATACACCCGTTACTCCTGGAGACACTGACCCCCAGATTCCAAATTCCAACCCACCCCTCATATTTTTTTACAGAATTTCATGTCATTCCTTTCCTCGAAATACTCTCCACACAGCATCTCCCCATCGATGACGTACATAGGACCCGAAGTGATTTACTCAGGTTTTCCTGTGTGGAGCTAATGTAAAAAAAAGTAATGTACATTTTTTTTAACAAGTCTAATCACCTCTCACCCCAGAAGATAGGTGGAAGCTTGAGTGGCAATCAGCCATCGTCAAAAACGCCCATCTCGTTCAAGACCGTACTGAGAGACAGCCTCATTGCCTCGCAAACTCTGGACTGCCATCAATAGGATAAGGTGCTCCTATAGCCGTTGTGCTCACATGATGCATAGATGGGGCCTTAAAGAGTCGGCGACGTGTGAATGCGGTGCGGTGCAGACCACCGAACATGTGGTCAACCATTCTCCATCCATTCTCCGGCGGGATTGATGAGGTTCACAGGGCAACGCCTGTGGTCCTAGACTGGCTCGCAGACCTAGATGGCCCCCTCTGACCCCCCACGATACGAAAGAAGAAGTCTAATTAGTCAAAAAACAGAAGAATTATTTTTTTCTTTTTCTTTTATGGTCGTATCAGTACCTACATAATATAAAGCCATCAGTCAGTACCAAGTAGAAGTTGGTTCCTGGTTCTACATATTGAGAGGTAAGGCTTATCGGAAGCTCTTTGCCTTAAATCTTCGCTATGTGAGCGATGTCGCCCTGATAAATAACATTACAATTTTTGTCTGATAACATCCCGCTGGGACATAAATAACCTTGGGAGGAGCAATCTAAGACTTAGCCTAAATATGTAATGGAAGAGATATTATATGTTTACTTATAGACTTATTGTCTTTGCACGATGTCGAAATCAAACATACAATAATGGCGAAAAACATTTTTTTTTTTAATCGTAGTTTCAAAATCAATCCATAGATATAGGTGAAACCATCGACCAATAAAGTCTATGTAGGGGGTGCGATTATTAGAAATGATACCGATACCAAGATTATTGACTCCAAAAATTGGGTTACGATATCATTATTTATCCAAAAAAGTGCATTATTTGTCAGACAAGATCACAAGAAGCATTGCATCATATCTTTTGTCGGTCTGCAAGGACTAAATTTGTCTATCGAGATATTATGCTTTCGGAGCAAGGCGACGAAATCAGGTGTTTAGTTTCATTGCTGGGCCGAATTTTTAAGACACGCCATATTTAGAGTAACATAGACATTGGCCCTCATGAACTCTATTTTGACTAGTAATGAAAGTACAGTTCATAATGAAAAAAAAAACGGGACAAAGAAAGAATCAAGTGCAGTTCACACGCGGTAGACGTGAAACCTTCACCCACACAATCTCAACCAACGGGAGCCTTAAAAAGTGAGTTCATAATCAAAGCAGCCAATGCGCGCCTATTTGTAGGTATTGTACGTTACGTAGGTAAGATTTCATTATATCCCATTCTTTCGCAGACTAAATCCTACAGATGTACATATGTGTTTGTGTCTTTTTAGTGTCACTCGTTTCAGTTTTATCGAGATTCAAATTACAACGGTGCTACAGAAGTTTCACTTCGAAAACATTCGTGGTGTTAATTTTAGTCCACGACCGCTACAACACGGGCATGTGTCTAGCATGGAGGTCGAAAAATTACCAATTCATGTAATTAACAATTCAATGAATAAAGAAAACTTTTTAAAAAATTCAATGGTAGGTATGTCAAATACAGTCCCAATGAAAATATCGTCGAAAATTTTAGAACTGATTTTTTTATTAGAAAGAAAAAAGGTATACAATATTACAGGTAATCAAATAAAATAAAATATTACAGAAAAAAGAAAAGTCCCAATAAACTACTTTTAAGTAGTTTGTCAATGGGTGCTTTTACTTTAAAGTTTTTAAAACATAAAACTTATTTATTGTTATCAAGTTTAATTTGTAGAACTCCATTTTAATTTTTATTTTTTTTATTATATAATCAATAATATTATTATTAAATTAATAAAAACAGTTTATTTTTAAACACTCATGATACACAGACTTACTAACGTCCCGCTTGACAATAAAGCATACGAAAAGGAAAAAAATATAATTTTATCAATCGCAAAAAATAACGGCTTCAAGGGTAGAGACATTGATAAAATGATTAGTAATAAAAAACACAAAATTAACCTTAACTCAATTTACCCAACGATCAATAATAAAACGAATAATAAATTTGCGTGTTTGGAATTTGTCGGACCTACATCTAATAAAATTGCTAAAGTTCTCAAAAAAAATTGTGGATTAGACATTGCCTTCCGCACTAATCATAATCTGGGATCATCCCTTAAAAACTCGAAAAGTAAAACACCGAAACTAAAAAATAGCGGCATTTATAAACTCCAGTGTGACGAATGCAACGCTGTTTATGTTGGACAAACTGGCCGGTCCTTTAATACTAGATTCAAAGAGCACATACGATCATTTAAAAACAATAACAAAATTCAATCTCAATTTGCCAGACACCTCCTAGAAGAGAATCACTCACTTAGCGATGATAATAAACCAACTCCTTTACACATCCAAAATAAAGGACGTAAACTTGATCTTTTAGAGCAGCTGGAAATCAACAAACATAATAATAATCCTAAAGCTATTTTAATAAACGAACAAAAAAATATAATTCACTCTCCGCTTCTAAATATTTTCAAACCAATTCAAAATAATTAATTATGCTTGAAAAGAAAACCATGAGTCAGCATTTGCAAATGACTCACAATATAATTAGACTATCAGTCGAAGTGGGAAATTACACTAATTGGGAATAATAACCATTATGTTTATTTAGTCTGTCATTTTTAATCAGAAATTGGAAATGAGTCATACTAAATACCTCTCTAGAAATAGTATAAATATATCGTCTGTATGTGGCATGACCACAGTTTGATAATGCCTTCAGAAGGCGAAACAGCTGTCACGCGTAACAATAATTACACAGCAGAACCTGTTTAAAAATAAACTGTTTTTATTAATTTAATAATAATATTATTGATTATATAATAAAAAAATAAAAAATAAACCTTATTATGCAGTTAGACATTTTTTTTTGTGTTACTACAAAAATGTTAATACAAACAATTTCTTTCGGCGAGCCAATTTTTCAATATGATATTTGTTTTTACATTATTTGTACATTTTTTAATTTTAGCAGGTAACATATTTAAGCATGTAGGTATCATGTAGTCCAGCGTACTTTGTTCATATTTGTTTAAGTGCTTAGGTACGATTAGTCCTTCATTTAACGTAAATCGAGTATTGTAAGTGTGGTCCAGTCTATTTATGTATATGGGGCTATTCATATGCTGAAAAATAATTTTATGCCACAGAATTGCTCTTACTGAGAGAATTTTAAGATTCTGGTAAAAGTACGGAACATTGTGTCTTTTTTCGTATAAACTTTTATGAGCTAATAATTTAACTAATGAATTTTGGACAGATTGAACATGATTAAGAATTGAAGAGTTTAGACAAGTATTTTAATTAAACATCCGGCAATGTGATAATTAATATCTGCCACATTTCCTCGTGAAATATGATTAAAAAAAAACGATTTCAACAATTACGCGATCTAACAGATATGTCTCCAGACAACTTTTACCTTATAACTTCTATTATTAGGGAGACAGCAGTATCGGCACGTTATTGGAAAGCAGACTTCATTATCCAGAATCTAAAGGTTTCTTTCTATCGCAACGTTATCCCTATATTATTAATTGAGCGTAAAGACGTCGTGTTTTAACTTTTAAAGTCGTCTTTTAATATTTTGCTTGTCTGAAATGTATTTGTAAAGTCCGTTTCCGGTTCAAGATGGTGGCCGTTTGAACGGTTCAGTAAAGACTCTTTGTAAAAATGCGAAATCGTTGTGCTTATTTGTAAGGGCGGCTGGTCGCACAGTGTGTTCGTGTGCAGCACTGGCAAATTATAATGTCTAAATTTACTTTATTTACTTACTAAAGACTATAAAATCTCTAATTTAATTTCTCTAATTTAAATCTACAGAATCTCTAATTTAATCGTTTCAATATATTAATTACCAATATAATGCTACGAATATTATCAGGGAGAACGCTTTTAATCTCCCATAGCGCGGCCGCCGAGCGCCCTCGTATCGGCCGCATTGGTGTGCATTCGCTTCGCAAACGAACCAAATCATGTTTTTGTATGGGATATTTAAAACATCGAAAGCGCGTTGATTTCGCTATTTGTACCAGAATTTCACTCGGATCGGTGTGCCACCCACCCAACATAGTTCGATCCTTACTGATTATATATCTTTACTTAGTGTTATGGTATCTACCATAATATTGAAAAAAATGGCTGAAGAAAGTTTGAAAAAATAATTATCTTTGAGATAAAATGTTATGTTAAATGCATGACTTGTATTTAAGTGGGAAGGTACTCTTATTTAAGAACCTACTTAAAATCTTACGATTTAAGAGGAAATTTTAGATTTAATTATTTATTTTAAGAGAAAATTGGAAACATACTTTATCGGACAATTGAAAGATATACTAGTAAAACCAATTTAAGGTGATCCAATAGTCCAGGAAAAAATCGAAATCGGAATTCACGCCCCTTTATGGGAGGAATTTGAAAAATACTTGAAAAAAAGCTTTTGGAAAGGTTGGAAAAGGTATTTAAGATTTTTTTACGGGATGATTTCGTAAAGGCCTGTAAAAACATTATCTGCCTTTTAAGTATGTTTTATTGTAATAACAACGAAATTTAATATTGATTTCACGGAACCAAGCGACGCTGAACCACACGTCTATTCCCCGCTCCGGCCGGGGAGTAAATGATTTGATATGGTTGTGCCAAGTGCGTGGTTCTTGTGCCCATAGCATAAGGGTCACTTTAAGAATACAAATTCGTGGAGTGCAGACCGTATTGATTGATGTCAATAATAACAACGAGAAAATCCATATTTTATTTTATTTTGTGAATTTGCCACATTAAACAATAAAACCATATCTGAAAAGGGGTTTATAAGTGGGAGAGTTCACACTTGAAATTGATTTTTTATAGACCCCACTCTTTTTTTTTCTAGGCTTATTAAAAGACTTATATAAAAATTAATTGAAGCATCTGTAATACTTCTAAGCGATCAAATTTTCAAAACGAAAACATATGATTTTGTACAATTTTGCATTATTTAGCATGGCAACAAAGAAATGTTACGTTCCGAACGGGAAAGTTTGATTTTTTTTTGAGATTTTTACGGCCAAATTCATTACAATTTTATTTTTAGTGAAATTAAGCCAATGTTTCAGACAGCCATGTCTATCATCACAGCAGGATGTCCTACCTTCGTATTGATACCTTCAGAGATAACTTCGTTTGAAATGACTGCGGTACTGCCAATTAGCTCTGCTATTTCAGGGCTGTCAGTTAAAGATTCAATAATAACTTTGGTTTAAAAATCATAATTTCGAAAAAATGATACATTTATTAGTTATCACTATTCTCTCTGATAGTTAAGATAAATGAAGTAAGTGGTTTGGAATCTGTAGTAAAGTGTGATATGGAAGCCGTGCAGACGAACACTATCATGCCTAATATTGATTATTGCGATTGAAATATGTTATTATAGCCTTCTTATAACTATTTTCCATGCAGTTGAACACATCTACTATTTCTGAGAAAGCATTGCCAACTGCAAGCAATCTAGGTATAAGCGAGTATCTAAATGACTCTGTCCTTCAGCTCGTTGTATTTATGTTTATATCGCCTTCTCATTTGATCGCACCGCATATATTTCTTCCATTTAGTGTACCGATAAGCCCCCGCGGGATTTGGGAAGACATGCTCCTCTGTGGCTTATCACGGCTTTAGGAATAATCCGAGGGTTGCGCACAACTGATATAAAATACCGCCACAAAAATGGTAAACCCACGGGCGTAAATAATATAATGTCACGTATTTCAAGGCCATAGCTATCTCAAGAATTTAAGGGTCTGTAAGTATGAAACTCCGTCGAGAAATTTATGTGGCAAATGAAAATTGTTTGGTTTGACAGGTGTTTCGTGATACATACTTTCGTTTTACAGGTATTTTACTGACTTATTATCATGTTTTATAGATTTTTAACACATAACAGAAGGGGGTGTTTTCACAAGTGCAGGATACTGTTTAAAATGTGAAATAGAGTGGTTAACGCTGCTGTCTAAGACGGTTGTCACCGGGAAACGGGGCTGACTACAAACTTTACCATTGTGAGGTCAGAAAAGTACTTCACTGTAACATATTGTTTTGGCGGTAATTCTTGAAAGCTATATTTTAAATCATCATCATCATTATCATCATCATCATTATCATTATCATCATTACATAGTATAAAATGAAGTTGCTCAAAACGTATGTGCGCGTTAATCTTTTAAACTACTCGACGGATTTTCATACGGTTTTCACCAATAGATGGAGTGATTGAAGAGGAATGTTTATATGTATAAGACATGTAAATTATATTAGAGAAAAGCTGAGAAATTCAAAGAAAACATATTTTTGTGCGATTTTAAACGGCTGGCGGGCCGTACTATAGTCACTTTCAAAATTCGTTTTTTTTTTTTTTTCACTAACTCCACACAGGAGGCCCTGAGGAAAATAACTTCCCTCAGGGCCTATGTCATCTGGGATGCTGTGTGGAGGGTCTATTTGAGGAGAGGAAGGAATGAACATTGGTCTTGAAGAGACCAATGTTGTAGGAAGGAGGAAACACAGAGGCCAGCAAATCATTCCACAGCCGAGCTGTTGAACACAAGAACGAGTCGAAGAAACGACCCGTTCTCATGTGACAAATGGCCACCGTGTACAAATGTTGGGCACGCGTTTGGCGTGTTTCCCGACTATGCACCGGTGCCGAAGGGATCAATGATGCTAGTTCCTCGGAGCATCTTCCATTGTAATACCGGTAGAACAAGGATAGCATTCCCACCCGACGCCTGTGCTCTAAAGATTGCAATCCGTCTGTTAAGATGGGAGAATCTATCAAACGGACCGCCCGTTTCTGCACAGAGTCGAGGGTATTTTTCAAATATTTTGGAGCTCCAGACCAGAGATGGCTGCCAAATTCAACCGTGGGGCGTACTTGTGATTTGTACAAGGTTAGCAGTTGTGTACTATCAAATTATCTGCGGGCCCTGAATAGTACGCCCAGTTTTTGGGAGGCTAACTACGGAGAAAATTGGAAAATAGATGTCCTAGAGTAAGTAGGTATTTGATTTTCCCTTTTCAAATATCCAGTGTTGCATTGCAAGCATTGTATAATTAGTGGCGAGTTAATTAGTTTATATGTATAATACATGCTTATTATAGTAGAGAAAAGCCGATAAATTCAAATATTCAATTCAGGCAGCGGGCAGCGGGCAGCGGGCAGCTGGCAAGCGGATGTTGTGGACTTTATAAAGGTTGGGTAATGGCGTTGTGTTTCGTTAGCCACAGCGACGTGTGGCCGGGTCTGCTAGTCGTTATATAAAAAAAGATTTTCCTTTTTATTTTACTAGATATTAACAAAATGGTGAAAATACTCTACAAAGTGATCATTATGTTCCACATAATTTGTTCTCCATACTTCATGAGTCTTTTCAGCAATTAATAGGTACTGGCATCCTCCCAGGACACTACGTTTGAGTATAGTTTTGTAAAAGTTGGCACTTAAAAATAATATCGTGAATTTTCCTTTTGTTATTGTTGTAAGGCTTGTTGTAATGTTTATCAATTAGGGAGGCGGGTATGGGGACGGCCGCCCCGTTAACCATTTATTGGATAACCAACACCTCTGCCATAGATCACCCCAAGTGGTTCGCTACGTTTGGTGACTTAGTAAGGTTGCCCGGGTTTTCTTGTTAGTTAGTCTTGGCAGCGGATGCGTCTGCCCACCAGCTACATGGCAGGCCGGATAGGAAAAAAATGGTTGAGGCAGTCCCTTTGACTTCTCCAGTCGTACTCTCTCATCACCTTGCGCCGCAGTGGGAGGGATGGATTCATACGTCCGTTACTCCTGGACACACTGACTCCCAGATTCCTACCCACCCCTAATACCCTTTTCCTTCCCAGAAATTCCTCTCATGCCTTTCCTAATAAGACCTTCCACACTGCATCCCCAAAGATAAGAGAAGCCCTGAGGGGAATTATTTTCCTCAAGGCCTCATGTGTGGGAGCTAATGTAAAATTTGATATAGAAATATGTAATGTGTTCATTTATAAATATATGTTTTATCATTATAATCACATTCCATGCGCCAAAGAACTGAATTAGTGTGCTAACCATTCTTCGTTTTATTTAATTGATAATTATAAGTCGAATACATATGCATCTTATTACTTATTACTAAACTTCATTGTACATTTTACGTGGAAATTACACGGAAATTAACTGGTTTTAGTTATTTGATATTGGATGGAGTTATTGATGAGAGTTATTGGTTGAAATTAACTAATTTCCTAATGGGACAAATGTCGGCTACCACAGTTACAGGTGACAGCATGCGTGTACTTGATTGCAAATTAACCGATGCTTGTATTAGATTAATTAAGTTGTACGTTACTAGCATTCGGTGCAGTTGATTTAACCTCCATATAATCTCTCAGTAATAATTTTAAAAAAATACATGTTCAAATACATATTTTTTTAATGCGAATTCGCATTTAAAAAATACACAAGAATTCCAACTGATCCCGTCTGGAGCCAGTGAGACTATGAGATCCTCAATTGGGGTATGTTGTGAGGCTGAAGGAAGTGGGAAGAAGAAGGAGATAGGGAAAGCGAGCTGGGGAAGTACCTAGCTATTCAGATCTAGTCACCAAACACCACAATAGCCATTTCAAGCAACGTTTTATTTCTGTATGGTGGTCTCTCACCAGGGCGAATCTGAGAGTAGGTTCCACTGTGGAACGTGCAGCAAATATACAATATGGATTATTTGTGAAATAGCACAAATAATCAAATTAAATTTATTATTTCATGTCGCTATTTGAACCCGCGACCTTCAGATTTCTAGTCGAGAGCCTTACCCCTTGCATTATAATATGCGAGCCTGAGGTGTATAAATAACCCCAGACCCTCTGAGCCTAATCCTCACAGATTTGATTATGAAAACTCTACTTGCGCGGACAAATATATCACAAGGAATGACAATCAGACAACTCCAGGGAAAATAACAGATCCACCAACCTTGCTTTGTAGTTCTTTTAGGTTGGAGGCCTCCGTAATTTCATCCAATAGTTAAGTTCAATCAGTGCAATCCTTTTATGACTTGAAACTTACACAAGTAAGTTAGTTGTCAATTAATACATAACTAGTAAGTTATTCACAATGACAAGAAAATTTTCCATAAAACAGACGATCTCAGTTATTCACTTGTTTAGATTCTATTTTTAAAAACAATCCATTTAGGTGTCTCTGTTAAATCCAAAGAGTGAGTAACTACCATCTTTGTGATATAAATATATTTATTTAAATTTTCGAACAAACAAAACATATTGCAAAGCCTAACCACCCCTCAAAAACGACAGATGGTAAGTAGAGGCAGTTGGGAGGGCGCAAAAAAAAAATATATTCTCAAAGTGGGCGGTGGGCAAAAAAAAGTCAAGAATCTATGGCGTTAAGGTATACTGTATCGTAGGACTACTGCGGGGTAAGAGAACTGCGGGAATATTTTGTTTCGAACATATTTTAACCATGATCATTCTAATTAAAATTAATTCAAAATTTCCCGATACCCTGTATATATGAGCAATATAATACAAAATATTACGATACAGACATTTTTAACAATAACCTTTCAGAAATGCCGAAGGGAAGTAACGCGTACGATCAAAAATTAGTGCAAGGGTGAGGAATGTATTGGGTGTATCTCCTATCCTTAGCGACCTTTAAATCTATTTGCCCATAGACATATACATAAGTGTACGTAGTAATTAACAAGTGCAAAATGAATAGGTACTAGTACATATACATATATAGTCTTATTTTTAAACGTTATTTGATAATTATATTTGAATTGATAAAACAAGCAGATAGTACAAGTTAACAAATTAGTTTAAAACCAAAACCGTGAATGGGCGTGATTAATTACTTGGTTGTATGAATAAGTACATTCGCATCTACATTCTATATACTACAGGGGTACCTAACCCAACTCGTTCGGTGGACCAAAAATAACACTACTGTGGGCCACGCACGTAACCTTTAGGGGGGGAGGGGCATAGGTTGTAATGCTGATTAATGGTGTCAAAATGCAATTATTGTGAATCCGCGGTCATAACAAATTTAATAGTATCGGTAAATTAAGAAATTTTCATTTCGTTTTCTTTTATCGTTAAGTTTATATGAACGGCTTCCTAGTACCTAAGGTCGATCGATAAGGACTGATAGGATAACTTTCGGTAACTTTTCATTGTTCCCAGGACAACTACAGATCAAATAAAAACAGGAGTTGAAGTCGAATATATTAAGAAGAAATTATACCCTAAAATATATTCAGAATCTTAACGACGTAAGTAAAGAAGCCGTGTATACAAATTGCGACTCGTGACCCGTGCACTGGACGGACCTACTGTCGAATTCGCCGTATCAAAGAAAAGAAGAAGAAGATAAATAATGTGGGAATCTTAACGACTTAAGTGAAGAAAGCGTGTAAACAAATATACGCCGCGGCACGGCGTATTGTACGAACGTACGGTCGAATTCACCCTAGCAGGCCTGGAGATTCGACCTTTCTGCCGCGTTCATTTCAATTATTTCTGAAGAACGTGCTACAAATATTTTAAATGTTGTCCTTCCGAAATTATTAATTCGTTGTCTAGAAAAATAAAATCTGGTGCTTACCGCTAACTTTTTGTTGAAAAACGGGTTATATAGTTTTGAAATCGTTGTCCGTAAAATATAATAATGGTAAGGTACTGTTTTATTAATCTAATATATAAATAACTTGCATTTCTTGTGCGGCATGGATATAAAAAAAGTTATTATAGTTACGGATTCGCAGGAAATTATTAAAATGTGAGTTTTGAGCATACAAAAATTATTAGGATCGAGTCATTGTGAACTGATTCGTTAGCGATCTACAACACGCCAAGGAACAATGAGAAGTTCGACTGTGCTAGAGGACCAGAAGCGCAGTGCCTCTCGTAAAATATTTGTGATGATGCTAATATTTACTTTATAAGAGACCTTTTCAAGAGATGGATATTATTAAATTACAAGTTCTGTTAGTTTCAGTAGAGCTAAGACGAGTGTAATGGATTAACTAAGAGGAATGGAAAATGCATTATAGTCCAGTAAAGGAAGGAGTTGTAGAGTGCGTGAACAGGGACCTAAGCGATTCTTTCAGGACTTGTTTAGGATGCTTAGGGTGTGAACATACTAAAAGTCCTGACGTCTAGGTGGTGAGCTAGGGGGGGGAGGGGGGGGGGGGAAGGTCCCGATTTTCGGGTTTCCGTTTATATCTCAAAAACGGTGCGTCGCAGAGGAAAACTTTTTTAGAATAAGTAAAAGCTCATAAGATTATCTACAACTTTTATTCTTTACATAATTTTGAAAATCCCAGCCGTTTTTGAGTTATACGCTCCACAAATGTCAATATTTTCTAAAACAATCATTTTTCCTCACATTTTTCATCAAACATTCCTTCATATCGTCTAAAATATTCATCCAAGAAAGAAATTTATTCAAAAGAAGTTGTAAATAATTTAATTACCTTTTAGAATATATACACATGTCTAAATAAATCTCCAACCAGTAAATATTTACAGCAATTTTAAGTTTTTTCGTAAAATGTCGTCATTTTCAGAAAAAGCTGTTTTTTCTCTCCAAAATGTTAAGATGGGTTTTTCTTCATGGGAAATTCCTTATTAATTTTTGCACGCAAGAAAGCAGGTAAGTTGTTCTCGAACAGATGATTAGTGAAATTCATTTTATAATCATTATTATTGTGATGGGTAATTAGTTTAGACGTCGGAGATGCTACAATAACGTGCTACGATGCTGTTCGAGTTGGTGAAAAGGCAATGAATGCGATAGTGGGCTTGACATTCTCAGACATCAAGTTGTCCCGCAAAGATCGGGCATTCCCAATGTCTTCTGTCAGCTCGTCGATAAAAATTCACGATGAAAAGGTTGCAGTTGACCCAACATTGCTGTTTCAGCGGATGTGTAAAAACAAACGATCAGATGAGGATTTGATGAAATTCTTTGAGTAAGAGTTGGCCCCATTTCCCTTGGCACTGTTCTTAATAACATCATGTTACACTCTCAACTTTATATGGATTAAAGTTTTCATATCCTCTTTGGACGTGAGGGTCCTGGCAAGCGTTGTTCATCCATGGCATCGTCATTCTCAGTGGTGGATGTTCTTGATGAAAGGGCTCTACGTCATCTTCATCGTCGTCCTCGGCAACAGGCAAACTATTGAGGCATCTCCCTTGGCAGTGAAGGCACGCTGCAGAACAGGTCAGCATTGCTTTTCGGCATCCGCATTTGCCAATTGCACAATCCTTGGTGCAGCGGCAAAATATCATTTTCAGAAGGACCTCCGGTGCTGGAGGATCTTCTGTTGTAATTGGCGCCAGGGTGTCTCCTTCGTGTTTCCACCCCATTTTTTCAAAATTATGTATAGAATAAAAGTTGTAGATAATCTTATGAGCTTTTACTTATTCTAAAAAAGTTTTCCTCTGCGACGCACCGTTTTTGAGATATAAACGGAAACCCGAAAATCGGGACCTTCCCCCCCCCCCCCTCCCCCCCTAGCTCACCACCTAGACGTCAGGACTTTTAGTATGTTCACACCCTAAGCATCCTAAACAAGTCCTGAAAGAATCGCTTAGGTCCCTGCTCACGCACTCTACACCTCCTTTTGGACCATTCGTTTACTGGACTATTAACTGAAATTTTTAGATCATTTTTAAGGTATTTAAAATAATATGGGAGGCGGGAATTCAATTTGGGAGGCGGAAATAGATACCGCCGCCGCCCCAGGAACCTTTATTGGATAACCAACACCTCTGCCATAGGTAACCCCAAGTGCTTCGCTACGTTTAGTGATTTAGCATGAGAGCTCGGGTTCAAGGGGTGAGGTTTGTCTAGGTCCTGGAGGCGGATGACCACGACACGCTGAACCCCAGATTCCTACCCACCTCATAAACCCTTTTCCTTCCTAGAATTCTTCTCTCCTTCCTTTCCAAAAAAAACTCTCCACACAGCATCCCCAAAGATGACATTGGCCCTGAGGGATTTTTTTTACACAGGAGGCCCTGAGGAAAATAATTTCTCTCAGGGCCAATATCATTATCATATCATTCGGTGCTGTGTGGAGGGTTTTTTTTAAGGAAAGGAAGAAGAGGGGAGTTCTGGAAAGGAAAAGGGCTTAAGGGGTGGGTAGGAATCTGGGGTTCAGTGTGTTCTGGTCATACGCCTCGAAAACCTAGACAAACCTCACCCCATGAACCCGGGCACCCCTGCTAAATCACCAAACGTAGCGAACCACTTAAGATGACAATATACCCTAAAATATATTCAGAATCTTAACGACGTAAGTAAAGAAACCGTGTATACAAATTGCGACTCGCGACCCGTGCTCTGGACGAACCTACTGTCGAATTTGCCGTATCAAAGAAAAGAGGAAGAAGATAAATAATGTGGGAATCTTAACGACGTAAGTGAAGAAAGCGTGCAAACAAATATACGCCGCGGCACGGCGTATTGCACGAACCTACGGTCGAATTCACCCTAGCAGTCCTGGAGATTCGACCTTTCTGCAGCGTTGATTTTAATTAATTCTGAAGAACGTGCTACAAATATTAAAAATGTAAAGACATGTTGTCCTCCCGAAATTATTAATTCATCGTCTAGAAAAATAAAATCTGGTGCTTACCGCTAACTTATAGTTGAAAAACGGGTTATATAGTTTTCAAATCGTTGTACGTAAAATATATTAATGGTAAGGTACTGTTTTTATTAATCTAGTATATAAATAATTCGCATTTCTTGTGCGGCATGGCAATAAAAAAGTTATTTTAGTTACGGATTCGCCGGAAATGATTAAAATGTAAGTTTTAAGCGTACAAAAATTATTAGGATTGTGTACCGCCTTAAGGTGACCTATGGCAGAGGCGTTGGTTATCCAATAAAGGTTCCCGGGGCGGCGGTACCCATTCCCGCCTTCCAAATTAAATTATTTTCCTCAGGGCCTCCTGTGTGGGTCTCATGTAAAAAAAATTAATACCTTCAATGCTAGAAGGCATAAAGTGATACGAGAACCATTTTTTTAAGTTAAAACTTCTTTAGCGCCGTACCGTTATGATTTGAAACTAGATGAAGCGAAAAAGGGCGACACTAAAAAGAGACTTACAAACACGTGCATTTATAGGATTTAGCCTGCGAGAGAATGAGATAGCAATAAAATATGTATTTAGTTCACAGTCCCACGTAAGTGTCCTTTGGTGTAGTGGTGCAAAGCGCCTGACGAACCTCAGCGGCCAGACATCTAACTGACCAAGGATCGAGTGCTACGAAATCCAAAAACAAAAAATGTAATAAAATCAATATCCAATCTTCAAACCACTCCAAAATGAACAGGCAATAGAAAACATAAAAGAAAGCGACATCTAGCGACTCCGAAGAAGAATGCACAAGTTCTAATAATATTACAAAAAAAATTGAAAAAGGTTCGCTGGAATTCGACGACAAAAATGTGAAAAAATCATCCTTCACATTGATTTAAAAAAAAGTGTTTCGTAGTTTCCCCACTCTTGTCTACTTTAGTTTTCTGAAGGTTTCACTTTTACGTGTGAATTGCACTCTGTGCTTTTTCTTCTTCTTTTGAATGAATACTAAAATCCAAAACACAAACAGCTGAAAACTTCATTTTGGGTCTCAAAATATCTTGGGCCGCATGCGTCAGGTTGGGCATGCCTGCTCTGCTATATACTCAGTTAACTAACATTTGAATCTTTGACTAATTAATTGCTTCAGACAATTCGTCCCATAAATCTTAACCTTTTCACAGCCCGCGATATCAATATGTAAATACCATTTTCCTTTTAGCTGGTTAGTAACTGTGTTAACAAGTATGTCGGTTTCCCACTCAGGCGCCTTCCATCTTTATCAAACTATTCATGTGAACGCTAATACTGCATTTTTTTTTATTTGAGCTCCACACAGGAGGCCCTGAGGAAAATAATTTCCCTCATCTTTGGGGATACTGTGTGGAGGGGTTTTTTAAGGAAAGGAAGGAGAGGAGAGTTCTGGGAAGGAAGAGGATTTAAGGGGTGGGTAGGAATCTGGGTGTCCTGGTCATCCGCCTCCAAGACCTAGACAAACCTCACCCCATTAACCCGGGCAACCCTGCTAAATCAACGAACGTGGCAAACCACTTGGGGTGACCTATGGCAGAGTTGGTTATCCAATAAAGGTTCGCGGGGCGGCAGTACCCTTTCCCGCCTTCCAAATATTATTATAGAGGGTGTTAAGGGACGTACTTGACTTACTGTAACCAGTGATTCCTGACATTATTTGGAGTAAAAAATGTAAATGAAATTTTGGTCTCCGGTGACATTTTTGATGTTTTTTTTTTTTTTCCTACAAAAACATTAAAAAATGGTGGTTGTTGAACAGTTGGAGGCGGGGTAAGGGGTTCGTCGAACGCCCAGCTGAGTGACCAATGAGACCAAAATTTTATTTACATTTTTTTACTCCAAATAATGCCAGGAATCACTGGTTAAAGTAAGTCAAGTACGTTTCTTAACACCCTGTATATTATTTGAGAGGAATACAAACTATTTGATATTTACTATTCGTATACACCGATTGAAAATGTACCATGTTATTAAAAAAAATGTTGTAATTATGTACCTGCCGACAAACTACAAAAGTGGTTTAGCGGATTTGAATGGTAATTAAAAAATATATATATTTAAAAAAAAAATAATATTCACGTATTTTTCACGACTATATAATATCTATATACTTCCGCTACTCCAAATACATTGGATGAATTCAACAACGATGATTAATAAATTAAAAATAAAATAAATATACAAAAACTCTTCACTACAATCAAATGGACTAGTGTTTACGTGAATACAATGTCAGTGGAAAAAGTGTAGCTCTTCGGCAGCGCAATTAAAACATCCCTGATGAAGTACACCCCACCAGACATGGTCGACTAACCACACCATTTGTCAAAAGCTCCCCTAGCTCCGGGCTCGCTTACTCCACTTGGCTTACAGCCCTCCGCATTAAATACCACTTCCAGATCTCGGGAATTAATATCTCCGAGGAGATGCTGAGCACAATTAGTCCGATTCGTGGACTATTTATTAGATTGGCAAGACTAATGTACATATTTCAAGAGGGTCACGAGTCAAACTGGGAAAGAGATTTATTGCGATAAATATTTTTATCAGAGAGAAAAGCTTTTTGAAGTGAAAACTTTTTTAGCACTGTTGTGATTTGAAACTCGATGGCGCGGAGGTAACGGAAACAGAGGTAACACTAAAAAGAGCCTTTATACACTCTATAGGATTTAGCCTGCGAGAGAATGAGATACCAATAAAATATTTATTTAATGCACGGGTACTCGGTTCCAATATAATACGATAGATCCACAGGCCCACGCAAGTTGCCTTTAATGTAGAACCTCAGCGGCCATGCATTTTGCGGACCAAAGATCGAATCCTACTGTGGCAAGTTGACTATTTTTTATAGTGGTATTATCATATCAACCTCTCTCCATAGCTACCAATGTATTGATAAATTTTTTGTTTTGTGATTTTTCGTTTTATATAATTTTTTGTTTTATATAATTTTCGGCTTCATATTCCTTTATCATACATTTAATTTACTAATTTTGCTGTCTCAGTGGAGGTAAAGTTACAAGGAGGAAATCCATAATTGGTTTTACTTTGGCTATATAATACTTACTTACGTACAAACTAAAAAAATGTATACTGTCGATTTCCCGAAAATTAATAAATAAAAAATTAAATAAAATCATTGTTTTACTTACACTGGCCACACCGAAGTCTCGAGAAGGTTCGAAAAGTCACTAGCCCGCCATTGCGGTTTCGGAGTCAGTAATACATATCATTTGTCAATCTTAATCCTTCTGATAATTGTCGCAGTTGATAATTTAATTAGTACATAATATGTTAAAGTTATAAATAAATGCAATCACTATCGCCAAGTTTCATAGGCGGATTTAGGGGGGGGGGGCGTGCCCCCGTGCTCCGGGCCGTGCCCCCGTGCCCCCCCCCCCCCCCCCCAGACGGTATTTTTGTGTACTGTGGAGATTCCATCACAGTACATACTTAGAAGCAGAAACTGTCTTTATTAAAAAATGGATACATTCTAATGATCGAGCCTATACTGGTGCCCTCACCCAAACGCTCAGTCATTGACAGTTGTTATTGTAGTAATAACCTTGCAGTTTATGAATTGTGTAGGTATATGCAAACAATAATGTTATCTAAAATAAAGTTTTTGCTGTATGGAAACCTACTTTACACATTGAGAAAATTGCGAGAAACAATTAACAAAAATTCTGCCTCAATACAGGTTCACCTAGTGAGGCAGGCTATGCACAACTAAAAATACTGTATAACTATACTACTCCTGTGTAAACTTTCTTACGTTACTTCCTATTTGTTAATTTTTCTGTACTGATTGATGTATTCTATTTGTAAACTACTTTGAGCATGTAATTTTTTAAATTATATTGTTGTTATTTCATTGATTAAAGATTATTATTATTATTATTATTATTAAACAGAAAATCTTCCTACATTTACTTGAACTTTTAACCGTCCGCCCCTTGTTCCCCCCCCCCCCCCCCCTCCAGAAAAAATCCTGAATTGTTGATTTTTTTGCCCGTCCGCCCCTTGTGCCCCCCCCCCCCCCCTGAAACAAATCCTGGATCCGCCCTTGCCAAGTGTTATTATTCATATATTCCCGCGACCTTTATAGCAATGTATATTCCAGGTAAGTTATATCATCTCCGCAGCTATACTACGAAATCAAAAAAAAATATGTATTTTTAAAATCATTTATTTATTTATTTCTGTATATTAAAGTGCTTACCTAATCATTAACATTTTTACATAATATGTTTTGAAAATTTATTATGTTGGGTGTAAGATAGGTTTGAGAAGGTGAAACTGTGGGTGGATAATATTGTATGTTTCGTGAACACCTCACTAGGAGAACCTGTTCTGAGGTGTTTACGTGTGACAAGTGTTTTATGTTTTGTAGTAGAAAGTTAGTTTTTTTTTATTTTTAAATTTTAATGGTTGTTGTACATTGATTATTTAAAAAAAAAAAAAATATATATATATATATTTAAACACACACACGTACATACATTTATATAGATAAACATTCATGTATATATTATATATTTATCCCCTAGTTAACAGTTAACCCGATCTTTTCTGTTATATTTCGTGCAAACGAAGAACTTACCAATAAACGAATTAAATATGGATCAACGATGAGGTGAAATTTTTTTCCATACAAAAATAAAACAGCATATTTAATTTTGAGTGGCTGTAAAATAGTGCCTATCTGACTGTGCCAAGACCCGTATCTGTGCAGTTATAAATATGTCAAACTTGTAATGAAAATTTCACAGTTTTTTTAAGTTCACTTAATATCTTCGAAAGTATTATAACAGCGATTAAATAACTTTAAAAGAGGGTATGGTTTCAATTGAAAAAGTTTAAGTGCTAGCAGCATATAAATAACTTTTGAGTCGTTTGACAGCTGCTTTAATGGAATATACCAGCAAGTGAGAGTTTAAAAAGTCAGGCGCCGCGCCGCGGGTCACACACTTTTCCGAAAAGGGCCTGCGAGTCTAAGTGTGCCAGCACTCTGCGAGATAACGGAGGCTTTCGGGGAACTCTGCCATTTACGGGACCCAACGTAGATAAAAGCCTTAAGAGGCTTACCCCACGTACGCGCAGATACTCTCGCCGAAAGATCTAGAAAAGGATCGGCCACTATTCAGGCAAACAATTCCTGCCTTGTTTACCCCAAGCTGTGGAAGGAAGAATGAACAAATTAGTTGTCCAATTAGCCATTTTTGCAATCCACCAAGTAATGCCGGATTTCAGTTGGAAGCCAATCAGAAACCTTTTCAAGCTGATTAATCTTATGAGAAGAATTCAGCCAAGGATAATTATGGGAAGTAATGAAAGTTGATTAGGTTAAATACAGTATTAGATAGTAGAGAAAAGTATTCATCAACCGTCGGATCGCGAAAATGTTATTACGGATATTACCACGAATAGATTCTTCTTAAAACATGGTATGTTATGTGGTGGAATTGGCTAATGCTCATTAGGCCATCGTGAAAATAAAATACGATTAATAATAAATATTTTGATATGTACCTATCTGGTTTCGAATCCTAAAATGCATCCGTTGTCTTGACTTTTCTGTCGCTAAAAAAATAAAATTAATCTATCAGTTGCAGATATAACCGATTTTTTCTATAACCTATTTTGTGAGATGTGACCTTTTGACAAAAGAAAGATACACAAATCAGCAAAACTCTTCTAACCGCAGGAGCGGTACCAAATTCGCGCTATTTTAAAAACATCATGTGTGCAGTTCACATGCGGTAGAAGTGAAAACCTTCACAAAACTAAACTTCGAGAGAATGATACGAATGCGGAGTAGTTTTAAGAAGAATCTAATAACATGTTCGCGAACCGGCGCGCGGTTGATGAATACTGTTCTCTACTATCTAAAGCTGTATTTTTTATTTGTTACCAGGTTTAAAAATTATTTTGTATTTTATGCTACGAAGTACCGCATAAAGAGGATGCCGACAAGCTACGAAGCACCGCATTACGACACCGATTAGTCTATCTCATTAAACTCATACATTTATAAATCCTATAAATGTATGAGTTTTTCTCTTTTTAGTGTCGCTCGTTTTCGTTTCATCTAGTTTCTAATCACAACGGTGCTAAAGACACTTAAAAAAACCCGTTTTGCTAAAAAAATTCGACTTTTTTTAATTTTGGACAAGTTCTTCTCGTGGTTTTTTTTTCATAGATTAGGCCCCAACAATTTGGCCTTTGTGGGCTGCACAGCTATTTCGTAGTTATTTAATTGACGTCACTGACAGCTTTTCAATCACCACCAATAGGTCTGAAGTAACCAATGTAGTCAATAATTTCATTTTCCACCAATCAGCATGGTTGGTCACAGTGATGAACTTATTCATTCATTCTATCAGAGGACAACATCACATAAAATATGCACATCAAATACAAGGATATCCTCAACAATCTTATCAAATAAACGTAAGTTTCCTTCCACTTGTATTGTTTATAAAAACCGACATGTTTCATGAGCAACACTCACTTCTTAAAGGTGCTCATTTGGACAAATTGGAAATCTTAGAAATGAGGCAGAGCGTGAATGCGAATTCGAATATTACAAGTATTAATAATCAAAAATTGTTTTTAATGACCCATTATTAAACTGTTTCTTTTGAAAATTTTTCCCTATTGCCCCTCTTCTACCTATTCCCGCCTTTCCATTGACACTATTGTATATGTCTATTATTTATTATTAGTTTTAAGTAAACCCTGAAGAAGTGAGCGTCGCTCATGAAATATGTCGGTTTTTATCTTCGACCAAGGATATCCTTGATCGAAGGTTTTTATAAACAATTTGCTGGTTCCCGGCGTCGAATTTACAATCCCTACCGCGTTTCAGTCGCTTTAAATTTTCAATATCAAAATTTAAATATTTAGAAATAAAATTATTAATTTCTAATATACACATTGGAAAGATTATTTTATCTAGATTTTAGAACAGTTTTTGTTTTTGCAAAGTGATAAAAAATTATCAATATAGAGGTATATTTACAATATATGGGAATAATATTAAAATTTTAATATTTAGAAATAAAATTATTAATTTCATATATACCTATACATCAGAGAGATTATTTTATCTTTATTTTAGAAAAATTTTTGTTTTTGCAATGTGATAAAAAATAACCAATATAGAGGTATATTTAAAATGTAAATTGTCGTTACCGCGACTAAATCGGTATAGGTTTTGTAAATACGCTTCCCGGCGTGCCATGCGATATTCAAAGAATTAAATTGTTTCTCCCTGCGTGTCCTTTCCCTCCCGCGTTCCCCTTCCTCCTTTCTCGCCCTTATTACAATTTACTATTACTGCTGCCATTACTGCTGCCACTTATTACAATTTTTTTATTCAAATTTTCATTTTTCGTACATTACAAATATTCATATTTGTATATTATACGAGTAAGAACAATCAATCAAGTTTGGTACCTAACATAGGTACCTATTGAAAATATCTATAATTTAAAAAATCCACAGACAATTCTTTTAAAACAAAAAAAACACCTGCCTGCTTAAATCCATTTCATCAAACGCGCGAACTATCAAACGTGCGAAGTTAAAATGGTCGTAAAGTTTTCTGAAATTATCCAATATTCTTAATTTTTCTTTCCGTAAGAACCTTCTACAAAGTAATAGAAAACTTTAAAAAAAATATTAATGAAATAGGTAAAGTCGTTCTGAAGTTATGGTGTGACCAAGGGAAACAGGGATTCATTTTTATACATATAAACAATAAAAGTGGTAAAAACCAAGTATTCTATTAATTTTGAATTAAAATGGTGCCACAAAATAAGTTAATTGTGTTTGTTGAAATATTTTTTCTTACTTTAATATAAGCATAATATTTAAATAAACCCACGAGAAAAATATTCATTGTTTTTTTAGTATCACTTTTATTTAAAGTCTCAAAAATTGATTTGAACCTTGAAGACATTATATATTATAACTTTTTTTTCTTGTAACATATAAATACAGATGAAGAAACTTCCAAAGAAAAGGCATTGATAAGCAAATATGTTAACAAATAAATAAAATTGGGGTTGCAAATTTTTAACGTTCATTTTTGCGAATTTTTTATAATTTCAGAATTGAATTCGTGTTATTATTCAGTGCCGGTACGGCGAAGGTTTTTTTAATCTCTTTTTAAGATACTTCGCCTGTCTGAGATCTTTGGGTGTTTATATAAAATAAATAAAATTACGTGCCTGAATTAAATCAGTTCCCGCTACCCTGAGGTTCCTATTTTTAATAATACCTTTAGAGGTCGTAACGAAGATCATAATTTATTATAAAATAATTTACCGAGCAATCCGTTTGAAAAGTCCACTCTCCTAATAGACGCCAGGTGTCAACGCTGTATTTGTTCTACGGATATTTTATTTTATTTCTTTAACATTCACTCCATTCAGGGCCTATGTCATCTTTGGAGATGCTGTGTGGAGGGTCTTTCTGACAAGAGGAACGAGTGAACATGAGTCTTGAAGAGACCTCAGCAGAAATCAGGGGCCCCAGCACGGATAAGCCACCCTCAGCACGGTAGGCTATCATTATCAAATTACGTCTTCAAACTTAGCAAAAATACTTTGTGGTAACCTTATTAATATAATGAAAATCAAATAACTTCGTTTACACCACTATAATTTACAATCTCAACATGTTTCAATAACAATGTTGATATTGTTAATTATATAGCAGTGTAAAGGAAGTCATTTGATTTTCATTATATAATTAAACTATACTACGAAATGTAAAATATTGTACCAAAAATTTAAAAAAAATTTAAAAAGACCCGAGGATGAAGAAAAGACTGTAGGATCGAGCTTATACAGAGGCTTACAAATCATTCCACAGCCGAGCTGCATGTTCCAGAATGGAAGATACTCACAGTATCGCACTGGTGTAGGATCAGCATTCAGAAATGAAACGTTGCTCGAAATGGATTTATCCGTGTTCGGTGATCAGATCTGAATAGCCAGGTATTTCTCCATCTTTCTCTTACCCTTCTACTTCTCCTCCCTGCAGCTTTCAGCCTCACGTCTTAATATACATTATTTTAAATAATATATTCTCAACGTGATTTGTGTAAAGCTGGGTCCACACATGTTCGTTTGTCCGTTCCGTTCCGTATCAGCGTCGCGATCAAGAACGCTAGTTTGGACGCCCGTTCGGAACGGTACGGTGTTACGGAGGGACGTAAACGTGTAGAGGTACGCCCCTATCCATCGGGAGTCGCTTTTTTCGGCCCGTTCAAAGGCGATACGATACGGATATGCGCCAGGCGCCAGTCTGGACGCGATCGCGGCATGCGCAGGTCGTTCTCTTTGGAATGGAATGAATACGCGATGATGCTGATGATCGCAGCGACGTTACGGAGGTACGGGCTATTTTTACTTGCGTCCAGAGTTTTTGATACGGAACGAAGGTACAGAACGGAGGAACGGAACGTACAAAAGAACATGTGTGGTCCCAGCTCAATATGTGTAAGACCTACTAACTGTCAATTGACAAGTCAGTAATTAAGAGGGCAGTATTTGAAATATCGTACAAGAATTACCAGGATTATGTACTTTAAAACTGAGTTCATCTCAGGGGGGTGCATTAAAACAAATCTTAAAACCAGATGCCAATCAGAAAAAAAAAACATGCTCAGACGAAGTGTTTCAAATATACGGAAGGGTTATTTGAACAATTCATCAAATATTTAAAGTTAATTTTCACGCTTTATAAAAGTTCTATTCAAGTTCTGTGTTTATTTCAGTTTTTATGAAGCAACTGGCCAACAATGATATAATAACAAACTTGAATAGAACTTACACAGAACGAAAAAAAAATTACTTCAAATATTTGATGAATTGTTAAAAAAATATAAATAACCCATCCTCATTTAAGCAAGATACCGTACAATAGGGTCTTTTTCGATTTCTAAGTAAGGATTTGTGGATTCAAACATTGAATATCAATACCAAAGAATAAAATAGGCCAATTCTTTAAAACGTTGTGCATAATAAATGTGCTTTCAGGTGAATATTTCGAAGCATAGGTGCATCTGTACTGCAAGAGATGGAACCCATGTCATATAAAACGATATACCTTTTTAAAAAGTCTTACACATTTGATATCAGCAGGAAGTGACTACATGCCCGAAGTGGTGGAGTACAAGGAAAATGGAAAGTATCTTTCTGCTAAATCAACTATGTAGGTCAAGACCGCGGAGTCTCGTCAATACCACATCGCAAACTAATGGTAAAAGCTTATTAGGTATGTAAGTGCATTTTTTTAATATGGCGTATTCGTTTTGGCTTAAAAACATGGTGGGCGATGAAAATGAGTTGTTGTTGTATCAGTATTCAACATGTCGAAAATTGTTGTTTACATTGATGTCAAAAAATCACGGATTTTTTCCACCGATCACGAACCTTAATCGTAAAGCAAAGAACTATAACACAGGTTATTCTAATGTACCGTACTATGTTAGGATTATCCAGGAGAATGAACTTGGTCTGATAATATTTATTCACCTTAACAAATCCCCTTAGTGTAGATTTGTGAACTATTTTCTGCATTTCCCTGGATTGTGCATAACATCTATTTCAGGAGAAATATCTTTTTTTTACATTAGCTCCACAGACGAGGCTCTCAAGAAAAAAAATCTTCAGAACCTGCGTCATCTTTGGGGATGCTATGTGAAGGGAGATTTTAGGGAAAGAAAGGAGATGAAGTTCTGGGAAGGTAAAACGTATGAGCGGCGGGTACGAATCTGGGGGTCAGTGGGTCCAGGAATGACGGACGTATGAATCCATCCCTTCCACTGTGTCGATGGAGTCCTGCTGAAGAGGTCTAGGTTAGAGCTTTCTCAATCAGTCTCTCCCAATCCGGCCGCCATGCAGTAGTTAGACAAATGCACCCGCTGCTAAGACCTAGATAAACCCTTGAACCCTCTAAGACCTAGATAATTCCTTGAACCCAGGCATCCCTTGCTAAGTCACCAAATGTAGCAAAACCACTTGGGGCCACTAATCAGGGTTATTGGTTATCCAATAAATGGTTCCCGGGCGGCAGTATCTATATCCTCCTCCCAAAATCTAAATAGCCCTGAGGGGTTACTAACCGCGCTTACGGCATTCGAGGCAGTTCCCAACCAACAAATTTAAAAAAAATCAATCTAAAGGGCAAAAAAAAAATATTTTTACGATAGTAATATTTCGGGGCTTTTCACAAATGTTCAACTATTGCTTGATACTTGTTTGCACTCGTCTAGGTCATGCTTCGCGATGTCAGGACAGTGCTAGTGATCAAGATCACGATTCTCCGAAGCGGGCAATGATTTCGATGAAGAAGGAGGGATTATATTATTACCGTGGCAAGGGTAGTAGATTGTTGGGGCGAAATTTCATCAGTCCTACTTCAACTCAATTTAGGAATTCTATGGTTTTCTCGAGTGATTTATAGACTATTCATCTCGATCACCCCAATCTGTCTATCGCTTTCACGAGATAAAATAAAACAGGGTGATATTTCTAGTAATCCTGTACCCTGTATCGAGCGCGTGACGTTTCTCTTGCCGTGGGCTTAGCACGCCATGCAGATTTGACGGCTGTCGCGTGTTCCCCGCCCTAACCCCCGCCCCAGGCCCCGCTCCCGCCCCCGTCCCGCCCAAATAATTGACAGAATGATCGAAGCCACATCGAGCGAGCGTGACAGTGGTGGTTGTAAAATATTATAGTCGCACGTTAATTTCATGCTTAGTGAAATGAAAGCTGGCAGTTTCCGAATCGGGTTAAAATTAGGAAATTTCGATTAATATTTGTTATGTTAATATTGATATAAACTCAGTTATCAAGTTTTCTGAATCACAAAGCACTCTTTTTAGGGTTAAATGCCAAATGACAAAAAAAAAGTTTTCTGAAGGTTTCACTTCTACCGCGTGTGAATTGCACATATTAATCGATTTTTTTTATATTAAGTACAATAAAAAAACTCTTTATTTTTTATTCTACTTAATACAAAAAAAAATCGAGTCACATTAAGTTTACAAACATCATTTTACAAAAAAAAATCAGAGTGAGCAAAAATTCACACGCAGTAGAAGTGAAACCCTTAGTAAACTAAAGTAGACAAGAGTGGCGAGGCTACGAAGTACCGCACATAGAGGAGACCGATACGTACTATCGCATTCTCTCGCGGGCTAAATCCCATAGATGTATGTGTTTATCTCTTTTCTGTGTCGCTGTTTTTTGTTTCATCAAGTTTCAAATCACAACTGTGCTGAAGAAGTTTTCACTTCAAAAATACATATTAGGTCATTCTTGCTCATGTATGGGTAAGAGGAGCTCTTGTTCCTAATACGGCAGCTAATACAACAAAAATAATGACGATAATAACAGGAGATGTTTCGATATTGTTTAAATACTTTGGTTATTTAAGAGCTTATTATGTGGGGGTGAAATTTAGTGTCTATGACACCTTATGGCTGTCTTTAAGGGCTTAAAAATAATTTAAACAAATATTTAATAACATTTTACGCCTTTTTATTTGATAATATTATAGGTACCGTCTCGACAATGACACGACAAGGTATTACGATATTCACTCTGGTACCGAGTCACACGCCAACATTTTTTCCACGTGAGAACGCGAGGATCGTTACTAAGATTCGTTCTTATGTTCAACACCTCGACTGTTAGTTGTTGTAGAATGACTTACCGCCCTCTTGAATTCCCAGGTTCACTTTTTATTTTCTTCAAAAATTCCATACAGCGTCCTTGAAGAATACACAGGCCTTAACTTAAATAAATATTCATCAGGGCCTCATTGTAGAGTTAATATAAAAAAATTGAAGGTGACCCTCTTCTACAATCCTTTGATGACTGTAGTCCTTGAATTTTTTTTATAATGTTATAGAAAACTTACTTTTCTTGAAGTCATTCAAGCACAAAATTCACGCCACTACACAAACTGAATCACAGAATCCAACTAACTTTTTTATTCATTTCTCTCCATTCCCAAAATAAAATTCTAGCATTTTAAGGATTTCGCTCTGAAAATCATGTAGGTGCCTGTTAAACCGGTTCCCATTTCTATTTGAAATGAATTTGCATGCAAATTTATTCCCTGAATACAATTTAAATAGATTGAAATTCGTTATCCTAGTAAAAGCTGGCGAAGATCAGGAAAATTAAAACTACATTAAAAGCTCACTAAAATAGTGTTCATAGATCACGTTCAATATTGTTTAGCTTTTGTATCATTATCATTACATAGTTTAAAATGAAGTCGCTCAAAATGTATGTGCGCATAGATCTTTTAAACTACGCAACGGATTTTCATGCGAATTTCACCAATAGTGATTCGAGAGGGTTTGTATGTATAATACATGCTTATTATAGTAGAGAAAAGCCGAGAAATTCAAATATTCAATTCAGGCAGCGGATAGCGGGCAGCGGGTAGCTGGCAAGCGGGTGGTGTGGATTTTATAAAGGTTGGGTAATGGCGTTGTGTTTCGTTAGCCACAGCAACGTGTGGCCGGGAATATTTTTATTAAATTTCTAAAAACAGTTCATTTATTTTTTTATTTACAGGCAAAGACCCGGCATTGCAGTGCCACTCAAAGAAACAATGTGTTTGTTTTTTAATTCAGTTTATTAAAGTGCTTTTGGACATAATATTTTAGGTTTTTCCATCTGGTGCGTACTCGAATAAATCAGAAGGTTTTCCGACGCATGAGCAAACCACGAAAAGATTTCCGTGTAAAAAATACGGATTTTCCAAAATTTACTATCCCCTGCCGTTACTATGTCTCCTAAGCAAACCCTCCCTATGCGTGTAGTTTTGCACGAGGTCGCGTGTTCACCCCCGTCCCCCTCCCGCGTCACCCTTTCACTTTCCCTGACATTCCTCCCTTCCGTGTCCCCCCATCCCGCAAACCTCCCCTTCCGCGTTCCCTTCCCCCCGCTCTCGTTCCCCTTCCCACAACCCCCATTACCGGCCCTCCCTCCTTCATTCCCATCCTTCCCACTGATTCCCCTCCCCCTGCAAAATTTGTTTACAAAATTCATAACGCCAGAGCTCATCAGCATATATAGAAACCTTGCGGGCTTGCGCACAACAACTCACCAAAATTTTATCGAAATGGAATGAATAAACAGAAAATAATTTCATAACGCCAGATCTCTCTATTATATATAGAAAATAGAAACCATCGCGGGCATGCGTTAATCAAATTACCAAAGTTTTATTGCAATCGGATGAATGGTTTAGGTAACGCATAAGGGACAAACAAAAACACATTCATTTTTATATATTAAGATAAACAAGTTCTGCAGTGTTATTATTATTATTGTTATTTTCATAATTTATCAATATTGCTGTATATTATTACGACTGTCACGTAATAATTATTACTTGGCCAAACTTTAAATAAGTAGGCACTCTATTTCTTAGCAAATGATTATAAATAAATAAAGTAAATCTTATTTTTTTTAAATCTCAATAGCTACCAAATAGAAAGTTCATAACATATTCAGTACTTCCGCATCTGGTGCATGATGTGTAGTGCATATATTTTTAGATTGTTAATAATTTAGATTCAGGACAAAAATATTGCTCAAATACAAATAATCTGTAATAAAATTGAAAAAAATTTTAAATTACCGTCAAGTGGACCAAATATTGATAAATCAAACACAATATTGTGGAAGTGGATGTTTAAAGCAATGTACATATATCTTAACGTAGATAGCATAAAATGAAGTCGCTCCCGCTGTCTGTGCGCTTAGATTTTTTAATTACGCAACGGATTTTCATGCGGTTTTCACCAATAGATAGAGTACTTCATGAGGAAGGTTGTTAGGAATATAATTTGTCAAGGTTTTGTGTAAATTGGTTGAATTATATAAATACAGGGAGCAGGCTGGCAAGTGGGCAGCGGGCCTGCATGCGGGCGATGTGGATTTGATGTGTATGCAAATTAACAGATGGCGTTGGTTAAAAAGGTTTGGTAATGGCGTTGTCAGTAGATGGCGTTGTGTTTCGTTAGCCCCAGCAAGTCTGCTAGTAATATATAAGGTTAAATTATTATCATTAGTTAAATTATTAGCACATAAAAGTTTATACGAACAAAGACATAATGTTCCGTACTTATACCAGAATCTCAAAATTCTCTCAGTACGAGCAATTCTGTGGTATAAAATTATAGCTCAGCATATGAATAGCCCTATATTGTATACATACATAAACTGGACCACACTTACAATACCCGTTTTACGCTAAATGAAGGACTAATTGTACCTAAGCACTTAATCAAATATGGACAAAGAACGCTGGACTACATGATACCAAATTTATTAAATATGTTACCTGCTGAAATTAAAAAATGTACAAATGGTAAAACAAATATTATGTTAAAGAATTGGCTCGCCGAAAGAAAAAAACTGCAAAATAAGATTATTTATATCTTCATAGTAAAAGTACCCATTGACTAACTAACTAACTAACTAACTAACTAACTAACTAACTAACTAACCATCACGCCGTTTCCCCGCAGGGGTAGGCAGAGAGGACGGACCGCCAAACAACTCGGTCTTGGCACACACTCTTTGCCTCACTCACATTCATACATCGTCTCATACATACTCTTCTATTATTGTGACTTTTGACATGGCCCGTCTCAAGTATCTGATTCACTTGATCGTGCCATGTCTTCCTCGGGCGTCCCCGACTTCTTCTACCATTCACATTTGCGTCATATATTCTTTTTACACTACTTTCTTCGCTCATTCGCTCTACGTGCCCAAACCATCTGAGGGTCCCTTTCTTAATTTTGCTCATTATCCATTGACAAACTACTAAAAAGTAGTTTATTGGGACTTTTCTTTTTTCTGTAAAATATTTATAATTTTTCCTGTCATATTGTATTACTTTGTCTTTATAATAAATAAATAAAATAAAAAAATAAAAATAATCACTTTACTAACGGCATCTTCATCGTGACTTTAAAGTATAAACTGTAAAAAGTTTTGTGTAATTACTAAAAATATTAGTTATAAAACTCCTCTGAAAGGAATAATTGTGTCAAACCAATTATTTTTATTTACAAAAAATTTTCTACCTTAGAAAATTGAGCGAGTTCTTTTGTGCCACTTTTTACTAGAATTTATATTGCATTGTAGCATTTGTTACTCACCCCTTCGTAACCTCTTTGTTACCTCATGAGATACGTAATCCAGACCCTTAAACCATAAATACGAGAACCTCAAGCGACATTGACACTATTATTTGGTAATCTCAAACAGTTGTATGGAGTGATAACTAATTACCAATCCAATATAATGATCATATCTTTACCGATAAGGATGATTAACGACCTCCATGGCAGTCATTGTTAGAAATGGCAATTTGTGTTTAGTAACTAGATCTAAGCGGGTATTCCCCGACCTTCGTCTTCATTATCCTATTTTTTTTCCTTTATTTTTTCCAATTATCCAATTAATTAATTAATATTATAAAGGCGAAACTTTCTATGGATCTATGGATGTATGTTTGTTACGCTTTCACGAAAAATATACTGAATGGACTTTAAAAAATTTTTTATAATAGAAAAGCTACATTATTTGGGAGTAATAAAGGCTGTGTATATTGGTAAGCTCTGGCGTTATAAATAAGCTCTAGATTGTCCAAACGAAAAGCAAAGCGTTGCTTGATAACTACAAATAAGTAATTGTTTGACGTGCGCTGTCATTTTGTTATTTGTTTATATTACTACGGAGATCCCTTTGATAGTTAAAATTAGAATAATCTATAATAATATTATAAATGCGAAACTGCGTGTGTTTGATTGTTTCGCTTTAATAGGTGGCACGCGAGCTGTTTGAAATATGAATGTAAAGGGTATGGAGGAGAAGGTGTGGTGGAGAGAGGGGGAGGGGGGAGGTTGGAGGTGGGGAGTGGAGTGGGAATAGGGAAGGCGGAGGAGGCGTAGTGGGAACCCTCCTAATACTATGCGAGCGAAGCCAGGGGCAAAAGCTAGTATATTCATACAAAGGTAATTTTTTACATAATTTCTAAATATATACATATATATAATATAACATAAAATACAAGTAATTTAAAATTAAATACGTACATATAAAGCAAAAGTAGATAACCTATTAAGTGAACCTACTAAGGCCCTGCATATGCGTGGGTAATATGAACAAAAAAAATACAACACTAGACTCCATGCTCCATTTAACATAGTTGCTTCTCGCGCTAATTTTATGTTTAACTCTTGTCTTCAGAAATTGCATCGTGTGGGGAATGAAGCTTGTTCTGTTTTTTTATGACCTCTTCCAGCTTCCTTTAAAAAGCGTACACGTATGCAGATGCAAAAATCCTTAAATGTTCCAGTTTGTTAACAGTAACAAATTTAATACCCACTACTCTGTAACAATTTTCATATTACCTATTTACTTCTTTAAATATGTAATTGCTGTGTACCTTTGATTTTTTTTCATAATAATAACAAACTTACGTATATTTATAATAGCAAAAAATTTAAATTACCATAAATTTACCTACATTTACATTAATCGCTAAAAAATGTTTTACACCTCTGCCAACCGGTATGCTTCGAGTATGTTTGTAATCATGTTTTGTGCAATTTTGTGACAGCAATTTTTGAAACTACTGTAAATAGCCTGAGCCCAAATACGAATATGCTGGTTGAACTCCTTTAATGCTGAGTTATTATTTTATGTACCATAAACTTGTTATGGTGCTACATACTTGTTATTTATACTCCTGTACAATTTACCTTACACGTAAAAGCCATCAAGGCGTAAACAAATAAATAAATAAATTAACAAATAAATAAAAATGAAAAAATTGTAGTAAAAAGTGACACATAAAAGTTTTTTTTGCTATAGTTTCAAGAAAGTAAATAAAATTAGTCTTGAAGTTGCAGTAGAATTGTATTCAAAAGTGAAGCATGAAGGTTTACCTAGAATTTATAGGATAATAATTTTAATTCTTTTTTATAAAGTGATATTTTATCTGTCATTTTAATGTGTTTAGGTAGGAGATTAAATGTACGAGGACAAAAAATAATGCTATGTGTTTGCATTAATTTGGTATTGGTTTGGGGGATTTAAAACACTCCCCAAAGGTTGGTCCTTTTGCTAATTCTTATACGAAACAATTATTCCCCAATTATTTAATATTCCCCTCCGCTTTCTGCAAAGAACTAACCGTTAAAAAATCGTGTGCAGTTTACACGCGGTAGAAGCGAAACTTTACCAAAACAATCTCAACCAATACTTAAAAAGTGAGGTCATAATCAAAGCGACCAATGAGCACAGACTAGCTTAATTTCCGTATCGTATTCCAACCAAAAGGAGCCTTTAAAAGTGATATCATAATCAAAGCGGTCATTGAGCGCAGTTGATGCGTCGCAAGTGCACTAATCGTCATTTCCGTTTCATCCGAAATCAAATCACAGCGGTACTATAGAAGTTTCACTTCAAAAATATGTAGAGTCTTCTTACACTAGCATTAATTCTAGTTGTCGTCTGCGCCAATTCATGGCAGAAGACAGTACAGTCCATGATAGCTTATTGTTTGACAAGCCCCCAAAGAGTACACAAACTCTAATAGCTCGGAGGGCTTTGAAACAGAGATTGGACGGTTACCTCAAGAGGGTTTCGTCTTGTGATCAGAATAATCTAGTCAAATTGTTCCAAAGACCCAATCACGTCTGATTACGTATAAAGTGAACATCTCGGGCACGGAGCTCCATCGAAGCAAGAGTCAAGTTAGCCTCTCAGAAAATGGGTGTACAATAAAGGGCCCGTAGATACTTTAATAGTACGTATCTCCTGAACCTGTACAGATTGCAAGTGTTCTCCACTGTTGAATTTGACCACCTAAGGTCTGGAACCCCAAAATACCGTGACTCTGTGTAGAAACGAGCGGTCCGTTTGATAGATCCATGGCCAACTCTGAACTAACCGGCCGCGGCGCTTTGTATTGTGTATTTTGATTTGTATTTTTGTGTAGCGCCGTTTTAATGAAAAATAATCTCAATGAGAAGATAGGAGTTAGCTTTAGAACACAAGCGTCAGGTAGGTACGTTGTCCTTGTTCTTTCGATATTACAATGGAATATGCTTCGAGAAACTAGCTTCATTGATCCCTTCGGCAGCGGTGCGTGTTTGTATTTGTCACACGAGAACAGATCGTTCCTACCACCCGTTCATTATCTTCTCGGCTGTGGAACGATTTTCCGGCCTATGTGTGTCCTCCCTCCTACAACATGGGTCTCTTCAAGACTTGTTCACCTTTACGTCTCCTCAAAAAGATTCTCCAAACACAATCCCCAAATGGCCATGAGGGAAATCATATTCCTCAGCGACCTCTGTGTAGAATGAATGTTAAAAAAGGTTAGGTATCTACTCGCGTTACTAAATTTTTCTGACTTAATCTCAATGAATACACGATGTATCTCTACTCAGGGCAGTATTTGAATTACTTGTAATTGAAATATGCATTTGAAATACAAATACGTATTTTGTATTTATATTTCAATTACTTCCTAAAAATGTATTGTGTAATTGGTATATCAATTACCTGGTGCTGAGGTATTTTGTAATTTCTATTTCAAATACTTATGGCTTCAAAAAACGTTTTCAAATACATTAAGCGACCTTAATAATGATAATGAAAAATAAACTGACATAGATAATGCGTAGACTAAAAATGCAAGAATCCAAAGCAATATTTTATGTATGTTGATATTTAGAGTTGGCAACACGTCCTGTGCTATAATAGCGCTATTCTTGTACATTTTCTACCACATTTGTATCATATTATATTATCCTTGTCATTGCTTTATATTGTACATTTTTGTGTCATAGTATTAGATTAATTAGATCAAGCACTATAGGAATAATTTGACTGAATACTAGATTATTTTAAATTAATTACAGTAGAGCGCACTTGAAGTGAAATAACACAAACTGCGCTTACAAATGTCGTGTTATTATAATAATTATTATTATAATCTAATACCAATCCAACATCTATACCACAATACATTACAAGTAGAGCGGAGACGAGATGTGTCTTCTGAGCAATATGATTGGATTTTTGCACGTCTCTGTTTCACTCTGCTCAACTTTGCTTCTATAGAAACGCACCCTTGGGCACTTTATACAACCAAATTTATATTTATTACAAATTATTGCAACCAATGGTTCTACCAAAACCAAATGTGTTTTGTATTTTGTAATTTGAATTTGAAATAAAAAAAATGTTAAAATGCTGTATTTTATGTTTTGTATTTCAAATACACGTCTTGAAAGTATTTTGTGTTTCGTATTTTAAATACGTGCGAAAAAGTATTTTAAAATTTTTATTTTAATAACAGCAAAGCATGTATTTTGCCCAGCCCTGTCTATACTGACAATCACTGTACTGACATATATTTTATCAGCTGATTCCATTAGTGAATATTTTACTGTGAATGCAGACGTAGTTTACCTTGAATGCTAATACAGCCATTTTCTGTTGGCTGACTTCATCACGTCGAATAACAAACACTCTGTTGATATTCCTAATGTTACAATCATTAACATGATAATATGAAGCCAACAGAATGAAACATATTTCTAAAAACATAAATAATAGCGATAAATTGTGATGAAGCCATAGACATATGAATATTAATAGATCAAAACATAAAGGTGAGGGGAAGAAACAAACGTCAGCGGGGCGCAGAGCGGGAAGATGAATTCGGTGATAAGTGATTCGTCAATAACTCAATCTGAGAGTATATGGGCAGTATATTATAATATCACAATTTAGTTTTTAAAAGTAAACTCTGCTCTTTAATGAATAGACCTTTTTACATGGGAGCGCGAATTGCTCGCCGCGAAATGAACAAATTTACAAATTCCAAATACAGCAAAGTAATGTTCGCCTATTTTCGTAGTCCAATATTTTGTTGACGTATTTACTTAAGACACTTTTACAAATGTTTCATAATCCATGTGTCTCGAGTGATGTTACAAAAACGACCATATTATGTGATCTGAATAAGCTTATAATAAAGTAAAATAATGCTTTCCTATGGAATGTAATACGAAAATTGGGTTTATTCTCTTTTTCACTTCTATTTTTACACGTTTTCAAAACACAAGCCACTATTTTTGCCGTGTTATTTCGTAACATGCACCGATGAGTGCTCGACGCTGGCTCGCAGAAGAATGATGACATCACATTTTTTGGATTCACGCGAAGCCATACTCGATCCCAGCCGGTTCCAATGGAACCGGTATGGGGAGGGGGAAATAATACGCTTTTATCGCTTAGGGCAGGTCTATCAATATTCATATGTCTATGGATGAAGCAAACGGAACAATGGGACAGAGATAATGGATGAAACATTTGGCGAATATTGGTAGATTACATAGATACATATCTACTTCACTTTTTTAAATATATATTTTTTTTATAGATAACTAATAAAGTTAACCAGCGACGAATCGAAAAATACTGCCAGTTTTATCGCTTAGTGGGCAGGTAACATCAGCAATGATAAATAATTTACAAAACAAATAAGTCCATAAGTTTGATGGAC
This sequence comes from Limnephilus marmoratus, assembly GCA_917880885.1. Taxonomy (NCBI): domain Eukaryota; kingdom Metazoa; phylum Arthropoda; class Insecta; order Trichoptera; family Limnephilidae; genus Limnephilus; species Limnephilus marmoratus. The sequence continues at coordinate 16,271,592 of OU862911.1, forward strand.
ACTGCAACGATGTCCGAAACGTTGGCTAAAGGAGGTAGCGCAACACGGCACAACACCCCAAAAACATATAACGAAAAAAAAAATAAAAAAAAAATAAATTAAAAAAATAAGTCCATGTCCATTGTCCAATGCCATCCTTTCTTGGTATGTGGCATTACAGCAACGTAAAGAACATCGTTAAAGTTGTAATTAACGTAATATTTCAAGCCAAAACCTACACAACAAACAAGAATAGAGACGTACTACCAGTAGCTTCGGTCTAACCTTTACTCTTCTCATAAACGAAGCAAGAATTTAAAAAAAATCATAGTGTTTAATTCACACGCGGTAGAAGTGAAACTAGAAAGTTGCTATATTTTCTTTGGCATGTTTATTTTAAAGTGGTTTGAAGATTGGATACTGATTTCACAAAAATAAAAAAAAGGTTTTTTTTTTTGGATTCGAACCTCCGTTCGCTTGATGTCTGTCTCCCTGGTCGCTAAGGCTTGTCAGGCGCCATTCCCACTGCCCTATCGAAGGCCCGCGCTAAAGCGCAAATTTACTGCATTATATTAGTACCAAGGACCCACAAAATAATAAATTTGTAATGCATTTCCGTTTCATCCTAATTTCAAATCACTAACGGCGCTAAAGAAGTTTCACTACAAAAAATGTTTCAATGGGACCCTCCACGGCACGACCATACATTTCTACTTTGTGTGCTATTAAGAGGTTAATACTTATTGCACTACTTATCAAAAATATTGATGTTTTTCATGATTTGGTGACCCATTTACAAAAAAAAATTATCTTTTAGATAATGGGTAGGTATTAGGTATATCAATGTATTCGTAAAAAAGTTGTGTATTTTGATCTCAAGAGATACTAAAGCATACACAGTTGGGCGAGGCAACTCAAAAAACTGTGTGAGGAGAGGATGGGACTGCCACGGACGGAGGCCACACAATCAGCGCCAAGACAGGGACGGATGGAGGCGCCTTGTCTATGCAGTGGGTCCCCTACCCGAATAGGACAAGGGGAAGAAGATGTTGATGATGATGAAGAGATGTTAAAGCAAAATCCGTTCTGTATTCATGTTTATTTTATAGTGATTTATTTGTTTTTTATCATGTATATTTTAGCGTTTACTAAAGTTGTCATCACTCACCTAGATCAGAAATCTTTCCATCAGTAAGTAACTAGGCACTGCCAAGTTTCACAAAGTTTGTTTACCCACCGAATGACTCAATTAACATGTACATTAGTGGCTGATAAATTAAATGTACACGAGCAGTTAAAATCCCGCACCGCAAGTTTTTGTAGCTAGGCCTTGGTTCGGCTTGGCTCTGTAAGTGTGACCACTTTATAAATTCGATAGGAACTGTTTCCAAAAATCGCTAGTTCCTCAACTCCACTGTGATCCAGTGATAGCTAGTCACCGGGACAAAGTAACCGCGACAGGCAATGACGTCATATGTAATATATAGCCGGTGGTACTATTATTCACAACTGCCAGGTACATAAAATAATCATATTACAAATCCGTAGTACTTATCCCTGCCAGCAGATAAGATCTGTTAACATAATTGGGGCCATCCTTTGACATTATTGGCTACTTGTATGAATATGGTTCTATTAAAAAAGTATCTTTTTAATAAACTTCAAGAACAATGATGGTTTTGCGTACGACGCGGCATCAGAGTTGCCTTCTTAAGGCGGCGGTTCGCGCGAGCAACCGCGGCACGCGACACAGACCAGTGACGCAAACAGGCGACCGCATCGAGTACTTGTCCTATAGCTTTGTATGGGGGCCAGTTCGTGCGCGCGACCGAGGCAGGAGACAGAGACGGGAGACGGGAGACAGCAAGACGGTCGCTGCCCCGGACAAGTAGTGTCTCGCGTCGCGCTTGAAAAGTATGTGTGTTTGTTGTAAAAAATTACCGCTTTTTCTGACTAATACTGTAAGAAACTGATTGAACTGATCAGACAGCATATACAATGCACAATTAGATTCCGAAAAAAATTAATTAATTAAATTAACAAATTTAAAAAATTAATAAATTATTAATTTTAAAATTAAATTAAATTAAATTTATTTTCAATGATATTCTTCCTTTTGTAAACATTGTCTTTTTGTAACTGTGTTTTATTCAGCCTAAAATAAGTCCTGAACATATTATTGTCAAACAATAGGTGATAGGTGAACGAAAAATCGCCTAAAATAAGTAAAAATCATCGTTTTCTTCTTCCTCCATTAGTAACTCTACTTGGGTTTCCATAAGTGTAAATTATCAGTACAACACAACTGATTTCATCGACAGACTGCGCTATACTGAACTCTGAAGGCGAAGCCTGTCGCGGTCTTTGGTCTTCACCCACAGTAGTGTCGAAGAGACCGAGACACTTATCGCGGTCGCCTGCCTCCGTCTCTGGCCTCGGTCTTCGGTCGCGGTCGCGGCGCGAACCGCCGCCTTTAGCCGGATTCTTAAACTTCAACCGTACAGTCTCTGGTCTATTAATATCGTCTGATGGCTTGTTTTGAATTCATAAAATATATTCTGCAAGCAAAGCGAAATATTACGCTCTACTATCTGAATTGGATACGAACAGCAAAATTAATAACTCGTTACGTATAACACAATAGATTGATTATAACGTGATTACTGATTACCCTTTATTGTGATTAAGTATTATTATTAAGGATTATAATATCTGTTTTAATACCATTATCCCGATAATATCTGTTGATAACACATATATACACCAGATAACATATATTGCGGTGAAAAATTTGATTTACTTTGATGGCAATGATTTATCAAAATTAGCTTTTTAATTGTGAAAATCTTTTTTTCCATCTCTGCCCTGCCAATTTGATATTATATCGCAAAAATCGTTTTTGCGTCATATATGTTCCTTACAACTTACTTACTTAAAACTAATTACAATAATAGACATAAAGGCGTCAATGGATAGACGAGAAGTAGGAGAGACGTAATAGGGTATGATTAACGGTGACCCGACAATTCGTCCTGCGACAATTCATCCGGCGACAGTTCATCCTGCGACAGTTCATCCGGCCGACAGTTCATCCTGCCGACAGTTCATCCTGCCGACAGTTCATCCCGTTGACAATTCATCCGGCGACAATTCATCCTGCCTGATCATTTAGAAGATTTTTATTAAGTAAGTATGCAAAGAGGATATACGGCCGTACAACCAAAATCGATATACTTATATCTGAAGGCATCTTGAGTGGAAATCCGCTGTAAAAATATTTTACTAACAATAATTTCGACTCTCCGAAGAAGCATGCGTGAATATCAAAATACGACATACTTATACGTGCAGTCGGCTTAGCAAAGAACGGTAAAGATTCCTACTTGCATCTAATATACCTTTTTTATCTGAAATTAACTCTATCTTTTTAGGGTGAATTGACTGATTTAAAAAAAAAACACAAGAGTCCCAACCGTCTCGAGCCAGTGAGTGCCAATCGCATCCCCAATTTTGGTATGGTTTGATGCTGAAGGTAGTGGTGAGGGGAAGGAGATGTGGAAAACGTATCTTCCTGGCTATTCAGATCTAGTCACCAAACATGGCTAGGTTAGGTTAGGTTAGGTTAGGTTAGGTTAGGTCAGGTCAGGTTAGGTTAGGTTAGGTTAGGTTAGGTTAGGTTAGGTTAGGTTAGGTTAGGTTAGGTTGTACGGCCGTATATCCTCTTTGCATACTTACTTGAAGAAAAATCTTCTAAATGATCAGGCAGGATGAATTGTCGCCGGACGAATTGTCGGCAGGATGAACTGTCGGCAGGATGAACTGTCGGCAGGATGAACTGTCGGCAGGATGAACTGTCGCAGGATGAACTGTCGCCGGATGAATTGTCGCAGGATGAACTGTCATGGAACCATGATTTACAAAGGGGACCAGTTTAAATACGGTTCATTTAAATATATTTTTCGATTATTCATAATTATAATATTTAAATTCCTCTTTGCAATATTAATGGTATTTAGACGAACTAGAAATTTTGGAAATTAGAAAGAGCGTGAATATGAATTTAAATATTATAAATAAACAAAAACAAATTAATGACCCGTTATTGAACTTGTTCCCATTGTAAGTTATATTACCTATTACCTCCCTCCCCCTTCTCACTCCCGCCTATCCATTGATACCTTTAAGTCTATGTCTATTGTTGTAATTAGTTTTAAGTAAACCATGATGAAATAAGCATTGCTTACTGGTTATATACACAACTAGCTGACCCGGCCACGCGTTTCTGTGGTTAATAAAACACAACGTCATTTACTGGATGGTTATCTAACCTTTATAACCACCGCCGCTTTGAGTTTATCGCGAAGAGACAGACAAATGCCGCGGAGGACTTTAATTTATAATACGTAGAGATGGTGTGAAAGATTATAATAATGTGGATGAAATGTTTGGGGTAACTAACGTATTTAAGGTAATAAGGATTAATATTGTATCCGTCTAAATAACTTTTCAATTACCGCAATGTAGGTGACCATTTTTTTAGAAGATAGAATGGGTATAGTAAGCTATCCGTAAAAGATAGAAATATGCCTTCGCTGACTTTTTTGTGGATCTATAAAAGAGGAATATCCAACCATGCATTGTTTTGTTATATCCCTAAACTATTAGGCAGCGGTTTCGACGAAAGCTTGACTTTTTCCGACACTTCTGACAATTATCGTTATAAATAAATAAAAAGAAACACTTTGTTTACGTCACTTTATTCACACAATAAAGTGACGTAAACAAAGTGTTTTCTTTTTATTTATTTAAAATGTCAAGTCACAATGTGTTTGCTTCTTTTGAAAAATTATCGTTATGTTTAAACCAATTTACACAAATCCTTGACAAATTACATACTTAAACCTTCCTCACGAAACACTCTATCTATTGGTGAAAACCGCATGAAAATCCGTTCAGTTGTTTTCGAGTTTATAGCGAACCGACTGACAGACAGACAGACAGACGACGCGAGGGACTTTAATTTATAAAATGTAGAGATAGAGAAAATAGAGATGTAGAAATAAACGTGGTTACAACTAAGTATTCTATTAATTTTGAAATAAATAACACTTAAAAATCTTAGAAAAGCAACTGATAAATAAGCTGTTTTGTGTCGCCTTTCACTTAGTTTCCCATGTCATGAAAACTACCCTAATAAATTCTTTCTTGATTAACAGCGACAACGATCAATTGTTTAGTAAGACGTTGATAAAATAAACCCAAGACATTTTTATTTCTCAGTTCATTTCCAGTCAAACTACGCTAGGGATTTATCTGGCCGAAGGCTAAAAGGATTGTAAAATATAAACGAGCATCTATATTGCTCGTTCATCAGTCACTCGGCGTAGCACACCTACGAAGTTGACAGCCAAACAGGCTTTGTCCGAAATTCGTAGCCTGAATCCCAACGATATCATCAATCACCCGCCATAACATTTTGTCAATTACTCCAATCTTTGTTCCGAAGCATTTTCATCCATTTATGCAAAAAAAAAGCTGGTAGGGCAAAATAAGGTAAACAAACAAAACCTCCTCCACCACCCCACCAAAAAACTGGCCCTTCGACTTTTCAAGATTTATGCGCCTTTGGGAAATAAGATGTCAGAAAAACTCGGTGCAAATATCTTCCATTTCACCCTGTTTACTCAAGAGCGGCCCTCAACGCAAAATGGAACGGTAAAAACCTTGAGCAAGTACAACGTAAATTGAACTATGAACAAAAATGTTTTAGCGTCGAACGTTACAAGGGGATTTTATTTTTTGCAGCACTAAGCTCAAACGATTCTCTTCATCTCTGCTAAACACCAAAACGCGATATGCACTGTCAATTTACTTAAAATATCCGAGTTCAGTTGTTCAGGGAGAGATGTTTATCTGTCTAACTTGGTAAAATATAGCTTTTTTCTCTCACTTGACGTGACTAGAAATATGTCGGCAAGCAGGAAAACTGGAAAGATGTATTACCAATTTCGGTTGAGTGTCTGTCCTGTATAACTCTAGTTCAATGAACACGGATTTGCTTTGAATTTAAGTGTCATGTTCAAAATTGATATTGATTGTGTGAAGATTTGAGACACGCGATAAAGTACCCATCTTAAATATAATATTTTAACAGAAAATTATTTTTATTGTCATCTTCATATTATTGGATCTGATGTGTCAAAATTTCAGATCATTCTGCAGCATTAATTTTCTTTGTTCTGAATATTCTTTACGTAAACTTTCAGCTTGAAAAATCCTACAAATTATAATACCCCGCGATTTTTCACGGGTCTGAGTTAGTAGAAAGTATGGTATGTTACCTTCTGAATAAAATCATTTTCTCAAACCTGTAAAGGAGAGAATACTCATACTTATCATTATTGTATGCATCAATATTATTAACAGGTTTGAACACCGTTGAAACCTGCCGAAAAATATTTTTAGTTTTTCTAATCTTTCAAGCCTCGGCCTATTTTGCCGGAACCTCAAAATATTTGTGCTTTGCAATAAAGTCCAAATAATGGAATATTTCTGAACGTATTCGAAAACCATGAATTGTTTTGAGAAGTGATGAATTAAATTTCTTTAATGAAAATACTATACCACAATTAAATATTATAACATAACAAAAGAATCATTTCTGTTAAGACTAACGGTTCCACTAGTACGAACCACAACAGCACAACATCACTATATATTCAAGGGTTTAAAATCATTCAATAAATTTCCCCTAGATATACGATCGGAAGAAAACTACGACAAATATTAAAAAAAAAATTGAAATACTCTTGTACCACCTCATAACGTCACTTATTGTTTTTTATTTATTTTTTATTTAGTAACAATACATTTATTTTTTTTACATTTTTATATCAAACATGTTAGGTTGTAACATAAAGGATTTAGCAATTTCTATTTGTAAATTTATAGCAGAAATGAAACCAATCAATCATCAATCAAATTATCAATTTATTGGATTCTATTACATGAACTATGCAGTTTCATAAATTAGAAACTCTTATCATAATAATCAATCTAATTTTACTCAGGTCGTGGTCCAAGGTTCCTTGAAGAGGAATCTCTTGGATGATGAAACTAACGAAATAATTATATGTGAGAAATAATCTGTGACATGTGACATTTGTGTTAAAACACGAGCACTAACCTTGAAAATGAGAATAACCTCGGGAAAGTCGGGCGCCAGGTCTGTCTAATGAACATGACCATTTTATATTAACTCCTAATCTTTACATCTAAAAGAAAACAGTATCAGGTAAAGAAAAACTATCGCCTCCACGATGTCGGCCGGAGAAACAGAAAAACACCCTCTTCTTGTCGTAAAATCCGTTGAGTGGCCGCTCTTCCGTTCCCCACCAGGTGTCGCCACCGTCTCCAGTGTGAACAGCGCAAGTAACAAACATGTGCCAAGATCCAAATACGAGTCATCATTCGAATTAAATGGGGTAACAAGTAACTATACATTGTTTAACTGTTACAATGTATATACATATATAAAATAGAAAATATATTCGTAGTCCGCCTCACTAGGAGATCCTGTGCTGAGGGGGACTATGCTTTGGATAAGTTTTCAGCGACTTCTATGGTTTAACTTCATTGTTCGGATAAGGTTTTCCAGAAACTTCTATGACGATGTTTTAAATATACTAGTAAGTTCATTTTCCGATAGTTTCTTCAGCCAACATTTAATGTCCTTAATGTAGCTATTTGTTTAGAAATATGTTTTGCTTTATTAATCCTTTGAATCATTTATTAACTAACCAATAATTTTATTACTTGTATCGTATGTTCTCACAAAATTACTATTAGTTTTTGTAATAATATTTTTAATTTATATAGATGTAAAAGTATTTAGTCTTCTTAGTCTTCTCCTAAACACAAGTAGCTGCTTTATTAGGAGAGCGATTGAAATATTGTTGTTATATTATGTTGTAAAATTGTAACTTTAATAAATGTTTCAATAAAAAAAAAAAAAAAAATTTAAGAATTCAATGAATATAAACGGTAACGGAAATGTACGACTTCACAGTAACCTTCAGTACCTAAGTTGCCATTTTGCTAAGTTATACCCATAATACTATTTTGGCTAAAATGAGAGATGGGAAGGCTGATAGAGATATTGAAAGAAGAGCGAATGCAGGTAACTCTATTAATTGAGGACTGAACGCCGTTGGCACCAACAAAAAACTGTCCAAAGACGCGAAACTAGCCGTCCATAATGGAGTACTGGTACCTACCCTGATGTATGGCAGTGAGGCATGGAACTGGCAGAGGAAGGATGAAAGTAGACTGAACGCTGTAGAAATGAGATCCCTGAGGCGTATGTTGGTAAAACCATATATGATCGTGTGAGAAATGTGGAAATCCGCAAAGAATGCAAGGCTGATATAAGCGTATTAATGAGTAAGATCAAGAAAGGTACGCTCCGATGGTTTGGGCATGTAGAGCGAATGAACGAGGAAAGGAGTGTAAGGAGAATATATGACGCAAATGTGAATGGTAGAAGAAGTCGAGGGCGCCCAAGAAAGACATGGCACGACCAAGTGAATCAGATACTTAAGTCGGGCCATGTCAAGAGTCAGAATAATAGAAGAGAATGTATGAGACGTTGTATGAATGTAAACGAAGCAAGGAATGTGTGCCAAGACCGGGTTGTGTGGCAGTCCGTCCTCTCTGCCTACCCCTGCGGGAAAACGGTGTGATGGTTAGTTAGTTAGTTAGGCTAAAACATGAGTATGTTATACAGTAGTGAGTCCTCGTTTGACTTCGCGAATTTCGGCACTCTTCAACCCTTCAAGTAAATAAGAATATTTTGTGAAGCATAAAATGTGATGAACCCATTCATTAAAGATACATGGTAATGAGGAGTGGTGGTTTCCACGTTAAGTATCTACTCGTATTATTAATACTTCATTAAAATATGATATTGAATGGCAGGAAATCATTACTTACCTGATGGATGTATACGCCAGCTGAAGATTTGTGGAATGGGATAGATTAATAGGTAGTGAGGGAAAGTAGATGCCAGATAAATTAGCTTCCTCTGGAGCGAATCCAACCCTCGTCATCGATAATTTGGTGGGGCTTGTATAGGTTTTTATAGTAGGTTGACGTTAGGCTTGCTTGTGGAAAAAAATAATTATGATTTTTAAAAAAACTTAAGTAAATCATTATTGTTAAATCTCAATAATTTACCCACGAAGTAGACCATAGGTTCCCAACGTGGACGATTATTAAATTAGGGGGCGTTGAGACTTTCAGGGGGCGATAGAAGACCCAGAGAACATTAGGGGGTGTTTAAATGGCACAGGGAAGGCATGGACAGGTAACAAAAAAAAATGGTCGAAAAAACACAAAAAAACACGCTTATCACTTACTAAAAAAGCAAAGTAAACTTAATTGTTGGTTAATTTTTGTTATTGTATGTATTGTAATCATTTTAATCATGATAATTTGTGCGATAATTCACATATTTTCGTAGTTCGGGAAGTGGATGAAAATTGAAAAAAAATCATTTAATGATGAAAAAAAATAATTATGCTATAATCCATATTTATTGTTATCGAGTTTAATTTGTAGAACTCCATTTTAATATTAATTTTTTTATTATATAATCAATAATATTATTATTAAATTAATAAAAACAGTTTATTTTTAAACCAGTTCTGCTGTGTAATTATTGTTACGCGTGACAGCTGTTTCGCCTTCTGAAGGCATTATCAAACTGTGGTCATGCCACATACAGACGATAATAATAATATATCTTTATTGAACAAAAAAAAAAAAGATTTATAACTACAAAAACAAAAAGTACATCATAAGTACAGTAAAAGTAGAGTTTAGAAGTTGGATAATGACAAAAGTTAATAACAGAAAACAAAATACATATATACAGTAGGTACTTAAACAATAGAGATTTATAATTATAAATTTAGGTTTCTCGTAACCTGCCTCACTAGGCTAGCCTGTGTTGAGGCAGTAATTTTACGTCAATTTATTATACTGTGAACATACCTACACTTATATTAGAATAAAATCACGCAATACAATGGTTGCATTAATAATAACAATAATATTGGTACAATAATAACAGCATTGGTTCAATACTAATTTCGAATTTGGGTGAGTGCACCGGTAAATGCTCTATCATTATTTTTTATCCAAATTTTTATGTTTTTTTTTTTAATTTTTTTGTGAATCACATTTTTTTATACTAATTGGAAGAATGTTGTAAAGTCTTGTTGCAAGGTATCTGAAGCTTCGTTGACCAAAAGTAGTATGAGTTATGGGAATTTGTATTAAATCTTTGTTATTGTTTCGAGTACAGCGAATATTTAATCTTTTTTCATAGTATTTGTGTATATTTGTATATAGATGAGTGAGGATTGTTTTTGCATATATCTGCCGAACGTCAAACACATTCATAATATTGAAGATTAAGTTCGAGTCTGTAATTAGAGGTAGTCTAAGAATTAATTTTATAATAGTTTTCTGTGCCTTTATGATTGGGTCTAGTGCTGATGCAGTACCGCCTCCCCATGCTATTATACCATACTCAATAATAGATTGACAGACTGCAAAATAAATCATTTTCAAGTGTTGTAAGTCGAGAAAGTTTCGTATCGTTCTGAAAAAGTGCATGGTTTTTCTTATTTTGTTTGCAATTATTTGAGTGTGAATATTTCATTTGAGATATGGATCAATTGTGAGGCCGAGATACTTCATCTGTGTAGTGCGCTCAATGTAGGGACACTGACAAGATTCATCGGAATTTAAACATGTGTGTATTCTAATAGAGGCGTCATCATGAGGTTGACCTGTTATATTTATGCTTGATGTGACATATTTAGTTTTCTCAGTGTTCAATGTGAGCGTATTTGTATCTAACCACTTTTTTATGATGTTTATATCCGTTTCAGCTTTTTTGTAAACAGCTTGCCAAGTGTCAGCTTCAAATAGTAAAACAGTGTCATCGGCAAAACTAACTATTTTTCCCTGAATGTTAATGTTACATAAGTCGTTGATATATAAAAGGAACAAAGATGGTCCTAATATGCTACCTTGAGGTATCCCATAGTGAGTTGAGCACTGATTGCTAAGTGTGTTCATTATTTTCACTTGTTGCTTGCGGTCATCAAGGTAGCTCTTAAAAAAGTTAAGTTCGTTGCCTGTAATACCGATTATTTGAAGTTTGTTTATTAATTTACTGTGTGATATTGTATCAAAGGCTTTAGAAAGGTCTAAAAATATTGAAATACATTTTTTGCTTTTATCAAGGCTTTTTACAATGAAGTCAGTTACGGCGGCAATAGCGTCAGAAGTACTCTTGTTTTCTTGAAACCCGTATTGATTTTCTGAGAGTACTTTATGACTCGCCAGAAATTTTACTAACTGAGCATTGATAATTTTTTCAAATACTTTGGATAGTGTGGTCAGTATAGTTATTGGTCTGTAATTGTTTATGTCTGTCTTGTTACCTGTTTTATGTATGGGAATAACAATACCTTGTTTCAAGTTTGAGGGGAAGTGTCCTTGACTGATACTAAGGTTAATTAGGTATTCTAGGGGCAATGTAATTTCCGTAGCCAGCGTTTTCAAAATCTTGGTTGATATTCCATCAACCCCGGCAGAAGACGTGTTTTTAGGGAATTAATTATTTTTAGAATCTCTTCCCTTGACACATTTTGAAAATTTAATATTCTTTTGGGAAATTGAAGTTCTGCTTCAGCAAGTAGAGCATTCCCATAATTTGGTAGACGAGAAGCAAGATTTGAACCAATATTTGTAAAAAAATTATTGATATAATCCGCAACGAGCTTGGGGTTTTTTGAGGTGTCAATAATTTTACCGTCAATACAAAGTTTACTTATGTCCTGTTTGTCTTTAGTGTTTTGTGTATTTGTGGCTTCTCTTAGAGTTTGCCATATTTTTTTTGGATCATTGTTACTTTCTTGGATCTTGCCTCTGTAGTAGATTTCTTTCGCCTTTCTAATGACTTCGCCGCATGTATTTCTATATCTTTTGTAGATGTTTAGTGATATTATGTCGTAAGGATTTTCTTTCACTTTTTTGTGTAATGCGTTTCTTCTACGAATGCAGTTAATGTTTGAATAATTTATCCATGATTTTAAAGGTTTAATTTTGTTTGGAGTGTTTTTTGTCAGAATTGTAGTATTATTAATTAATTTATTTTTCAAATAATCAACGAAATATCTCCATGCATCATCTGAGTTTTTTATTTGGAAGAGCTCTTGCCAAGATTTAGTTTTAATTATATTTTTTAAATTCTCAAAATTAATATTATTGTATATAAATGTCTAATTACTTTTATTTTTTGTGGTGTCGGATTGCAATGTAAATATTGTTGTGTAATGATCTGTAATTGTTGATTTGTAAACAATACTTTTGTTTTGTTTATTAGTTTTGACCATAACATGATCAATGCACGATGTTGATTCATTAGCTATTCTTGTTGGTGTATTGATGGTACTAATTAATCCATGGAACTCTAACATGTTCAGATAGTCGTGGCATTGATGGTGTGGATTATTTGGAAGTATGTTGATATTTAAATCTCCCATAATTATTATGTTTTTAGTGTAGGAAAGGTTTGAGAGTATGCTATTTAGACTGTTAAGAAATGGTTTTATATTACGAATCGATGGAGAACGATATATTGCTAGAATGCACGTATCATTTTTATACATTATTTGCATACAGCTCGCGTCAATAATGTTTACTTCCGTTACAACAGAGTTTAGGTCGTTTTTTGTGTATACCACTACTCCATCGTTCTGACTATCATGTTTTGATGAGTTGAATGAAGAGTAGTGAGTTATGAATTTTGGTGTGTAAATATTTGTCAACCAACATTCTGTAAGAATAATAACATCAAATTTTATATTAAGGTGGTTAAGCTGTATCTGGAGTTCATCAAAGTTTTTATTAATTGACCTAATATTTTGGTGCATAATAATAGTGTTTTTTGAATCGGTTGTTAGGTATTTGCATATTTTTGCATCTGATGTTATAAACAAATTTTCTTGATCACTTAGTTCTTCGTATGTATTATTAATGGTAATAGCCATATTATAATTTGTATTACAAAACAAAATTGTTTAATTCCCTTAAATGAGAGAAACACTAATCCGTGGCCATCATTGGGGATTACAACCTTTAATTGAAAGTAGTAGAGGTGAATTATTGTTGCAATTTGAAAATAATAGTATACAACATGACTCACCGAACTGAGGGGAATCGACCCAGTGAATGACCGGTAAAAGTGAGACTCTCAATTAGAAAAAATTAATCAATTTTTTTAAGGTCATCAGAGTGTTTAATATAAATTACTCTGTCATTTTCATTTTTTTTAACTATCACTTTACATTCTTTGTACCAGACATATTTATATCCCATTTCTTTCGCCTTAGTCTTCGACCTCCACAGAAGATCTTTAAAATAGGCACCAAGGATTTCGCTAATAAAAATCTTCTGGTACTTATCCGTTTCCTTGGGTTGTGGTAGGGTTGAGTAGCTTCCTGTTCAGTAGAATCTGTTGCCTTTTTTGGGTGTTAGTAAATTTAACGTGGAATTTTGGGGGGACTCCTGGTCGTCGGTCTGGAATTTTCTTGATATCGAGAATATCATCGCCTTTTAAGTCGACACCCGTCACTGTAGCCACTCGTTTAATTATTTCTGCTGGCTGTTCTCCCTCTTTTTCTGAAATTCCAGCAAATTCAAGAGTGTCTTCACGCGTTCTCTGCTCCACATCTGCTAGTCTAACTTCAAGGCTTTTTATTATCCCATCTTTTTCTGTTAATTCCTTTCGCATTGATTCTACTTCCGAAACCAGTTTAATAATGGTCTCCATCTTTAGATGGATGTCATCATATTGCCGGCTGATAAAGTCTCTCGTGCTTCTGCTTTCTTGATTTTCATCATCAATTTTTTTTATTATTGCTTGCTTAAACACTTCAAGTTTTTTTTCCATCTTCGTCTCCATCTTTTCCAGTAGGATATCAATATTTATACCCTGGGACTCCGATGTGAGACTAGTCCCGGTCGTTTGCCCTTTGCTTCTCGGATTTTTTTCTGAAGTTGCCATTTTAAAATTGTTATTTGGTTGTAAGGTCAAACACTGCCTATTTCACTCTTTATTTGACAGTTGGTTCACTTGTGATATTTTGATAATGTTTTCGTTTCTAAAACTGTCAATTAATTATCCACTAGTGGGAAACCAACACTTTCCAAGTAAAAAGGAATAATTCTTATCAGTTATGACAAGTGTACTGAATGTTAGTTCACTGTAATAAAATAATAACAATTGATTTCGGGAGCAGAGCAAAACACAGCTGTCACTCGCTGTAGGTATTATTGTTGATATATTTATACTATTTCTAGAGAGGGATTTATTATGACTCATTCCCAATTTCTGATTAAAAATGACTGAGACACTTATGGTTATTATTTTCCCAATTAGTGTAATTTCCCACTTCGACTGATAGTCTAATTATATTGTGAGTCATTTGCAAATGCTGACTCATGGTTTTCTTTTCAAGCATAATTAATTATTTTGAATTGGTTTGAAAATATTTAGAAGCGGAGAGTGAATTATATTTTTTTGTTCGTTTATTAAAATAGCTTTAGGATTATTATTATGTTTGTTGATTTCCAGCTGCTCTAAAAGATCAAGTTTACGTCCTTTATTTTGGATGTGTAAAGGAGTTGGTTTATTATCATCGCTAAGTGAGTGATTCTCTTCTAGGAGGTGTCTGGCAAATTGAGATTGAATTTTATTATTGTTTTTAAATGTTCGTATGTGCTTAAATAATAATTAATTATGCTTGAAAAGAAAACCATGAGTCAGCATTTGCAAATGACTCACAATATAATTAGACTATCAGTCGAAGTGGGAAATTACACTAATTGGGAAAATAATAACCATTAGTGTCTCAGTCATTTTTAATCAGAAATTGGAAATGAGTCATAATAAATACCTCTCTAGAAATAGTATAAATATATCGTCTGTATGTGGCATGACCACAGTTTGATAATGCCTTCAGAAGGCGAAGCAGCTGTCACGCGTAACAATAATTACACAGCAGAACTTGTTTAAAAATAAACTGTTTTTATTAATTTAATAATAATATTATTGATTATATAATAATAAAAAAAGATAATCCATATATTTTGGTACCTAGTTCGGGAAGTGGAATGAAAATTGAACTGATAGATTTCATTATTCATTACATTAAGATAAGAATTTTTTTATTTTATAATATTTTCATCTTACGTGTATCATTAAGAATTGACACTATCTTAAGAATACAAGAAAGAAGGATGTAGCAACCAGGTATATAAAATACAAAAGAATTGATATTTTTTACATAAATATATCTTGCTAAAAAAAAGTAGGCTAACACATACCAACTCATGCTGGAAAAAATCCATTCTGGCGTTCTCAGTGCAATTACCATTATTAAAAAGTCTGGAGCCAGTGAGATTATGGTTTCCCCAATTGGGGTATTTTATGAGGCTGGAGATAGTGGGGAACGAAAGAAAGAGGTGGGGAAGTATCTGGCTATTCAAATCTGGTCACCAAACCCAGCTAAAACCATTTCAAGCAACGTTTCAATTCTGAATGGTGGTCTTACACAAGGGCGCTGACTGAAATTATCTTCCACTCTAAAACTTGCCGCAAATATTCCTAATATTATTTTTAATGATTACATTGTGAAATAACACAAATCAGTCAAATAAAAAAAAACCTCGACCGCGGAGGCCTTCAAAATACTTAATAATGCTGATAAAAGTTTAAATATTAACAAGCTGGCAGCCAACAAAGTGATTTAAGAACATGCTCAAAATACAACTTTTATGGTGGTAGGTACCATGGCCCAACACATCATGAACGTATACCACGTTTAAATACATATAATATTTACTATGCAAAGCTGAAAGATTGGCAGCGGAGTTGTTTATGAAGTTTCACAGTGTAATCTGCGCACGCTTGTCAGGCTTTGTTTCAAAGTTGCCAGTCTTAACCATTGCAAGAGAGTACAAAATTAATAAGTAATAACTAATAACCCGTTATTTGATGGAGATTCTTAAGGCTAGGGTATCAAACCGCGCAGTCGCTGCAGTTAGGTATTTTTTTACTTGCGGACAAGCTCGGCCACAGCGAGCCACCTGCGGCTAACTAGAGGAGATGTGGGTATAGTAGACACTACGATACTATTACAGGGTGGCGCAAAATTAATCATCCAATTTTGTTTTTGAATAACTTTTTTACTAAATAAAAAAAAAGATTTTGAGTAATAGAAATCTTTATTTGTACTTTTTTTTCTCTTAAGTGGAAAAGATGATATCCGTCAAGTGGCTGCCGTCAGTGTTGATACACATTTGTGCCCGTTTTATCGCATTTTCCACGACTTTCCCGCAAGATTTCTGGTGATAACTGTTCGCATTCCTGGAGAATATTCTCCTTAAGGGCTGCGATTGTCTCAGGCTTTTTGGCATAAACCCGCGACTTCAAATAGCCCAAAGAAAGAAGTCTGGGATGGTTAAATCGGGTGATCTTGCTGGCCACACCAAATTGCCAAAACGAGAGATTACGCGACCAGGAAACGCTTCCTTCACAATATCCATTGTGGCTCGTGCTGTGTGCGTGGTTGCTCCATCTTGTTAAAACCGCATGTTCACCAAGCCCCGCTCACCCAATTCTGGAAGTAAGAAGTCGTTTATCATGGCCCTGTAGCGTTCGCCAGTAACAGTGACCGTAATGCCATAGGCGTCCTCAAAAAATACGGCCCAATCACTCCTCCCGCGTGAACGCCGCACCACATAGTGGCTTTGAGTGGATGTAATGGCTTTACACGCGGATTTTCAGTGCCCCAGAACGAATATTTTGCTTATTGGCGTAACCGTTTAAGTGGAAATGCGCCTAATCGCTCATGATGACTTTCGACACAAAATCGCTTAAAGCGTTAAAGCTTAAATCGGCACAATTATTCCACGCTCTTGCGGAGTATAGCGCTCCATTGCTTATCTGTTTGTATTCTGCAGCTGTCTAGTTCACAAATGTCAAATATAATTGACGTACGACGCCATTTGCAAAAATTATAACATCTTCCGATAGGATGATTAATTTTGCGCCACCTTGTATAATAAAAATATACTTGCCTTATGAAATTAAAATTTAGTTTTTACTGGATACAGATTAACGTACTAAAAATCATATTGTGGAATAGCGTAAATAGCTCAGAGACATTTTTAAGCCCTGGACCTTTTTTGATGTCTCAGTTTTCATTATGACAAAAAATTTCTGTTTCAAAAAGGTTTCTGGTTCATTTCTTTGATTGAATGGTTTGTATAATGACTGTTATGATAAAAAATGATTTGTATAATGTTATGGGTAAAAGAGAGATCAAAGAACAAAGGAAAGGAAAGAGAACAAAGGGTGTGAGAAAAAGGGAGATCGATACGAATTTTAGTTTTGGATTTAAGGTCAAAATACCAAACAGAAAACTTTTTGTAATCATATGGTATATCAAATATCCTGTATGGATGTGTGCTACTTTAGGTTTAGTTGGTACCATGGGCCGTTCTCCAACGCACTTTTCGCCGGATTCTGACTACCCTGATAGAAGACCCTTGCCGGTACGGCATCCTGTAACAATTAAATATAATATGATACCACTACTGGGGGTCAAATTTAATGTTCAAACAATGAAAGAAGTGTGTAAGAGAATTATAAAAAAGCATGACTTAAAAATGTCAATCCTACGAACTAAATGAAATCTTATGTTAATAGAAAATAATATAAGGTTTATTTGAAAACGAGGTTGTACATTCATATTAATTATATGGATTGACTAAGACTCACTTATTGGCAATAATTATCACAGGGTGTGCAAGAAACACGCAGACGATTTCTTGAGTTAAATTTAAATGTCGCGTTGTTAAAATAATTATAATTATTCTAATGTAGATAATGGCTCTAATAAGGGCGCCAGACTATTTAAACGTCATGGCCAAGAATTTTAATTGCATGAAGTTAAAAGTACACCGTAATCGAGAAATTAATAATGTTTTTTTTATATATTTTTTCTTTATTTATTGCTTTGACGGTAATTTTTGATTTTTGACCTCCATGCTAGGCACATGCCCGTGTTATGACGATCGATTTCACATACAGTACATTAACATTTTAAATAAGCAATAATTTAAGGGAATATAAAATAATATCAAAGAATATAAAATAGCTTAGTATTTAAGAACATAGAGAATGAAAGTGAATATAAAATATTTTGAAAAGAGTATGAAAGAGATAAAAGAATATAAAAAGCATAGTAAGAAGGAATATGAAATGGATGTATTTTTAAAATATCTGAAATCAATGCAAGTACTATAGAGTAAACAACTAAAAAAGAGTTAATTTGGATTAACGGCTCACGATGTTTCCGCCATGTTTGGTCCATTTTGAAAGCCTCAGCACATGTTCTCCCTTTGAGCCTGCTTAATCTGAACTGAAGTCAGCAGCAAGGTTGGTATGTCCAAAAATTTTTTTCCCTAGATTTCCCTAGATCTCGGGGGTACCACCTTGGCAAGTAAAAAACACCTACGGGGGGGGGGGGGGGAGTTACAGAATATAATATACAATGTATATTGGGTAATTATATTCCACCAACCGCAGCATTTTTAAGCACAGATTATGGAAATTACACTTCGTTTTAACAATGATATGAGAAACAACTACAAAACAACATCCAAAAAATCCATAGTAGAAGATTGATACTCTCAGTATCGTCCTGGTGTACGAACACAGTTCAGAATTGAAACTTAGCTTGAAATGGCTTCAGCCGTGTTTGTTGACGAGATCTGAGTAGCCGGGTACTTCCCCGCCTTTCTCTTCCCCATCACCTTCCACTCCCCATTTAGCTTCGGTATTCACATTAAATAAAAATAAAAAAAAAATATATATATATATATGATCTTAAGGTTTTTAGTTTGTATTCGTGCATATTTTGATTGAAACGAAACTCTCGCAAATGAGTCGTCCAAAAATACATTTAAAAAATTAAAATGCCGCTAAAGGGGTCGTTTTATACAGGAAATTTTGAACTTTGAAAAAAAGAGTTTTAATGCATCTTTTACCGTCTATCCAAACTAATTTGTTGTTGCTTGTAGTAATTAAGCTGAAACGTAGTGTAATTTCCAAAATCTGCGCCTGGTAAAAATGCGGTGGCTAGAGGAATATCCATTATTTTAAATGCACTTATTAATAATTTATTATTTTTTCTTTTGGTTTAAATACTTTAAATTGAAACGAAATATTGTTTTGATAATGATGCAATGGCGTAATAGGCAATACTTAAAAATACGTGTATGGAGTAAACAGTGAAGGTCGAAGGTCAGTAAATAACGATGCCTTCATCTGAAATTTTGTATTTTACGGGGAAGTAGAAGATTACAACCAGAGAAAGTATTCCATAGACCACCGGGCAGTCCCAATGAGAATGCGTATCGCAATCGGCCCGACCGCAGACGACACTCGAAGTCCGCGCCCTTTAGCCGGCTCCCGATTTTGCCTCGTGGAAATGTACTTGGGAGAGAAGGGGAAGTTTTTGAAGACCTTGAGAAAAATATGAGTGTCGGATTACTAGAGGTCCCCCCTCTAGTAATCCGACGCTCATATTTTTCTCAAGGTCTTCAAAAACTTCCCCTTCTCTCCCAAGTACATTTCCACGGGGCAAAATCGGGAGCCGGCTAAAGGGCGCGGACTTCGAGTATCTCGAAGGGCATCGAGACCGCGTAGTTACGCCTCAGGCCTACGCATGTCGTTAGGGCAGGCGCGAGCGGATCGCGGTAAGACCGCTCCGGTGTGTTTTTGCCTGACAATGTGGAAGGACAGGGTCTATCCCACCCCCTTTTTATGGGGGAACGACGATTCATAAGTTCAGTTGCGCCACCAAAGAATGGAAACCAAAACTAATAAATTCTTGTTAGCAAACAAAAAACCGACATTAGATGATACCTGTGACGAATCAACCGTTACAAGCCCTCCTCGTAGGGCGATGTAACTTCTTCTGGCCAAGATCCACGTTTTGTGTTGTTTGCGACGCGAAAAACCAGGTAGCTAGATACTTTCACGAAACAGGTCGATGCGGGTAAGTTCTGTAAACTCATTTATTATTTTATATTTATGGACCTCGAATTCTAAGTAAATATAATATAAGTTATACATAACCTATAAAATTATCTTTATTTAACCTGCTATATCTACTCATCAATGAACAAAGTTACAGATATTATGCTTTCACCCTGAAGAAGGAATCATTCTACTATCCAGCTTAGCATTAGTACCCAGTGACCAGTCAGGGTAAAAGTGTAACAATTTAGAACCTACCGTGATTTTTTTACTCCTCACCCGTGGCCCTTAACAATATCCTGCATATAACAGAACAGATTGCAGGAGTTTCCTCCGTAATCTTATCGTCAGAAATCAGAGAAAAGTATTCTAAAATATATGTCAGAATGACTAATTTGTGTGTCATCGGCTACTTACTTGTCACTGATATTGATTTCCAATCCGTATCTTTTCAATGATAAGAGATCTTTATAAATTCTATACCGGAATTTATTTATTTGACAACATAAATCAAACTAATAAACATACTAATTGTGGTAATAAGAAATTTTCATGACATGACTCCAAGATAATAAAAACAAATATTTAAGATTAAGTTAAAATGCATTGATCACATTCCCAACTTGATTTATTTATTTATATATATCTTAATATTTAAAAATAAACGTTTCTTTGTTTGTCCCTTGCGATGAAACTTTGGCGAGTTGTTGCCCCATGCCCGCAATGATTTCATATGGTTGAGCTCCGGTGTTATGAAATTATTTCCTGTACTATTCATCCGATTGTGATGAATCTTTGGTGAGTTGTTGTGTGCATGCCCGTGAAGGTTTCTGGCATTACGATTTTTTTTATAAAAGAATTATAATAGGTGGCACGAAAACTGAATGTACTGGGACTGAATTCATGGAACGCGGGAGAGGGGATTCGCTGGACGGGGAAGCCGTAGGGGGGACAGCGATGGCGGTGAAGGTAGAAGGGGAACGCGTGAGGGGAAGGGGTCATGGGAGGGAAGAGGAGGCGGGAGGGTAACGGGACGAATTGGAAAGGACACGAAGGGAGAAAAAATTTCCTTTATTAAGTGGCATTGCAACGTATACCGGAAATTCGCTAGTATCTTTATAATTAGTGTTTTTTTCGAAGCCATTCTCACCACGAAATACCTGTTTCGAGAAAAACATAGGAGATACATAAATGAAAACATACATACATAAATTATAAATAAATACATTACTGATGGCCTTCATGATGGAAGAGAAAAGCCCCCCGATCTGCAATCCAAAGGTCGCGAGTTCAAATCCTATCGATCGAAAAATTTTTTTTTTTGATTAATTTGGGTCATTTCACAATGCATTGAATACCAAAAGCCAGGTATCTCCTCGCCTTCCTCTTCCCATCTCCTTCCTCCTTCCATTACCTTCAGCCTCACAACATACCCTAATTGGGGATGCCATTGTCGCACTGGCGTCAGACGGGAGCAGTTGGGACTCGTGTTTCTTTTTCTCTTTCCAACGACGTCCAAATCACATATATCCGCATTATAGAAAAAATATATAAATATTTTATGATGTATGGACGCCACGGTCAGATTTGTTATTCAGAAGCTCACTATTATTTCCTCGTTCACTTTCATTTTTGTTTCCTGATGGAGTCAGCAATATTCCTTGTTATTTATTTATGCCTGCTTTACACTCGGCGATGCTATTCTTTAGGCCGAGGACAAATTTTGTAAACTGGTTCATTTGTACCACGAGTTTAATTTGGGAATATTATTATTGATTGTTTAATGGCAGCGTTTTTTCATTAGTAGTACGAAACTCATTATATTATTGTCCCATCTACCGTTAGGTTATTGCACTCTTCGCATGTTTTTAAAAACCAACACCGAAAGGAATGCTGAATGAATGGGTTATGACGAACGTCGAGATGAAGCGAGCACGTTTTCTTCACTCGGCTCCCCCGTATACAGGGTTGTCATTTATTCCAATATATCTGGACTGTCACCGTTATCGAATCCTTTGTACCGATATCCCGATCAAATCTAGGTAAATAATGATCCGATTTAAAAACTATCGCCAAGCTTCTACCTTGTTTACTAACGAATATTTTTCGGCTATGCTGACTATTAAAGTTGCTGTCCGTCCTTCGCAATCAGGTTGTCTATACTCTATACTGCGTGTCCTTTGGCTTCCTTTGTTTCTTTCAAATTTACGTCGCCCTGATCTCCCAATCGGATTATTAAACTTCTTGTACCTATTGAAAACATATGTCGCATATTAATTGTATAACACCCCCCCTCTTCCTCCTGCTCATCGATAGCTGTTGCGCCTGATTTACCTGAGTATGTTGGGGTCGATTTTAGGCATACAGATAATAGAAAAGGGGAGATGAGCGTGAACCTTTCTTAGTAAGAAACCGGCTGAACAACGCGTGTCGAATTAGTTTCTACCTGTAGGGTTGCAGACTACACCAAGTGCATAACATCACGTAGTCGTATCACGACATACTCCATATCCATTTGTTTCTGTTATATACAGGGTGTAAGAGGACATACCCGAGGGTTTTTACCAGCGATTCCTGAGCATATTTGGAGTAAAAATGTACATGTCATTTTGCTATCCGATGACATTTTTTTTCTTTTAAAAACAAAAAAAAATAATGTTTAAATCACATGTCGCTATCGCTACTGTTCCCATCACTATGGGGTCGTCCCGTCGCGATGGGTGTCATCGATACGCACGCTGTTTCGTGAATTAATACTGTGTTAGAATGAGACGCAACGCTTTTCAAATGACCGCTAAGCTATAAACACGCCACTTTCCTAAGTAGCCAGTGGCGACGTGTGATAGAAAAATATTTTTAAAATGTCATCGGACAGCAAAATGACATTTTTTTCTTCAAATATGCGCAGGAATCGCTTGTTAAAATCCCTCGGGTACGTCCTGTTACACCCTGTATACGCAAGCATTATAACTATTCAGGTTCATGTACGACATAACACTTCCTACTTCGGTTTCAACCACTTTGACAAACTCCTGGAACCCTCACTCATTCCCGATCATTGCTAGGCAGCAAAGCCCTTCCTGTTAGCGTGCTCTTATTATGTTGTCCTGGTAAGCACTTCAGTATTCAAGGCCTGATGGTGTTCAAGAGAGCACGGGTGTTTCCTTCATTACGCGCACCTTTTCGTTGAAAATGCTTCTCTGGGAAATCTAGAAGATTCAAGTACAACCATGTTTCAAATGCTTGGGTTTGGTTTATCATTACAAAATGTACACTAATATTTATTTTTTCTTAAGTGAAAAAATAATAACAGCAGATCAAATTGTTAAAGACCGCAAATAATTAATTACCTTTGGTAAAATAATGCACATTAAAATAGGACCCTCTTTGGTAACCTCTTATTTTGATTCCAAGTTGTGCCTAATTAAGGTTTGTCCGTAAATTCCAAATCATGAGTAATACAAAAAATCTGATTGTATCTCTTATTCTAGTATATTAATAGTCAGAAAAAGTAACCCGTTCGTTTAGATTTATCCTTAATATTGGAGTTAAAACTAAATAACATTTCATCTATAGAAAACAAGATTAGGACAGTAAATTATGTTTTTAAGATTTATTCATCTTAAAACTACATTCCTGAATATTTCGTTCCGGATATTAAAGTAATGAATTAAATTTGGGAGGTGGGTATGGGTACCGCCGCCCCGGTAACCATTTATAACCATATATAACCAACACCACTAACATAGGTCACCTCAACTGGTTCGCTACGTTTGGTGACTTAGCAGGGGTGCCCGGGTTCATGGGGTGAGTTTTTTCCAGGTCTAGGAGGCGGATGCGTCTGCCCATGGCATGGCAGGCCGGATAGGGAGAGAATGGCTGAGGGAGTCCCTTTGACTTCTTCAGCCGTAATCTCTTCACATTCAGACCCACCATCTTGCACCGCGGTTGGAGGGATGGATTCTTACGTCCGTCACTCCTAGACATACTGATCCCATATTCCTATCCACCCGTCATACCTATTTTATTCTCAGAAATGTATCTCCTTCCTTTCCTTAAAAAACCCTCCACACAGCATCCCCTAAGATGACACAGGCCTTGATGGAAATTATTTTCCTCAGTACCTCCTAGTTTGAGTAAAAAAAATCGAGTGCAGTTAACATGCGATAGAAGCGAAACTTTACCAAAACAATCTAAACCAATACTTGAAAAGTGAGGTCATAATCAAAGCGACCAATAAGCGCAGACCTAGCATAATTTTCGCTTCATATCTCAACCAATAGGAGACTTTAAAAATGACATCATAATCAAAGCGGCCAATGAGCGCAGTTGATGCGTCGCAGGTGCAGTAATCATCATTTCCGTTTCGTCCGAAATCCAAATCACAGCGGGGCTTCAGACGTTTCACTAAAAAAAAAAACTTTAAATCTGTTTTCGTGACAAGCAGGTTAATCTTTTTATATGTGATTATACTGTGATAGAAGAGTAGTAAGGATTAATATCTATTAAGACAATCTGATATGATTATTACACATCTAGTAAACACAACCCATGCATTCCACAAATATCACGTTATTTTAATCCAAACCAATAAGTTTATCCTTTGACCAAGTATATCATACGTCAATGAGTTTATCCGATAAAAATGTTGAAGATAATTTTGATTAAAACATGTCTGGGTCACGGTTCGCATCAAATATTACTCCGAGATAACAGTGTGCCTGCTAATTTTACAACGGATTTCTTCGAGATTATCGCGTAATATTTTGGATTACCGATATTCACAAAAATCATTGTCACATGTCTCGATTTACCGATAAATAAATGATTCTTGCGAAGAAAAATTATACATACATCACTAAGGATTTTGATAATGTGTGTTTAAAATCTGTGATAATGATACCGACAAATTTAAGCCAAGGAATCCTGATCAAATTATTGCGTAAAAGGAAATAAACATTCTGCGGTTATGCGCAACTCTACTGAGTTGGCACTTTGTATTCATGCTTCATTCAAGTTCATACACAGGTCAAAGACATTTCCAGTCTTACTAAAAAACTGAAAATTTTATTTAATTGATAAGGACCGTGGATTCGAAAGCATTACTAATTAAAAAATTAAAAAATAATGCCATTTATTAAAACTATTGTTTCTCCCTGCGTGTCCTTTCCCATTCGTCCCGTTCACCTTCCTCACCCGCGTCCCCTTCCCCTCTCGCGTTCCCACTCCGCCTCCTCCACCTTCCCTCTCCCCACTCCACTCCCCCCTTTCTCCGTCCCGCAAACCCCCCACCCGAGTTCCCCTCCCCCCTCCAAGGTTCCCCTCTCCCCTCTGGGTTCCCCTCCCACGTCCCACGAACATCCTACCCGAGTTCTCCTCCCCCCTCCCCCTTCCCCCTCCCGCATTCAATACATTCATTTCCGAAACATTCAGTTTTCAAACAGCTCGCGTGCCACCAATTGCATTTTTTATACAAATTTAATAATACCAGAGCTCACCAATAGTTTCATACAAACCTTGTCCTGACAATAACGAACACAAAAAAAATATCCAATTTGGTGCAGTCGTTTGTAAGTTATGCGCGTACATACATTTCGGCGATCCATTTTTATTCATATAATAATATTAATAAATAATAATATATAATATATACTTAGATAAAAATGATGACGCCTGAAATAAAATTTCCCGCAAATGTATCAACATCATTTTGTTTTGCTTTTCGCTTTTGTCAGAAAATTGAAATAAATATTATATATTAATATTTATAATTTCTTAACGCCAGAGATTACCATTATATATAGCCAATTTTAGTCGCATATAAGGTATTGGTGAAAGAATTTTTAAAATAGGTTTAGTGGTTTAGGCGTGATTGCGTAATCATCAAACTCGCGCGCTTTCGCATTTATAAGTATACCTTGATTAGAACCCCTAAGCCCTAAGGTTTTTAAGTAGTTATGGTACTCGTATGCAATAGAAAATCTTATTTAAACAATGTTTAAAATCCTACCAGGTGTCGATGAAATCATCTCATAAATTTCTACAATTCCATCATCCGCTTTATAATGTTAACTTTCGCGTTAAACTCCCGTGTGTAAAATTACAGTCAAATTGCGTACTTTATCGTCAATAGGTGGCTTCGTTTGGCACCGCGACATGATTTATCTGAGCTTGTCAAGGTGAGGGATTACCCAGACGCAGGTGTCTCAGATTTGGCAGTAAAGAATGAAGTGAAGACGATCATCGAGGGAGGTGTCACGGTGGTGATAAATTATGACGGAATTTCCTCTATTCCCCTCTGCGCTCCGGGTATCTCTCGCTAGTTCCTCGCAATGTACGACGAACCAATTTACGCTTTCCTATCCGACAGATAACATCGAATAAATAAGTCATTACATTATTGAGTAAGCCAAGAAAAAACGTTAAAACATGATACGGCAATATTATTCGAAAGAGAACGTTAATTTCAATGGCGACCTCCGTGGTGGAACGATAAACGTACGTTTTAGATTTAATGCGATACACAACCCTAATAATTTTTTTTTTTTTTTTTTTTTTTTTTTTTTTTTTTTATTTATTTTTTTTTTTTTTTTATAAGCTTTCCCTGACGAAGGAACGTTTGTTCCGAAACCGGTCGGATTTGCACATCAAATAAGTGGTTTATACAAAGTAAAATTATTTCATTATTCTAATAATTTTTGTTTGCTCAAAACTCACCTCACCATTTCCGGCGAATCCGTAACTACAATAACATTTTTATTTCCATGCCGCACAAGAAATGTGAGTTATTTATATATTAGATTAATAAAAACAGTACCTTACCATTAATATATTTTACATACAACGATTTCAAAACTTTATAACCCGTTTTTCAACCATAAAGTTAGCGGTAAGTACCAGATTTTATTTTTCTAGACGATGAATTAATAACTTCGGGAGGACAACATGGAGACACATTTTAAATATTTGTAACACGTTCTTCAGAATTAATTAAAATGAACGCGACAGAAAGGTCGAATCTCCAGGCCTGCTAGGATGAATTCGACCGTACGTTCGTACAATACGCCGTGCATATTTGTTTACACGCTTTCTTCACTTACGTCGTTAAGATTCTCACATTATTTATCTTCTTCTTCTTTTCTTTGATACGGCAAATTCGACAGTAGGTCCGTCCTGTGCACGGGTCGCGGGTCGCAATTTGTATTCACGACTTCTTTACTTACGTCCTTAAGCTTCTGAATATATTTTAGGGTATATTGTCGTCTTAACTCCTCAGGCCTCGAGCATGTTTTATCAGATGGTCCAATAAAATCCAAAGAAAACGAAAAATTGTTTTAAAAGCTGATGAAATACGCTTTCATATTTTACTATTAGAATTTAACATAATTTTTTTAATGTTAACAAAAAAAGTTTTAAAAATGGCTCACCGTACGTACAAAAATTTTCCTCATAACAAAAAAGAATTTAAATTTTCTAGATTTGAATATAAACTTAAACGTGGTGTTTTCTCTTACTAGCACCGTTTATATAATAATTCTCACCTTGATATCAAGGAAGATACAACGATTTCTACGAAACCTTTTCTCGAAAGCGAACAAATTGCATGAGCGGCTAAACGAAAAATGCGAACAGATACGTAATGTAATCAAAGATTTCTATGTTGAAAAATGTATCCGAAATGATTAACGTTTATTTATTTATGACAATGCACGCAACAGCCGGGAAATTAAATGCTCTTATAATTCAAGAGATTTATGATATTAACATTCGAGTTTTTCATAATGTTCACAATGACATAACCATTCGAATCCAAAAGTGTAAGGGGGCATACATTAATTAAGTGAGCTCAAAAGTGAGGAAGAGGTCCAGCAAAATTTCACGTTACTTGAAAAGAATATACGAAGTGGCCCAAATTAATTTCACTAAGGGGGGGGGTCTAGATTGGAAGAAAAACTGCTCACGTAATTAATGTATGCCTTCCAATAGATCATAGTTGAATCAAATCTTTACGTAATCATAATATGTAAGGAAAACTACTGTATTAAAATAAAACCCACGATAATAAGCATACACAATAATTGAACAAATAGCTATCATGTTTCCAATAAATGCTTATTTCTTTCTTGCACTTTACATTATAAAATGGCAAGCTTCCAAAAGCGAAAATGTTAGTTTTGCGATTTGGGTTCAAAATTAGGGTATTTTTCAAATGCTATTATTAACATTTTTATTGACAGTTTGTACCTGTTGACGACACCAAATAATAAAGTTATAGAAGTAATTTTCTGACGTTATTCTTTTGGGAATCTATAAAAATTCTATCCTATGTCCTTGTCGGTTCGGAGACCCATAGCTTCGACAGGGCGCCTTCGAAAATTCCTGTCTAATGCAACATCTGCGGCCTCAGTCATCGACCAAGTAAGTATATTATTTGGCCTCAGTCATCGACCAATTAAGAATATAATTTGGCCTCAGTCATCGACCAAAAGAAAATAATTTGACCTCAGTCATCGACCAAGTAAGTACATCATTTGGCTTCAGTCATCGACCAAGTAACTATGTCATTTAGTAAATACATATTTGACCTCAGTCATTGACCAAGTAAGTATATTATTTGGCCTCAGTCATCGACCATTTAAGAATATAATTTGGCTTCAGTCATCGACCAAAAGAATATAATTTAACCTCAGTCATCGACAAAGTAAGCCTATCATTTGGCCTCAGTCTTCGACCAAGTAAGTATATAAGTAGGCCTCAGTCATCGACCAAGTAGTATATCATTTGTCCTTAGTCCATCGCTGGCACAGTCAGTCCACGCATAGCCTCTAGAACTGTTAAACCAACTATGTCTGGGTGCCAATTTGCTCTTGGATTTGCACCTCAATATTTCACATGAAGAAAGCAAAATTCAAAATTAAATTTAACACTTCCGAAGCATTTCAATGTACAACAAAACAATATCCCAAGTAACGTGAACTTTAACAGCTCATAACAAGTTGTTTTGAGCTCTTCTGAATCATTTACGTCACATCAAAATACTACTCACTGGTAAGAAGTCCGCAAAAATTACGATAAGGATAGGTTAATCCGCGTAGTAATTTTATTTGCCATTATGTTAATCACGGGATTTATGGCACTATTGTTAGTTTGTCAATTATTTGCTACCTCACTTTTAATTAGTATTCTGGAACATGATAAACTTGGATTGATGTTAATAATAATACTACTTGTGTGAAACTTTGAAGAGACTTTGAGCTCTTGATAAATTGATTCTAAACAATAGACCTATTGAAATACTTTGTATCATATAAGCTTCAAAATTTAAATATGTAAATAGTAATTAATTTTACAATCGATCGGATTAAAGGTAAGTATCTTTGATTACTCGCCAAATAGCAAAAAGCGGTGGTTAATCAATAGGTTAAAAACAAAGGGGAAAATTACAATCCTTTTCTTGCTTTTACGTACAACAATGTGCTATTACTAATTAACGAAGAAGTTGGCCAACATTGAAACTAACCTACTAACCATCACGCCGTTTATTTTATTTATTTATTTATTATTAATTTCAATAGCAAGGTTTGTACATGTATGTATAATGTATAGTATAAGTATAGATCCATTTTTTTTTTCACAGACCTCCTCACTAGGATTTCCTGTTCTGAGGTTGCCTGTAGTTTTTTAAAATATTTGTATTTGGTTATGGATTGACTTTATATCGGATTCATGATGTTTGTAATTTTATTATCACTTTGATCTCTCAGCCATGTTTTTACTTTTGTTTTAAATATGTTAATTTCCTTTATATTTTTGATTTGATCTGGTAGAGCATTGTATAATTTCATAGCATGGAATTTATTATTTCTCTGTCCAAAAGATGTGTTCAAACTGGGAGTAACCAGGATGTTATTGCTTACTG
The DNA here is from genome assembly GCA_917880885.1 of Limnephilus marmoratus. Classification (NCBI taxonomy): domain Eukaryota; kingdom Metazoa; phylum Arthropoda; class Insecta; order Trichoptera; family Limnephilidae; genus Limnephilus; species Limnephilus marmoratus. The sequence goes on from OU862911.1 coordinate 16,301,678, forward strand.
CCCTGGTTGAGTATTTATGTTGGGTAGTGGAGTATTCATATATGGTATTTTTCAGTTTAAATAAAATATTTTTTGAATAAAGTTTCTGTACATTGAAGACTTGAAATTTATTAAATATTTCTTCCGTCGGAGTTCTAAGCGGAACTTTCAGTATTGTCTTTAGTACTCCTTTTTGGGCTATATTGAGTCGCTCTGTGTGAGTGCTCAAGGCAGACCCCCATCCAGTTATACCGTACTCTATTTGTGATTGACACAAAGCATAGTATACTTTTTTAATATCGTTTACGTTGAGGATATTACGAATGTTTCTAAAGAAGTATATGTACCTGGTTAGTTTCTTTGTAATTACGTCAATTTGTAAGTTCCATCGGAGATTATCATCAATTTCAATTCCAAGATATAGGCAGTTTCTCCCAGATGTAGGCAGAGAGGACGGACCGCCAAATAACTCGATCTTGAAATATTCATATATTATATCGTCTCACACATGCTCTTCCATTCTGACTCTTGACATGGCCGACTTCACGATTCACTTGGTCGTGCTATGTCTTCCTTGGGCGTCCCCGACTTTTCTACCATTCACATTTGCTATATATATATATTGCCCTTACACTCCTTTCCTCGTTCATTCGCTCTACATGCCCAAACCATCTAAACCATGCCCAATTACCCTTACTCATTCATTACACTTAAATCAGCTTTGCACTCTTTGCGGATCTCCACGTTTCTCACACGATCGTACATGGTTTTACTACACATACGCCTCATTTGTACAGCATTCAGTATACTTTCATCCTTGCTCTGCCAGTTCCATGCCTCACTGCCATACATCAGGAAAGGTACCAGCACTCCATTATAAACGGCTGGCTTCGCTTTTTTGGGCAATTTTTTGTTGGCGCCAACGGCGTTCAGTCCTCTATTATGGAATTATCTGCATTTACCTAGGGGTCGTCCATTAATCACGTGATGTTTTTTTAGCAACTTTTTAACCCCCCCCCCCCCTGGTGATATTTGGTGAGGTATTAGACTTACCCCCCCCCCCCCCTCCGAAATCACGTGTATTTTTTTAATGCAAAGAAATTTGAAATTTTCAGAATATTATCACGAAAAATAAATACACGTGATATCTCATTATACCCCCCCCCCCCGTCGTGATATTTCATGATTTTTTTCTGAACCCCCCCCCCCCCCCCCCCCCCCTTTCGAGCATCACGTGATTAATGGACGACCCCCTACTTTTAATATCTCTATCAGCCGAACATTATAATACTTACATAACATAATCATATAACTGTTTTTTCCTCATTACTTATTTTATTTACAGAAGGTTTCTTCGACTGGTCATAGCCGTTATTTTTATTTTTCTTTTTCTTTTACTAACACCATTATCTCTTTTTGATGTTACCTATTTCAGATGAATTATTCCACGGGCTGCTACTTCTATTTATCTTTTAAGTACTTGTATACTGCTTACTAACCCCGTATGCATGGACATTGGAGGGTCTAGAGTCGTTCAAATAAATGTAGCTTCGTTCAAAAAAAATTAGAGTCTTGACGTGTGCGGTGAAGGAGGAAACTATATGTTTCCTTATAACGCCGTCGGGAAAGAGGTGGGGTCCCCTCCAATCTCTATCAGCCTTCCCATCTTTCGTAAATATACGTCCAAAATACACAAACTCATCCACCTGCTCCAAGTATTCATCATTCACAACTATGTTGCCCATTGTTTTCGTACTCTCTCTTTCAAATACCACGACTTTAGACTTACTTTCATACTATTTTTCATAATTGTTATTATCTCACAAAAAAATTAAAATTTGCCTCTAAAATCACGAAAAATCGAATTTTTAATTATTTGTATTTTGCAATTTAAAAAGCATACGATTTAAATGGCTCACATCCGTACCATATATGTCTATATGTATTTAGTTTATAGAACCACATTTATAGAACCACTCATTCACTCTGAATGCAATTATTAATATTCTCCAAAATGACCTTGAAAAAAAAAATCACGACTTTGCGATTCTTTCAAAGACATAGAGAAACCAAGAATACAATTTTTAATGTTCTCAAAAGTTGTCTTGACAGAAGCAAATTCCTGTGATATCTTGAACGAAACCATTCCTTGATACGTTTTAAGATTTTCACGGCCAAAAGCATTTTCGTTATTGGTTTTTGGGGTGTTATGCCGTGTTGCGCTACCTCCTTCTTTAGCCAACGTTTCGGACATCGTTGCAGTGTCCATCATCAGGGCAGATCCGACAGAAACATCTACCGGATCTGCCGGATCTGCCCTAATGATGGACACTGCAACGATGTCCGAAACTTTGGCTAAAGAAGGAGGTAGCGCAAACGGCATAACACCCCAAAAACAAAATAACGAAAAAACCATTCCTTAGTTAAGAATATTATGAACTAAATGCATAATTTGGCTGTCCTGAAACGGGTTTCCTTCCCAGTTGGACAGAGTATAATTTTGTAATGTATTGTATATATGTACATATATAAATAAATAAATAAAAATAAATTTGTTGTCCATTTTTAAAGACAAAAAATACAGTTAAGTTGGGTATTTTGGCCTAAAATCCAAAATTTTAATTTTGTTTTAAAAAAGTCAGCGCAGAGGTACATCTTAAACCGGTGTTCATTTTTTTAAATAAAATTTCGTCATTAGTACTTACAAAGGTTCTACATTTCAGGTAAACATACTTTAAAGATACCTGTGTAAGGCTGTAAGCCTTTGACATTCCTACCTGTAAAGGTTGAAATAATTCATGGAATTTGAAACTGGATTTCCAACGGCTTCCTTCCGGATATGCGGTACGCGGAAACAATTTTGACCACACCAGCCTCTGGAAATGTGTTTTCCACTTTTTAAAGATTCCCCAAGAAAAGAATAACATGAATACCATTATAATTGAAGCGGTCAGCTGAAAGTGGCGTAAACCCAAAATGTCACTCTGAGACAAACGCGCTTAAAGTTGAAAAATGTGGACTTGTTCCAACTAACATGTTTTAAAATCTTTTAGAATTCGTGCTGTAATTGTTATTTTTCTCAGTTAATTCATCGGTTACATATTTTCGTGAAACATAAACTCTACATCTCTACGTATTATAAATTAAAGTCCTTCGCGTCGTCGGTCTGTCTGTCTGTCTGTCTGTTCGTGATAAACTCAAAAACTACTGAATGAATTTTAATAAGGTTTTCAACAATAGAAAGAATGATTCGTGAGGAAGGTTTAGGTATATAATTTGTCAAGGTTTTGTGTAAATTGGTTGAAACGTAACGATAATTGTTAGAAGTGTCGAAAAGAGTCAAGCCGCCTGGGAGCTTTCATGAACAACACTGCCTAATCCTTTGAGATATAACAAAACAATGCACGGTGGGATATTCCTCTTGTATAGGTCTACAAAAAAGTCCGTGAAGGCATATACCTATCTTTTACGGATAGCTTACTATACCCATTCTATCTTCTAAAAAAATGGTCACGCACAATGCGGTAATTGGAAAGTTATTTAGACGGATTCTTAAATATGTTAGTTACCTCAATCATTTCACGCACATTATTATAATCTTTCGCACCATCTCTACATATTATAAATTAAAGTCCTCCGCGGCGTCTCTCTGTCTGTCTCTTCGCGATAAACTCAAAGATGGCGATGGTTATAAAGGTTGGATAACCATCCAGTAGATGGCGTTGTGTTTAGTTAGCAACAGCAACGCGTGTCCGGTAACTTATAACTTTAACTCCCTTATGTTGTATTTGTGAACGACATTATTTGTGAGTTATTCGCCTATTTGAAATACCTTACATACAGGTCTTAAGGGACGTACTTGACTCACCTAAATCAGTGACTCCTGAAACTATTTTAAGTAAAAAATAAAAATTAATTTTGGTCTCCGGTGACATTTTTGATGTTTTTTCATTGGTCACTTAGCCGAGTAACCGAGCAAACCCCAGACTCCAACCGTAACTATCCAATACCTACTGATTTTTTATGTTTAATTTGAAAACAAAAAATTCACCGGAAATCAAAACATCATTCTAAATAATATCAGGGAATCACTAAGTAAGTCAATTATATTCCTTAACAAAGAAGAAAATTATAAATTTAAAAGTTTCAACGTTTATTTGCATTGTTTCAATGGTTTTTTAATGATGGCGTATAAACATTAGGTACTTCATTTAAATCCTTTTTTACTAGAACAACTGTTTTCTAATTCAAAGGTGCAGTAGTAAATGTGCCCCCAAAATCCGGTAGCCTAAAAATAACTAGGTATTTAAATAATAGTACTCAGAGAAGTGTATCTAATAAATTTATCAACCATGGCTAATTGTTTTTTTGTAATTCCCTGGTAAATTCGTAACCAGCTAATCAAATAATTACTACGTTTTCTTCAAATTCGAACTGGCTGTTCAAAAGATTTTTAATATGGTTGACTGAAAAGAAAAGAACAGATATCCGAAATATCCTAAATAACTAACACGAGTACATTAGACACATTCTACATAATTTCCTCACGAAATTATATTATAATATCAAAATACACATTAATTATCATGTTCCCACTGTATTTATACTTTCTCATTAATTAATTATCATGCACCTACTTACTGTATTTACATTTATTTCCATGTGAATTTTAAATTACATATACAATCTTTTTATAGAAATATATAAAGAAACAAAATTTAAATATAACGATTTAATGTATTATAACAACATTACGTTGGTATGCATTTGTGTATATGCATATGTTTTTATATGTATATTTTTTTTTTTTATATATATATATATTTTTTTTTATCTTTTATTTTGTCTTCTTATATTATTTTTTTATCTTTTTATAACCATGTCTATTTCGATACATATCTTTTTCACTAAATAAAAATTATTATTTACCGGCCTCGGAACAGACTATGTCTAGTGAGGTGGGTAAAAGAAATCTATGTACACATTGAAAATAAAATAAACGCCCGGGTTACCGGCACTGAAACTGAACTGAACTGAAATTAATCATGAAATCCTTCAAAATCTGATATAATTCTCAACACCAATTTGTATAACAGGTACAATTAAAAACACTGATTTATTGATTCCAATCTATGTCAAATTCCAACTTTTCCAGAAATGGTGTTGGTTAAAACGATTTTCCGGATAGGAGTATTTTAATGGTGTCCATTGAAATTTAATAGTTGAATCGTGCTACCGCCATCGCTTCTACACCCTCTGACACCATTTTTCATGGGATTATATTATTGCCTATCAAATACTCATCTTCAACGGAATGGATCCCAATTGTGGAAAGTATTCAAGTGTCGCGGGAAAGATCCAGAGTGTTGAAACGTATTTTATATTGGCAATCATAAAATACTTACTTTAAGCATAAAAATGTGGAACTGTTAATTAAATATGTATAATTTGTAAAAAGCATTAACTTTGAGGCTCGCCATAATTTACACTAAAAAACACATATAAATTTGTTGTAGACCACTTTTATTTTATACACACCCTTCCTTCGTCAGGAGAATATTATAACTAAACTATGATACAGAATGTTGACAGATATACAAATTTTAGGTGTTTGAGTGGGAGGTAGGCAAAGGGGTGGGGGTAATTGGGGGATTTCCGGAAAGAACAGAGTGGTTAATTGGAAAAATATTTAGAATGGGACTGAAAGATAAATTAATGTGATTATTCAAAATACTAGCATTATTATTTAGGGTTTTTCTGATTTCTAGTGCTTCTAAATTATCTAATTTTTTGCTTTTATTATTACGGTGAAGAATTTTAACCCCTGTGTCCCAATTCACTTTAGAGGTAGGCAGTAATGGTAGGCAACTATGTTGCAATGATTGTCCTTCGTTCTACATAGAGACAACTAGAAATATAAATATCAGAATCACAGAACATTTAAGATGCTTATATAATAATAATTTTTCAGAGTTTGCTAATCACCTAATTTCCACAGATCACACTTTTAATAAGGACACAGGGGTTAAAATTCTTCACCGTAATAATAAAAGCAAAAAATTAGATAATTTAGAAGCACTAGAAATCAGAAAATCCCTAAATAATAATGCTAGTATTTTGAATAATCAAATTAATTTATCTTTCAGTCCCATTCTAAATATTTTTCCAATTAACCGCTCTGTTCTTTCCGGAAATCCCCCAATTACCCCCACCCCTTTGCCTACCTCCCACTCAAACACCTAAAATTTGTATATCTGTCAACATTCTGTATCATAATTTAGTTATAATATTTTCCTGACGAAGGAAGGGTGCTTCCGAAACCGGTAGAGTGTGTATAAAATAAAAGTGGTCTACAACAAATTTATATGTGTTTTTTAGGTTATTAAATATGACTTCCCGGGTACTGAGAGCGACAGGTAGATAATAAGGTACGGACCGATAAATCAGTCAGTTATAAGCTCGGCTTGGTAGGAATGTCGAGTTTAGCATAGCTTGGAACATAACCGTAAATAGGTCAAAAGCCCGAACGTCACCAATATTACGTGTATTGTCTATGAATTTAATACGGGAAGGTGCTACTTTTTTCTATAAAAACAAATCTACTGTCTACATGAGTGATATATCTATGCTCTCTACTGACATCTTCATCGAGACATCTCTATGCGCCGGGAAATCACGATATTTCAAAATCGTCGGCAGTTTAATTTAGGTTTAATTTACGAGTTAATGTTTGATTAAGTCCCCCACTTCAATAAGCACGGTGCCATATGCGAGTACACTATTTTTAATTAGTATTTGTTTTGCTGGAGTAAGTGCACTATTAATGAAATTAACCGCTGAAAACCAACTGTCCTGCCATGGAAACTTTTAAAATCCATGATCAGACTATTTTTGATTGATTATCAATTAATAACATTGTCATTCCTCATCGCTCGACGAGTATTTTTTTTTATTTTATTTATAAATTACATGATATTACATTAAACATTTTCATATATATGATACATTATACCTAGTGTGAACAATTGGATTAAATGTATAAACACGTTGGAAATTGGAAAAATTATAGTAGAAAGTTTAAAATGAGATTTTTTTTAATGAAAACTAGAAAATAGAAAAGAAAAGAGATTAATAGATCATACTAAAACATACTATGCACAAGATTAATAGATCATACTAAAATCATAATTATGTCTTTCATTACACGTGTACACAAGATAGATAGGGGGTACGGGGTACAACAAATTTGTAGTCAGAGTCAAGGGGTACGCAGGCTCGAAAAGATTAACAACCGCTGACCTAGCCTAACGCAACCTATAACCTGACTTTATTTGAATTTACAGTTAAAGTTGTGAAATAATTATTGTGCCTTCACTAGGGCTACAACCGTCAATAACCACAATGAACAGTAATAACCAATACATGTTTATATATACAGTAAAAATATTTGGCTTTAAACATTAAGGAACTTACTAACAAACGAGCTTTAAATTGTACACAACTATGTGTAAGGTAAATGGTTGTTTATCAAAATTTAAAAGAAGTTTATTAGTAAGAGAGTTATAAATTGATGTTTAATAACATCAGACGTATTAATTTTTATTTACTTATTTTTTTTTATTGAAAAATTCGATACAATGCATACGAGTTAGATACGTAAAAATAATGAGAGTATAAATAGATACATAAAAAAGCTTAACACAAATATTTTTTGTTTCGTAAATGTTCAAGCAAATTGAAAATGTAGAAACAGTTTTTTTTCGCACAGGAGGCCCTGAGGAAAATAATTTCTCTTAGAACCTATGGCATCTTAGGGGATGCTATGAGGAGGGTATTTTTAAGGAAAGGAAGGAGAGGAATTTATGGGAACGAAAAAGTTATGAGGAGTTGGTAGGAACATGAAGGTCAGTTTCCAGGAGTGACAGACGTATGAATCCATCCCTACAATTGCGGTGCAAGGCGATGGTTTGAGAGTCCGGCTGGAGAAGTCAAAAGGCTTCCTTCAACCAGCCTCTCTCCAACCGGCGCAGCAGGTGGGCAGACGCATTTGCCGCCAAGTCCAGGACAAACCTCACTCCATGAACTCGGGCACCCCTGATAAGACACCAATTCTAGTGAATCACTTGGGGTGAATCATGGCAGAGGTAGTGGTTATCCAATAAATTATTCCCGGGGTGGTGCGGCGGTACCCATACCTGCCTCCCAAGCAGTATTTTGATTTCTACATTAGATAGGCTACAATCAAGGTTCGTAGAAAATGCGTTTAACAAGGTTAGCTCATCGAGGGGACAGAGCGGTGATTGGCTAAAAATTCGTGACGCGGCTTGCAATCCATGTTCCACTGGGAGATTTGAATTAACTGCAACACGCATGTATGCAGATGCAAAAATCCTTAAATGTTCCAGATTGTTAAAAGTAACAAATTTAATACCCTGTTACGATACACAAATACGCCCCTGCAAATTACTCGGCCCCTCCTCCCAAGTTGTAGCGCACGCCACTGCGCAAACTACATTTTTATTCCCTCTCCGCTAGCTTGCCGGCGCGCTATCGGCGGCGGAACCCAAGCCACCGTCGATAGCCAGCGGCCAACCGCCACTTCCCTGCAACTCCCGGTCTAGTGCGCACGCATAATGTGAGAATCGCTCCGCGCCCATTCCAGAAAGTTCCACGCGGAAGCATGGAACGTGTTTTTGCTAAGTAATACACTAGGACACCAAGAATGGCCGAATTCTTTCCCGATACGGAAGATACAAGAGTCGAAACGCTCACTGTGAGTACCCAAGCTGTTATATTCCCCCATATTTGCGTGTGTTCACAGTAAATTCACCGCGGAGATAAATAGCCCTTCCAGAGAGATTACAGGGACAGATTCCTCCATTTTAGATATAACTGTTGTTGCTACCCTGTATTACTCTGTATGCATTATTGTGATATTGTGTTTACGCAGGTGTTTTACCCAATATAACTGTTGTTTACCCTGGTTACTGGTTTCACTGCCTTCCCCCAGCCCGTAGAAATTTGAGCTTTATTTCAGGGAAGCCACACACACGCCTCACAGATCCTACCACCCTGGTGGTGAGGGCCTCTCCCGCTCTGCTGACTAAAACCTGAGCTAGTCTGTCGGCAGAATGTAGGGACCCCCATATAGATGTAGGTCCGCTAACAACCCATTGCTCTGTAACTACTTTCATAGTATCTAATTACTTCTTTATACATATATGTAATTGCTGTGTACCTTTAATTTTATTTTTTTCCTGATAATAACAAACTAATGTAAAAATCCTTAAATGTTTCACATTGTTAACAGTAACAAACTTAATACCCACTGCTCTGTAACTAAATTCATGATAACTACATTCATAGTACCTACTTACTTATTTACATATGTAATTACTGTGTACCTTTTCTTTTTTTTTCTTTTTCATAATAGTAACAAACATACGTACAAATGTACGATAGGATGTAATGATAGCAAAAAAATTATAATTTAAAAAAATAAATAAATAAAAATAATTAATTACAAGAAAATGACCTACTTTTATAGATATTAATCGTCAAAAATGTTTTACACCACTTCAATACCGGTATGCTTCGAGTATATTTGGAATCACATTTTGTGTGATATTATGACAATAATTATTGAATATAATGTAGCGTGAGCCCAAATACGAACTCCTGGTTGAACTCCTTTGTAAACAATTACTCGAATATTGATACCTACTTATGTTAAGCCTACTTATATCTTTCTAGCTCTGTTTATCATTTAATGTACTATATACTTATGATACTGCATACTTGTTATAATGCTCCTGTATAATTTATTTTATATGTAAAAGCCGTCAAGGCGTAAACAAACAAATAAATAAATAAACACAAGTGAAAAATATATCATTTATTTTGGGACTTCAAACTACGTCACGTGTTCGAAATTTCGAAAGCGGCCAACCTTGTTACGCATTTTCTACGAACCAATCTCTTTAATCTAGAACACGTGAAAAAAGTAATCCTTCCATTCAAATAAAGGAGTTTTTGAGTACTTTCTGGTATTATTGGCGGCCGGCGTAGTGCAGCGGTAAGGCTCTTGACTCGCACACCGAAGGTCGCGGGATCGAATCCCATTGAAAATAATATATAGTATATTTGCGACACGTTCCAGAGTGGAAGATACTCTCAGTATCGCCCTGGTGTAATATCACCATTCAGGATTGAAACGTTGCTTGAAATGGCATTAGCCGTGTTTGGTGACCAGATCTGAATAGCCAGGTACTTCCTCTTCCCTATCTCCTTCCCCTCCCCGCAACCTTCAGCCTCACAACATACCCCAATTGGGGATGACATAGTTTCACTGGCTTCAGACGGGAGCAGTTAGGACTCTTGTGGGGTATTCATATTTAAAAAAAAATTAAAAAATCTGAATCAAAGTTTCAATAACTGACGTTAGGTAATTTAATTTTTCGGTGCTTATTGCTTTGTCGATTAAACTAAACGTGTTTTTTAATGCCTCCTTGGAAAGAATTGCTTGATTGGAAAGAATTGAAGTCCTCAGCCTTACTTGAAAGGCTTAAAGAATTTCCCATCTTATTTATTATTTTCGAACAGCAACATACGTATCTACCATGATTTATGAGTGTCTGGGGATTTAATTGCCAATTAAAATCAGCATTTTTGCTCGAATTAAAAAATACATACGCAACTATCGATGTTATGTCAAATTAAAATTTCATCATTTCATTGTAGATAATCCATTTTACTGCGGGAAATTTCGGTAGAAAATAAGGTCACAAATCAAATTGGACTGGGGAAATACACATGTTTCTAACAATATATTTGTTTGCCTTTTCTTGGTTTTGTACTTTTTTTACATTAGCTCAATTTAAAAAATTTCTCACAGCCTTTGTCATCATTGGGGATGCTGTGTGGAGGGTCTTTTTAGAGAAAGGAAGGAGAGGAAGTTCTGGAAAGAAAAGGTTTAAGGGGTGCGTAGAATCTTCGGGTCAATGTGTCTCACACTGCGGTGCGTGGCGATGGGCCGAGAGAGTCCGGCTGGAGGGGTCTCCCGCAACTAATCTATCCCGATCCAAACGAATTGGCCGACAAGACCTAGACAAACCTCAACCCGGGCACCCCTGCTAAGTCATCAAACATAGTAAACCACTTGGTGTAACCTAGGTGTGTTGGTTATCATCAGTGTTGGTTATCTAACAAATGGTTCTCGGGGCGGCGGTACCCATAATAAAATTATGATTTTCAACATTATATTGTAATATTGTAAAATGGTAGATTGGTAATAATAACAAGACCTCATTAGAATTGTCTATATTAGTGTCAATTCCTTATTGCAGAAAGATACCGAAATTAAAAATAAAAACACATCAAAAGATATGCCGTTTTAGGTATATCTCAAAAGGCTAATAAATTTGGCAAAGAAGCCCAAGGTAATACACCGAGAGATCTTTGGATAAACTTCAAACTTTGATTCACGTATTCATTAATGTTTTTTTAATTGTTTCTGACATTCATCCTTTAAAAGGGAGAAAAGAAAGGTGAATTATATATTAACTTTATTTTATTGGGTAAATTGTTTTTTTTTACTTTCGTTGAAAATATTGAACATTTAATTTTAAAATATGCACCTTCCTTTAAGGAATTTAACGACCCTGGTTGAACAGCGGGTCGATTAAAATAGGGATATTATTTTATGCCGCCTGTAATCAAAGTTTTCCCGTAAATAAGTTAACGGTTTGAACACTTGAAAACTTTGACGAAATTAGTTTTACTGTCCAGCATACCTTCAGTTATAAAAAAAAATTATGGCACGTGAAATTTTAAGGTTTTTGCATAAACAGTGAACAGTTAAAGTGAGCGAGACCATAAAATTCTAAATTATGTAATATTATAACATTAATTTGAGGCTAGGAATTCCAATGAAGTATGTAAATTTTTTGTCACACTCTGTAGAAATATGTCGGTTTTAAACATTGTGTGCCAATAATGGCACATCACTATAATTGCACATAGCTAACTTACAATAACAATTGACATATTAAGACCGCTTAGTCATTGTGAACTGTTATTTTTATTCTTTGACATTCTGCAGTCATGTAGTGAGAATTTTCCGAACATTTTTCGATACAATCCTTATCGATCGACCGTACTAGGGTCTAGTGATATTGTTAAAAAATAGCTTGTTAATATCCTGAAAAAACATCTAAAACAATTGTAAACATATAAAAATAATAATATCGTCACATATTATATTCTGATAAGAAATTCAATTTTACAACTCGGAAATTTTCTACAAAATAGCAACAATGTACACCTATAAAACTATTTCCTTAAATATTTATAAAGAAAACCTCAAACAACGGCAGTCACCGCGTACAACTTTGTCCTTTATAGGTCACTAAAAGATTTCGCATTAGAAGAGCACTTGAGATGTGTTACAGTTCAAGACACAAACTAGAGACCAGGGAGGAAGTTAGTTGTTGAATTGTAGCGGTTTTCTGGGGAACTTTTCCCATTAACCTCGAAGTGTCACTTTACCTGGTTAGCGAAACTTTTGGCAGATGTCCAAATATCTCAAGACATTCTATAGCTATTTTCCGATTTAGAAAGTATTACGCATAACTATATCATCACAAAAATATTCGCAATTGGTATATTTTCAAAATTCAGGCAATTTCACATAATTTCTCACAAACCACGTTTCAACAATACCCGAGACGTGTTTCGATACTGGACTAAGAGAATAATCAAATATATCACTCATGCCTAAATCTTCTTGAGGTTTAATCGCGTGTACCACGACTGACCTTTAGCAGGTCATAGGAAAATAAATGTGTCACAGCCAGGTATAAAAGTCCACGAACCAATTAATATTTGCTGGTAATGTCAATGACAGTTAATTCATGATTAAGTAAGCGGTAAAAACAAAAATACTAAATTTGCTTGTAAAATACACAATCGGGGCTTTCGGGGGGAACCTTGGTCACCTCATCACAAAAAAAACATTTAAGAGGGCATTACCAGAAAAAGCCGGAAATACGTCATTTTCAAAAAAGTTTTTAGACGTATTGACTCTTTTCCACAAAAAATTATAAATGGATTTCGAAAGATTGTTCTTTTATCTAGTGAAGTTATGTAATAAATTTTTTAGATTTTTTTTAAATTTTTAGTATAATAAGGTTATTCCATAGGTCGTTGGCAGATTTGTTAAATTTTCAAAAAAGTTTTTGAATTATACCACACCCATTTCAAATAATGTAATCATGCAGTAAAATAAATCAATACATTATCTAGCAGAGTTATGTATTAGAATTTTAATTTTAGTTTCAATAAAATCATTAAAAAATATGTACGTACATGTGATTCTTGGCGAAAATTGGTCCATTTGTGTATTTATTTGCGCACTTACAAACTAATATATTTCAGATTTTTTTAACATTCTTATTAAATTTAGACATTATTGAAAAATGATAAATACTTATAATCAAAAAATAACTACAAAAAGTACACTATTTTAATAGTTTTATCATCACGCCTTTCAGCATTTTTGGATGAAGGTATAAATTAAAGCTAATTTGGATTGAAATAAATTCGATATTGAGTTATAATTTAAAAAAGCTGGTACGGAGAATAATTAATCTTTCTCATTGTAACCGCCCTGCATGATTGGAAGAACAACTTTCGACGAAATGTGGATTTTCGTCCACTGGCTGGTTAAACGCTCTTAAGTAAGAATGCCAACGATTATTTACACGAATCCTACAATATTGTTGGTAGTTTTTTTCCTTTGTGAACCACTTTTTGTCTGAAACTTGTATCAATCATCATTAACTAACTTATATGATTTCATTACCTCAAGAATGCCGAACAAAGATAGAAAGTAAAGTAAAACTACAGTAAAACAAAAATTATCTTTTAAAAATAAGAATAAATTATTGGAGCTTTACGCCACATTGTGATATTAGTTATTGAAAACAGAATCAATAATTTTCAAGTTAATTAGAAATTGAATAAAATACAGAATATAAAAGTCGCAACCTAATGCTAGCACTACACTTACGTGGAGGCGTTTACTTATATCTACAGGAATTCCTATGAGAACCAAAGTGCGTACGAATATCTACAGCTCAAACTGCTGACTAATATCTATGAGAGCCAAAGTGAGAACGAATATCTACAGCACTGGCAGAGGTTGGATTTGCAATTATGTATAACATATTGGAATAACTTAATATTGCGTATGCAGTTAAAAAACTTAATTTATGTATTTATGTATGTAAAAATCCCTAATATCGGACTATTGGACACATTTTGCTGATTATTAAGGATTTGGGTTTTTGTTTTAACAGCTTTCTTTATTTCGGGTGCTTCTAAATTATTTCGTTTTAGTCTGTTACCATGACCATTTCTATATCAGTTAGGTTAGGTTGTGGTACCGTGTATTTCGAAATAAATAAATATCTTTGTATTATGTTTGTTCAATAAATTATTGTCCTCGTAAACAGCAAAATACGTAATATTATCCAAAAATATCATCTACGTACTTTAAACGTTTAATCCTTTACGTAATTAGTAATTACGTAATTGAAGTAATTTATGCTTTTCCGTACAACATCTTGCTCAGCTGCCCTCTGTAGATATTAGTCCAACCTACGCTCCATAGATATTAGTCCACACTCTGAAGTTCGTAGATATTAGTCCAACATATGAGCTGTAGATATTCGTCCGACATACAGGCTGTAGATATTAGTATCTGGAGTCCACTTACGGCCAACCTTTCAACTCCGAACTTGCTGTATCTATCAATTGCGTGTATAATTATGAAGTAGGAAATTTGCCTCTGTGTAGTGGAAGCATATATAAGTAGTGGAAGCATATTTTTATATATGCTTCCACTACACTTATACGAGTTTTCCTCCTACATTATAGATGTTGTTTTAAGGGTGAAATTTATATATTTAAAGAATATTACGAACTTATCTAATGCTGTTTAATATTTTGGATAAAAATCACAATCATTAACACAGTCCTCTTCTATTTGCACAGTCACTTGATTATCCAAACATACCAGAAAATTATTATTTAAAAATTTGTACTTACCCCGCCATTTTTACATTGGTTTCAAATTCCATAATACATATGTAGATAATAGGCCACTTGCATCACATTTTTTAAAAAAATTTTCCGCTTTAGGCAAATATTCTAAGACATTCTGTATTTTTTTTTTTTTTATCGTATTTTTAAAACCCTGGGGATTTTTTGAAAATTTCAATCTGAAAAATCAGACCATTTTTTATAAACCGGAAAGACAGGACATAATTTTATAGGTGTGAAAAAACGATAATTACATAGCCGAAAATCATTTTAAAAAAGAACGTTTTCCACACGAGTGGCACAGGAGAATAACGAGGCATACCAAAAATATTACATCTCATAAATATTTTTTTCCTTGATCCATCTTATTGATCATAAATCATTATAGTATCATCATGTACTATAATTATCATTATAGTACAGCGTCTATATTAATAAATTCAATGTAAGGGAACGTACCCATACTACGTGACACGTTTAGGGGGGGGGGTCTTCAAAATGTCACGCTCCATACAATTGAGCGGCGGGTTGCTTAGGATTTTGGTCACCGGGGGGGGGGGGGTAAAAATTGCAAAAAGTTGGTCACGTAGTATGGGTACGTTCCCTAATATACTTGTACTTGTAAATAATAATAATAATAAGAATATTATAAAATTTTATTTTGTTAAAATCAGCACCATAATCATTATACCTCTAAAACACGTACCAACATCATCTTCACGTTCTGAAGAGAACCCCGTACATCTTAAATGTACGGGGTTCTCTTCAGAACATCTGTCAAAAAATCAAACCAAATGATAAGTTCGCAGAGAACAAACAATAAATCTAGTGAACGAATTAAAAAATTCGCCTGAAATCAAAGTGATGCCATATAAAAAAATAAATCAGTGTGGAATTTTACAAAATTAATAGGAACATTTTCGGAGACGGGACATTTTCATGTAGTGACGTCACGAGCCCAACTAATGGATTTATTTATTTAAAAATAAAAAAAAAAAACCGTACATTTCTAAACAATTTTACTAACATTTTCTTAATCTTAGTAAAAATATGTATCCACATGATTTTTCCAAGTCGTTATGAAATCCATGAAAGTGGCCTATTGAATTTTGAATTCAAAATCAAATGTCATCAGATTAATTTATCTGTAATGGCATTTTTTCATTGCAAATATGAACAATTCGTCATAATTTTACTATAAGTTTCCTGATGCACATGAAGCACATGAACCAACAAATGACAAAATCAGGTGTTTTGATCTCAGGCTCCCCAGTGGGAATTGGCACAGGTATTTTAATATGTTTACACAGTAAAGAGGTAATAAATTAAGTTAATCCTTTATTTAGGCTTATCTCGTTTCGATTCTTAGCCTAGGCTTAATCAAGTACTTCTAATCATTATCATGATAAATTTAATCTATACCAATTTGTCTATATATAAGGAAATGGGATCATATTAATTCGTTAGTTGCAGTGTTGTTATAATCATACATACATTAATATCAGATACATCACAGAGCATCATTAACCATGTTAATAGGTATTGTTTTTCATTGAATTATTTTGTGTTAGTAAAGCTTGCCCTTGAATACAAATAATTTAATAATTGTTAAATAATTTTTATTAACACCTTGCCCTGATGAAGAAAACATTGTTTTTTAAACATGTCGATATTGTTAATAATATAGTGGTTTAAACTAAGTTATTTGTTTTCAATATATCAATAATGGTGTTTGCGAAGTTTGAAGAAACCAATAATTTATTTTTAAATGACTTAAAAAAAATTGTATTAACTTATTCTTAAATAACAACACCGTTCTGAACTATTTAGTGAACTTATTTTGCAATCAACTTGTAAAATATTTTGGATTTAAAACAAAATTTTCAGTGGCTGGATAAAGTAAAGGAGTCGTACTAAAATTAGTTATATTTTTATATTATCACATTTTTAATGAAGTATGTACAATCTTATTAAAAGTTTAAAAAGTGTAGGATACTGTCTCTAGACTATAACGTATGACTAGAGGTCATGTCCTAAAGGAAAATTTCTTTAGGGTTCAGATGGACAATGGATAACTATAACCTATACACTTAAGGGCTATTAAAAATGGGCAAATATTTTATTAAAATTGGGTAACATTTTTAGTCGGTGCATAAAGTGAATCGATATTTATACAGAAGAATAAAGTCCCGATTTTTTAATGGTTTTCAATTCCATAAATAATCTAATATTTCTAATACTAAACGTACAACTAATTTTTCGTCAATTAATTTCTTCAAATTCGTATAAAAAAGTTTTTGGAATAAATCTATTATTTTATTTTTTTAAATTATTATTGCTCCATTTCTGTTTTCATTTATGTACGAGTATCTGTGCTTTTGTGGTAAAGATACACTATTTTAATTCAGTTGCAGCCTCTGAAACCAGTTTAAAGCCAAAATATCTGTAATGAGAGACAAAGCGGTTATTAATAGGTGTTTTTTTTTTCAGGATTCAGTTTCGTGATCCTGTCCGTCCTGGCACTAGGAAGTGTCGATGGACGGTCTGTCGCTCGTCTTGAGTCAAGGGCAACTGTTTGCCCAGAAGACCAAATTTTCCTGATTCTACTTCCACATGAAAGTGACTGCAAACAGTTTTACTACTGTCAGAGAGGTGTCTTGGATTTGAAAACTTGCGCATCAGGAACTGAATTCGACGCAGTTGCTAAGGTATTAAATGTGTTTAACCCAGCTGGAATACATTTGTATATATAATTAATATCGAGTGAGTTAAACTAAAAGATCTATGATTTTTTTTCAAGAAATGCGATTGGCCCAAGCCCGGAGGATGCGGTCTGTCATCAGCAACAGAGGCGCCCATTCCCACAGATGCACCAACTGATGCCCCAACAGATGCTCCCACAGACGCACCAACTGACGCTCCCACAGACGCACCAACAGATGCTCCCACCGATGCACCAACTGATGCCCCCACTGATGCTCCAACTGATGCCCCAACTGATGCCCCAACAGATGCTCCCACAGACGCACCAACTGACGCTCCCACCGATGCACCAACTGATGCCCCAACAGATGCTCCCACAGACGCACCAACTGACGCTCCCACCGATGCACCAACTGATGCCCCAACAGATGCTCCCACAGACGCACCAACTGACGCTCCAACAGACGCACCAACAGATGCTCCTACCGATGCACCAACTGATGCCCCAACTGATGCCCCAACAGATGCTCCCACAGACGCACCAACTGACGCTCCCACCGATGCACCAACTGATGCCCCCACTGACGCTCCAACTGATGCCCCAACTGACGCTCCAACGGATGCACCAACAGATGCTCCCACAGACGCACCGACAGATGCTCCTACCGATGCACCAACTGACGCTCCCACGGACGCTCCAACTGAAGCTCCCACTGATGCGCCAACAGATGCTCCCACAGATGCACCAACAAGTGCTCCAACCGCCTTTTGCCCCGTTGATCAGGAGGAGTTGACTTTATTGCCTCATGAATATGACTGCACATTATTTTACTACTGTACCAGGGGCACTCTATACTTAGAGAAATGTGCCAAGGGGACTGAATTCAATCCTGACATTGGAGTAAGTAATTTTAAAACGGTCTATTTAGTATTGCAATCAAACAAATGAAAACTCTTTTCTTAAAAAATATTGTTTTTTTTAGAATTGCGACTGGCCTAAAGCTGGAGGATGCGGCCTACCAGCAGCGCCCACCGCTGCTCCAACTGACGCTCCAACTGACGCTCCAACTGATGCTCCAACTGATGCACCAACAGATGCACCAACTGATGCCCCAACTGACGCTCCCACAGACGCTCCAACTGATGCACCAACTGATGCACCAACAGATGCACCAACTGACGCCCCAACTGACGCTCCCACAGAAGCACCAACTGATGCACCAACTGATGCCCCAACTGATGCTCCAACCGATGCTCCAACTGATGCACCAACAGATGCACCAACTGATGCCCCAACTGATGCTCCAACCGATGCCCCAACAGATGCACCAACTGATGCCCCAACTGACGCTCCCACGGAAGCTCCAACTGATGCACCAACTGATGCCCCTACTGAGGCTCCAACCGATGCCCCCACGGATGCTCCAACTGATGCACCAACTGATGCCCCTACTGATGCTCCAACCGATGCCCCAACAGATGCACCAACTGATGCCCCAACTGACGCTCCCACAGACGCTCCAACCGATGCACCAACAGATGCACCAACCGATGCACCAACTGATGCACCAACAGATGCACCAACTGATGCACCAACTGATGCCCCAACTGATGCTCCAACCGATGCCCCAACCGATGCACCAACAGATGCACCAACTGATGCCCCAACTGATGCTCCAACCGATGCCCCAACAGATGCACCAACTGACGCCCCAACTGACGCTCCCACAGAAGCACCAACTGATGCACCAACTGATGCCCCAACTGACGCTCCCACAGACGCACCAACTGATGCTCCAACCGATGCACCAACTGATGCCCCAACAGACGCTCCCACAGACGCTCCCACCGAAGCACCCACAGCTCCTCCAAGTAATAATTTTTAACCTTACTCAAAACATTATTAGTTAATTCCTTTTGTGAGGCTCCAATAATCCCTGATATTTAAAACACTAATTTCTCTGAAAAATCTTTCAGGTATCGATTGCGCCGCTTTCTGCCAGAATACGGAGGTCTACTGGCCAGACCCAGACAACTGCAGCAAGTTCTGGAAGTGCGACAAAGGTTTCCCTGTGAGTAGGCTGTGCGGGGATGGTCTGGAGTTCAACTCCACAACAAGGCAATGTGACCTTCCAGAAAGGGCGGCTTGTGTTGTCTCACCAATTCAAAAGAACTGGTTGTTCGGTTGGATGTAAATAGCGAATAATGGACCACTTTATATTATGTAGCACTGAATGTATTAATATATTAAAATTCTGCGACCATAAATGTAAAAATATGAAAGTCTAAAAATACTTTTTAATAAATAGATTAATAATTTTCAATAACAAAACTGATCCTTTTCTGTGAGTTTGATGTTATCCAATCTACAGCTTTGAGTAGTTTTCGCAATAAGTATTAATAAATCGTTATATGTCAATATTAAATGTTTTTGCGTGGAACTGGCAGAGGAAGGATGAAAGTTTCCCGATTGATGAAATGAGACCCCTGTGTGGTAAAACCGCGGATGGTCATGGTCGTGTTAAAAGTGTGGAGATACAGACAAAATGTAAAGCTGATCTACGCATAAAGAATAATATTATAAAGGGACGCACAGATTGTTACATGCAGTAGATAAACACATGATGCGGTGTCTGTTAATCCAAATTAATAATACTACAACTTCATTATCTTTATGCCACTCTCACTTGGAATATGGAATAATAGGATGGGGCTCGGCAGCATCAACACATATAAAACAACTGAAAAGAACTCAGAATTGCATCATAAAGACCGTAATAAAGATCCCCATAAGGACGTCAACAACAGAAATTATTAAACAGATCGATATTCCAAGTGTACAAAAAAACTATGCCAAAAACATTCCGCTTCATCACCTCAAAAAAGACACAGAGGAAAACATCTCACATACTCATATAACCAGAGCCAAACAAACAGACATTCCAAATATACCAAAGTGTAATTCTACCTTTGGACAAAGAAGCTCTGATTTTTTATCAATAAAGGTATATAACAAACTCACAAACAATATCAAATAAATGAAAATAAAAAAAACTGCATTAAGGACATTGAATATAAAATCTAAAGAAAAAAAACCGCTAAGCACAGAATATAATATGTTAAATATATAAATTATAAAAGATACATGCTATATAAATTATAGAAGATACATGCTGTACATAATTAAAATATAATAACTAAATGAAATAAAATGTGAAATTTCCAAATAAGTTCGACGTTCGTTGTGATTATTAGTCGATTTATTTACGTTATCGTAAAGATTACAATGAATGTTAAACTGAAGTTGACGTCCTTACTCTAGTAGGCTCTAAGTATTTCTAACGCTGCTGGCCCTCCTATCAGAATAGCTATTCTGTATCTTTTGTGGCTACGGAATCGATTCCATACATAATCGCCTATCAAATTTGTGTGATTGTCTATGGCTTGCAATTGCTTTTTCTACGGGCTGATGTGTTAAGCTGTCAGCGCTGTCGGTGACTTCGCAAATGTCAAATCCACGGTATATAACTGTAAACGTACATTAAACGAATAAATAATCATATATACTTAAGCATTTCATGTTTTAAACTAGATCGGCGACAGCGCTGACAACTGAAACGTCAGCCTGCAGAATTGTTTTTAATTCTTTTTTCCTCCTTCATGTAATCCAGACCTCTTCAAGACCCGCATTAATAAATCACTTCCTACAGGTCAACCGGGGCGCGTATTTACAAAACCTATACCGATTCAGTCGCGGTAACGATAATTTACATTTTAAATATACCTCTATATTGGTTATTTTTATCACATTGCAAAAACAAAAATTGTTCTAAAATAATCTTTTTGATGTGTATATTAGAAATTAATAATTTTATTTCTAAATATTTAAATTTTAATATTATTCCCATATATTGTAAATACACCTCTATATTGATAATTTTTTATCACCTTGCAAAAACAAAAATTGTTCTAAAATCTAGATAAAATAATCTTTCCAATGTATATATTAGAAATTAATAATTTTATTTCTAAATATTTAAATTTTGATATTGAAAATTTAAAGCAACATAGTTCTCATATATTTACGCTGTAAACTTACGCTCCTGTGAGGTGTTACATAACAATAATTAAAAATATGCATCTTTGGAAAAACATCTTGTGATTGTGATTAAACAAAATTGTTTATTTTAATGAAAAATTTGCCTCGCGATTTTATATTTCGCTGGTCGATGAAAATGGTTTTTAATAATTATTTGTAAGAAACTAACAGTTTTGGACAGAAGTCAAACCAAAAAGTTACTTATGGTAATGTTGCTCGGAGTTATATTGTATCTTAGGTGAGAGGGGACGAAGAGGAATATAGAATAAGGATAGAAGAAACTCCAGATACATTCCATACTCGCGTATTAATTTACGATCGTATGCGTTACTTCTATTCGATATTTCTAAAGGTTATTGCTTAAAATGTCAAAATTGTGTGTTATGTTGAGCACATGTATACCGAACAATTTTCCCCCAAATAAGTTTTAAATACTTTGAAACCATAAGGATTTCACAAAATCATACACATCATAGACAAAATATAAAAAAGAGACCACCGTTAAATTGTTTAATGAGTTAATTTTTTATTATCAAAGTTAAAAAATTAAATAAGTTTGTTTTAGTACATTTATATTTACGTAATGACCACCGGTTTGAACATTTTCTTAAATAAAAAAGACAAGCATTAAAACACAAAATCGGAAGGTAAGGCAAAAACATAATAATAAGAACATAACGCGAAGCACAGTTTTGTTATTTCACCTCAAATGGGCAAATGAGAGTACTCAAAACATAATAAAAATATGTTTAGCAGACTGTAAAAAAAACAACGTAACGTCATAATAGATTAATCGTCAATGATTTCATTGGTCCAGCGTGTAACAGCAAACACCCGAAGGATAACAACTAGCGATTTCTGAGCACATTTGGGATTATGGGATATATTTTTTCAACTAAAAACTAAAATATATATTAATTTTTCTCGCAAAAACTGTCCTTTCATGACTTTTGAAGGTTATTCCCATCAATGTAATATATCATTGAAAGAGAGTTGCTTATAAGAAGAGAGTTTTTCTTATAAAAAAATGAATATTCATTTAGACTTTTATAAAAAGTCAAAAGTTCCATATGAATAAATTAGGATATATTTATCCGAGACGTTATCCAGGTAACAAACCAATTCTTAGAATGATTGTTTCCAATCGCCCGTAGTTGCCCGTAATAAGGAAAAAAAACAGTTGAAGATAAAATTGTTAATTCTAAAATTTCAAATATGAAATTGACAAATATGACGGTTTGACAAAAGGTTGCAATAGCGAAATTAGTTAACGCGCACGTCCCGGTAAGACGAGAGGTCTGGGTTCGAGTCCCAGTTGCGATCATCGCATAGATATTGAAGAAGAGAGAACATGACACAGGAAAGCAGAAAAAGATAAAGGTCGCAACTGGGACTCGAACCCAGAACCTCTCGTCTAACACGTCCCGGTTAGATTATTATTGTTATTTTTTCTTCAATAAAATATATATTTTTCAATCACACGTCGCCACTGATCCCGCTCTTCACACATCGCGACGGAATCACATGATACGCGGACTGTTTCGCGCTGGAACTTACGCGCTTATCACGTGAGTCTCCGCTAGGTTATATCCGACTTCCCAATTGCGACGTGTGATAGAAAAATATTTTTTATCGTTTTTATGTGAAAAAAAATATTATAAAGCAAAACTTCACTGATTTGTGTGCTCAAGAATCGCAAAAAAAAATTAAAAATATCATCGGACAGCAAAACGTCCTTTACATTTTTCACTCCAAATATGCTCAGGAATTCACGGTTGCTGGTTAAAATCCTTCGGAAACATGATGTTATGCTGTGTATAATCGGGAATATCCATTAAGGTGGGTCATTTTCAAAAAAATGATAATTTTAGATTCTGTTAGCGATAAAAGGGTGCCAAATGGGTTCAAACCGACGTGTTTAAATTTTTTTTAAATTTCTGATACGATCTTCTTCCTCCGGATTCACTTCAAAGTTTTGAAAATTTTCATTTTTAGAGGTATTTTCTTGTGTGTATAAAAGTTACTACGAATTCTTTATACTATATTTTTTGTAATATTCTATGGCAAATATGGTACGTATTTACGAATTTATTTACAAAAAATCCGAATTTTGATTATTAGTGGCTTGAGGTGAGGGCGGGGGAAGCACCGATTGCACTAAGCGCAGCGACTCTGCGCAACCGACGTCGGAGTCAGTATCGCTACGGCTCTTTAAGCGGTAGATCGCGTTGCACAAGACCCATATTTGGTGAAATTTGCGACGTTAAAGACAATGTTTTACCAACTTATTGTGATGTTATGAAATTTTTTGAGTAGACCAGGCATCAAATAAAATTAAATCAAGAGACCGAACTAGAACCCAAATTTCAGCAAATAGAGTGTACTGTGACAGCACGAATAGAAGAAATATGGAGAAAGGCTTCTATTCCCATCGTTACACACTCGCGAGTAGCACGCATGTTGAGGTCATATCATTTTAAATGCAAAAACCTTCTTAAGTCACATCCTAAAACACCGGAGAAAAAAATGGAGGAATTCCGTCGCAGAAGTAAAGTGCTGTTTGATATTTCGTCTTGCAAATGCAAAGATTTCAGTAAATGTGACTGTCCTAAAGATAAAAAAATACCTGTAAATGAACAGAGTTTCATTAGTGACCAACGTACTATACGAAAAATGATAATAGGAAATGTGGATATCGCTACAACAAAACGAATGAAAACTGCGTTGTAAAGAAAACTTCTGAAGCAAAAATCCTTGCGTACGTCTAAAAAGGAAAGCACAGGTAAGCCAACTACCTCTCTAATCGATATTTCCACGTCTTCTTCATCAAATGAATTCGATTGCAATGATTTTTTCAAACCAAGTGTTGTATCTCAAATGCCCCAGAAGCAGGCTGCGGTCACTATTGATTATTCTACACTGTCGAAAACTTGTGATAGATATTGAGTTTCGGATAGAGCAGTGGCAGCCATTGCCTCAGCAGTTCTGTATGACATCAAGTCTAATATTCCAGTTATTGACAAAAGTAAACTTCGCAGAGAACGAAAAAAAACAAGGGAAAATATTAAGGCACAACACATAGTTTTACAAATACCCGCATTATATTTTGATAGCCGGAAAGATAAAACATTAATTATCAGGGGAAAAGGGGGGAGGCATTACAGAGAACTACTCATTAAAGAGCATATTTCAATGATAAAAGAGCCAGACTCAATATATTTGGGTTATATTGCACCAAACTCTGGCACGTCGAAAGTTATAGAAAGAACAATTGTCGATTATTTTTTAAAGGAAGAAAAACCATTTGAACCATTAATGGCTATTGGATGTGACGGAATGAACGTGAACGTTGGAAAACATTGAGGTATAATACGTTTGCTTGAAAAACGTTTGGATAAACCATTGCAATGGATAATTTGCTTGCTTCACATGAACGAGTTACCATTTGGTCATTTGTTCACACATCTTGACGGTAAGACATCTGGACCTCAAACATATTCAGGGACAATAGGACTAGCTTTAGAAAACTGTGAAAAAAGCCTATTGTTCATTTTCAGAAAATTGACGAAGAGTTGCCTGAATTATTAACTAAAGACCTAAGTACAAATCAGTTATATTTGTATAAAATCGTATCTGCAGTTACGGTGGGAAAATTACCTGAAGATTTAGGCCACAAATCTCCTGTAAAAATGTCTCATGCCAGATGGCTTACGCGTGCTAACCAAATTCTTCGTCTTTATGTTGCAACGGAAGCTCCTACAGAGAATCTTATTATTTTAGCAACGTACATTGTTAAAGTTTATGCTCCGACTTGGTTCAGTATTAAAACTTATCCCACCTGTAAAGATGGAGCACGTCACCTATGACAGCTAATTTCAGCGTCTAGATACTTATCCCCTGAACTAAAAACTATAATTGATCCAGTCATAGAAAGAAACAGTTACTTCGCACACCCCGAAAATTTACTACTTGCAATGTTAACTGACCCTCACAAGCATATCCGGGAATTAGCTGCGCGTCGTGTTCTAAAAGCACGCAGTAAGAAACTAAGTAAAACAAGGCTGTTCCAACTTCCAAACGTAAACCTCGATGCATCATATTACTACGACCTTATTAATTGGCAGCAAAATGTAACCGAACCCCCAATACTGAAGAATATATCGGATGATGATCTTCAATTATTTGTAGCACAGGGGGAGAAGGTAAATTGCCTCTTCTGCGTCTGCCATGTCATACTCAAGCAGTTGAAAGAGCTGTAAAGACTGTTACTGAAGCCTCGACTACTTTATGTACGAAGTCTGCAAGAGAAGGTCTTATTAAGGCAAAGATTGAGTCTCGCAAAATAATGCCGAAATTTGAGAGTAAGAAGGATTTTGCTGGTATTTGAATACACTGTCTTGAGATAATGTTAATTATAATCATATATTTTTTTAATAAATAAGTCAGAATATTCTCTCTAATTTGTGTTTTATTGAAGAAAAGTTCATTTTTAATTGTTTATCTAATATTTTTTAGAGATTTAACAAGGGTGGGTTTTTCTCTATTTTGTGAAATTTCAAACTCAATCCGGAGGAAGAAGATGATATCCAAATATTATTAAAAAAATTACGTGATTTTACATCTTCATTTAACACCCTTTTATCACTAACAGACAAACAAAAACAATTTTTTTTTTCCCCCATACAATCGTGACCCGCCTTAATATCCATGCTGATTCCTATTTTTAATATGTTTGCAGAGTAAAAAAGTAATGAATTGAATGTTTCTTTTTTTTAGGCTTACTCTTATCGATTCTAGTGATTCTTATCCCAGTTAGTGAAGGATTTTCATGATAATGATTAGAAACACTTGATAAAGTGTTTCTAATCATTATCATAATAAGTTTAATCTTTTGTAATTTTTCGATGGGTAGATATCCATATATAAGAAAATGGGAAAATATCAACACGTTAGTTACAGTGTTTCTGTAATCATAAGTGCATCGATATAAGTAATACATTACTGTGAATCCTTAACCATGTTACTAGGTATACTTTTTCTTTAGCTTAATTGCGTGAAAATGAATTAGAATATTTATTTACAAACGTGAAATATACTCGTACTTCAAACATTTGTTCGCCGTATCAATTCCATATCACGCACGTTACAAACATTTTCTGTGGTTAATAACATCGAGGTCCTTCCACCGCGGGGGCATTTCCGATGGATGTTCTGTCTATTCTAATCACAACAGTCTATTTCGTTACTATTTTTATTTAAGTAATTTTTACTTCAAAGTTTAGAAATAATTAATTAAATACAACTTATACACTAATTTTTCTCTTGCTTAACATGGCTTATACAACACATTTTGAATCTACCAATTGGTGCAGACTTTATAGTTTCTGGCAGCGCATTATAATACTTCAATAAACTATTTTACGTGTTGGCTTTGTCTTTTTTTGTTAGTCTGATTTCATGCATGTCCTCGTGTTATGTTGGTGAATGTCCTTGTTGAAAATTATTTTATTTGTAAAGTATTTTGGTAACAGGTTGATAATTATTTTATGTTAAGTTTCCTTGCGGTCAAGATCAGCAACTATTTGACCGTTAGCCAATTTATTTTCGAACATTTTATTTACTTTTGAAAATCAATTTCGTCTAAGATTGGTATAGTTTGGTATTAGTCTCATTGCTAAATTTTAGAGATTTTTTCAAAATCTTTTGTTCTCGGTCGTTGAGCACTATGATATTACGGACCAGAGGCTAATCACCGAATTGATTTTTTTTAAAAGGGTATATCGCTCTTACACAAGTAAAACTTGAATATCTGCACCATTTCAGATTTTACATTATTTTAAGTTAAAAGATCCCCAGTTTTTAATTGGTTTCGAATCCAAAATTTATCAAAATACGTGATAGGTATAGTACCATCACCTGTATCCTACCAATCGATATAAATATTCATCATTGAAATGCTTGGAAAATTTATGTCAGTCAAAATATTTAGTTTTTTTTTATTAGCAGTATAAATTGCTTAGTTTCTCTTTTTGGTGTGAAAATATGTTTTAATTTAATTTGTATTTTTTATTTTGAAGAGATTTAATTTTCTACGTTCATTTGTAACTTTATATTTAAAATTGTCTGCTACCGGTTTCGACACATCCGTGTCTTTGACTAGCAAACTTAAAACGGACTTAAAAAGTCTATGCAAGTACAAAACGATTAGATTTATTTGGGTGGGGGTAGTGGGAGAGGTGATTTTGGGGAAGGGGAAGAAAGATAGGAGGAGGAAGGAAAGGGAGGAGTGACATGGAAACATTGTTAATAAAGGCGATTTGCAGGGTGCTTTTATTTTATTAACTAAATTAATGTTTTATTTAATTTTTTTGTTTATTTCCAGCGCACAAAATAAAAATATTTATTAATTATTTTTATTTTTTTATTATTTATTTATTTATTAAAATATAAAGTAACAAATGAACATTGAAAATAAAAACTCTTGAAAACAAAATGTCCAGAAATTGTTACAGAGTTAATGCCGAAAGAATACAAAAAATTGTATTTTTGACATTTTTATTTTCTTTTTGGTAAAAGTAATTACTGTATGTAAATTACTGCTAGACTCAGTAGTTGCATTGTTAGCTTATACCGAAGCCTTATTAAAACCTTGTTTGGTGTGTTTCCAGGATCCAGTTTTGTGATCCTTTCCGTCTTGGCACTAGGAAATGTCGATGGACGATCAGTCGCTCGTCTTGAATCAAGGGCAACCGTTTGCCCAGAAGATCAATTTTTGTTAATTCTGCTGCCTCATGAAAGTGACTGCACACAGTTTTACTACTGTCAGAATGGTACCCTTAACTTGATGAAATGCCCGGCGGGAACAGAATTCGATGCAGTCACTCAGGTAAAATTATTTTTTATACAAGTTTTACATAATGAATAAATAATACCACTACCAGCTATGTATTCCACATGCCAGAACGGGAGTTCTGGCCCAACATAGTTTAACAAGAAGTAGGGTGCTGCTGAATAACTTTTTCAACATTGGCAAGGTTTCAAGAGTCATTTTAGATAAAAACTCTAATACATATTTTTTGTTAAATAATTCGTTTATTCTTTTTAAGTCATGTAAATTATTTCATGTGTTTGGTAATGGGTTAAAATAAACCGAGCTGAAAATATTTCTAAATAAACATTTTGTTCGAACTGAAGTTATTTTTTCTTAAGAAATGCACTTTTTTAGAATTGCGATTGGCCTAAGCCTGGAGGATGCGGTTTGTCACCAGTAACAGAAGCGCCCACCGTTGCTCCCACAGATGCACCAACTGAAACTCCAACCGATGCCCCGTCAGAAGCCCCAACGGAAGTTCCCACAGACATACCAACGGACGCTCCAACTGATGCAACTACTGATGAGCAAACTATTTCACCAACTGATGAACCTGAAATAACCACCGAAGTATTAACAGAAATAGACGCAACTACCGATGCACCTGAAATAACAACTGAAGTTCCAACAGAAACAGATGCTACTACCGAAGCACCTGAAATAACTACTGAAATTCCAACTGAAGCACCAACAAATGCACCTACTGATACGCCAACTGATATACCAACTGAAATAACCACAGAAGCTTCAACGAAAACAGATACAACTACCGATGCACCTGAAATAACCACTGAAGTTCCAACTGAAGCACCGACAAATGCACCTACTGACGCGCCAACTGATACACCAACTGATGCACCTGAAATAACCTCTGAAGTTCCAACAGAAACAGATGCAACTACCGAAGCACCTGAAATAACCACTGAAGTTCAAACTGAAGCACCTACAAATGCGCCTACTGACGCGCCAACTGATGCACCAACTGATGCACCTGAAATAACCACCGAAATTCCGACGGATGCGCCTACCTACGCACCAACTGATGCACCTGAAATCACTACTGAAGTTCCAACTGAACCAACTGAACCTGAAGTTCCGGAAATAACCACCGAAATTCCAACTGAAGCACCAACAATTGCACCTTCGCCACCAAGTATTTGCCCACAAAACAGCTCTACCATTGTCACTCTGCCACATCCATCAGATTGTTTCAAATTCTACGTGTGCTACAGTGGAAATGCGAGTGAATACAACTGTGATAAACAAAATGGATTTGAATTTGACCCGATAGCTCAGGTAAATTTTACAAAAAAATATTTTATGAATTAAAAAAATATATTTTATGTTATTTGTTGGGCAATTTTTTGTTAAAATGTTCACCTTTACCAAAAAAATGACCAATCTACTTATTTTGCTTAAAGATGTGCGTTCCCGTATCATCCACTGGTTGCTCGGCTTCTCAAACTACCTTGGGACCCATAACTGAAATTCCAACCGAAGCCTCAACGACTCCTACTGATGTACCAACCGATGCGCCAACTGATCCTACAGAACCAAACATTGATGTCCCAACCTCCGCACCAACAGATGCTCCAACTGACGTCACTACTGATGCCCCAACAGATGCCCCAACTGACGCACCCACGAACTCACCAGATGCTACAACTCAAACCCCTACCGATGCGCCAACAGCTGCGCCAACAGCTGCTCCAACCGA
Organism: Limnephilus marmoratus; assembly: GCA_917880885.1. Taxonomy (NCBI): domain Eukaryota; kingdom Metazoa; phylum Arthropoda; class Insecta; order Trichoptera; family Limnephilidae; genus Limnephilus; species Limnephilus marmoratus. Next base: position 16,332,149 of record OU862911.1, read on the forward strand.
AGCCCCTACTGACGCCCCAACAAATTCCCCAACCGCACCAACAGATGCTCCAACCGTTCCCACAACTGATGCCTCCACGAATGCCCCAACTGATGCTCCAACTGAGGTTCCAACAGACTCGCCAACAGATACTCCGACCACCGATGCACCAACCGATGCTTCCACTGATGCTCCAACTGCTACCCCAACTGACACTCCCACAGACACACCAACAGCTCCTCCATCGGAAGCCCCTACTGACGCCCCAACTGACGCTCCCACAGTTGTACCAACAGATGCCCCTACTGACGCCCCTACAACTAACACAACCACAGATGCCTCAACCGAAGCATCTACAGTTCCTCCGAGTAATTATTTTGAATTATTATCGTTTACGAAACATTTAATTTATCAAATCTATTTTTTGATTTATTATTGTGAGGCTGTAACTGACAAATAATTATCTAATTTCTCTAAAATGTTTTCAGCTGCTGAATGCGGTGCTTACTGCCAGAACACAGAGGTCTACTGGCCCGACCCGGACAACTGTAGCAAGTTCTGGAAGTGTGAGAAAGGTTTCCCCGTGTACAGAGTGTGCGGAGAAGGTCTGGAGTTCAACACCAGGTCGAGGCAGTGTGACCTTCCAGAAAGGGCGGCTTGTGTTGTCTCACCTGTTCAAAGAAATTTGCTATTCGGATGGATGTAAATTGCGTCCTAGTGGACCGTCGTCTTAATGTTATAATATTATAAGCTTCCAAATGACTAAGTGACTCGGCTGCATAAAAATATTGAATTTCTGCAGGAATAATGTAAAAATAACAAAAGCGTTTCTTACGAGTCTAAATGTGAATGAATATTTTAATAAAAATTAATAATTTATTAAACAATACTGTACACCATTTTCTTCGATCTTTAATACTCACTGTTGCTTTATAACTGGTATTTTATTAATAAATTCATTATTTCAAAATAGTAAACGGATGTTGAGGTTAAGTAAATTTACTTAATCTCTTGACAGAGAAAGATCGTACAGTTTCGTTTTCAGACGAAAACCTGTTAATTATGCATGACTGTTCTACTTGACTGACTGACATTTTAAAATTTCAATTAATGACTTTTAATGTTTGACCGGTCACGTGGCTAAGTTGGCATCGCATTAATTTGGATCTTGTTGGTGGCTGTTCTATTTGACAGATTGACATTTTCAAATTTCAATTCTTCTTCTCTGTGTGCCGTATCAGGTCCCCCCGACGTTGGCGATCACTATGAAAATGTCTCTCTATCTTGCGCTGCCCGGAATAGCTCCTCCACACTTCTAATTCCAGTCCACTCTCGTATGTTACGCAGCCAAGACATTTGTCTCCTACCAGGCCCCCGGCGACCCTCTATCTTGCCTTTCAATATTAAATGGAGCAAGTGATACTTCTCCCCTCGAAGTATATGACCCAGATATGAAATTTTTCAGACTTTTATTAATGTAAGCAGTTCTCTTTCTGCTCTAGTCCGCCTGAGAATTTCTATATTGGTAATCATGTCGGTCCATGGGACCTTGAGCATTCTCCGGTGAAGCCACATTTCAAAAGCCTCTATCCAATTCTAACCAATCTAACTAAATATCAATTAATGGCTTATAATGTTTAACCGGTCAGTGGTTAAGTTGGCATCGCTTTTGGGTCCCACCCAGGCGTAGTGAGTTTAATTCCTTGGTTGGTAAGTCCTCTATCACAAAAGCAACATTTACTCATTCTGTAGTGGTAGGAAATTTTTAAATAATGTCAAGTTATTGGTAACCAGGGAATGTTTATCTGTCATTTAAATAAATAAAAAATATATAATTCAAAACTTGAAAATGTGCAATATTTGTTCTTTTAGAAGGAAAGATTTTTTCCTACATACCATTTGACAGTAGTATTTGGTTGTCTTCGTTATGATTCCCGTTTCTAGGAAAACACATTCCTAATAAAACTGTCATGGTCTTTTATCTTTAGGTTTGGATTATGGATAATCTTTGGATTTACGTTAATCGGTTAACACCACAATGATGCCGTCGGGCACCTGGATTAGTAAAGACATATACTTCAAATAAAATTAATACGTAGAACTCGTAGGGTCATTAACTTAAATGGTAAATAGAAAAAAATTAATATCTATGATCCAAAGGTTGAAAAAATTTAAATTTTCTCGGCTGTTCTCTAATGGCATGTCGGTGAAACTTTTTTATAAAATCATATTTAGGAATCATTGGAAGAATTAACAATAAGTACCGGGGCCGCAGCACGGATGAGGTCACATTACCAAATAATTTTCTCTCTACAAGAAGATGTGCCAAAAAATTTTATTAACATTAATTCTAAAATTTTATAAATGATATTATAAATATGTAATATTTAAAACTAAACTAAATCATAGCGCTAAACCTAATCATAAATCTGATGTAAAATATCCTGGAACTTTAGTAGATAAAAACGTTATAAGGAAAGTGTAAATAATTAGAATACTTATATACGCATTCTATAACGTACGCAACATATTAAACAAGAAAGCTATGAGAATTGCCTGATATTCATTAATCCACTCCACTTGTATTATGGTATTATTGGGTGGGGAAGGACCTTTAAAGCTACTTTGCAGCCGATAATTACAATTCAAAGAATAATTATTAAATTTATCCTTAGGAAACCATACGAGTTCCCTACTTTATAAATATTTCGGCAATTTAAAGTACGATCTATCACCGAAATGGCTTACATCAAATTTATAAATATATACATAATTTTTACTTTATGAGTAAAATCTCAAATTATAATTGTTATGAAAATAATTTATTATTCAAAATTACCCCAGAGTTATTAATATTTGTTTATATTAATTCAATTAAATTATTTTACTGGCCACTAATAAATTCACTTTTTCTCCAGTATATTAAACTTTTGATCGTTAGGGGGATCATGATCGATTCCCCTCACTTTTTGGATTGGCACCTTTTGGGCAGGGTCTGAATCCAACAGTTATCAACAATGTGGATTTTAATTTAAAATGTTAAATATTTAATCGGCTGGTTTTCAATTATTAATTCAATATGTGAACGTAAAGTTTATTTATTCTCTGCCGATACGATGTGATCGCGACTGTAGAACCTTATTTTCCGGGTGATTCTAGTGTAACATCCCGATGTGTTAATGGTGGCTTGACCGACCGAGTTTTATTATAATCGTCGATTATAAACATCATCCGATATCCGACGAGATGGAATACTATTATTTCAATGGCACCCAAATCGTCCGTTTTGTCCCCGCCGATTCTTTCCATAACCTGATGGGACATTTACTGCAACCAACCACATGATGGAGGACACCATGGGCATGGTGATCCCAAACGTATTAATCACCCAAGACGGAGGGAGAAGCTCGCAAACCTGGCGCTGATGCAACGTGAGGGAGATAGGGGCCCCTCACGGTGCAATAGTAGGCATCCGGAATCGTCGCATCAAACGTAAGGTTTTAGCTAGCTCTTCATAGGAATGGTCCACAGGTACGCATATACTTTCAATATATAATAATCTTGTTATACATCCACTCTTTTATTTCTTATTCCCAAGCTTCACAACAGTGAATAAAAATAACAGTGCCCACGCTCTGATGGGAGATCTCATGCCTACCGACGCAGTCAGCATATCTCGCACCTACGAGATTTGGCGTCCAAGATCCCATGGGATTAAAGCTGATAACTGTGTACCTTTATAATATATAACCCTGTATTTATAACAATTAATACACCCACTCAATAAGAGGTGTATATGACATGATAATATCACATAGTAGGCAACAAATCACAACACAACACTTTCCAGTACATTACCTATTTTACATAAATACCCTGCTAATAGATAACCCTAATCAATCTGTACCACAACAAAGTACCCAACTACACTCTTCAACCATAACATAATATTTAATTAAATGAAGACATATTAGCAAAGGGTCCTGGGTTCGAGTCCCAGTGGTGCCAATTTCCTTTATTGATTTGTCTGTCTCCAGATTTTCGATTGAGTTTCGCAAATATTGTCTTCATTTAATTAAAAAAAAAAAAATTATTAAATTCACCACTCAAATAGCGTAAATACTAGATTCAAAACAAATGGCTTTTTGGCCATCGAATGCTAAGAATGATCACGGCTCAACATCACTTGTACTTGTATTTAGGTGTGGGATGGTACAATGTATTATTGTCCAAAAGCAAAATTAATGTAACCGAAACATTGAAATATGAACAATTCAAAAAAGCAAATTAACTCCCTGGAATTGGATAGGTAATGATATACATATTGTACCATCAATACACATTTACTAAATCCATACTGTATGGAATTTAAAAAAACATCGGTTATTGTTATTGTGTTTTCTAAAACTATTTTTCTGAAATTGTGTATGTTGAATTACCTTATTTTGTGTGTTATTTGGTGAGTCTTTGATTATATTTTTCATTTCAGCCTTTAAGCGTTATTTTATTTGTGCATGTAAATACTACCCCCTAACCACGAGCTACTGGAGCTGAATTTATGGAGAGACGAATAATTAGAAAAAAAACTTTACAATTTTTTGCATATTGTTATAACTTGAAATGCTATATTTTTTGTAATTAATAAATAATATTGTTGTGAGACTGGAAGAAGTGGGGAAAGTAAGTACATGGGATAGATGATGGTTGGGAATTTTAAATTAGCTTATTCAGACGCAATTTTAAATAAATTTGTCTCCTGAATGGTTGTATCTTACTAAATGACTCTAGGAGTATGTATATGACATTTTGGAAAGTAGGTAAATTTGAAATAACCATATTTATAAGTATTCGGATGTGACTCCGTCTATCTGGAACCCTGGTTCAGTGAACACGGATTTGCTATAAATTTAAGCGTCATCTTCATCATTGGAACTATTTGTTTGAAGAATTCAGGCGAGTGATTAAGATTCGAGTATTCATTCAGTACTCGAATACTCAGTACTGTAATCGAATCTTCGAGTTCTTGCTAAAACAAAAGATCAACCCACGAGGGTTTGATAGTAGTAGTAACTTGCTTAATAGACATCAATTCCGGTCCCAAATTACCATGGTCATTAAAACCAAACTCGAACTGTCTGCAATTATACGAATTCTCTAATCAATGACTATATCTTTAATCAATCGAATTCGTTACACGCATTTAAGAAATAATTCGAGCTGGTCGAGTTCAATTCCAATTACGCTCCGAATTCGAATTTTCCATTAGTCTAACTGTCACTTTATTTTGGGGAGTGCAAGCGATTCGTTCTATACAATGATGCAAGAACCAAATAAAAGGTACAATAATCACTCAATTTAATAAATAATATGATTTATGGAATGACTAAATACTGCCCATTAATCTTAAGGTGGTGAAAATTTTATACAATTGATAGACAACCGCTTATGTGAAAATCTTACTCATAGAAACGTTTCAAAATAAAACAATTCGACGCGAAATAGATCATGGAAAGATATCGATGGCCCATGTTTGAGATGATCAATATTTTATTTTTGCGCAAGAATACAAAATTATTAAATTTCAATTGTTTTCACTGAAATTTCTACATTCAAGCAAGGATTTGCGTTTCTCAAATGCAAATCGTTGCTTGAAAGCAATCTCGTCAATTAAATGTAAACAATTCGAAATCCATATATATGTATATAAATCGAAATATGCTTGCGTGTGTGTATATGTGTTGTCTATGTGTTGCTAAACTATTTATCCGATTACGATGATACTTTGGGGATTTGATGTACGCATGCCCGCAATGGTTTCTATATACAACAGAGAGCTTTGGTATCATGAAATTAATGGTTGCTAACCATTCATCCGATTGCGATGAAAGTTTAGGGATTTGATGTGTGCGTGCCCGCAATGGGTTCTATACATATATATATATATAGTGAGGTCTGGCATTATGAAATTTGCATTAAAAAATTGCAGTAGGTGGTACGCGAGCTGTTTGAGCTGAGGGAACGCGGGAGAGGAAGGGGAGGCTGAAGGGGAATGGGACAAATGGGAAAGGACACGCAGGGACAAACAATTTCTTTATTAAGTGCCATAGCAACGCGTACCGGGAGCTCCCTAGTAGTTTACATAAAATTTGATACATCTGAATATTTTCAAACCGGTTTTTGGACTCATAAGGAGAATTAAATTTTGAAACACAAACATTTTTATTAATTTTAATGCTCTTTAAAACTGAGAAGTACCCAGATTATGATACCCATATCGTATTTCATGCTTTTTCGTACTTAAAGTATTTTAAAAATCTATATATTTTTTTAAGATAACTTAAAAACAAATACCATTTGATAAATTAGATGAAATAACAATTTAGATTTTTGTATTTCAAATAACATAATATTTCAAACACGAAAAAGTCGACCAATTGTAGAAAATACGATATTTCCCTCTGTTTATACGTTTAGAGAATCTGTAATCGCAATCACTTTCCTTTTTATTTCGTTAATACAATATAAAATTATAATATTAATTCCCAGAGATTGACAAAAAAAAAATTGACATTTTGGATTCAACGTTCGCGCAATAAAGTTGATTCCTTAGTATTTTATTTATTTACACATTCGTAAGACGTTTTCTTATGGTTTTTCATTATTTTTTTTCATGTCGTAACAGTCAAAAAATAATATGTCCGAAATAACTTCACTTTTTCAAGACGGAATTTAAGATTTAATTGCCAGCTCTTTCGGAGCACAGTTAATGACATTTTTTATTAGTACCAAATCGAATATGAGCCTGTAAATCCTTTAATCAGTGTGTAATTAAAACTCTTTTTTAACGGTTGAAAACTATATTTTTATTGTGAAGGCTGTAAATCTCTTAAAATAACGATTTTAAAGAAGCCCCAATTTTAAAGTTTTAAATTTTTTCAAGGAGTATTCTAGAATTACAGATTAAAGCTAAGATGAAAACGATGTAATAATGTAAAAATCTTGCATTATTTCTTCAGCAGTGTCCAAGCTGGTGAAAGTTTTATCTGTTTTTCGCGATATTTGACAATATAAAAAAAACGCATACGTACACCTTGTTCGGTGACGATATATTACTTAGAAAACCATAAAGACATGAAAACAAAATTAATTTAGAAGTACGTAATAGTAATCGTACATGATAAATAGCTGTAAGCGATGATTAATTACTTGAAAATGAGATTTTTATTGGTACAACATAATAATAGCAAGCATTATGGCAGCAATAAATGGATATATTTTTATCTAATAGTTCTTGAAAATTCCTTGTTTATTCGAAGAATAAAACTTATCAATGTATTAATTATAATCCACGATGAAAACTACTGCAAGTATGATGTAATAAGATTTATTATTGCTATTGAAATTATGATAAAAAGGTTTTATTTTTTCAATAATTATTGATAAATATAAATTAATTGCGAAATTCTTGAAGTACATCACATAAACAAAGAAACGCAAGTTACGTCATGTACGCGAAGGATTTTAACCCGCGATTCCTGAGTACAGGTATTTGGAGTTAAAAATGGAAATATTATTTTGCTGCCCGGTTATTTTTTTTAATTAAAAAAATATAAATATACTCATCTTTTTCTATTTCACATCGCCACTGATCACACTGCTACGCGTTGCAACAGATTACATATTACGGGGTCTGTCTGATCTCTTCTTCTTCTTGTACCCTGTCCGTTCAACGGACGTTGGCTATCATGTTCTATGGCTATGCGGACTGTGTTTACTGCGGTCAGGAACAGCTCCACAGTTAGTAGACTGGCCAAATCACTGTCTCAGGTTTTTCAGGTCTGATCTGTGCGGTGCTGCTAAAACGAGACGGTGTGCTTATCACGTGACCCGCTGGGCTATACCCAGTGTTGGCGTTTGATGGTATAACATGTTTTGTTTTTAATTCATAAAAATATCAGTGAATTTCAAAATGACAGGTATTTTTTTACTACCAATATTCTCTGGAATCGCTGCTTAAAATCCTTCGGATACCTAAGTGCTGATACTGTGAGTGTACTACGGTGATCTGAGTGTTAGGAATTAAAATATAATCAGAATACTCGTAACCTCTGCAAATGCTTCCCATATACGTAATTCCCATATAATATAATACGGGGTATACACATGCGAGCCGAAGCGAGCCTATTTCTACGTGTCTATTTATTCGTCTCATTCAGAAAGACTTTTGTTTTCATTTGACTCAAACTTTATTTTCTCTTGTACCTGTAAGTATACATTATAATACACCTTTTAAGTGTCGGACACTGCTACAGTTATATTCTTGACAACGGTTATTTTCTTGTGCGTAGTTTATGTTATACTTCAAAGATTTTTTTTTATATTAAATTAATTTAATCTTACATTAAATTTATTGATAAATATGGCTTTGAAATTATTTAAATACTTCTGGCATAGAATTTTACTAGATGTAATAATTTTTCTAATATAAAAATTTTGAATGCATCACACAAAAGAGTTTTAAAAGTGGCTGACCTTGCATTTTTTCTAACTAAAATTACTGATAACGAAAAGCTAAATAAAAACACACACCCGTTTTATTAGACAAAGGTATTTTAAATGTTATTGCCATTTTTCCTCATTTTTTTGTTATTTTAGGCAAAAATAATTAATGAAAATCTCAAAATTTTGTTTTTTCAAATTGTTGTCTAAAGCTTTGTTTTCATAGAGGTGAATATTTTATTTTTTCCTTGGTTATTTTCAAATTTTAATATAAAGGGTGGTATATTCTCTTTCTAACATCTACATCATATTTGCTACTGTGAAATGTTTTGTAAAATTTTTCTTCATATATTTATTTATTTATTTATTTATTAACGCCCTTTTTCGGGGCTTTTACATATGAATAGTAAGAAATACACAGTATTTATTGTACATAACTGAACTGCCTTCGTAACAATATTTTATATTTGTTTAAAGATAAATTGAAGATGTCCACTGACTTGGTATACTTGTTTCCCTCCATTAGTATTCTGGGCAAAGAGGAATACATATGGTAGTTAGTTCCAGAATTACTGCACTGAAATAAATCCTGACTTCTAGTATTACGTATTGGAATCCGGAAGCTTATCAATTCGAGCAATATCGGACTGTCAACTAAATCATTTAGAATTTTATACAGAAATACCAAGTCAGTGAAAGTTCTTCTGTCTGACAATTTGAGCATATTCATATCATTCAAAATAGTATTGTAGTTCAACATAGTTGCTGGAATACCCATTTTAAAATTAAGAAAACGTAAGAATTTGTTTTGTATTCTTTCAACAGCTTGTACGTGTATATTGTAATATGGGTTCCAGACGGGAGAATTGTATTCAAGTTGACTTCTAACATATGCAAAATATAAAAGTTTTATACACTTAATATTGTTAAATTTTCTAGTTAGCCTAGTTATAAATCCCAACATTTTTAAGGCCTTATTGGAGATTTCTGTTATGTGGTTAACAAATGAAAGATTAGATTGAAAAGTGATGCCCAAGTCTTTAATTTGTGTTAATGTCTCCAGAGTATTGTTATCAATGTTGTAATTGAAGATCACTGGATTTTTTATTCGAGAAAATCTAACTATATGACATTTTGAGATATTTAAGTAAAGTCTATTTTCATTACACCAAATTAACAATTTGTTGATATTATCTTGAAGAATGTTGCAATGGTAAATATTTTGAATTATTCTAAAAATTTTGAGGTCATCAGCAAAAAGTAAGATAAATACATCATGAAATATTTTTGTAAGATCATTTATAAACAAGATAAATAATATTGGGCCAAGGTGTGAACCCTGTGGAACTCCACTTGTTGCATAAATTTTTTCCGACAATGAGGATTTTATTCTAACAATTTGTTGTCTTCCAGTAAGATAGCTTTCAAACCAGGCTAATATACTGCCACGTATACCAAGCTTTTCTAATTTCCAAATGAGAATTTTATGGGAAACTGAATCAAAGGCTTTACTAAAATCAGTATAGACAGAGTCTACTTGTTTTTTTCTTTAAAAGCATTGGTTATAAAATTTTCATAAATAATCAAGTTAGAGAGTGTACTTCTACCTGGCATAAATCCAAACTGGTAAGGTGATATTACAGGTTTTATTTGGGCAAAAAGTTTGTCAATTATTAGGCTTTCAAATAGTTTCGGTATGGTGCATTGAATGCATATTGGTCTATAATTACAAACATCACTTTTATCGCCCTTTTTGAAAATTGGAGTCAAATAACTATTTTTCCACATATCGGGAAAAATTCCACTGGATAAAGATAAATTAAAAAGTTTGGTTAATGGAAGAGCAATTACTTTGATACATTCTTTGATAAATATTGTAGGGATATTATCCGGTCCTGCAGATTTGTTGATATCTAATGATTTAACTTTAGTTACTACATCAGAGAGACTTATGGTACACTGCGAAATATCAAGAGTTTCATCTAGAGTTGTTGATGGAAGAGGAGCATTATTTGCGTCTGTTGAATAAACAATTTTTAAAAATTTTGCAAACAAGTTAACAATACCATCAGTATTATTGCTATGGCTGCCATTTAGGTGCATAATGCTCGGGAATTCAGAATCATCTTCTTTAAGAGATTTCGAATATTTCCAAAAATAATTAACATTGTTTATTATGGAGTTTTGAATTTCATTTATATGGTTACGGTAGCAAGTCATAGACATTTTTTTACACAAAGTTCTTAAATATTTAAATTCACTGTAATCAGAATTTTTTTTATATAATTTATATTCTTTATGTTTAAGTTTTTTGGTGATAAGTAGATTTATAAGTTCTTTGGTGTACCATTTTGGATAGGTGTTTGGCTTACATATTACGGTTGGAACATAGATGCTAATAGCCTTTCCCAAAACAGAATAAAATTTATTTGTAGCTGTGTTAATATCATCATATTGCACAGATGACCAATCAAAAGAGAGGAGATAATTACATATTTTCTCGTAATCAGTTTTGAAAAAATTTTGGTAACTGAAAGACAGTTTACAGGTATTAACATGTACATTAGAAATAATAACTTCCAGTGGAGGATGATAACCATCAATGGGCACCAGCGGTTCACTACATTCTTCAATTACTAGTGACTCTCTTATATTGTGTCTGCTTATTGGGTTGGGTTGGGTTTAACTTTTCAAAAGTACCAATTGGCGATGAGTTTTGATAACTCATGAGAGTGCAACTTCGTTGAATGTTTTATTTAATAAAAAAATAAATAAAAAAAATCTCACCATGACAGCAAGGGAACACAACGATTTCTATGATACCTGGATGAGCTGTTCCTAAAAGCTCCGTGGTAAGTTTGGTAATTTTGTCCAAATCATTTATTACTATTAATCTTAATCTTAAGTTAGCTCACATCTTTGTGTGTGCTAATATTTTATAAAGATATAAACATTTACATTGGTTGGCAAACATAATCATTCTTTAAATATTACACATAAATGAAGACATTAATAATTGAGGTAGACATATTTTCGTAATTCTTTTTTAGACTTGTTTATATTTTCTATCTCAGTAATTTCATTCGGGATGTTGTTATATAGTTGGACGGCCTGGTACATCAGAGATTTCTGGGTGCTTGATTTTTTTCTTGTCGGCAGTCTAATTTGCTTTGAATTTCTTGTCCCGTGACCGTGTGTTTCGTTATTATAATGTATTTTTCTTTTAGTTCCTTAGACATCATCCCCATGTTAATTTTATGTAAAAAATAAGTACATTCAAATACACAGTTTGCTTCACCGTCAACATATTTAGCTCTTTTAGCATGTCTCGTATTCGTGTGTATATGTTGCGCTTAAGTATTATTCGCATTGCTTTATTTTGCAGTATTTGCATTTTTTTTTCATTTTCTCTTCATTGCAGAGAAAAAGAATACTTGAACAGTAATTATATAATTGTATTATATATTATCTGGCATGTTTCTTTATTTACTTTGTTTCTGATTCTACCAAGAAATAATATTTTTTTTTTGCATTTTTTTAAATTGTGTAATCTGTATTTATTACTCGTATTTAAAAAATTTCTGAAGCGCCTGTAAGAGTACGGTAGGTTTTGTATTAGGGCCTGGCGTTTTCGATGTCATTTTCTTCGCAATTATGTGCTCTGCTCCTCCTAATTTTTCGTAATCTAATTGTAATGTGCCTCCATATATCGTGACATTTAAGGAAAACCGATAAATTTTCTAAATTTTTCAATTTCGCAACTTTTTTTCGCAGCATTTTTTTTACTTTTTTAAGATAAGCTCTTCTATAAATAAAACTTGGTTCATTCTGATCGGATAATTAGTCTCTGATAAATAATCGCGTATAAGGTCGCGTCAAATCCGAAAAATTTAAAATCTTGATACTTTTGACGTGCGTAGTTCGCGACCACACCCGATATCGACTTTTTCACGTCACAACAAAAAATACCAATATTATCTTTATCTGTAGGTATTTTTTACAATTCATACAGAAAAATTGGGCTCAATTAAAATTGATGCCAATTAAAAATAACGTTTTTGGGAAATCTATTATTTTATAACTACGACCGAAATTCATAAAGAGGGCAACTTTTAATTTTAATAAAACATTTTGGAAAAGCACTCGCATTTTCATTGTTACGCTGCACTTCTCTATAGTTCTATGGTCAACGGTCTAACACATGGTTTGTTAAAAATGGTACGAGCTTTCTCTGCGGTTCTCAAACCGCTAACACAGAGCTCTTCCGGCTTCCGCCCCGACCCGCTTTCTGTGGGTAATTTGTTCTTGATCACTAGACAGTAATTGTTTTTTTTTTCCTTATTTTTGCGTGACATGGAGAATTTTTCAAGACGGTATCGATTCTACTATTATTTACAATAATTAGTGTCCGACCGAAACAAGACTTTCTGCCGAAACCGAAACCGAAACCGAATCTTCGGTATCTGTCTCAGTTTTGGCCGAAACCGAAACTTTTTTAGACCTGTTGAAAATTTATTGTTTACTGAAATTTAGCTTATTTTTTACACTTATGCAGACAGTTAACATGTGTTAAATGAAATAAAAAAACAATAATTGAAGTGCGTGAAAAAACGATTTTTGGGTCGGGTGTACACCCGACCGTTAAAAAATTAGAAAGGATATTGTCGCAAAAATATTGATTAAGGTGTTATTTATATTTTCATAGCTCTATGACTCCCCGTGTAATGTTCCGAAACGGGGAGAATTTTGTGCCTGACGGTCTTTTTATTTACGAAAATAGCCTATTCCTGGAATTCTCTAACCACCCCCCCCCCCCCCCACATTTGTGAAGTCGAAATTGGGTGGGGGGGTGATACCACGTTATCCGCCCCGGGTGCCACCCATGCTGTCAACACTTACATTATAATGGAAGACCTTGATTGAGTATTTTAATTGTAATTGCGTTAACAATCACAACATTTTTATTACACATCTTAAATGAAATAAATAAAAAAAAAAAAACAATAATTGAAGCATGTGAAAAAAACTCAGGTGACACACGAGTCACGAACTCACCCGAAGTCAGCCGAACGACGCGTGATAAATCACGAACGCAGAGTTTCGGTCCGACCGAAGGTTCGGCAGATTTTCTGCCGAAACCGAAACTGATGCCGATACTAGATTTTTTGCCGAACCTTGCCGAAACCGAAACTGAAACAGAACCTTCGGTCGGTCACTAACAATAATACCAGTTTGTGTTGAAAAAATTAACGGTAATTTTTCAGATCTTCTTCTAGAGCACACTCCTATCGGAGAATAATCTTAACTGGGAATTAAAAATTTTCCATTTTTGATTTTCCACTAAAACAGTGTTTTTTTTATTGTTTATGGTTTTTACATGGAATTATTGTTTACATTTCAATTTTTAACCGCACAAAGACAAGCCTGTGTTGAGGTTAAAAATTTTATAAAATAATACAAAATGATATATTCGTAAAGAGGATGTTTTTGACGTCTTACCGGCCAATGTTTATACCAGCGGACCCAGGACAGCTATAATAACTTTTTGTAAATACCGCACAAGAGTCCCAACCGTCTGGAGCCTGTGAGACTTCGGCATCCCCAATTGGTGTAAGTTGTGAGGCAAGAGGTAGTCAAGAAGGGGAAGGTAATGCGGTGGTGAAGGGGGCTAAAATATTTTCAATCAATGTTTTAATCCTGAATGGTGGTCTTACACCAGGGCGATGTTGAGAGTATCTTTCACTCTCGAAACGTGCTGCAAATAATTATTTTAATTTATTTTTGTTATTAGTTTTGGGGGTATTATGCCGTGTTGCGCTACCTCCTTCTTTAGCCAACGTTTCGGACAGCGTTGCAGTGTCCATCATCAGGTCAGATGTGCAATAGTTAGGGGTGATGTTTGTACTTATCTACTTAGGAGCGATACCGTGTCGCCAGTTCAACTCCTCTACGAGCTGGCGCTACAATATAATTCAACATGTTTTTTTTTGCGTTTAGCCTTGATGTTACCGTCAATTACCGGATATCAAGAACTATTGAGCTTAGCTCCGTCGTCTCTATTAATATTTATATGATTTTTGTGAATTTCAATTGCCTCCGTAATCAGGCGTGCTCTATGAGTTTAGAGGAGTGCAGCTGGCGACACGGTATCGCTACTAAGTAGATAAATACAAACATCACCCTTAACTATTTACACGTCTGCCCTGATGATGGACACTGCAACGCTGTCCGAAACGTTGGCTAAAGAAGGAGGTAGCGCAACACGGCATAATACCCCAAAAACTAATAACAAAAATACTTTTGGCCGTAAAAATCTGATCGTATCATTTTAATTTATGATTTGTGATATAACACAAATAATATTTATTGCGCACGCCGGAATTTAAACCCGCATCCTCCAGATTGCCAGTCGAGAACCTTACCCCTCGAACACGAAGGCATTACTTACTTTATAGTCAAATTCCAATTCAATAAGAAGAATAATAATTATTATTACATAATCAAAATAATCTTTTTTAGTACGACGAACAGAGTCAATAAAATTAACTTGATATATTCAATCTGGGAGGCGGGAATGGGTACCGCTGCCCCGGGAACCTTTATTGGATAACCGACACCTCTGCCACAGGTCACCCCAAGTGGTTCGCTACGTTTGGTGATTAAGCAGGAGTGCCCGGGTCCATGGGGTGAGGTTTGTCTAGGTCTTGGACACAC
This sequence comes from Limnephilus marmoratus, assembly GCA_917880885.1. Classification (NCBI taxonomy): domain Eukaryota; kingdom Metazoa; phylum Arthropoda; class Insecta; order Trichoptera; family Limnephilidae; genus Limnephilus; species Limnephilus marmoratus. Next base: position 16,347,341 of record OU862911.1, read on the forward strand.
TAAACCCCATATTCCTACCCACCCCTTAAACCCTTTTCCTTCCCAGAACTCTCCTTTCTTTCCTTTAAAAAAAACCTCCACACAGCATCCCCAAAGATGACATAGGCCCTGAGGGAAATTATTTTCCTCTGGGCCTCCTGTGTGGAGCTCATGTAAAAAAAATATATATTTCACACATTTTTAACAGTACCTATCCCTCATTCGTGAAGATAAAGGGTCTGCCATGTAACGGTTTTTTTTTCAACTAGTGCTTATTTCGTGAATGGTAACACTTAGCTCATGTCTGATTTGACAGATAATTAGTGTTATCCTTCCGCTGAACGAATATGGTTGTGTATACGCTTGATCAACGCTGGGAAATATTGCGACATTACTTTGAAAATCATGGTAATGTTGCAGAATGTGTGCGAAAATTTTTAAAAATTGAAAAAAAAAATCGTTTGGCCACCTCGGAGCTGCGATTTGACACCGTTGGACTATTATTTGTGGGGTGCCCTCAAAGATAAGTGTTACGCCGACAAGCCAGAGACAATTGACACTTTAAAGGACAATATTCGTGAAGCCATTGGTGAAATACAGCTGCACACAATCGTTAATGTGCTTAAAAATTGGACCGTCGTGTAGGCTACTGCATGGCCAGCCGAGGCAGCCATTTGAATTAAATTATTTTCCATTATTAACCGGAAGAATTGTACTTTCAAATAAAAAAAGAAACTTGAGAAAATATTCAGTAGTTTTTTTTTTATAGCATTTTCAAAAAAAAAAGTTATTTGGCGGACTCTTTACCTCATTACCTTTATTATAAATGAAAAGATAACCTTGAATAATTTTTAGGGCTCCAATTAATGTATAATTACGCATTAATGGATGTCTGAGTAAGGTCTGAATACTCAGTACCCTTTAATTTTCAAATTATGGACGATTATCGGTAATTAGTCGGTTCCAAGGTGATAACTAAGGGCCAGTTGCTTGGTGGACCGTTACATTTTATTTTACTGCTTCACGATTTTTAGCATTTTGGTATTTGAATGGTTCCCGTTAACCGTCCATTTTAAGCTCGACGGGGCTAGTAAAATTTTATATTGGGATTTTTGATCAGTCGTTGATTAAGAGGAAAGGTTTTGTCCATACAAACAAATACTCCCCAATTTCCTTTTTGCGATTTTGACTTTAGTGATTTTTGAAATGATGTAGATATCAACCCCGAGCGTGTCGGTATGTTTTGCTTTTTTTTAGTTGCTTCTTGTAAGAGTTAAGACCTCCCAAAAATCGAAAAAATTGCCTGATTTGCACGCTATTAAAAGACGCTCAGTATAAAAAACTAAACAATTCTTTGAAAAAGGAAAATATAGACATTTTTTATTTAATATATTCGAAAAAATCTTAAAAATCGAACGAGTCTTGGAGGAGAGAAAATCTGTTTTGACGAATTTATTTAGGTACTAGCTTTTTCCCGCAGCTTTGCTCGTATAATATTAGGGGGGTTCCCACTCCGCCTCCTCCACCTTCCCCCCCTCCCTTTCTCCCCCCCCCCCATCCACCCCACCCCCCCTCTCCTGCGTAGAGATTATATAAAAAAAAATTATAAAAAATTTGGAGGCAAAAGATACCTTCTGTACCTACTTGACGGTTGACGGGAAAAAATGAAAAAATATTCAAATGGCGTGGATCATGCAATTGCATTATGTCACATATGACAATCGTTGAAACAACTAGCCCTAAGTGAAAATAAAATATTAGCTTGTTTAAATTTTGATACTTTCGAGCCCAAAGATATTCAAATACAAAAGAAATATGCTATGGTGTCTGCGCAACTGTCGGCGGACTAGGACCTAATCAGGGTAGTTTGCATACGAAAAGATTTTGTTCATTTCGTTGATTTTTTTAAGTTTGAATTTTTTTTTTAATTTTTTATTGTGCGTTAGTATTGGTTAACAACATAGTTTGAATACGGAAAGAATTCGTTCATTTAGTTTAACGTTCGTTTGGTTTATTCGTTAATTATTCGTTCATTTAATTTATTTGTTAATTGATTAACAAATCGGTGACACCCGGAAGCGCAGTCCCAACTAGTAAAAACTGAAGATAGCACATCTATTATATTTCAATATCTTTGTTCGAGCCTATATCGATTTTTTTTTCTCATCAAGCGATCACCAGAGTTGACTGAATACGTGATTGTTCTATGATTTATATTTATGCTAATTAATAATTGCATTTATTAGCAAATAAAATCATTTTATTTCGCTGGATTGCAATATTAAATAATCATTTTATTTCAGTGACTAAAGAGATAAATCGATAAACGTATATTGTGGGCATGACTGTATGTATAATGCTAGCATCGGCGCTACTTGCGGCCAACGCCAAACCCAAAACCTGGAAAGGACATGCAATAAACAAGCCAGCGGCTAGCTCACACAGCCGGCGCGAGCAAGGTTCCTCTTAAACCCAGGGCGAGTGTTTGTGGTTCGCTTGTAAATTCCTACTCCCCTTCCTTTCCTCAAAATCTCCAGGTCTCTTTCCTCAATCAGAACACAGTAGTTATGCACGAAAAAGGGTTTATTCATTTAAAGGTGAACAGGATTATACACAAGCCAGCCTCGGCACTAAACACATGGTTATTTGGCTAACTAAAATGCTATCGTTCTATCAACTCTCTCTCTACGCGTATAGAGTGAAGTTAAATGTCAGTTCTTAGCACACAGAGGGAAAGCAAGGTTCATTGGTACTCACAAACAGGAGATAGGCAGTCGTCAGACGGGTACTGGTTAGGCGGGAGCTTCTTGAGCACAATGCACAATCAAAGTAAAACATCGCGAGTTCAGTTTACGGGGAGCGCAATCACGGGGACACAGTTGTTATGCCGAAGGTCGGCCGAGGAATGAATGCGGGGAGCCGCTCGGCGCTTGGCTACGGGCGCCGCGCGGCGCGGGGAGAGGGGGGCGGAGGGCCTGTGCAAGGGGTCAATTCGCTATTAGCTCGCACGGGAATCAATTCCGTAACGTAACAATAAGTAAGGTGTATGTATTATTTTTTTTAACAACGGGTGAAATTAATAAAACACATTGATAATTTTTCTTTTAAACCTTTCCTACCAATATTTTAATGAAAGATGCTCTGAGGAACTAGCGTCACTGCATAGGTGACGGCACAGGTGCATAATCGAGAAACATGCCAAACTCGTGCCCAATATTTGTATTAGGTGGCCATTTTACAGATGAGAATTGGTCGTTTCTTCGACTCATTCGTCTGTTGGCTGTGTAACGATTTGCTTGTACTATTTGTGTTTTCTCCCCCCTACAACATAGGTTTCTTCAAGATCCATGTTCAATCCATCTTCCCCTTAAAAAGACCCTTCACACAGTATCCCAGAAGGTGACACAAGACCTGAGGGAAATTATTTTCCTCAGGGCATCCTGTGTAGAGTTTTTTTTTTCTAATTTGTATATATAATGCTTCTATGTTTTTCTGTTCTATTCCTTATATATGCCCAGTATATTGTTTAGGAAAACGGCTTGACAAGGACACGTATATTAATTATACGTATATTAATTATATTGTTTAGAAAAATGGCTTGACAAGGGCACGTATATTAATTATACGTATATTAATTATATTATTTAGAAAAACGGCTTGACAAGGGCACGTATATTAATTATACGTATATTAATTATATTGTTTAGAAAAACGGCTTGACAAGGGCACGTATATTAATTATATTGTTTAGAAAAACGGCTTGACAAGGGCACGTATATTAATTATACGTATATTAATTATATTGTTTAGAAAAACGGCTTGACAAGGGCACGTATATTAATTATACGTGCCTTTTATTATATGTATTCATTCGTCTGTATTCGTCAGTATTCATTCAGAATTGTAATGTTACTTAAAATGGCTTTAGCCGTGTTTGATGACTATATCTGAATAACCAGTTACATTTTCCACCCCTCCTTCCCCTCCCCACTACCTTCAGCATCACACCATAATAAAAATTGGGGATGCCGTAGTCTCACTCGCTCGAGACGGTTGTGAGCAGTTGGGACTCTTGTGTTATATTCAGATATAAAGGTTATATTATATGCAAGTAGGAATCTTTAGCGTTTTTGCTAAGCCGACCGCACGTATAAGTATGTCGTATTTTGTGATTGCCGCATGCTACTTCGGAGAGTCGAAATTATTAGTAAAAATATTTTTACAGCGGATTTTCACTCAAGATACCTTCAGATATAAGTATATCGACTTTGGTTGTACGGCCGTATATCCTCTTTGCATACTTACTTGAAGAAATCATATTCAAACTTTCGGCTGGACCAATTGTCGCCGGACCAAAAATTGACAGTGGTCGTTGTTTTCTTGGGTGGAACGCCTGTCGCGTTCGCGATTTTGTAGCGGCCACAAGGTGTTTTAAGTGTCATCTTTATGGTCACGTAAGCAAGACAAGATGTGTACCCATGATTCAATTACGTGTCGCCATTGTGCCGATAATGATCATGATCTAGAGAATTGCCCCAAAAAGGCAGAGGCCGCTGTTTGTGCTACATACACACGGTTTAAAAAAAGGATGATCACCCTACGGGTGACAGAAACTGTCCAGCAGAGATAGCCGCAATAGATATTCAGGTCAGGATGACCGATTATGTTCGCAAATGATCCTCTTTTTGTCGTTGTCTTTAGCATACCTCAATTTTTTTTTTGTTGTACTCGTATTTTTGTTTCTTATTGTGATTTTGCTGTGGTTTGCACTGTATATGTAAATTTTTGGTTGCGATAGTTCTTTGAACTTTTATATTTATATTGTTTACCTTACCTTATTTTTCTATCAATAGTACTATTAACTGTTTTTTCTGTATTATTTCATGCTGTGTTCATCAATCATTATAACTAACCCATCACCCCATCACTGATTATCTCCTGCTTCGCAGGGACATTTGAGGGTTTAGCTTCGTTCAACATAAAAGTAGCTTCGTTTATATAAAAAAAATAGAGTCCTTGTGAGAGCCCTGAAGGAGTAATAATACGTTACTTATACCAGGGCGGGAAAGCGGTTGGATTACCTCAAGGACCAAATATCGGCCGGACGAACTGTCGGCCGGACCAATTGTCGCCGGACCAAATGTCGCCGGACCAATTGTCGGGTCACCATTGGTAAGCTATGGCGTTATGAATAAGCTCTGGCATTATAAAATTATTTATCATACGTTTTCTGTCCCTAACAAAATCGAGTTATTGCAAACGTCAGAAGAAAAGCAAAACAAACGGTTGTCGTGGAAACGATGTTGGCGTCGTAGTTAAGAGGTAATACCATCGGTGAGAAATCTCGACGGTAGGTATTTTCAAAAATTATCGTTATCGCACCGCGCTCACAAAAGAACTAGCTATAGATGTGTGGGTGAGACCACGTGAGTGTTCTCTCTCCCCCTCTGCGCCTCCTTCCTACCGTCTTCCGCGAATCTCATCGCATGCTTAGTCAGAATCGCGCTATAGATGTGTGAGTGAATGCAGGCCTTGTGTGTGTGGGCTACGCGCTTCACCCGTAATAAGCCGAATTATTATTTCTGCCGACCACGCATGTTCCAATCTGCAAACGTGTAGAGACAAGACTAAACATTCAATTTCTCTCCCCGCTCACAGGAGCGTCCCATTGTAAGCGTCCTATGAATATGCTATTATAGCTACTTTATATCGTTGTTGCGCGCACAAAATATCCTGTGGGTATTTTAAAATATTAGGAGAAATAATAAATAAAAAAATAGGGACCCATATTTTTATTTATTTTTATTAATTGTAGAGTTATTTGTGATACCATGTTTGGGTGAAAACAAGTGGGCTTTATATATATTTTTTTAATAAAACCGACAATTTTTTCTTAAATTTTGCATTCAGGATTTTTGTGCGCACTTTTTATGCACATATGATATTTTGTGTAGCAAACGTAGGGCCTCGGGCATATTTTTTCATAAGGTCGAAATATTTCCGCTTTGCAATAAAATCCAAATAAATGGAATATTTCTGATAGTATCCGAAAACTAAAAACTGTTTTTGAAAGGCGATGAAATAAACTTTGGTTTTATAAAGGTGTACAATTACAATATTTTGTGGTTAACTTTTGAATTTGAATATAAAGTTTGATATTTTCTCTTTCTCTTTCGAACACCGTTTAAAACTTATTTCTCAACATAATACTCACAATAGTTATAATAGCGTATTTTCCAATGTGGACATTTTCAATTGCAAACTTACTGAATATAAAAGGTCCATAAAAAGAGTGCTTCTCTAATGGTTCTTGAATAATGTTATGTTTATATTTCTGTTATGATTTGATTTATATGTACAACCTCTCTCCATGGCTACCAATGTTTTGATAGATTTTTTGTTTTGTAATTTTTCATTTTATATTAAAAAAAATGTTTTGAGTATACATATATATATTTTTTGTTTTCAATTTCAATTCAATTCAATTTATTTTATTCTTTCAAAAACATTACAAAATTTAAAATTTTAATGCGTTTTTAAAATACATTTGTAACAGTATTACATTAAACATAAATATAAATGGTAAGCAAAAAAAAAAAAAAAAAAAACTATATGAGCATCAATTGAGCTTGCCTTTTAAAGGCGGCTTCACTGACGCTAAATATGTCGATATCCGAATTAATTCTGTTCAACAGCAAAATTGCTCTCCCGATCGGCATGACCATTGGCAAGTTAGTCCTGCAGGCCGGAAGATAGAACAGCCTATGCTGTCGATGGCGAAGATAACCATCGGGAATATAAAAATGAATATTCTCCAAGATAGCTGAGTTCTCAAGCCATCCACGAATCAATCTGAAGAAATGCGTAGCAATGTGTACATCCCTTCTGACACGTAGATGGTTCATTCCGAGCATACCCAAAAGAAAGTCGGTAGGATAAAGCCACGGGTAATAGCCGTACTCCCTCATGTACAGAAATCTCAGAAATTTTTTCTGAACTCTCTCCAACATGAGGGAATATTTTGCTTGGTGCGGACTCCAAATTATCGACCCACTTTCAAGTCTACTCCTTACTAAGGAATTGAATAGAATTATGAGAACCCGGGTGTCTTTAAAATTCCTTGCAGTACGCAGAACAAAGCCCAGCATTCTCAATGAAGTGCTACAAGCCATCTGAATGTGAGTATGAAATGTCAGCCTACTATCAAACATGATTCCAAGGTCCTTCATGGTGGAGACACGTTTTAGACTTCGGGCGTCCATCGTATACCGGTAAAACCAGGTATGACACGCCCTAGTGAATGACAAAATTAAACATTTAGATATATTGAACTCAATCCGATTTCTTTTACTCCAGTCAATAATTCTATCAATATCTGACTGGAGTCGATTGCAGTCCTCTAGGGTTAGTATTTCTAAGAATAGTTTCAGGTCATCAGCAAAAAGAAGAAACCTGGAGTGCAGAATTACTTCTGAAATATCATTAATAAATATGGAAAAAAGGAGTGGGCCTAAATTAGAACCTTGGGGTACTCCTGATCGTACAAAAAATAGAATAGACTGGAATAGTCCATGAGATACAAACTGTTTCCTGTCTGCAAGATAGCTAGCAAAAAAGGTGAGTAATCTCATTGAGAATCCTATTTCTGCCAGCTTATTGAGTAAGACGTCGTGATTAACAGTATCGAAGGCCTTTGAAAAGTCGTTATACGAACAATCTACCTGATGGCCTTTATCTAAAGATTTTGATACGTAATCAGTAAACACCAATAAGTTGGTTTCTGTAGATCGACCTTTTCTAAATCCGTGCTGTTCTGAAATTAAGTACGGCTCCACTTGTGGCAGTGTGTATTTATGAATAATCGATTCGAACAGTTTGGCCGGTGCAGATAGTATTGCTACTGGCCTAAAATTTTCTACAGAGGTCTTTGTACCGCTTTTATAAATCGGACAAATCTTCGAAATTTTCCAGGAATCAGGAAATACACCGGTTTCCAGGGAAAGATTAAATAAGAAACTAAGTGGCTTTTTTAAAAACTCGGCACAACCTTTAAGGAAGAATACTGGAAGAAAATCTGGACCAAGTGAATATGTATTTTTCATTTTTCTAATGGAAGTTTCTATATCTGATTCATCAATTTGATTAATATCGATATTCTGGGCTCCCTTTATATTCAACTTGGCAGCAATATTTGTATTTAGTAATGGAGACTCATTACTATACACGGATTGGAAGTGTGTTGCAAAAGCGTTAGCTACGTCTACTCCACGAACTTCCCGATCACAATGCGTCATGGTGTCTTGAATACCACCATCTTTTCTCAGTGATTTGACGTAGTCCCAAAACATGTTTGGATCATGCTTGATTTCGTGTTCAATAGAATTTACATATAATTGGAAAGCAGTGCGTATATTGCGCTTAACCACGGCTCTATGCACACTGAACAAATCATAGTCACCTCGACAGCCGGTAGCCTTCCATTTTTTATGGAGAGCATGTTTCTTCCTAATGCTCGCGATGGTATCTTGACAGAACCACTTCGGATATCGACGACCACCTCTACTGGGAGGTTTCCTAGAGAAACAGGCATCAAAAATATTGTAAATACAAGCATAAAAATGATGTACCGCCTCATTTATAGTGCTAAAATTGTACAGTTCTTGCCAATCTAGTTGGCTCATCAAATTGTACAGTTCATAAACATCGCCCTGCCCAAAATTCCATCCACGCAAAGCATTCTTGTCATTTTTTGGTATGTTTGTAGTTTTAATGTTTTTTTTGCATGAAAAAATAAATTCTAGCGCAGGGTGATGTTTATCTTCGATAACAAGGGGAGAATCGGAATGAATAACATTTATGGATATGTTGCATAAAATTAAATCTAAAACTCTTAAATTTATGTTTTGAACGTTATTATATTGGGAGAGACCAAAAACGGCGCATAGAAAATTAAGGTCGTTTTCCGTTTCTACGGAACCGCTTGCGGAGTGCATATTGAAATCTCCGAGAACAATTACATTCTTTCCACCAATAACATCTACATTACGTTGTATTGTATCAAAAAATAATTTATATGTTTCAAAGTGAGATGCAGGTGGAAAATAAACTATACATATAAAAGTTACACACGATTTAAATGTAATTTTGACCCACAAGTCCTCGTTGACAGTTTCCAGAGCAGGTAAGTGCTCTACCTTAATAAGGCCATTCGCACTCTTTACGGCTAATAGACAGCCTCCTCCCTGTCTACGGCCACTTCCACTTTATATAATTTTAGATTCATATTCCTTTTTATAAAATTAATTTACTTATTCTTATTATGCTGTCTCAGTAGAAGTAAAGTCACAAGGAGGAAATCCGTAATTGGTTTTATTTTGGCTATTTAATACTATGTACAAACTGAAATAAATATAAACTGTCGATTTCCCGAAAATTAATAAATAAATAATAGTAAGGGAGACACAAGATCGATATGAGTTGTTCCCAAAGCTAACAAATAGCCGGGGGGGGGGGGGGTTAAATTTGGATTTGTGACCAAAACACCCAAATAAACTGAAAATGTATTTTTTTATCAAAAGGTAGAGAAAATATCTTGTGTGGATAAATATGTTTTATTTTATTTATTTTTGTTTCAAATTACGAAATATTGGTCTTAAAAAAATTAATTTCGTATGATTTTGGATGCAACTTAATTTTTTGGTAATTTTTTGAGAGTTAAATATAAATTATAAAAAAATATTTTTGCTTTACCTACTGAGTTAATATTGAAGAAATATATATATATATATATATATATATATATATATATATATATATATATATATATATATATATATATATATATATATATATATATATATATATATATATATTATGTCATACCACATTTTGTGGCTCATCTTAGAAGAAGCCACTTAAGTTGCTCATTCTTTCGCATGTAATATATACTTACGTAGATGAAGTACCAACATGCTGTCTTTTAAATTTTGTTTAAAATATGGTCAGCTATAATATGTAATCAAAAATTATGTTTATTTATTAAAAAAAAATATCTTAAAATAACGTGCATTCCTTGATCTATTTTAAGAACACACTTACCGCATCACGCTACGTTGCCAAGTTTAATGCTACATATACATACCAATATAGTTCATATGAAGGTAGGTTGACAGAACAGGTCGGATGTTGCTTATTCACACATTTAATTATTTCAAGCGGCCGTTTTTGATTATTGGCGCGTTTTTTTAAAATTGGATTATGATTTGCTAATTAATATTGTTATTTATTTGGTGTTTACGGTTGTTTTTTTTTTGTGTTAAGGTTTATTTTATTATTATCACAAATAAAATTAGGTATTTAAATACATATTGGTGTAGTTTCTTTTATTTGCTACATAATTATTTTATCTTAGTTTTATTAGTGTTTTCGAAAAATTATTAATAAACTTATTAGAAATATATTACAAAATTTACTTTGTTCATTGATTCGTATGCTTCTTTAAGTTGTAGGTTGGTTTGCAAATTATAATTTTTAATATGTTTATTAATTTCATGTTTACATACAGTTTTATTAAAATGTGTGTAAAATGTAATTTTTATATTATCATGTTATACCTACTTATCTTATCTTATCTTACCCTATAATTATTTTTACACGTGTAAGCATTGTCTCCAGTTGTATGACACATAGGTAGGTACCTACCTTCCACCAATTTTATACACGTATTCTAATTTTATTATTTTCTATAGTATACATTGTACAACCAACGTCTCTACAATAGGCCGCCCCAAATGGTTTGACTAGGTGTCGCATCTGGGAGAGGGTGGTTGAGGGAGACCTTTTAACCTCTTCAGCCTGGCTCTCTCGACTCATCACCTTGCACCGCAGTAGAAGGGATAGACCCATATGCCCGTTACCGACACACTAATCCCAAGATTAGTGTCGGTGTGTGTGTGTATTAGAGCACAGGCGTCTGGTTTGAAAGCTGTCCTTGTTCTACTGGTATTTCAATGGAAGATGCTCCGAGGAACTAGCGTCATTGATCCCTTTGGCACCGGTCCCTTTAGTCGGGTAACACGTCAAACGTGTGCCCAACATTTGTCACATGAGAACGGGTCATTTCTACGACTCATTTTTGCCTGCCTCTGTGTGTCCTCCCTCCTACAATACGGGTCTCAAACGTACCTTTCAACATTTCAAGGGTGATAAAATAAAAACGATCATTTTGAAAAAAAACTCTTTAATTTGAATTTTTAAAAACAAAAAATATTACTATACATACTACTACTGTGTGTAATCATTTGAAAAATAACATAACACAATAAAAAAATAATTATAGCCTAATAACTTTATATTCACAATCATTATAAAAACAGCATAATATAATAAAAAATTAAATCATAATTAAAACGAAATAACTTTTTATTATATATCGTTCACGAAACATTTAGCGTTGTACATTACAGAAGAATCCTTCGTTTTTTTTTTTATTTAACAAGGGATATCAAATTATACCTTGCACATAAATTTAACAAAAACTAAAATAAATTATAACCCTCCACAACCAATATCATGATGAAAGATAAAAGGGCCTTATTCGCCCGGTACTCTGAATGCCAGTATTACAAAAGATAAAATATATGGAACTGCTATAACGACTGCCAATGATCAAACTATGGAACAAGCCAACAGCTACTTTACGATTGCTTCACGCTTTATATCAGCTGTAGTGGAATCGGAGTCGATACCTTTGGATCGTTCAATCGTTGAAGCCGGTATAGCGGTCTCTTAACCAATACAATTCATTTGAATTCAAGTTAAGCATCCTGGAGGTAGAATTCTCTTTTTCTCTGCAAATCCTTAGGTAAGGGCAATTTCTTGACACGGTGATTATTAATAAATGTATTAATTTGCTTCCATGACCTCATTGACAATATTCCTGTTTGTTTTTTTATTTCGTTTATTTTCGTAGCGCCAGGATCAATCCCTTCGATGAAATAATTTGCAAAGTTTTTATAAAGTTCATCTTTTTCTTGATTAAGCCACCTCCTTCTAACTATAATTTTTTTTGCCATATTCCCATCAAGTAAATTACTTGGTAAAGACTCTTGGTCATTTTCTAAGCTATTATCCAACGTAACATGATCCACATTTTCTTTATGTGATTCTTCAGGTTGAGGGACGGAATCTATTTCATTTTGTAAAGTTGTTGTAATGTTCGTTCCATTATCAGACTGTGATCGGCAAGATATTTTTCCCTCAGCTAATTGCAGTAAATTCAAGCCAACTTTACCTTTCTCAAGAGCTAGTTGTGGTATCATGTAATTCCCTTTATGTGTACCTGGTGTATGCCCTAAGAAATGAGACAAAGCGTTTACATAAGCATTATTCTTTCCAGCTACTTGGCTCATGGTTGCAACATGGTGTCGCAGCCCAGTTGAAGTTATATGATCTGAATTCACAAAGGAAAACTTGTGTCTTAGTTCCCTTAAAATTTGCGTGCCACAAAAATAAGGTTCACCTCCTAGTTTTGGGAATAAAAATTTGTTTTCATTTGGAATTCCAACTAAATTTCTGTATGGAAATATAGTGTCTACATTTTTTTTCATCTGATTTCGAAGAAGTATTGGAACTGTTCTCCCCCTTTTTCCTGGGATATGGAAGCAATATAATGTATGTATAGCATTTTGCTCCTCAGAACTCATGATTTCCAATATTTCTTCAGGAATGTCTTGTTTTTCACTTTGGCTGGCTATATAATTTTCTAATGGAGCTCTTGCAACTTCTCCTGCCCTCCTCCTATTAAAAATTATAATATGAGCAATTGTTATTTTACATAGCTCCTCATAGGCGATATAAGACTTTTCACATTCAAATCGTTGAGCTATATTCACTTCTAGTTTCATAACTTCCGTGCATATTTTTTTTTATATCAGTAGTTAAAGGCATGACATCAGTTTTCAGCATTTTTTGAGTTTTCCTTGATTTTTCAGCGTTAGTAGAAATTTCAAATTTCCAAGCGTGACCAAAGATTAATTTAAATTCAGACAACTTGTTTTTTATAACATCTTTGGATGAAATGGTCAGCACAGGATTCTGTATTGTTTTACGCATCAAAATATCAGCACAATCTTTTATAGCTGTACAAAGTCGTTGAGGGATGCTAGGAATTTTTACAGAACCTGTACTTTCATCGTAACCACTATTTATTTTGACAGCGTCCATAAAAACATTAAAATGTATAGGGTCAAATGCAAGGTCAAATGAGGATATTGCAGGATTTTTTTCTTTGATGACCATGAACAGTCTAGCGAGATCTCTCATCTTGGATGTAATGTGTGTTTTCAAATGATGTTCTTTATGATTGCTTAATAGTAGGGAACCATATGCACAAATTAATGGCTCAGACTTTGCAATTTTTGCAATAGGATCATTTTTGAACACAGGAAATATCTGAGATCTTAAAGATTCAGTGATCTCAGAATTGTCTGGGGATAATAAAATAGCGGATGATTTTAACACTCTGCAGCGTTTTAGTGGATTTCCTTCATGTGATTGTTTTCTATTTGAACATTTTTTCAGGTGTCTATAGAGTAAACTTCTTTTGAATGTGCCACAGCATTCTATACAAACCGCATAATCTTTAGCTGTCGCAGTCGTTCTTGGGCGGCGATTCGGTAGTATTATTCCATCAACTCTATTTATCGCGTCCTGATTATATAGATAATTGCCTCTATTTCTTATTTTCTTCGAAATTAATTCACGCTTTTTTTTTCGTTCACGCAGATCGGGATCTAAAATTTTATTATATTCAATGACTTCTGCCTCTAAGGGATGTTGGATAGTGATGTGGCGTACAAAGTTGGTTATCAGCTTGAAGCAGTATGGACAGAAGTTTTTACGGTCATAAACTCTTGGTTTTTTACTAGCTAAATCAGATGTACATTGTTTTGAAGTTGATGACACATAGCAGTCCGTTTTCTCCTGCTTCCCTGGATGATCGCTGGTATATGAATCTAAAATTTAAAAATGCAATAACATTTTATAACATATTTAATAAATTAAATTTGTGTGGAAAATTATACAGAGTGAATTATACAAAGTTACCACACAAACTTAAACCAGCGATTCCTGAGCATATGTGGTGTGTCAGTCATTTTATTATGGGATGACTTCTTTGTTCGGTAAACTTAAACGTTCACGGGGTCGGGAAGTTTTCTTTGTATTTGTGTTTTTTGCGTTTTGTTTTGTTTTTTTTTTTTAATTTTTTTTTTAACATTAACTCCGGCCTCCATAGTCCGGCCTATTTGACGACCGCCATAGTCCAGTGGGTAAGACTCTTGACTCACAATCCGGAGGTCGCAGGTTCGAACCCGGCATGCGCAAATTAATTTTATTTGATAAATTTGTGTTATTTCACAATTAATTCATTTAAAATAATATATAGTATATTTGCGGCACGTTCCAGAGTGGAAGATACTATCAGTATCGCCCTGGTGTAAGTAAGAACACCATTCAGAATTAAAACGTTGCTTGAAAATGGCTTTATCCGTGTTTGGTGACCAGATCTGAATCGCCAGGTACTTCCCAACCTTCCTATTCGCCACCTCCTTCCCCTCCCCACTACCTTCAGCCTCACAACATACTTCGATTGGGGATTCCATGGTGTCACTGGCTCCAGACGGGAGCAGTTGAGATTCTTGTGCGGTATTCCCTGTAAAAAAAAACTCCACACAGGAGGCCCTTAAGAAAACGATTTCCCTTAAGGCCTACGTCATCTAAGATGCTGTGTGGAGGGTCTTTTTGAGGAGAAGAGGGAGTTAACATTGGTCTTGAAGAGACCCATGTTGTAGGAAGGGGAAAACCCAGAGGCCGGCAAATCGTTCCATAGCCGAGCTGTTGAGCACAAGAACGAGTCGAAGAAGCGACCAGTTCTCATGTGACAAATGTCAACCGTGTACATATGTTGGGCACGCGTTTGGCGTGTTTCCCGACTATGCACCGGTGCCGAAGGGATCAATGATGCTAGTTTCTTGGAGCATCTTCCATTGAAATACCGGTAGAACAAGGATAGCATTCCCACCCGACGCCTGTGCCCTAAAGATTGCAATCCGTCTGTTAAAATGGGAGAATTTATCAAACGGATCGCCCGCTTCTGCACAGAATCGAGGTTATTTTTCAGATATTTTGGAGCTCCAGACCAGAGATGGCTACCAAATTCAACTGTGGGGCGGACTTGCGATTTGTACAAGGCTAGTAGTTGTGTACTATTAAAGTATCTGCGGGCCTTGTACAGTACGCCCAGTTTTTGAGAGGCTAGCTTTACTCTGGCTTCGATGGAGCCCCCATATCTGAGCTGGTCACTTAGAGTTACATCGAGCATATCAATAGAGGGCCTGTTCGGAAGGTTGCTTCCGTTGAAGGAGACGAGATTTTCATTTCGATTGCGAGACGTAATAATACATTAAATACATTTCTCTGTGTGTATGCAATTTGAATAATAATTTTATTATTTTGAAACATTTTTGTTTATTATTTATTAATAAATTATGGGAAAATGAGAAGTTATGGGAGGAGTTTGTCGATTAAAAATAGGTGGTGCCCGCCACCCTACCGATATTTTAGAATGTGCTCTAGAGTACAAAAAGGTTGGGAACCCCTGCGCTACAGCATAGCGTTTACATTACCAAGTTGGAAATTTGAAACGAGCGCTTATCATGCGCTTATCACATATATGATCAAGAATCATTGGTTAACGTTTGTCAGGTAAATGAGTTAGTCTACCTACCAGAATCAGACGAAATTCTCGAGGGTAACTTGAATAAGTCATCACTGCCGGACGTCACACTTGCTTCTAAAATAAAGCATAATAATGTAATATTCCAAAACTAAGCATCACTACCGTTAATTGCTAAAACATTTCACAATAATAAGTAACGTGATGTTGGTATGTAATGAAAAATACCTAAGATTATTGTATATTATCAGTAATTATTATGTAGCTACCTGAATCTGAAGAGTTTGCAAATAGATCATCCAGTTTTTTCTCCATTTCATTAATTACGGCTCTTTTACCCTCTGAAATTGGCGAACCTTCTTCACTTGTACTAGATATATTTTTATCTATAAAATAACAAAATACATTAAAAATCATAAAGATAATAAAACAATAAGCATAATTATTGTACTCATGTGAAAATCAACAAGCATTATTATTAAAATAACAGTGCAAAGCGTTTTCATAGAGACCATAACTTAAAAATGCAACGCATTATAACGTAATTTTATTAAAAAACACTTTTATTAAGTCATTGAGAGTAATAATTTATATGTAGCTACCTGAATCTGGAGAGTTTGCAAATAGATCATCCAGTTTTTCTTCCATTTCATTAATTACGGCTCTTTTACCCTCTGAAATTGGCGAACCTTCTTCACTTGTACTAGATATATTTTTATCTATAAAATAACAAAACACATTAAAAATCATAAAGATAATAAAACAATAAGCATTATTATTGTACTCATGTGAAAATCAACAAGCATTATTATTAAAATAACAGTGCAAAGCGTTTTCATAGAGACCATAACTTAAAAATGCAACGCATTATAACGTAATTTTATTAAAAAACACTTTTATTAAGTCATTGAGAGTAATAATTTATATGTAGCTACCTGAATCTGGAGAGTTTGCAAATAGATCATCCAGTTTTTCTTCCATTTCATTAATTACGGCTCTTTTACCCTCTGAAATTCGCGAACCTTCTTCACTTGTACTAGATATATTTTTATCTATAAAATAACAAAACACATTAAAAATCATAAACATAATAAAACAATACGCATAATTATCGTACTTATGTAAAAATCAACAAGAATTATTATTAAAATATCAGTGAAAAGCGTTTTTATAGAGACCATAACCTAAAAATGCAACGTATTATAATGTAATTTTACCTAAAAAAACATTCGGTTCGCACTGGTCACGATTATTACGAATAATCTTTAGAAAACCACTTTAGATTCGCCTTAATTACTATATAAGGAAACTTTTTATTACACAATAAATATTATTCGTAATAAGCGTGGCCAGTCCGAACCATTGTATGGTCCGAATCGATAATTACCAAACATTTTTGTTATGTCATTGATTGTAATAATTCATTATGCAACACAATATTTTAGGTTATATGATAAAATCTTACCGTTAATTGAAGAATCCATTGACATCGCAATAATGGTATTAATTCTCTGCCGTGACATTTTATAAAATGCGAAAGAAAAGGATTCATACGCCAAATTCCACACGCGATTGGATGCGCTGGGCGGCCGCGGCGTCATAAATATTAAATAGGTATACCAATCTAGGGCAAATATCAACTTAACATCGAGACAGTGTTGCCAACATTATTTTGACCAATTCACAAATTGTGGTACCGTAACCCATCAGAATTAAATCAAACCACCGTATTATGCCAGTAAGTTAATACCTAAATATTATTTTTTTACAGTGAATACCGCACAAGAGTCCCAACTGTTCCCGTCTGGAGCCAGTGAGACTATGGCATCCCCAGTATGTTATGAGGCTGAAGGTAATGGATAGGGGAAGGAGGTGGGGAAGATGAAGGTTGGGAAGTACCTGGCTATTCGGATCTGGTCACTAAACACGGCCAAAGCCATTTTCAAGCAATGTTTCAATTCTGAATGGTGGTCTTACAGCAGGGCGATACTGAGAGTATCTTTCACTCTGGAACGTGCCGCAAATATACTTTATATTATTTTAAATGAATTAATTGTGAAATAACACAAATTAATCAAATAAAATTTGAGACCTGGGGATTGTGAGTCAAGGGTCTTACTCCTGGACTATGTAGGCAGTATATTGTAATTTATTTTTAAATTATTGTTTATTTTTGTTCATAATATTTTTTATAAAATACACCCAAACAACAATAAAACACCTTTTTATTATCTACTACAATACAACTAGAGACAATGCTTTTGAAAAATAGTCACGCGTAAAGTAATTAATTAGGTACAGAGCATTTTTTTAAATGAAAAACTTGTTAGATTTCTTAAATATGATAATATTATAATCCATTATAAAAATTACGTTCTACTAAAAAAACATTTAAACAAATTAATATAACTGTATGAAAAAACATATTAAATGAGTACCTAATATATTTCTGAAATTTTTAGAAAACCCTGTATAGATATCATCACTCATCACATTACAACTGACTATGCTTTCGGAACGCAAAAGACAAATACATAATTACGTAGCAAATATTTTATTTATTAAAGAAAAACTACATAAATGTGTAATAAAATACGAAATAATATAAATCTTGTATTAAAAACAAAAACAATTAACACAAAATTAATAACGACATGTGGTCAACGAATGCCCGCTCCATTCATTCCCCGGCGGGATTTATGAGGTCCACAGGGCAACGCCTGAGGCCCTAGACTGGCTCGCAGACCTAGATGTCCCCCTCTGACCCCCCACCATACGAAAGAAGAAGAATAACGATATTATAAAAGCAATTCGTAAATCAATCTTCAATTTTAAAATGGCGCGCGAATATTACTCGTATAATAATATTATAATGTCTGTTCTTCTAACTAACAGTCCACAGCGAGCGCTTGACAGTCTGGCTACCTATGTAGATAGAATACAACATAGGGCCGGTATATCAGTCATTGCTAAGGAGCACATTCCTCGCTCAACTTAAACCGACCAAATCGGCCGCTTAAGCCGCAGAATAGTTCCTTTGCTAGACGCTGTGGCGCTATTGGCAATAACACATCTGTCAAATTTGACATTTGCCAATGTTTCGATTTCAATTGATTTCAATATACATCTGCTACGTACGTAAATTACATTATGAATAAATTAACCATCAGCATGGCGTTTGAGCTTTCTTCGAGCGATTTTAATGATGAGGATTTAGATATCGTTTATTTCGTAGAACATTTAAACAGACCACGCAAAGTGCGAATATATAGAAACAGGGCTGACGACTTCCTGGCGTAGATGAAATTCAATTTTATTACAGGTTTCGTCTCTCCAAAAGGGTCGTAAATAGTTTGTTAGATTTGATAAGGGATGACGTCAAATCTAAAATTAACTGGTAAGTGAAAATGCTTTTTAAAAGGTATAAAAAAGTAGCTAACAATATAGTACCCGTCTGCATAGTGTGCTTGTTTTCATTTCAGGAATAAAGCACTCTCCAAAACACCAGATACTTTTGACAATCAGATACCTAGCATCTGGCTCCATGCTGATTGCTGTGGGGGACAAAGTTCACAAAACTACCGCAAGCAAGCACATTTGGATAGTTTTACAATCAATCGTATGTTTTACAATCAACTGCTTTCATTACTTTGAAAAATGATCCTGAAAGTTTGGAAGAAAAAAAGAGGGTTTTTTGCAATAGGATGCTTCGCTAAAGTAATTGGTGCTCTTGATTGCACATGCGGGTACAGTCCCCTGGTAAGTTAAACGTCATTTTATCCAAGTGCTTGTTCCAATATCAACAAACATGTCCCCCTTTGCTTGCTTACCTTATTCGACTTATGAATGTGCAGACTAATCATTAGTGAACCATTATTTTAGGTGGACGCAATGCAGAGATTTACCAGAACCGAAAAGGTTTCTTTTCTGTCAACGTGAAAGCTATTTGTGATGCTAATCTCAGATTCACCAATATCGTTTCAAGGTGGCAGGGGTTACATGCTTTATATTAGTGTAATTATTTATTTTTTGAGCTAACGTAGTTGTAAATTTACCTCAGGCCTCTTCAGCATTCAATCATACTGAAAATTAATAATATAGGTAGGTACTTATCAAAATAAATATAGGTACTTATTAAAATAAGTTGTGAATGATGAATACTTGGAGCAGGTGGATGAGTTCGTTTATTTGGGAAGTATGTTTACGAGAGATGGGAAGGCTGATAGAGATATTGAAAGAAGGGTGAATGCCGGTAACTCTATTAATGGAGGACTGAACGCCGTTGGCACCAACAAAAAACTGTCCAAAGACGCGAAACTAGCCGTCCATAATGGAGTACTGGTACCTACCCTGATGTATGGCAGTGAGGCATGGAACTGGCAGAGGAAGGATGAAAGTAGACTGAACGCTGTAGAAATGAGATCCCTGAGGCGTATGTGTGGTAAAAGCATGTATGATCGTGTGAGAAATGTGGAAATCCGCAAAGAATGCAAGGCTGATGTAAGCGTGATGAGTAAGATCAAGAAAGGAACGCTCCGATGGTTTGGGCATGTAGAGCGAATGAACGAGGAAAGGAGTGTAAGGAGAATATATGACGCAGATGTGAATGGTAGAAGAAGTCGAGGACGCCCCAAGAAAGACATGGCACGATCAAGTGAATCAGATACTTGAGTAGGACCATGTCAAGAGTCAGAATAATAGAAGAGAATGTATGGGACGTTGTATGAATGTAAACGAGGCAAGGAATGTGTGCCAAGACCGGCATGTTTGGCGGTCCGTCCTCTCTGCCTACCCCTGCGGAGAAACGGCGTGATGGTTAGTTAGTTATCAAAATAAAAAAAAATGTCTGAGGAAGTATAACAGAGTGTTTATTTTTTAAATGTCTTTATTCAGGTGTAATATTCAAAGGAATACAAACAAATTACACAAAAGAAGAATTCTTAACAGACTTGATACTTCAAAATGAAGATAATGACGGATCAAAATCCGGATATACTTCAGGTGAAAGCTTTCACCGACAACATAGAAATAACCTACTTTATTTAATGGTTACTAAATTAAGCTGGTCTATATTGTCATGCGTGACAATCGGTGTAGTTATAGTAGGAGTAATAATTTTTTATTTTATTTATTTCATTATTTTAATATTACATTTGATTAGAGTATTGCTCATCTCACTAGGTGTGAAACGCCTGTGTTGAGATGGCAATTTACAGAGTGGTTGTAATCTAGGTTTTTGTTTACATAATATGACAGTTATAAAAATAAAATAAAATCAGTATTTTTTTCTTACATTATACAATTCATGTTTGAATGTAGAAGATTAAGACAAAATAATTTTGAAGCAATTAAATTTCAGTTTAACAAAAAGGCGTAATATTATGTATATATGTTTAAATTGTAATTGAAAATTAACATCCTGTTGACAACTGCTTAATTGCGGTTTAACGGGATTGTAACTTGAAAAACAATAAAAAAAGGAAAGTATTTTAAATTGAATTATTATTTTTGTGGATAAAAGTACAAATATTACTTAATATGGAAGTAGTATTTGTATTTTAGTTTTTCCTCCTCATCAGTTCCACCCCGAGGAGGTGCTCCTTGTGTTCTTCCTGGCGTTCGGCCTTGAGGTTTTCGGCCCTGAGCAGATGTTCTTTCTCGTTTTCCTGGAGTTTAGTCTTGATGCCTTCCACCTTGAGGAGGTGCTCCTCCTGCACATTTTGGAGATTTGAAGAACAAATTTTCATTTTAAATTCTGTCAAAGAGCTCCACTCGGTGGTTGCGGTAGTAGATTTTCTTTTCTGCTGAAAAAGAAGAATATAATATTATAAAAAGTTGTTAACTTGCTTCATTCCACACCCATGTATTTCACAATACAACTGGAAATAACTTATATACATGTTTGCAAAATAAACCTTTTCGTCATGAAAATTCTATATTCTCTTCCTTAATGTCAACTGATCAATTTGAAAAGTTTTGATGTAGGAGTATCTAAGTTTTTGTGTTTTGATAACTAACCACCACGACATTTCCGGAGTAGAGAGGTAGGCAGAGAGGATGGACCACCAAACAACTCAGTCTTATTCATTTAAAATAATGTATATTATATTAGCGGCACGTTCCAGAATGGAAGATGTGTAAGACTGGTATAAGACCACCATTCAGAATTGAAACGTTGCTTGAAATGGCGTTAGCCGTGTTTGGTGGCCAGATCTGAATAGCCAGGTACTCCCCCATCTCTCCTTCTCCACTACCTTCAGCCTCACAACATACCCCAATTGAGGATGCCATAGTCTCACTGGCTCCAGACGGGAGCAGCTGGGACTCTTGTGGGGTACCTACTCATAAAAAAATACATTCCTTGCCTCATTCACATTCATACATCGTCTCGTAAATACTCTTATATTATTCTGACTCTTGACATGGTCCGACTCACAATGTATTGCCAATTTCAACCATTCACATTTGCAATATATATTCTCCTAACACTCCTTTCTTCGTTCATTCGCTCTACCCACCCATGCGTCCCTTTCTGTATTTTTTATTATTTTTTCTTTATTCATTGCTTTGAATGGTTACATCATTTGTGGATTTTCCGAGCACCATGCTATGCTCAAGCCCGTGTTATGGTGGTCGGGTGGATAATTATATTATAAATAATGCAGGTTATTTTGTTACACCATACTTTCAGGTAGGATATTATCAGTATCACCTTGGTGTTGGTGATACATCCACTCAGAATCCAAATACTATTTGAAATCAGTGGCTAGTAGTAAAACAATTCCCCTCAGGGCCTATATCATCTTTGGGGATGCTGTGTGGAGGGTTTTTTTAAAGAAAGGTAGGAGAGGAGAGTACGAGGAAGGAAAAGGGTTTAAGGGGTGGGTAGGAAACTGGTAGGGTTCGGTGTGTCTTGGTCATCCACCTCCAAGACCTAGACAAACCTCACCCCATGAGCCATGAACCCGGGCACCCCTGCTAAATCACCAAACGAAGCGAACTACTTGGGGTGACTTATAGAGGTGTTGGTTATCCAATAAAGGTTCCCGGGGCGGCGGTACCCACTCCCGCCTCCCAAATTGAGTATATATATATATATATATATATATATATATATATATATATATATTTTCAGTTACAACATTATCAATAATGTCACATTTTTCACTCTTACCACTCTAGCTTACGAAAAGTCTACAACTGTCCCTGCTTGAAATGCTTTAGCCTTCTTTGGTGATCATTTCTGAATAGTCAGGTACTTCCGTACCTTCCTCTGCCTTAACTCCATCACCTATTCACCCCGTTTACCCTCACAACATATCCCACAGAAGATGCATTCTCACTGACTTCGGTTAGCAGGGAGAGGTTGGAACTCTTGTGGGATATTCACATTAATTCACACGGCAGAAATGAAAGATATGAGTTCAAATCAATTTTAAGTTAAGTAAGTAACTAACCAACTGACATAATATCAGAGAATGAATCGCCAAACGTGCATACATCTTCTTTTACATGCCCTACTGTGATTCTAACTCTTGGCGTGGTCCAACTAATGAAGCCAGTCTTCCTCGGACGACCCCCGGGTTCTTCTACCATTCACATTCGTGCCATATATTTTCCTTGCATCCTTTCTTCGTTCATCCTCATATAGTCAATTGATATGGCAAACATAACAAGTTAGTATTTCATATTACAATTAATTGATATGCATACTTAATAATAGTTACCTCTGAAGACTGTTGATTCTACTCCGGTCGACTGGGTGAACAACGGTCCCATTATATTTAAGTCAGCTCATCCAATTCCAATTGACCGCATTGGACGCTTTATTCTCCAAAGTGAGCGAATACTTTCATGAGACCAGCTCCACCAGCAATTTCACCCCCTTTTCCGCGAAATTTAGTGTTCTAGTATTTTTGATTTCTGAAATGATTCACGTAAAGCAAGGTTAACAAAGAACTTCATACTCGTTATCCAACTAGTCAATTCTAATGATTAATCTAAATCGAAGTAAAAATAAAATAAAAACTATAATGAACAATAATAAATCGAGCTTTTAAATACACAATTGTGTGTAAAAAATGTGTAAAACTTACCAGAAAATAATAAAAAATATCGATGTTGGACATTTGACGTTTGAAGTTTGGTTTTAACCATAGAGTCCATAGATACTAACATAAATAGATTGGTTCTGCATAGAAATTATCATAGACTAAGCGTTTAAAATTGGTCAACTCTAGGATTACGACTGATATACGGATTACGTGCTAAGCCACGCTGAGCTCCACATTCCGCCAAAGCCGAGCTTAAGCTCAACTGATATACTGGCCCATAACATACCGGCAAACATATAACATATCGCAAAAGATTCAATCTGACATAGCAATGTCATGCGATAATAGATTTTGAGGAATTTAACCATTGAGTTCAATATCGCAAAGCATTGATAAACGACTTGGAGTTTGAATGATATTGTATGACGAGAACATCCGGCAACGTCGCATGCCGTGATGTTATAGATGCGATAAAAAGTGTACCCAGTTGATGTTCTAAGTATGGATGAATATTTACTGATAAAAAACGCATTCCGGAGCATTAACGGTCCACGTAAAAATGTCATTTATTCACTCAAAAATTTTTTTACACCGTTCGACTCGTCTCATCGAGTTTGATATGATGGACTTAAAAAAAAAAAACGATGAGCCACTAAGTGCCCAAATGAGCCAGTAAGTCGAAATGATCAAGAAGTTCCGGTAATTAAAGGACGCTTTGAGCCACTAAATGCCGTAACATAAACCTATATATATATATATATATATATATATATATATATATATATATATATTAATATTTAATATAGATATATAATTGTTCAATGAAGTTATATAAATTACATATGGTGTACATACATAGGATACGGTTACATACTAAAATATTGTGCACTTGGGAGAAATTCGAAAAATCTAAATAAAATAGAGATGAATATAGATTAATAATAAATAGAAAGAATGAGAAAAACAGGTAATTATTTAGTTAATTATTCCTGATGAAATGTATCTTCGGTTTATATTTTTTTTTATTTCTGTAGTATATGTAGTATATTTTTTTAAAATAATTACCATTAATTACAAGTAATGGTCAGAGTTGCCTCTAATATGATTAAAAAGATGAGTTTGAAAAATGGGATATATTTGTCAGATTATTTAGGAAACCGTGGTGAATCAAATGGTGTAAACAAAAAAAAATTGGTCGAAAACCTCACATGGGATATTTTGTGAATGCAACGACGATGTGTTCTCAAGAGTTTTGAGAATAAATATATAGATATATATTTTTTTACGTTATTAATTTATCAAAAAAATAACATTCTTGCATCTATTTTATTATATACTTGATGTGGAAAATAACATAGTTACTATATTAAGCCAAATAATGTACATGCGGATATACAATTGGATATATGCATAATGATAATTATACTAAAAAGGTTTTATTTCTGGGAGTGCAAAAGTCATATAGCTTCATATGTGCTAGAGCTACAAAACTACACTACTTGGATGTTTCTGACCACAAATGTTTAAAAAACTGGCGTAAAAGTACTAATGACGTGTAAGCCCATAGAAGGGTTCTCGAGAAACACAGAAATGCATTGATTGAAATTGCACAAACGAATTGGTTATGGCGACCCAGCTTGAAATGCTGCCAATGGGTCTAATCTTTGTGGCGTCATTTTTAATTAAATGAGAACAAATAACTTGGTAAAAACAACTTTATGTAATCAATATTATCAACATATTTCGAAAACAGAGTGTTCTTCGTCATGATAAGATTAATATTAAAAGACAAACAAGTATAGGCATATGAGAATTATAGACAAAATAATAAAGGGAGAGGTGATTAATTACTTAAAAATATCACAAAATGCAATTATATAAAATGAAATATAAAAATTATTTTTAAGTTAAATACCCTTATAGTATAGCAAAGTCATCGGAGAAGCTGTGTGGAGGTTATTTTTAATGAAAGGAAGGAGAGGAATTTCTGGGTAAGTAAAAATATGAAATGATGGTGGAGAGAGTCCGGCTGTAGAGATCAAAAGATCTCCCTCTTCCAGTTTCTCCCAATCCGGCCCGCCACGCAGTAAGTGGACAAAATCATCCGCCACCAAAACCCATGCAGACCTCACCCGTGAACCCGGGAACCCATGCTCAGTCACCAAACATAGCGGACCACTTGGGGTGACCAAGTGGCGGGGGTGTTGGTTATCCAATAAATGGTTCCCGGGGCGATGGTACCTATAACGCCTCCCAAATTGAAAATTTATTATAGTACTTGACATAAACAATTTTAATTTTGCACAATTTTAGTATGAAAGCTCGGTCAGTATTGGTATACCGCGATGAGTCACTAAACAGAAAAAAACGAATAAAAATATCTATTACTCGGGCAAGGACAACACTAGTCTACCGATAAAATTCGTTACATCACTACTTCGCTTTATATGTATTTGTCAAAACCCCCGTTCCCCGGCCCCCCCAGGAGAACTGAGCGAAAGGGACACCTGCACGTCGGGCCGAAAATACCTAAATAAAATCTTCGAAATCGATGTTTTGTATTCCCCATTTTTCTTCTCCAAAACTGGACCGATTTTAATTTTTTTTTCACTAACTGTATTAAAAGAAAATATTCTATGTCGGTACGTTTTGCTTTTTTTCAAAATACATTGTTTAGTTTGTATACTGAACGTTTTTTGACGGCGTTTAAATTAGGCAATTTTATTCATTTTTGGAAGGTCCTAACTTCTATAAGAAGTAAATTATCAAAAAAAGCAAAACGTACCGACACGCTAGTGGTCGATATCTATATTATGTAAAAAAAAATTTGCTCTAGGGTCAAAATCCAGAGAGATAAACGGGGAATACGTTTGTATGGAAAAACGCCGCTAGTATTTCCTCTTAATATCTATCTCTAAAAATGAATCGCCGAAATGCGTGTCGGCGCATAATTTCCGAACGATTGTACTAAATTGGATAATTCTTTTTTTGTATAAAACTACTAGTGAGCTGTGGCATAATTAAATTTGTATAAAAAATTGCAATTGGTGGCACGCAAGCAGTTTGAAAACTGAATTTACCGGGAATTAATGTATGGAATAGAGGAGGGGGAGGGTGTGGGGGGAGGCGGAGTGTAAACCCCCTAATACCATGCGAGGGAAGGAGAACGGCCGGTTATATTGATTAGTTGCAAAAAGAACACCATTTGAAAACGTCAGATGAATTTGACCAAAAGTAAGGAAAATCTGAGGCCACTCCTACCTGTTTATTTCTTCATGGCAGAGTATTTTTTCAATGTTACACAAAATTATCTTAATAACAATTCCAAAAATTAACTAAAAGTTAATTTGAAGGCAGTAAATAAGTAATCACGTAAATAAATTGAAACGTAAATAAATTGAATCGTATCAAGTAACCAAGACAAATGATAACCTTTCTATTTGAAGGGTAAGCGGTTAGATCCCTTTTAACCAGAGCGAAACGACCTTTTACTTCGATTAACATCTCCATTCTCATAACCTCAGACCTCAGAGCAATTTCTTACTCTACCAATTATTCTAGTTTATCTCATATCATCATTACTCTTATTTCAAAGCTAGGCAAATCTAATTTATGTTAAACTCCAATTAATTACAAAGAAAAACCCAAATTACGCGCATCAATTTATCATTATTAAAAGACGATTAAAAATAAGTAATTGTTCTGTACCCACGATATATGTACACCTACTTACTAATTGACATAAACGCTTTAACAATGTGCTCTATACTTTGTTTAAGGAGCTAAACGTCGCAAAATTTATAAAATTGGGAAAACTTCGGTGGCTGGGTCATGTGGAGAGAATGACCGAGCATCAAGCACCAAAGTCCCTGCTGAACTCAAGATCAATAGGGCGAAGGAGCCTGGGAAGACCAAGACTAAGATGGAGCGACAACGTCCTCAAAGACATATCTATCTTGGAGCTTCCAAACTGGAGAGAGCTGTCACAAAACCGAGATGAGTGTAGAGCCAGTAGTGATGATGGTGATGATGACTTACTAATTACTTTTAAGAGGGCATTACCAGAGAAAACCGGAAATACGTCATTTTCAAAAAAGTTTTTAGACGTATTGACTCTTTTCCACAAAAAATTATAAATGGATTTCGAAAGATTGTTCTTTTATCTAGTGAAGTTATGTAATAAATTTTGAGAAAATTTTTAAATTTTTAGTATAATAAGGTTATTCCATAGGTCGTTGGCAGATTTGTTAAATTTTCAAAAAAGTTTTTGTATTATACCACACCCATTTTAAATAATGTAATCATGCAGTAAAATAAATCAATACATTATCTAGCAGAGTTATGTATTAGAATTTTAATTTTAGTTTCAATAAAATCATTAAAAAATATGTACGTACATGTGTTTCTTGACGAAAATTGGTCCATTTGTGTATTTATTTGCGCACTTACAAACTAATATATTTCAGATATTTTTAACATTCTTATTAAATTTAGACATTATTGAAAAATGATAAATACTTATAATCAAAAAATAACTACAAAAAGTACACTATTTTAATAGTTTTATCATCACGCCTTTCAGCATTTTTGGATGAAGGCATAAATTAAAGCTAATTTGGATTGAAATAAATTCGATATTGAGTTATAATTTTAAAAAACTGGTACGGAGAATAATTAATCTTTCTCATTGTAACCGCCCTGCATGATCGTAAGAACAACTTTCGACGAAATGTGGATTTTCGTCCGCTGGCTGGTTAAACGCTCTTAAGTTGAGTACTGAAACCGTGTTTTGCCACAGCAATGAGGCACCTTTATAAATAAAAAGGTGTGTTTACGCTTTATTAACGAGAAATAACATCTAGAATGTTAAAGCAGGGTTTTCATTTCATCTTCCCGTATGTTGATCTACAATCGTCAATTATCGTCATTTAAATTTTATGTCAATTTAATGCACTGAGGCTGTGAACAATGTTTTAAAGTAAAAATAAAATAATTATTCCCAAGAAAACTCCAAAAATATTATTTTTAAAATGACTTTGTGATTTTGAGTGTAATAACGTAAGATGTATCTTAAAATCTCAACTATACTATGAATACCAAACGATGTATGAAATCATTTATATCGAATAAGATTGATTTGCCTAAGGACAAATGATTACAACAGTAAAAAAATCCATTTTTCAATATTTCGTTTTTCATTTCACAAATTTTCAATACATTATTTATATATTTTTTTAATTTCTTCTAAAAAAATATAAATAAAAACACCATTACAAAAAGCTAACGATTCTTAAACAAGTCGTAAATAAAATAACAAATAGCAAACATAAAAACATTATGTGGGAAAATCTGCAAAATAAATTCAATGATTTTTGCAATAACTAACATAAACCCACTCAAATTGGCATGCATATATCTGTAAATGAAATGTACATAAAAAAAATATTAGTAAAAATAAATAATTAAATAAATCAAATGCAGTCCACACACGGTAGAAGTGAAACTTCACCCACACATTCTCAACCAATTGAAAAGTTAGCTCATAATCAAAGCGACCAATGAGCGCAGTTTGACGCTTCGTAGGTAATGTAAGTAGGTAAGGTTTCATTCAATCTCATTCTCTCGCAGACTAAAACTTATAGATGTGTTTGCCTCTTTTTAGTGTCGTTTCCGTTTCATTGAGTTTCAAATCACAACGATGCTAACGAAGTTTCAAATCTCAAGTACTTTTATATTTTATATTTTTTGTGATTTTCTTACTTTTCCACTGACTTACGGGAATTGTGTTTCATTTTCTTTAATGTGAGAGGGAGATTCATTATAATTTTTGTGTTTTTCCTTTGGAGGAGTGCAGACATACGTTCACCATTAATCTGATTTTCGACTATTGACATTTAGTGTGTAAGAAAGAGGGACAGCATTATATGTTTAAGGACAAAAGCAAAACAATCAGCGCATTGACATTAGACGATTAGATATTTATCACAATAATGCTGCAGCTCTTTCAAAAGATGGAGAATGCGTTCGATACAAAATGTATGAGAAAAAGAATTTTCTTCATAATTTTTTTCCCTGAATTTTTCCGAGGTTTTAATAGCTATTCTGCTTTTCGGGGCGGAGACAAATCCAACAAATTAAAGATCATAAAAATCGGTCCAGCCGTTCTCGAATAAAAAATGGTTTAACTAACCCGACTTTGTTTTATATATTATAATAAAATAATAATAAGATAAGATAATGTAATCATAAATTTCCCCAACACAATTTATTTTAAAGCATTTTATAATTGCATCTTCAGAGACAAGTCAGTAAAAGTTTCTATCCAGATGCATTGAGAACGAGGAATAGATTCCCTCTGAGTAATTGAAGAAACTTTCTTAATCATTTGACAATCAGACTGTGTGGAGGCATTGTGGTAGAATAATTTATTTGTCTTTAAAAGTTTTAATTGAATAGTTTTGCAAACACAGCATGGCAGACCATCATAAATAAAATGTTGGCTTTGAACCGACTATTTGTGTTTGTTTGAACATACATGTTTTAGAAAATATTATATTTAAGGTCATTATTTGTCATGTATACCTTATCAGAAAATAGGAGCTCTTGTGCCTGACAAGGGAGCCACGATTCTTACATAGAACTTAGAACTCTTTTTTTTTAATTAACAACTTATCTTAATATCCAACATTGATTGAGAGTTCAACATTCATTCCTGGAACTAAAATTAGTTAAATAAAAAATTCATTGCTGTTTAAAAATCATGATAGCAATAACCATAAAATTAGTTGTGATAACCTACACATTTCACCATTTAAGAGAAAATAATTTACGTTCTACATTCATACATGACAAAAAAAAAGTTTTTAAAAATCCAACGTGACACGACAGTCTTATTCTGTTGTTATAAAAATGGCTTCCTTATATAATTTTATTATGAACGTAATTTAAAATTCATAACATAACATCCCTTTTAGTAGCTTAGAGAGAGTTCACGAAGTTACTAGCTTCCTTCAAACTTTTCCAATTAATTGTTACATAAACTTAGCCAACATATTAAAATTTCGGTCACAACGCTCCTCTCGACACCTTCTGTTTTCCTTAAATTAAAAGTTTGAGCTTAAAAAGCTTCCAAGTCGTTAAACTTTTTCACTTTTGTTAAGGCAATGTTCTTTCAGTTGGGTTGCATTTATATTAAAAAAAAAAACAGAAATAAATACCTGTTTCTTTGAAATATTTATATGTTGTATCTATCTCGTAAAAATAAATATGTAAGTACCTGCGGGCGGGCGGAGGCTGGACGGTACAAGACATAAATCGGTATCAAACAGACGTGATGTCAAAAGTCGTAGTGAATATTGACTTTTTTTTTTTTTTTTTTTTACATTAACACCACACAGGAGGCCCTGAGGAAAATAATTTCCCTCAGGGCCTATGTCATCTTTGTAGATGCTGTGTGGAGGGTCTCTTTGAGGAAAGGAAGGAGTGAACATGGGTCTTGAAGAGACCCATGTTGTAGGAGGGAGGAAACACAGAGGCCGGCAAATCGTTCCACAGCCGAGCCGTTGAACTCAAGAACGAGTCATAGAAACGACCCGTTCTCATGTGAGTAATGTCAACCGTGTACAAATGTTGGGCGCGTGTTTGGCGTGTTTCCCGACTATGCACCGGAGCCGAGGGGATCAATGATGCTAGTTCCTCGGAGCATCTTCCATTGTAATACCGGTAGAACAAGGACAGCATTCCCACCTGACGCCTATGCTCTAAAGATTGCAGTCCGTCTGTTAGGATGGGAGAATCTATCAAACGGACCGCCCGTTTCTGCACAGAGTCAAGGGTTTTTTTTAGGTATTTTGGAGTTCCAGACCAGAGGTGGCTGCCAAATTCAACCGTGGGGCGCACTAACTGGTTGTATTTGAGTACTAGACTGATATGTGGCGAAGCATGTTGCGTTTTAAATGAGCACGCGTTTTGTGGAGCCGCCGGAAACGTTCTAGAAGTTGCAGGTAGACCGATGCACTTTCATCGAAGCTTCTAGGCTGTTAAAAGCGCAACCTGTACAATAAGTCTCGAAGGTTCTAGATTGCACTGCAAATTGTTTTAATATTGTAGTAGCGTTTCGCTTTACACCGATTTCAAGTAATGAACGCACTTAATCCTTTTTTCTGTGTAGTATTTAAATACCAACAATATCAAGAAAATTATCAAAAGCATTGATAATTGATTTTAAATACGGGTTTTTTAAATATGCAAAAATATTGGTGCACAGCGGATGACTTTCACACGAATAATAATGGGGTAGAATTATTTAACGATTATGATTTTGCCTATTTCAGAGTCAATGAATTGTCATACTTGCTTTGATTAGAAACCAACGAGCAGAAAATTCGCAGATAACCATTTCACAAGTCAGCCACTTTCCGCACCGTTTTTCACAATTGAGAATTACGAATTTTGGATTAAAATTTGATATTTTCAACGCCAAAGTACATGGCGATTGTTGATATTCTCATCACGTTTTGATGGCTTCCATGATTTGCATAGACAATATTCCCACAGTCACTGAATAGATTAACACTACTGCTGTTCAGGTTCCCTGTTCAATGTTCCTGGTTCCATTTTCCACGAATAGTGTCCCAGGTTCCTTGTTCAGTCTACCATGTTTCCCTTGACAGAAATCCTGTTGAAAGGACGTGACGTAGAATAGGAATGAATCAAACAAAAGAAAATTCCATTTTATGGCGCTGTAAAACGGGCATCGTAAAACGGAAGTTTCCTCCCTTTAGAAACGTTATTAATGTATGCAAGCATGTGCATTCAAGGCGATGTGGCAGAATTGACAGATTCCATCACCATTAAACATCGAGAATAAATTGAGGTATATAGAATTAAATGCAGCAATCTCCACTTTTTTCAAAAGTTGACAAGTAATGCAATTTTGTTAACGATTCACTCCTTTACCTGGAAAAACAGTTATTTGGCAATAAAACAGGCCCTAAATGCTTTTATCATTTTGTAAAAACAATTATTAACTTAACTTAACTAAAAAAAAAAAAAAATTACTTGTTAATGCGTGAGAATTACTCTACAAAACGTTTCTTTTTGGATTTCTCAAAAAAACGCATTTTGGAGATTTTGCATTTGATTCTATACACCTCAATTGAAATTTCCCCAAAACAATAATAAAGATTTTTTTAATAAATTTGATATGTGGATTGTGATTTTGGATATTTCAATTCTCGTGCCATCCCTTCAAAAGTAACAAAAGTTATCAAAAATAAACGTTTTTAACTATTAACAAAGCAAAAAAAATCAAATTTAAAAAGTAATTAACATATGAGTATAGAGCAAAACTCATAGAGCATGCCTAATTACAGAGGCAATTGAAATTCATAAAAATCCCAATAATATTAATAAAGACGACGGAGCTAAGCTCAATAGTTCTTGGTATCCGGTAATTGACGGCTACACCAAAGCAAAATGCAGACAACCATCTTGAACTATACTGTAATGCCAGCGCGCAATGGAGTGGAGCTGGCAACACGGTATTGCTTCGGAGCACTTAAGCACACATTTCACCACTTACATTTACACATCAGCCCTGATGATGGACACTGTAACGCTGTCTGAAACGTTGGCTAAAGAAGGAGGTAGCGCAACACGGCATAACACCCCAAAAACAAAAATACTTTTGGCCGTGAAAATCTAAAATCAGAAATTCTTTCAGATTCCATTGTAATTATCTTAAGTACAACATGATGTAAGCTTCTACAAAATAAAATTATTTTTATTTATATAAAATATTTAAAACTGAAACCCTGATTGTTTTATTTATAAACGCACATTATCCAAGTTACGCAACAACGTTAGGCTTAGTTAACTTACAACATTGAAAAAACAAATCCAATCAAAAAAAAACAAAGACAATTTTTAAGTGCTTTATAAGCAATCACAAATAAATATGCTCTTCTAAAAAAAGTCACACAGTTGAAAGTTACAGTTGGGAGTGTTTTTTTTTTATTGTAGGTGAAATTCTCTTAAGTAATTTCCGCGGAATCTTGAAACTTCGTCCAACATTTTTCCGCAGCTTAAAAGATTCTACCATAAATATTTGATGGAAAAATTGGGGTACTCGATTTGAAAACTCTCTCCCCTCCCTGATGATGCCTTTATACTCGTGATGTTATACGAAGAAAGGGTTTGCCGCCACACATTATTTACTTTACATTAGTTATTTATGAAGTGCAGAATATTTTCGCAAACATCATCACATCGGCATACAAAACACAATCAAACCACTTCTCACATAAATATGTAAAGAAAATTCAAATAGCTTTGGCGGCGCGCTCGCTTCGAGAGGAAACTCTTTGAAAATTGTTGAATGAGTTTAGAAATCTTTTCTTAACCACCTGGTACTAGTTTTCTGGATGAATTATTAATCGCATTGTTATTTCTTGTTTATTCTTATAAATCAGCCTGAATAAAAATAATTTATTCGGCTAAATTGAATATTTTTATGGTCGACAAATACCTATTATTTTTGGTACAACACAATATTTTTAAAATCAATGTATAAAAACCATTATGCACTATTATTTTCTGAGAAAAACTGCAGCTAGGTTTTGAGCAGACGAAAGACAATTCGATTCACTACACCGTTTTTTTTTACATGAAGGAGGCCTTTCTTCAGGGTCTCCACAAAAGAAGCCTTAAGGCAAATAATTGAGGGTATTTTTTTAGGAATATGAGGAGAGGATGTTCTGGGAAAGAAAAAAGATGTTAGGGGTGGATAGGAATCTGGGGGTCAGTGTGTCCAGGAGTGACGGACATATGAATCCTTCCCTCCCATGCGGTGCGGCTGGAGAAGTTCCGAGAGAGTACGGCTGGAGAAGTCAAAGGGACTCCCTCAATCATTCTCTGCCGATCCGGCCTGCCATGCAGCTGATGGGCAGACGCATTCGACGCCAAGACCCGAACAACCCTCACCCGATGAACCCGGTCACCGCTGCTAAGTCACCAAACACAGCAAACCACTTGGAGATATATAGAGAAATATTAACTCACAAAAGTATTTTGTAGATACATAATATTTGTATGAGCAGTTCATGGTGGAAATGACTTTGCAAAGAGAAAAACTAATACTTCGAAACAAAAAGAGCTTAGCATGTTCCTGAAAACTAGAGACCACCTTTTGAGAACAGATTTCCTGCTTTAATTTTAAGATAAGGATTTTTAATATTTTGTCTATGTTATAATTTATTCTAATTTGTCTATACTTGTTTGTCATTTATTATAGTAACATGTCCTGATGAAGACAACATTGTTGTCGAAACATGTTCATATTGTTTTAAAAAAAGTGGTTTTATACAAAGTAATCAGTAATTCATTATATGAAAAATGATGCCACAAAATAAATTTGCAAAGTTTGAAGAAATATCTAACTAAGGTCACTAAATGATTTTTTAATACCCAGCGATATAAAAATAAAAGCGATTAAACTTTGATGAGTTATTGGGAACGTGGATGAATGGAAAGGACACGCAGGGAAGGGGGAGGACGAGGGAGGGGCAGAGGAATGGATTTCAAAGGAGACATAGTAGCGGTAGGGGACAGCGGCAGCTAAATTTGGAAAATCCATGTTTCTCACACAGGACTGCTGTATATGGCGTACGCGGTAAGTGGCCTGCTCACGCGATGAAA
The DNA here is from genome assembly GCA_917880885.1 of Limnephilus marmoratus. Lineage (NCBI taxonomy): Eukaryota > Metazoa > Arthropoda > Insecta > Trichoptera > Limnephilidae > Limnephilus > Limnephilus marmoratus. The sequence goes on from OU862911.1 coordinate 16,382,807, forward strand.
ACCTTCTGATTTAGTCGTTTACGCACCACACGGAAAAACAAAACAAAAAAATCAATGTTTCGTCATGTAATCAAACTAGAAAGTCGCTAGATGTCGCTTTCTTTTCGTTTGCTTGTTTTTTGTGGTTTGAAGATTGTATATTGATTTCACAAAAGAAAAGTTTTTTTTTTTATTTCGTAGGATTCTAACCCCCATTCGTTTAATGTCTGTCTCTCTGGTCGAGGTGCAAATTTACCGCGTTATATTAGAACCGAGTATTTGTTTAGAACTGAGTTGTGACGCATTTCCGTTTCACCCGAATTTCAAGTCACTAACGGCGCTAAAAAAGTTTCATTTCAAGAAAACGTGTATCCTATAGCACTTCAATAAACAGAATTAACACTTTCTTTCTTTGATTCGCATTGCACCCGGCATGCGTTGGCATCGCCGGGTACTTGCCGGGTACTTGCCGGTGCTTTATAAAAGCTTTTATCGAAGAATATACAAATAGCATACAGCCCAACTATAAATTTCAATACAACTTTGACTGGTCATTCATACAAATTAATGAAATAATAAAAAAATAATAAATTACAAAAATAGCTGACCCCTACTGGCCGCAAACAGCTCAAGAAAGAGATAAATGGAATTCTTTAGAGGAGGCCTTCACCTTCGCCTGAGAGAGGGGTTTTTGCTTATGAATATTTTAAGATAGCTGTAATACATTTTTCAACAAGATTATAAATAACATTAAATATACTTTTTCTTACTTTTTATAATTACCAATTAGCAAGAAAAAAAAAGGCTTTTTTATTTTATTCATATCGAAGAATATACAAATAGCATAGAGCCCGACTATAAATTTCAATACAACGTTTGACTGGTATTTCATACAAATTAATGTTTGCATCTCCTGCATACCATATCCGGGATCGTTCGTGGTTTGAACGTCTCCAATATTGACTTTCTTATCTGAGACGTAGATACAGCGAGCTCAAAATTCACAAAATTTTCTGTATTTTAAAATAACCGATTGCAAACTACGTGACTTGTGTTACATTTGCTTCCATTTTGTTACGTTATTCAAACTTATTTTGTGAAATTATATTTATTTATTGCATATTGCATTTCAGACGTTAGACGTAAATTCATTGTTCGAGATATGATAAAAAATTAGTTTGATACGGTAAAAAGTTAGTTTCAGTCATAAATTTTCTGTGGAACCTAATCCAATTTTGTACCAATCTAATACGTGTTCATTTAACTTTCATTTCCAATATTTCACGGGGCGTCTGTTTAGAACTGTTTATTCATTTTCATAAAAATTTTCCAACTTTAAAAACAACAAAATATACAGTGGCACGTTAATAAATAAAAAAAATAGTGGCGTGACCCTCGTTAAATGCAAAAAAGGATTTTTGAAGTGAAACTTTTTTAGTCCCGTTAGTGATTTGAAATTCGGATGAAATGGAAATGCGTTACAAGTCAGTTATGCACAAATACTCGGTTCTAATATAATGCGATAAATTCGCGCGTTGCAAGGCGCCTGACAAGTCTCAGCGGCCAGAGAGACAGACATCAAGCGAACGGAGGTTCGAATCCTACGAAACCCAAAAAAAAAAATTTTTTTGAAATCGTTTTCTAATCTTCAAACCACTTTAAAATAAACAGGTAAAAAACGACATCTGGCAACTTTCTAGTTTCATTTCTACAGCGTGTGAATTACTCACTCTGATTTGTTAATGGGAACGATAGCAGAAGTGGTGTAAGAGCAACACGATAACGTTTCTTTTACCATATATGATTGCATAAAGGCAAGGCAACAATAAATTTCGAATTTCGGTCTTTCACAAGATTGAAACATAAAGTAGCTTGCTCTCGTCCGTTTTGGTCAACAACTAATATAAAGGATATTATTATTAATAAGTTTAAAATAGAGAAACGTTTTATTTTATAGAAATTTCGCTTAACTCTTCCCCATTACTTGATTATGCTGAAATATTCAAATATTATTCAAGATATTTCGACCAATCCAACTATGTTATTCTAATAACAAAATCCTCAATTGCCCTGACACAGTTTAACTTTCTTGCTCCTATAAATAATCTTTAAAAAATTAACAATTGAAATAAAGTCAAAAGCCAAATACCACAATTTCAGAAAGGTGCCTGGAGACTTTTTGATAAAGTGAACTTGACACTGTTTCGCGTACTCATTTTAGTTGAAAAAAAACTTCAAAAATGTCATCGGAGACCAAAATTTTATTATCATTTTTTACTCCAAATAATGTCAGGAGTTACTGGTAGTAGGTCAAGTATGTCCCATGACACCATATATCTATTCTATGTGAATATCTTACATATCATGTAATTTATACATTATTAGATAAATAATCTTTGCACCTTTCGTAATTGACACTGCAAATCAATTCACAATTCGCCGCCCCGGGAACCATTTATTGGATTACCAACTCCTCCGCCATAGATTACCCCAAGTGGTTCGCTACGTTTGGTGACTTAGCAGGGGTGCCCGGGTTCATGGGGTAAGGTTTGCCCCCTGCCTTGGCGGCGGATGCGTCTGTCCACGGAGAGATGATCGGGTTGAGGGAGTCTCTTTGACTTCTCCAGCCGTACCCTCTCGGAACACTGCCTTGCTACTACCGTTGGGAGGGAAGGATTCATACGTCTATCACTCCTGGACAAACTCTCCCAGATTCCTGCCCACCCCTACGACCCTTTTCCTTCCCAGAACTTCCTCTCCTTCCTTTCCTAAAAAAGACCCTCCACACAGCATCCCCAAAGATGACATACGCCCTCTGGGGAATTATTTTTTCATGGCCTCCTGTGTGGAGCTAATGTAAAAAATAATCATTAAGGCAGTTAAACTTTTTGATAAAATGATAACATTTTTGATAAAGTGTTAAAATTTTTGATAAAGTGTAAGTTAATAACGAAGAATAAAACATCCTTATACCATGAATGTAAAAAATCGATTGATAAGTAAGTGATCATAAACTAGGAGGTATCATGAGATCTCTTCAACTCATAAGACTTTGATTATATTACCTGCCTGTTGTCGCAATATATTGTTGAATGAATCCAATTAATTTAATAAACCTCATTCATCTAGAATTGATCGTTATACCTTTAACATGATTATGTACCTAATGATGTACTAAGGACTGTTCATAAATTTAGTCTAGCATTCTATTTGAGCGGGAATTTCTCTGAATGGACTTCTTTTATTATCAGAAATTGGATTTTGCTTTAACTACCTCTTTTATAGCACAAAATAAGAAGACCCGAAATCGAAAGTCCTTTAGATTGGATTGCGTCAACCACGAGACGGTACCAAAGTACACACCAGCACACGGAGATAGATTGTTCAATAGACTTCCGAAAAATATGATTGCTATTATTGTTTAACAATTTCATTGTGCCATTTGAGGAGTGCTCTATTTGTTGAGAATAATAATTATTTTCGTTTGGGTTGCAGTGAATTACCACAAAAGTTTACCACCATTATTCAAAAGAAGTCAAATACTTAAGAGGGCATTACCAGAGAAAACCGGAAATACGTCTTTTCAAAAAATATTTTAGACGTATTGACTCTTTTCCACAAAAAATTATAAATGGATTTCGAAAGATTGTTCTTTTATCTAGCATTCGTATGTAATACATTTTGAGAATTTTTTAAAATTTTTAGTATAATAAGGTTATTCCATAGGTCGTTGGCAGATTTGTTAAATTTTCAAAAAAGTTTTTGTATTATACCACACCCATTTCAAATAATATAATCATGCAGTAAAATAAATCAATACATTATCTAGCAAACGTATGTTTTAGAATTTTAATTTTAGTTTCAATAAAATCATTAAAAAATATGTACGTACATGTGTTTCTTGACAAAAATTGGTCCATTTGTGTATTTATTTGCGCACTTACAAACTAATATATTTCAGATTTTTTTAACATTCTTATTAAATTTAGACATTATTGAAAAATAATAAATACTTATAATCAAAAAATAATTACAAAAAGTACACTATTTTAATAGTTTTATCATCACGCCTTTCAGCATTTTTGGATGAAGGTATAAATTAAAGCTAATTTGGATTGAAATAAATTCGATATTGAGTTATAATTTGAAAAGCTGGTACGGAGAATAATTAATCTTTCTCATTGTAACCGCCCTGCACGATCGGAACAACAACTTTCGACGAAATGTGGATTTTCGTCCGCTGGCTGGTTAAACGCTCTTAAATAATTCAACTAAGACGCGACCAATTTATTCCGATCGATATTCAAGAAACTGAAGTTGTTGTAGTATATCTAAATACCTCATTAACTAATGAACCCCCGTTTAGTGTTAAGAAGTAAACGCGGACTGCCAATGCAATAATTAGATTAGTATTTCAATTCAACAGTGCCAAATTATTAATATTTTATCGTAATTACATTTCGTCTAACATTTGGTAGTGTCAATGCATAGAAAATACCCTTAGTGTTACCAGCGTATAATATAGATTTTTTATTTATTCTCTGTCAATATTGGTTCGGCTTTCAACGGTGAAACTGTACCAACTCGGGACATCGATTAAAAATCATCGAAAATTAGCATATCGATCCGATATTGTAAAGTTATCGATTTTAACGTGCTAGAGCCGTGGTTCCCAACCGGTGATCCGTGGACCACAGGTGGTCCGCGAGATCTAAAATGTGGTCCGCGAAACATTTATTCATTTACTACAAAACCGAATAAAGTTATCCCAAAGCTGATTGGTAACACGGTTACGTCATGGGCATGGTCATGGGCATAGCCAGGTTTTGATTTAGGGTGGGGCAAAAAATGGAGTAGGTACCTACCGAAAAAAATAGGTTTCTCCAACATATTCATGCATAGAATCTATGATTGCAAATAATATGAACGGAAGAAGGAAAAATCATCCTAAAAAGTGCTGTAAATTTGAAAACGCGACTCGGTCGACAATCCCAGAGGTCCTCGGAACAGATATTGTCTAGTGAGTCGAGTAGCGCACATGATCTGTAAATAACTATTGATGTTAATAAACATCCGGGTTACCGGCAATTATTCTTATTCTATGCATCGGCCAGTCAGGGTGGAGCAAAAGCCCCATTGTGCCCACGCCCGTGCTGTTGGTATTGATGATGGAGAGGTAGTTGAAGAAGTCCAAGAAGAGCACATTGAATTGCAAAATAATAGTAACTAGTTGCAATTAATTACGCGATTAACAGTTTATAATTATTGTGCCTTGTGGTCCCTGTGAAAACAAATAAATGTCATAGTGGTTCCCGGTCAAAAAAAGGTCGGGAACCACTGTGCTAGAAAAGCTCCTGATGCCAGTAAGTTTGACCACATGCGCGTACGAGAAAATTAAAATTTAATGCATATTATAAATTCTTTTGTGTGGAGTTGAAAGCGCTTGCTCTATCTTTTGATGTAATCATATACGAGAATACGTGTACTATTTTCGTGCAAGTATAACGCGTATAAGTAAGTAGTTGTCTTTCTGTCATATTTTATTATGTGCATATTTTATCAATCTTCCTTGGAACTGCAGTAAATGCCAAAATACAGTAATAGAAAAAATTAACACAAAATATTTATTTGGCCTTTTACGGCAATAGAAATTCCCGTAAAAGGCCAAATTGGTAGAAATTCTTTAATTTTACTACTCACGATTGGTAGCTGATGTACATAAAATACCGACACGTACAATAGGCAGGGGAAAATTTCATAAGAAAATCCGTCTGATTTTTAGTTACAATAGCCCCTGCAACCTGAACATGGAACCTCAACACAGTATTTTTAAAGCACCACACAGGGGGCCTTGAGGAAAATAATTCCCCTCAGGACCTATGTCATATTCGTGGATGCTGCGTGGAGGATGTTTTTAGGGAAAGGAAGAAGAAGAAGTGGTGGGAAGGAAAAGGGTATGAGGTGTGGGTAGGAATCTGGGGGTCAGTGTATCTAGGAGTGACAGACGTATGAATCAATCCCTCCTAATCCTAAGGCCATGTTCCGAGAGTCCTGCTGGAGAGATGTGGAAATCTTCCTCAACTAGTCTCTTCCGATCCGGCCTGTCACGCAGTTGGTGTCCAGCGCCAAGATCCGGACAAATCTCACCCCGTGAACCCAAGCACTCCTGCTAAGTCAGCAAGTATAGCGAACCACTTGGGGTGACCTATGGCAGTGGTGTTGGTAATTCAACATCCCTAAATATGACATAGGCCACGAGGAAAATCATTTTCCTCAGAGCATCCCATTTGGAGTTATTGGTAAAAATTATATATTACTACATATAATGATTACGTACTATCCATCTTCTCCCTCTTTATTCGCCCTTTTAGGAAACAATTGGAATATGGAATTTGGCGATGATAATATTTTTTTTGTTTTGTTTTTTTTTCAAAAATACAGAACTCGTGTTAAAAATTATATTTTGAGTCGAAAATAGAAAATTTTGGTATGACGTAGGTAAAGCTGATGGCTCCTATAAACGATTGCCGGTGTGACGTCACAAACGCCCTCGGCACGAATTTATGGATTTGGCGGCCAATTAATAATGGCAAAACTTAACTCTAAAATATAAAAATGCTGTTATATTACATTCCGTAATTTTCTTTTGACATTTTTCTACGATAAAAGGACTCTGAAAATACCCTAATATGGATTGGCTTATTGTACATTTAAAAATAAATATCTAGCTATTATTTCGTCTTTGAACTCACAAAATTGAGCCATCCATCATTTACCGTATATTTTTAATCAGCAGACGAAAAATGAACAAAGAGGTCTGACCTTTCGTTTTCTTTGTCCTCCGTTCTCAACTTCCAATTTCTCTCATTTACCCAAATACATAACAATAACGTCCCTGCGATATTTCACGGATGTTGCATACCCATTTTTGCTCCCTGAAATAACAAAAACATCAGATATCTATAATCTTTGTCAGATGGGTCGACGGGTACAAAATTTTGCTGTGGAAAGAAAAATTAAAACCAAAATATGGAGTATGGGCGATCACTGAAAAAAAGATGACCCAAAAGTTGATGACAATTAACCACCTGAAAAGATATTCACTAGCTTACAATCCTGATAATATTATAAAGGCGAAAGTTTGTATGGATGTATGGATGTTTGTTACTCTTTCACGCAAAACCCACTGAATGGATTTTATTGAAACTTTACAATAATATAGCTCATACATCAGAATAACATATAGGCTCAGGGATCTGGCATTATGAAATTTGTTTAAAAAAATTGCAATAGGGCGCACGCGAGCTGTTTGAAAAATGAATGTAATGGGTATAGAGGGGGTGGTGAAGGAAAGGAGAGGGGGTGAAGGAGGATGTGGTGAGGGGGAAGGGGGTAGGGGAGGGGGGAAAGGGGTGAGGGGGGGAAGGGGGGGGGAGCGGAGGAGGAATAGGGAAGAAGGAGGAGGCGGAGTGGAAACCCCCCAAAGAAGGGGGCAAAAGCTAATAATATTATAAACGCGAAAGTTTGTATGGATGTACGGGTTTTTGTTACTCTTTTACGCAAAAACTACTGAAAGTATTTTAATGGAACTTTACAATAATATAGCTCATACATCAGAATAACACATAGGCAATATATAATGAGTAACAATTACTATAAGCAATAATTATCAGCCTGAAACACTCATCCACATTGAAAAATCTTCCGAGAAAAGATACATGACGCCAACGGGACTTGAACCCGTGTCCTCTCGATTGCCGGTCGATTGCTCTGACCACTGAGCTATGGCGGCTTATCTGGTACCCGCCAAATGATTCAATATATGCTAGTGTTTCATTCAACAATTGCTGCTTATTATATTTTTTCCACCTGAAAACAACCAACTTTATTTTTGCGAGAGAAACATTGTAAGTGTTAAATCCCTCGCTAGGTGGCGTCGAGACAAATTATGTCTTCATTTATTGGGGAAATACTTAAACTTGTCAAATATTAATTATTATTTTTAATTGTAAAACTAACGTTTTTAAGACAAGATTTTTTATGCATAGCACAAAGGGTAACAATTATTATAAGCAATAATTATCAGCCTGAAACACTCATCCACATTGAAAAATCTTCCGAGAAAAGATACATGACGCCAACGGGACTTGAACCCGTGTCCTCTCGATTGCCGGTCGATTGCTCTGACCACTGAGCTATGGCGGCTTATCTCGTACCCGCCAAATGATTCAATATATGCTAGTGTTTCATTCAACAATTGCTGCTTATTATATTTTTTCCACCTGAAAACAACCAACTTTATTTTTGCGAGAGAAACATTGTAAGTGTTAAATCCCTCGCTAGGTGGCGTCGAGACAAATTATGTCTTCATTTATTGGGGAAATACTTAAACTTGTCAAATATTAATTATTATTTTTAATTGTAAAACTAACGTTTTTAAGACAAGATTTTTTATGCATAGCACAAAGGGTAACAATTATTATAAGCAATAATTATCAGCCTGAAACACTCATCCACATTGAAAAATCTTCCGAGAAAAGATACATGACGCCAACGGGACTTGAACCCGTGTCCTCTCGATTGCCGGTCGATTGCTCTGACCACTCAGCTATGGCGGCTTATCTCGTACCCGCCAAATGATTCAATATATGCTAGTGTTTCATTCAACAATTGCTGCTTATTATATTTTTTCATTTTTATTTGACAAGTTTAAGTATTTCCCCAATAAATGAAGACATAATTTGTCTCGACGCCACCTAGCGAGGGATTTAACACTTACAATGTTTCTCTCGCAAAAATAAAGTTGGTTGTTTTCAGGTGGAAAAAATATAATAAGCAGCAATTGTTGAATGAAACACTAGCATATATTGAATCATTTGGCGGGTACGAGATAAGCCGCCATAGCTCAGTGGTCAGAGCAATCGACCGGCAATCGAGAGGACACGGGTTCAAGTCCCGTTGGCGTCATGTATCTTTTCTCGGAAGATTTTTCAATGTGGATGAGTGTTTCAGGCTGATAATTATTGCTTATAATAATTGTTACCCTTTGTGCTATGCATAAAAAATCTTGTCTTAAAAACGTTAGTTTTACAATTAAAAATAATAATTAATATATAATGGTAAGCTTTGGCGTTATGAAATTTTTTTAAATGAAAACGTGAGTATTTTATTTTATTTCGCAGAGAGGGAAGAGACGAGGGAGGGAGAAGGGGTAAGGTGGAAGGGAACGGGGTTGCACGGGAGAGGACATACAGGGAGAATCAATTTATTTCTTTGAAAGGCATAGCAACGCATGCCGGGAACCAGCTAGTAAAATAATCATTTTTTGGGCATGCTTTACCAATTTCAAACATAAAATCAACTTTAAAAAAATACGCTTAACAATAAGTTGGTTTGAATATCAAACGAATTATGTCGATTTTTTTGTATTTATGCGCTGGTGGTGTATACAGTATGTAGAGGAGCTGATTTTTCTTGATGCACTTAATAAAATTAAAAATATGTTTTATACTCTTGTTATTTGGCGGTACATCCTGTCTGCACATCCTTCGGAGTCACTTTGTTATATTTTGTGCAATTAAGTATACCGTATTTTACCTAAATCGACTGCAAATTGTATATAAGTACGCGCGCCGGGGGGGCAATTGTCGGCAGACCAACTGTCATGGAACCAAACAAATATTAAATCAATGTCGTTCAAAACAAAAGAAAAAACTTTTTTTTGCATTAGATCCACATAGGAAGGAAGCCCTAAGGAAAATAATTCCACTCAGGGCCTATGTCATCTTTGGGGGTCTTTTTACGGGAAGGAAGGAGAGGAAGTTCTGGGAAAGAAACAGGTATGAGGGGTGGGTAGGAATCTGCGGATCAATGTGTCCAGGAGTGACGGACGAATGAATCCATCCTTTCCACTGCCGAGAGTCTTGCTAGAGATGTCAAAAGATCTCCCTCACCCAGTCTCTCCCGATCCGGCCTGCCACGTTTTTGGTGGGCAGACACATCCGTCGCCAAGATCCGGACAAACCTGACCCCATGAACCCTGGCACTCCTGCTAAGTCACCAAACGTAGCGAATCACTTGGGGTAACCTATGCCAGAGATGTTGGTTATGCATTAAATGGTTCCCGGGGCGGCGGTACCCATACCCGCCTCTCAAATTGAATGCAGGATAGAGCCATTCCAAGATAGGTCTGCGGTCTAATGAAATATTTTTCTTTAAAATATGTTAAGGTTAAACGTCACATTCGTTATGATCTACGCTTTTACAGATGGAACCAATTAAATAATTTTAGGTTTTTAATACATTTTTGCAAGTTACGCTTTAAAATATTAAAGTAAATTAATTGTTTGTGCCTGTACATATTTAATATGAATATAAATTAATAGTTTTGTCCATAAACAAACCCAAATCCTTCAAGAAAGACTGAAAAATTCAATTTTGTATCGGTGACTCAATCCAATATTGTATTTTTCAGCCTTTCTTGAAAGATTTGGGTGTGTTTATGGACAAAACCAAATATTTATATTCATATTAAATATGTACGGGCGCGAACAATTAATTCACCTCAATATTTTAAAGCATAACGTGCAAAAATTATTAAAAACCTAAAATAACTTAATTGGCGCCATCTGTGAACGCGTATATTATAACGTACGTGACGTTAAACCTTAATTTAACGTTTAACCTTACTTTTTTTTGGCAGACAGAATATTGCACCCACCGCTCTGTTCGGCTGAAATAAATAACTTATTATTATTATTATTAATGTAATTGAACCTCAAAATCAGAAATTGTCTTTGAAGAAATAGATTATGAGATTTCGTCTTTGCAAACTCTGACACCTCAGAGCATGGTAAGACGAAGTTAGAACCATATCCGGTATAGCGGTAATTGTTTGGTTTCGGTTTCCTCCTTATTGTACGAGTACTTACGTATATGTTTAAATGTCCACAAATGTCCAAAGTTTCTTATTTCTGAACATAAACTGCCTCCTGATTAATATTATATTTTATTTTTAAGGCTCTTGTTTTAATAGCACCGTAATTGTCTATTATTATTGTCTTGTGTATAACTCTAGGGATTGTTTCGTATTATTTGATATTTATATTTTGTAAGGATTTGTAAGGAGAACTGTAGGATTATTTTTTAAATTATTGTAGTTAAGCGCAATGAAAGCGAAATGACACAAACTTTGAGAAATTAAATCCATGGTTTTTATTGCCATGTTTTTAAAGTTACAAGTTACCAACATATAACTTATTCCCCACACAACGGACAAAGATTCAATCAATACTTTATGTTTTCTATGCAAGTTTAGTTAGAGAAGTGTTAATTTTTAGGTAGCGTGGGCTTTTTATAGTTAAATTCCTTTGTATATTGGGAAGGGAGGAAGTTCAAAAAATGATCGCACAATCAGCGACATCTGAAATTACTGGCGCCATCTGTGGCCTAAATGGATGAACTTGTTGATAATAATGATCACTATTTATAATCCATAATTGGTTTGAAACTTAACTAGAAAACTAAACAGTGATATTACAACCGAGTAAAATAAACGAAAGATTTAGATTAGAACATCATCACGTATGTAAGTATCTACGGAAGTAATTAAATAAATTCTTAAGTTTTTCGATGTTCACCGGTTAAGGCTCTGCAACCGGGCCCGAAAAGAAGAAGATGGAGAGATACGAAATTACGAATGTTAGAGGAGAGCGCTAACATTTACGGCGACGAAATCGATGCGAAAATTGCGAAAATGTTTAATAAAACACGACTCGTTTAAAATAGAGCAAAAATCTCGCGGGCATTATCGTAAACAGCATTTAAAGAAACACTGTGAATTTTTTCATACATATAACTTGTAAAATAACTGAAACAAACGTGTTAATAATAATTTTTGGAGCATACTTTGCGATTTTTTTCTATCTAGGGAATTTTATATAATTTGCGTTTCGGCGCGGGCAAAGCCTAGATATTATCTTCAAGAATAACATATATTTTTTAAGAGCTTTAAAACTTACCGTGTTTAAGGAAAATATGTAATAAATCCGGGATGCGGGCTCTTAACAAAAACTATTAATTAAGCTTCTCCCGTCACGTCGCGTCTCTATTAATATTGTAACATTAATGGAGGGCTGAACGTCGTTGGTTCCAACAAAAAACTGTCGAAAGAAGCGACGCTAGCCGTCCATAATGGATTAATGGTATCTACCCTGATGTACGGCAGTGTGGCATTGAACTGGCAGAGGAAGGATGAAAGTACTTGAATACTGTAGAAATGAGATCACTAAGGCGAATGTGTATAAAACCAAGTACGATCGTGTGAGAAACGTGGAGATCCGCAAAGCATGCAAGGCTGATGTAAGCGTAATGAGTAAGATTAAGAAAGGGACACTCCGATGGTTTTGGCAAGTAGAGCGAATGAACGAAGAAAGGAGTGTAAGGAAAATATGTGAAGCAGTGAAAACATGTGAATGGTAGAAGAAGTCGAGGACGCCCAAGAAAGACATGGCACGACCAAGTGAATCAGATGCTTGACTCGGACCATGTCAAGAGTCGAATAATAGAAAAGCATGAATGAATGTAAACGAGGAAAGGAGTGTGTGCAAATACCGAGTTGTTTGACGGTCCGTCCTCTCTGCCTATCCCTGCGGGGAAATGGCGTGATGGTTATTTAGTTAGTAACATAAATCATATTTTTATTCCAGGTGAGGAGGTTAGTCCAATTCCACAAGTCTCTTATCGATATACCTATATATTATTGTGGATGTCACTTATTGCCAACGTAATTAGTCTAGTTCGATTTGCAAATTTTTACTTATTTATTTATTTATTTGTTTGTTTACGCCTTGATTGCTTTTACATATAAAATAAATGGTACAGGAGCATTATAACAAGTATGCAGTATCATAATTATATAGTACATAAAATGATAAACAGAGCTAGAAAGATATAAGTAGGCTTAACATAAGTAGGTATCAATATTCGACTAATTGTTTACAAAGGAGTTCAACCAGCGGATTCGTATTTGGGCTCACGCTACATTATATTCAATAATTATTGTCACAATATCACACAAAATGTGATTCCAAATATACTCGAAGCATTCCGGTATTGCAGTGGTGTAAAACATTTTTAACGATTAATATAAAAGTAGGTAATTTTCTTGTAATTAATTATTTTTATTTATTTATTTTTTTAATTATAATTTTTTTTGCTATCATAAATATACGTATGTTTGTTATTATTATGAAAAAGAAAAAAAAGAAAAGGTACACAGTAATTACATATGTAAATAAGTAAGTAGTTACTATGAATGTAGTTATCATGAATGTAGTTACAGAGCAGTGGGTATTAAGTTTGTTACTGTTAACAATGTGAAACATTTAAGGATTTTAACATTAGTTTGTTATTATCAGGAAAAAAATCACTGATGTGGTGCCAGTCTTGCCATCAACAGGGTTCTCTGAGATTCTAATATCTACACCAAACAGGTACAGCCGAGACATTTGCGTTGCGAAGGGTGCGGATGTCGAGAGGGCGGATATAAGTCATCGGTCGGGATAATTTGCCTGTAGAGGGTTTTAACTTCCTTCCCTGATCCAGCATCCTGCTTCCGTTAATCCAGCCTTTGTTGAACTTGTGAAAAAATGAGAGATTTTCCTTTGAATCCAAGGTTTACATGTTTTTTTCAATTTTCCAAAGCATTGTAGTGTAGGTATCTAACATCTAAGATAAAATTATTGCTTGGCCTTATTGTGTTGAATGAATTACGATTCGTGAAAAAATGTACATTCTTGCAATAAAATTGTTTTTTTTTAAGTACATCTTTTTGAATTTCACTTTTGATTGTTTAATACGGAATCTTGAAAGTGGAAATTAACCCACTGCCTGACATTAGATACAGCTGAAACTCTGCAAATAGACTCGTCTTCAATTACAATGCGTTCTGTCAACTTTAGGTGGCAATCACGAACACACACGCAGGCATGTTTTTCTGAAATTCGAAGAAATTAAAGCACTTAATTTTCTAAATAAATGTCGGCCTCATTCAAAAATAATGAAATATCATAGATGTGCTATCCGCAGTTCTTACTGGGTGGGACTATGCTTCCTGGTGTCGCTGATATGGTTTACCAATTAACGAATAAAAAAAATAAACAAATAAACTAAAAGAATGTTAAACTAAATCAACGAATTATTTCCGTGTTCAAACCATATTGATTACCAATACTAAAGCACACCTTAAAAAAATCAACGATATGATTTTTTTATTTATTTTGTAAATTCTTTTTGTATGCAAACTACTCCCATTAGGTAGAAGTCCGCCGACAGTAGGGCGGATACCATAATTTCTTTTGTATTTCAATATCTTTGGCCTCGCGATTTGGCCCGGTTTGTAGCGCGGTTGATTCCGATCGGTAGGAAGATTCAAAACACGTTATTTATTGTTATATTTTTAAGGGTTGATTCTTTAATACCTTTGTTTTGAGCATTACATTATTATTATTACAGCGCAAACCCGTGAAAAATCACAGATATAATCTGAATTCTCAACAGATCATAGTTAAGTCCGGTCAGTGGCTGAGTTGGCATCGCGTTTGGGTCCCACCCGGGCGTCGCATGTTCGATTCCTCGGCAGGCTAAGTCCTCTCCATCACGACAAAAGCAACATTTTACGCCAGCTGTGGTGGTAGTACTATGAACCCGGGAATGTTGATCTATCTTTAAAAAAAAGAAAAAAAAATTACTTCATGGCTTTTTTGAATTCTAGAAACTAACGATTTTTAAGAATGATGGTGACACTTGTTCTATAATTCAATTAACAAGAGTAACAGACAGACCCACAACCGAAATTAGTATTCTATTATTATACGGTTTTACTGGAAAACTGTTTTTTTAAACACTTTAAAGTATTAATATTAGTAATATTAGTTTGAGTCACCTCTAGGAAACAGTCTGAGATTAGTTTTAGAGTTCCAGGCGTTAGAACCAGAGAAAAATCACTTTTTCATCTTCAAAAATATTCTACCAATCTCAGACAAAATGCTTTTATATTCAGAGCATGTAATGGATTTGATAAGAATTTTAATGATATAGACATATTCTCATGTAATTTACGTACCTTAAAAAATATGTCATAGTTGACGTTAAATAATTTTGACGACCCTTTTGCAAGTTATCATGTTATTGCTGTGAATCCTTTCCATTTAGTTTCCTTTCGATTTACTGTTGTGTTCACTCTGGGCTGTAGGTATTTTGATATTATTATTATTGCTGTTGTGTAGTGAGCATAGATTTCTCACTACTTTATGTTTTCAAATTCATTAAGTAGGTTTTTAGTTTAAATTTGTGTTTTTACATCTTCCTTATTCTTTATAATTTTCAAGATTATATTTTTGTAAACTTCTTACCTTAGTTTTTTATTATTAAAATCTATTATTGGATTTTATGTGTTCAGATTTTATGTCCGGGTCAAATCTTCCCCACAGGAAAAACTAAAAACCCTTTCACACACTTTTCCACAAATGATAATCTAGTCATTTCACACTATACAATTGCACTATATGAGTATAATAAATACAAATTAATACAAGAACAACATGAGAGACCAAATACTACCAGAGACCAAATGGAAAAAAAATAAATCACGGACTCCAGATATTTTCATATCAAAGGGTTCTGCTCGGTGGAACTCCTAATTGGACCTATAAATCCTACTAGTCCCTCAATATAAATATTTAAAAAATCTTTCGTAATCCTACATGTTTTTAAAATGACTGATTTTTGCATTTTTAAGTATAAATTCTTTGACAAATCTAATATGCCTAAATTTTGAAGAGAGCTAGGTATAATGCCAGTAGCCGAAATAACAAATGGTAATATTTTTATGGTCTCAGAATGCCAAATTCTTTTAATCTCATTTCCTAAATCTTATTTTAATATTTTTTCAGAAACAGATTTTTTAATATTACAGGAATTTGGAAATTAATGTTATTATTACAAATGTAAAAAAATGTTGATTTCCCTAATAAATAAAATTAAATTAAAATAAATGACCTATATCGGCCTTGGGGTCTAAGAGGTAGAATCTTTGTGAAGGATAGTTTCTCCACTTTCCTAGACATTTTAAGAACTCTGTCGGTTCCAAATCCAAGACTACTTTTTTTACAAAACAAAGCTTCTATTAAATGATTTTGAAAAGCCCCCGACTATCCCCACACGGCACAACATAAATTTGTTCATAACAAAAACGTTTAAGTGTTCTTATCCAAGGCAGTTCGTTCTCGTTATTGAAGCTAGTGGAGAGACAACATTTTTTGTAAAGAGAAACGTACATTAGAATTAAAAAATAGAAAGAAACAAACGAATTCGACAGCGTACAATACAACCTCATCTTCATCTCTGGAAAGCCACGAGGACAGAATTATATAGAATTAAAATAATATTTCAATCTGCATTACTTTGGTTTTCGCCGTTTTCGGTACCTTTCTCAAAAGCTTATCAATTATTCATTAACACACAAAAATTATACTGCAGTGTTTTTCTGACAAATAAAGCGAAACCTTGTTTTATAATAAAGCGTGCAAGATACGAATATATTATGAACGGTTCGGGTACTGGGTTCATAATATAATATTAGGCCGTAATAATACCTTTTAATCTACATACCTATCTATACCCGAGAAGCATACGGATGCAAGTTCAAAATTTGAAGAATTGAGTTTTTGATGCAGACTTGAAGTAAATCATCATGTTTATCAGTTGCAGAAAGATACAAGTCCTGTCATGAAGAAAAATAGGATTTTCAAAAATGTATACGAATGCATCTACTTTTGAGGCAACAACTATCTTAGAAGCAGAAAGATGTACTAAGGTGGACTTGCATCTTTATGATTTAGTTGCTGTAACCGACGTGTTACGCACCCTCATTTTGTTATATAAAATTTATCATTTTTATTATTATGCCCTTTTATGATGTACAATGCCCCGGTGCAACAAATAAAGCTTGCGTGCCAGGTTGCCACCGGGAGACATTTTAAATTCTTATTATTTACAAATTGTTATTTTTTTATTATTATTTTGCCCCAAGGAAGAGCAAACTACTTTTCCCGGAAGGGCAAACTGCCTTGCCTCCTTTTCAATGTTTCAAATATTTAGCCCTGCAGGAGGCAGGCGAATATTTAGCCGTACAGGAGGCAGGCAAATATTTAGCCTTACAGGAGGCAGGCGAATATTTAGCCGTACAGGAGACAGGCGAATATTTAGCCTTACAGGAGGCAGGCGAATATTTAGCCCTGCAGGAGGCAGGCGCTTTTTAATGTATATTTATTCAAATAATTCTACTAACACACCCCTCAGGACAATGAAATAAACACATTTCATTGCAGAGTCCTGCCGGGCATTTAGGGAAAAAGAGTTTAAGCCTCTGACCCTTAAAATAACAACGCCATATGCGTTTTTGTCCAAAAAAAGGACTCAAAATTCCAGGGACCTCGTAAGACGATGAAACAAACAGGTTTCAGTAGCTAGTCTTGCGAGAAACCTGGGAAAAATACTAACTTCTTAATTGAACTTCCCACAATTAGCCAAAAATCAAATACCTGCCAACAAATCGTAAACTTATCTTAAATTCTACACAAACTCACCGAAACAAAAATCTACGGATAAACATTACCTATACAACTATGTTAGACTTAAGATATCTACCTGTAAATACCTATTGTAACCTGTAGAATTATTTAAAAAATACAATTTTAAGCGACTAGTTTCAAGGAAACGGTCGGCAAAATAGGCGGCCCACAGAAAACCGGCCTTTATATACTTACGGGCGAGGTCAAACCTCCCACCCCAAATATGTACCACGTGACCACATTTTATCCCAAATTTGGGTATAAAAGGAGGCACGTTTTTGTGAATAAATCAGTTCATCTCTACTTGACAACTCGTGTTATTATTATTCTTCGGAAGTTTTTCATCACCCAGCTGCCTCCCGCCGACTTCTGCCTGTCTTCAGTCCTGGTGCCTACCTCCTCCAGACGAGCCGGCCCTACTCTAGGCAAACCGCCAGGTGCCAGGATCAGGCAGAAGGACAGGCACATTCAGTGTCCTTCACACATCAGGCACTGGGTGCACGGGAGGTCAGTGTCTTATTATTTTTAACATCATCATCCTGATCGTGCACTGAAACCCGGTACTATTTGACAGTTCTTGTGAAGACGCTGATACGTCTGTTACAGTTGCATCTTGAGTATTCTGACCAAATCCATTTACATCCTTCTGCCTCTAACATTACTACGCTTTCTATGGAAGTAAACAATTTTCAAACATTGATCCTTGCATAATACCCACATGTAAAAAGTAAATATTCCATTTCATTTTGAAGCAGAAGGACTCAAGTCCTTGTTTATTTAAAGCGTTTTTTTTTAAACAATATTTTTAAAGGCTTTACATTTAAAATATTTCGTTTTATTTGCTCGTTTTTAAAGCAAATTGTTTTAATAATTACTTTTTTGTTATCTATCAGCACGGATATCCAAAGAAGTTATGAGACCATAGTTATAGAAAAAAAAATTTTTGACTCTCCTGAACATTTACCTTTTTGGACTATTACTCCGTATGCTTCCCGGGTACATATATATTTCTGCAAAAACATCCATTTTCACTTCAGTATTTTTGTGGCCGGATAGTAACGTAGTATTAATGCTGAAAGAGAGCCCATTATTTGCATAACGAAAGACGTGTGTTCACACTAATGACTAACCTCTGTTAACACTAATGGGAAAATTTTCAGCGCCGAGTCTTTTTGGCCTTAAGTGGGTATTCTTGTCTAGAATGAAATGTAGATATTTTTTCAGGTTTAATAAAAAAAAAAAAGCAATAATATTTTTACGAGCCATTATTTTACAAAATATTTATTAAACATTAATTTAATAACATTTAAAAAAATCTAGCGAAAAAATTAAAAATTCAAAAAGCTACAGGTATTCTAAACTAGAATTTCCCCTTAATGTCGTCGTGTAAATTGGTAGGTACTTAATGTCTCACCTAGCCACTATCTATAGCAGTGGTTCCCAACCCTTTTCTGACCCGGGACCACTTGTACGTTTATTTTTCCGACAGGGACCACAAGCAGTGCGCCGCACCCCCAAGAAGACTGAAGATCACAATTCTCCAGCCCCCCCCCCCCCCCCCCCCCCCCCCAGAACGGACGTCAATTTTATGACGTATATTTTATGTCGTCAAAATTTGTGTTTTGGGGCGAGGGTGACATCACGTTATCCGCCCTATCCGTCCCTGGTGCCACCCTTGCTAGCCTAAGCCACTGGTTCGGAAACCCTGATCTATAGCATCTCACCTAAGGGTAGAATCACTTTAATTTGTCTTTATCTGTTGTCAGTGTGATATTATTTATAATAAAATAGGATTGCATTGCAAATAATGTGTTTGATCTTGGTTTGGCGATCGCTCAATAAAAAATCGCCTTTATTGGATTCCCATAAAATATTTCATTACGTGATACCTACCAATCGCCCTAGATTAAATTGGAATAATACAGAATATATAATAGCATGTCTAACTTCGTAGTTTCGAATATTATAATATAATAGGGGCAAAATTAGTGCACATCATATAAAACTCAGAACCATGATTGCAAAAATATTAAAATGATGTGAAATCTCTCACGCGAATAGGGCTTTGTGTAGTTTCATACGTTGTTTTATTTTCCATTGGCGTTTGCTAAGGTTTTACTAACCCTCCATTCTTATACCAGAGTACCATAAAGCCGTTCAATAAAATAGTCCTTCTGGAATGTACAGTTGCACAGGTTGACGATTTATAGCAACGATTAAGAGAAAACACGGTTGCCGAGAAATTTGAATAAAAGGTATTTTACAAAACTATTGCTGTCACTGTTGCTCTTACTCCCCAGAATACTGAGTGACAGGGACAACTGCACCTCTGGCCCATAATACCTAAATAAAATCATCAAAATTATGTTTTATATTCTCATCCAAAAATTAACCGGATTTTTTAATAACTGTATTGGAAGAAAATGCTCCATGTCTGTAGGTTTGCTTTTTCGAAAAATACATTTTCTAGTTTGTAAGCTGAAGATCTGTTGATGGCCTTCAAAAAGGCAAGTTCTAAGGATTCTAACTCCTATAAGAAGTAACTTCTCACAAAAAGTAAAGCATACGGACACGCTAGTGGTCGACATCTATATTTTTTTCAGTAATGTCAAAATTCAGAAAGGAAATTGGGGAATAGGTTTATGTGGAGTTTCCTCGCAATGTCAAGGTTAACATCGTTTTCCTTCCGCAAAGATGATCTCATCCATTCAATGAGATGACGATAAGGAAATGCTTAATAGTTTCCTTGGGAGTGTGGTCTTGTGAGTGCTATATGCTGCGTTGTTATTTATGATTTTAAGTTGAATCGGTAAATTATTTTGGTAACACTTTTGATGTCCGCGGTTTCAAGCCAATACTAAATCATCGCCCATCTTTCTTGTTTCTATTGTCTATGGTAGTTATTAAGGCTTTTTAGTAAACACGGTGTTTGAACTATTTTGAACTGGAAAAAATTACAGAAAGAGCATATTTTTTTATAATAATGTTTTTATCAAGTTCTGCAAGCTGTTTTGTATTTATTTTTGTAACAGATGTTTTATAATAAATCAATTTAGACAACTTCAAAAATCGTATAAATAAGTCGTCTCAAAGTAGTTTAACCACAGTTCGAAAATAATAACATTATTAAATTTATTTAAAATTATTTTTTAAACAATTAAATGGAGTGGTATATTTTTGGTTTGTATAATCTGACCTCTAACCATTTCCTACAGAAAGGCGATAATGAGAGACGTTTTCTTAAGTAGCATTTAAAAAGCTACTCCACCTTTCCTTTGTTCCCTAAACCGACACCGTTATATCCCCTAGGAGCGCCATTAGCCACGTATTTGTCGGGTAATGATCTCGGCCTCCGCATCCCGGCGGGATGAAGTCTCCTGGGATATCCCGACAACCCAGCATCCCGGCATCCCAGCAAGATGCTAATCTCCGGGAAGAACTGCATCCATAATCTCCGGCAGGGGATTTACCCGCACTCCTTTTCACAACCATATCCAGTATCCACTTGCGAGCCAACTGCCGGTACTTGGAACTGGGAATAAAGATAACTTTCTATAATCCAATTAAGTCAGATGTATAAGTGGCTTACACGAGTCGACGTTGCTGATGCTATTCTCGCCCCTCAAATTTGTTGATTTAACAAAGTTGCCTCGCTATTTCCCTTTACGAGAGTTGCTGCAATATCAACCTGATCGAAAATGTTTCCAAATCCTGTAAACAATGAAGTTGCTTCCCAACGATGTATTTTGTTCGCCGATATAAAGAATATCCAACCTTTCAGATCTTTGCCTCGCGAGGTAAATTTATAAAACTTATATGCGCGTGTTGGCTACTTTGTAGATATACTCGTACATAATTGAAGTACATACTCATTGTAATTTTTAAACTTTTTTGGTCTGATCGGATTCAAATGTTAAACAACGTGTTATACATTCCCAAGACAGAAAAAAATATGCGTGTGCATTTATGTTTGGAAAATGTCTATTTCCTTTGTTTAGAAACTTTTAGTTTTATGCCATTTTTATTTTGTATGTTGTATTGTTATATACTCGTACTAAATAGATTGCACTGTGCCTTTCTAGCTAGAATGAATCTTAAGTAGTTTTCACGGTATTTATATTACATTTTCTATTTTTTTTACATTCAAATATAAATAATTTTCCTCAAAGCCTGTGTCATCTGCCGTTCTCATGTAACAATTAATAATATCAACCATGTACCTACATAATGTTGGAAGTGTTTCCCAACTAAGCGCACCGGTGCCGAAGGGATCAATGACGCTAGTTCCTCAGAGCGTCTTCCATTGTAATACCAGCACAACAAGGCAGCACACCTGCCTGCCGCCTGTGTTCTAAAGGGTGACCAGACAACTCAGAATGAAACCAACTCAGAAGCACCTCAGAAAGGTCATTAAGAGTGATGATAAAAAAATATAAAAAATTGGTTAAATAGGTTAAGTTAGGTTACGGTTACCGGCTATTTTAAAATTATTTTTTCGTAGCTTTTAATGACCTTTCTGAGGTGTTTATGAGTTGGTTTCATTCTGAATTGACATGGAACCATTTAATATTACAAAACTGCTAACCCTGTACAAATCGCAAGTGCGCCCCATTGTTGAGTTTGAACCACCTCTGGTCTGGAGTCCTAAAATACCTGAAAACCCTTGACTCTGTGCAGAAACGGGCGGTTCATTTGATAGATTCCCCTATCTTAATAAGCGGATTGCAATCTTTAGAACGGTTCCATGTCAATTCAGGTATTTTAGGACTCCAGACCAGAGGTGGTTCAAACTCAACAATGGGGCGCACTTGCGATTTGTACAGGGTTAGCAGTTTTGTAATATTAAATAATCTGCGAATCTGTAAGGTACGCCCGGCTTCTGAGAGGATAACTTGACTCTGGCTTCGATGGATCAGGTCACTTAGAGTCACACCAAACAAATCAATGGAAGGCATCTTGGGAAGATTGCTTGTTGAAAACGTTGGTATAAATATATACATAACAGAAAACCTAATTTGTCCACAGAATAGTTTGTGACACTATGTACCTATGACGAGTTTCTGAGTTCATCGGTATTTGATTTTTAGGCCGTGAAACACCAAGTTCCGCTCGTTTTTTGTTCATAATCCTACGTTTAATCTCTATTAAATATTTTTTTGTGCGTGCTTCTCCAACGGAATTTGGCTATTACTTATCAATGAACATGAATTCCATATCAAACTTCTAACCATTCAATACAGTGTGTCTAAGATGTTTTGTAATAACATGTCAATGATTACAAAGAATTTTGGATAGTCTCGGGAAATGTTCTGAGTCACCAAAGTGATTAGTAAAACCCAATACCACAGAAGTATCATAAATTATGTAAACTGAAAAAGAGACATATAAAAATACTTTTTTCCGGTTCACTTTTTCATTTACAGTTTATAGTACATCCTATTCATATAACATCTCAGGATACTTTCTTATATGTATGTTCAATCTTTTTAAGAACATTCTTCGACTGCAATAATTAATCGCCAACCATGACTTCTATCCACAAATCTAACCTCGCCTTTCTCTAAAATTCACCCCATATGTCTATTCATATAATATATATATTCGATCTGCTTTATTATTATAATTTTTGATATTTTATATTTCATTGTATTTACACAAATAATTACCATATTACAATTGAAATGAAATTGTGGATTTTCACTAAAAATTATGGTCTGAAGAGGAATCATTAACAAAATCTGCCAAAAGTAGCATTCGTGGAACAATCATAAATCTTATTGGGCGTAAATCTTATTGGCATTAGTGGAAATACTCTGAAATGGTTTGAGAGTTACATTACTGAAAGAAAACTACAAGTAGTTATAGGAGGATACTCTGCGGATATTTTTACTGTAACATCGGGAATTCCGCAGGGCTCTCATCTTGGACCCCTGCTATTTTTTATTTTTATCAACGACGAATAAAATTTTCGAAATATCTCCTATTTGCCGACGACCTTAAGCTGTACAAAAAAATCACATCATTGGAAGATTGCATCGATTTGCAAAAAGACCTATCATCACTACACGAATGGTGCACACTAAATGATTTGTATTTTAATAAAAACAAATGTGCTGTAATTTCCTTCATAAAGAACAGAAATAAATTTTCAAACACATATCACATTAACAATGTCGCTTTATTAAACATAACTTCAATTAAAGACTTAGGCGTGATATTTGACTCATCACTTAGCTTCAATAAACATGTAGATACAATTTCAAAAAGTGCGTCACAAATATTAGGATTAACGCTTAGAATCACAAACTGCTTTAAAAGTGCAGAATTAACATTAACATTATATAAATCAATTGTGCGAAGTATTCTCGAATACGGATCCACTATTTGGTCTCCCAATTATGAGATTCATAATTATAGAATCGAATCCATACAAAGAAAATTAACCTGTGTTATTGCTTATCGCGAAGGTATATCTGATCAATTTGGAACGTATAAAGACCGAATTCTACACTATAAACTACACTCTCTGACAGGAAGACGGAAACTTTCTGGTTTATTGCTTCTGCACAAAATTATACATGCATCAGTTGATACACCAAACATTTTATCCCAAATTAACATTAACACACCGTCAAGAAATTCAACAAGGAGGATGCAAGATATTTTCTATATATCTACCTACCACACAAATACAGGATATTTCTCCCCTTTACCGCGAACATTAAGACATTATAACACTATACACTGCTCTAATAATGAAATTGACATTTTTAATAACCCATTCAATCACTTCAAAAAATATATTTTACAATCAATCGTATAAAGCTGATATTGTGATGAAGCCCTTTATTCAAAGACCGGAAATATTGTACCTACTAAATCATTGTCCCATCAGCACAGGTGCCAATAATAAATTGTTGATGATTCTTTTGTACTCTACATTTTACTCATTCTTGTTCGTCATTCGCTTTTGCATATTTACGAGTAGCTAATAATTACTGATATTATTTTTGTTATAATTTTTGTAATTTAAATCATCTATGTATATAAATTTTTGGGCATAATGCCTGTTTTATGTACTTAAATAAAAATAAATAAAATAAAAAGTAATGCAAGGCTTGGGATCTAACTATGAAGCCAATTTCTCAGGCCATATTATGTTGCCGAACCGACTGAAATTGTGGATTCTTACTGAAAATTATGAATTTTGTTAATACATATTGTTTGAATGTCTTATTTATAACCTTGTTTTTAATTTTATCATTTAATGCGAAAACTTGGAGCAAATTCATGTAATATGTATTGTAACAATTATTTTTTAAAGCCGGCATGCTGTTTTTTTTTTGCATAGTGAAATACGATTTTTTTGGAAAACGATAAGTATTTTACTAAATAAAACAAAAATACGAATTGCTCCAATTAAGTACTACATTCTAAATTTAACGACTTTTATTTCATCTATGTGTTTAAAAACGAATCCCTGTTTCCCTTGTCACGCCGTAACTTCAGAACGACTTTATCTATTTCATTCATTTTTTTTAAGGTTTCTAATACTGTGTAGAAGGTTCTTGCGGAAAGAAAAATTGTGAAAATTGAGCAGAAAATTGAATAATTTTAGAGAAACTCACTTTGTAAGTTCGCGTGTTTGGTGAAATTGAATTTAGCAAACAGCTGTTTATGATTTTTTAAATTAGCGATATTTTTAATGGTTACCTATGTTAGGTACAAAATTTGATTGATTGTTCTTATAATATATAAACATGAATATATGTATAAGAAAAATGAATATTTGAATAAAAAAATTGTAATTGGTGGCACGCGAGCTGTTTGAAAACTTAAGGTACTAGGATTGAATATATGGAACGCGGGAGGGGGTTTTGTGGGACGGGGGAGCGGTAGAGGGGAGAGGATGGCCGGGGAAGGTGGAAGGGAAGGTGGAAGGAAGGTTGAAGAAAACGCGGGAGGGGAACGGGGACGCACGGGAAAGGACATGAAAAAAACAATTTACGAGTATTTCTTTAAATATGGCATTGCAACGCGTGCCGGGAACCAGCTAATAAATCTCATAAATTTGAAATGTGAAGTACATATGAATTCATTAGCTCTGTAGTACAAATCTCCGGCGCTCATTTTTATTTTATTATTTTTTTGACAATAGCTCCACATTGGATGAAAAATGACGGGGAAAAATGACTCAGTGCCTATGTCATATTTGGGGATTATGTGTGGAAGGTCTTTTTAAAGAAATGAAGAAGAGGAAAAGGGTATTTTTTTTTTTTTTTTTTTTTTTTTTTTTTTTTTTTTTTTTTTTTTTTTTTTTTAAATTTATTTATTTTGGTACATACAATAATGACATTACATTTTTCAGATACATTTTTTATATAACGTGATTCACCTTTTTTTAGAGCATGCTCGTGTAAAAAAGGTGGAGCAGCGTGTGTGAAAAACTATTTAACATATTTTTTTAGAATTATAATATATATTTTTATATATATATATATACATATAAATATTCAAAACAAGATATATGAAATAGAATAGAAAAAAAAAGAAAACAGTATAAAAAAGAAGAAGAAGAGGAAGAGGAAGAGAGAAAAGAGAAAAGAATATAAAAGTAAATGGATTTCCAAAATCAATTTGTCGAGAGACATTCTATTGTATTATTAAATTGAATTATTGTAATATGCTAATGATTTAGTGTTTTTATAGAACTTTTGAATTTTTTATAATTAATTTCCAATCTTAAGTTAAGGGGTAACTGGTTAAACCACTTGACTCCAAAATATTTATAAAAATGTTGGGCTGTAGTGGTATTACAACGCGGGATAGTTATAGAGCCAAGAATATTTGGTCTTTTGCTGTTTGAAATAGATAATGAGTTATCATTGTTGAAACAATCTTTGTGGATTTGTAAAAGTGTAATTTTTTTATAAATATTGTGTAGTGAAAGGACTTTAAATTCTTGAAATAATCTTATGGTGGGGAAATCATATGGTTTTTTTAGAATTATTTTTATTAATAATTTTTGGATGATTTCTAAAGGCATGAGAGAAGTTTTGAATGCACCACCCCAACCAAGAATTCCATATTGTAATACAGATTGGATCAGTGAGAAATAGATAGTTCTTAATAGTTTAAAATTTAATATGTTTCGTATTCTAAGAAAAATGTACATTAATTTTCTTAATCTTTCTACTGTTGCATTGATTTGTATTTTCCACTTTAAATTGCTATCTATAATTACACCGAGGTATTTTATATTAGTTTTAACAGTGAGTACAGAGCAGTCAGGTTTACATAAATTTGTGTTTCTATTGCAATTGTATGAATGTATACTTATCATTAAATTTTCAGGGAATGCATGTTTATTAATGGTGAACGGTATTACAAAGGTTTTTTCCGTATTAAGTGACAGCAAGTTTGAATCGAACCATTTTTTTAGGATGTATGTATGTATGAAGGGTAGGTAGGAAAATAGGGGTCAATGTATCCACTAGTGAAAGGCGTAAGAATCTACCCCTCCCACTGCGATGAAAGGCGATGGGTTGAGAGAGTCCGACTGGAGAGATCTAGATTATGTCTGCCTCAAGTAGTCTCTCCCAAACCGGACCGCCATACAGTAGGTGAGGAAACGCGTTTGCCACCAAGACCTAAACAAACCTCGCTTGAAGAACCCAGGAACCACGCAAAATCATCAAACTAAGCGAATTACTTGGTGGTCGTCCATTAATCACGTGAGGGGGGGGGGGGGGGGGGTTCGGAAAAAATCACGAAATATCACAAGGAGGAGGAGGGGGGATATAATGAGATATCTTGTGTATTTATTTTTCATTGAACGCACGTTTTCTAAACCAAACACCAATAAAAAAAAAACCTGCCACCTTAATGTCTCTCTGGAAAATTTTTATCACCATGAATTTTCCAAAATTTAATCAGATTTTACATATACCTGTATTTAAATATAGTATTCTGAAAATTTCAATATACTTTATACTAAAAAAATTCACGTGATTTTGGGTAGTGGGGGGGGGTTAGTCCAAAACCTCACCACATATCACCAGGGGGGGGTTAAAAAGTTGCTAAAAACATCACGTGATTAATGGACGACCCCTTGGGGTGACCTATGCCAGGGGTATTGGTTATCCAATAAATGGTTCCCGAGGCGGCGGTACCTATACCCGCCACCCAAATTGTAAGCTTGGTTGTAAAAGTGTTGGACTTTTTTGTAAATGTCTTGACGCTCCAATGGACGGTCTCCTCTTTTTCCTTAAAAGCCTTGTTGAGCACGAAATTCAAATTTAAATTTAATTAGTTTGGCGAATGGTGAAGAATAATTTATTTGAAAATAATGTTCCGGATACCCTATTCAATAAACCTCATATTCTACAATCTGTTGGAAACTCTTTTAGCATTAACCCCACCACAGCTCGGCTGAACAATTAAAGTGCCAACCCTCTCAAATATCCACTAAAATACTAGGCACTTGGCTTTAATTGTTTCGTGTTAATGTGAAATATCTCTGTAGTTACGGAGCAGTGTAAAATATTAAATTATGTACCAAAGTATCTGAGTTAGAATAATCCTACACATTGTCTGCGAAACAATTCGATATCTGACCACTGTACAATTTCGCTGAGAACTGTGAAGGTATTATTTCATGTTAACGACTCGACTCTAAAACTTAATGAGGACCATTTGAGAATAAAGTGAGAACATTCAAAATGATGTAAAATGTTAGCTTTTTTTACGATATTGCTTTGGAAAATACCCAGTATCAATTTTAATATGTTTCAATGTTTAAAATTGTTGTCGTGATTAATTCATTAAATAAATATACTCTTATCACGATACAAACATTTCCGACTGGTCACGAATGTGTGTTTTTTTTAATATCTGACGATTAATATATACCTTGTGTACCAAATGTCAAATGGGTAGCGAAAATGTTCAAGAAATTAAGTTCCCAAATGGCAGTTAGCAATAGAATAAATTTAATGATTATTTTAATTAATAACTTAATAAGTAAAATCTCAAGTTGTTATTAAGTGAAGATTATTAAATTAAATAAAGACAATATTAGCGAAACTCAATGGAAAATCTAAAAACCGAAAAATCAGAAAAAGATACCGTCACATCTAGGACTCGAACCTAGGACCTTCGCCTTGCCGGGGTGCAACTCTACCAACTGAGCTAATGTGTCCCTGTCTGATTCGCTCGTTTTTAACTGTATCATACTTCGACTATGAACTACCAACATTATCTTCATTTTCTTAACGCATATTTTTATTTGCTGCCATCTTTATGTATGACTGCCAGATTCAAACCCAAACTAAATGCTATCTAGATAGTGTCTTGGATAAATTTTCAGTTGGTAGAATTGCGCCCCGGCAAGGCGAAGGCCCTGGGTTCGAATCCCAGGTGTGACCGTATCTTTTTCTGATTTTTCTGTTTTTATATTTTCGATCTAGTTTCGCTAATATTGTCTTCATTTAATTAAAGATTACAATACGGTTTACCTCATTAAATTAAAAAATAAAATAAACTAGCTGGTACCCGGCATGCGTTGCTATGCCATTTAATAAAGAAATTGATTCACCCTGCGTGCCCTTTCCCATTCGTCCCGTTTCCCTCTATCCCGTCGCCTTCACCGAAACGTACTCAGCACGCTAAACAATGCTTTTAGTCAGAATTAAGACAAGATAAAAACTAGGGGAATTACGAAAATTAAAGATGGGCATCCACCCTTATAAAGCAATGCGTGAAAATGAGCGATGACGTGTTATATCCAATGATGATATCCAAAATTGATTTCAAGCAACAGAGAAATGCTGAATTAAATGAAATCAAAACGAAAAGCCTACATATCATCATCATCATCACTATTGACTACAACCCTTGGTGGGTCTTGGCCTCCTAAAGAATCTTCCTCCACTCATCTCAGTTTTGTGCCAGCTCTCTCCAATTTAGAAGCTCCAAGATAGATATGTCTTTGAGGACGTTGTCGCTCCATCTTAGTCTTGGCCTTCCCAGGCACCTTCGCCCTATTGGTCTTGAGTTCAGCAGGGACTTTGGTGCTTGATGCTCGATCATTCTCTCTACATGACACAGCCAACGAAGTCTTCCCAGTTTTATAAATTTTGCGACGTTTAGCTCCTTAAACCAAGTATAGAGCTCATTGTTATAACGTCTGCGCCAAAATCCATTTTCTAGAACCGATCCGCCTCAAAATTTTTCTTTCAAAAACGTCCAGTGCTCGCTCATTCCTCCATTCCTCTTAGTTAGTACCTAAGTCTCAGCCGCGTACGTTAGTACTGGTCTGATAAGTGTTAAAGCCTAAATATAGTTATATATAAACCGTTGCAATGCCATTCAAAGAAAGAAAGTGTGTATTTTAGTTCTGTTTATTGAAGTACACAAGATTTTTTTTTTATTTTTCCTTCTGGTGGTTACATACAGCTGTCCGTGAGATGCTTGGATTTTCCAAATTTAACCCCCGATATCCCCTACCGCCCATATGTCTCCTTTGCAATCTATCCCTTAATCAATCCCATCCCACCCCTCCCTTGCGATCCTTACGTGTCCTTTCCATAGCCTCCCCTTTCCCACCCGCATTTCCCTTCCACCTTCCCCGCCTTTTCACCCTTTCCCCACGCCCACCACCTCCGCACGAACCCCCCCCCCCTCATTTGTTCCCCTCCACCCCTCCCGAATTCCCCACCCACTCCCTCCTTCCCTCTCTGCCGCTAAACGATATAAATTTTTCACATACACATTTACACATTTTCTAAGCAACTCTCCCGCCACCTATTGTAAAAACTTTATACAAATTTCATAAATCCAGAGCTTACAACAACTCAACAAAGTTTGGCACAAGAAATAATAAGGGACAAACAGAGAAACATTATTTTTGATATTCGTAGATATTACAACGTTATGATTTCATCCAAAATCCCAATTTCGAAGATAAAAAATAAACGTCGTTGAAAAATGGTAAATGTCATAATAATTTCCAGAAACATAACTTTTTGAAATAGAATACATTTTTTTTGTACGTGTACCGCATTAAATTTATTAACCCGCCTCATATCTTTTCTTCCACTCAAGCGAGCTTAAAGCTCATTCTACAAAAATAGTTTCACCAACAGCATACATGAATGAGCTGCCTACCGATGCAGACATTTTTAAGGGACAAACGTCAACCCTTGTTTAGGCAGACGGGAATACCGTAAAATCAATACACACAAATAGTCAACATTTTCCAACGAGTGTTGGTCGCCAAAGTAGATATTTGCAGACATCATTTTTATATTCCATACACAATTTGTTAAAAAATAATACCGGTTAATTTTAAATATATCTTTTGAATTGAATTTTTGTTTTTTTTATTGGTGCCCTTTTTTACTCATTTAAAGTACGCTCTTGCGTGTTTAAATCGCACTTTATGGAACGCGCGTTTTTTAAAGTTACCATGGCAACATCAACAAATCAACAAAATGTGAAGTCTAAATGTCAACTTTTAACTATAAATCTGACAGGAATATTTTAAACGTCAAATAAAACATTACAAATGTTTCTAAAATTTTATTCAAAGTTTACATTCTTTTTAATATCGTTTACATTCTAATTATTTAAATGGTTGTGAAAAGAGCAGTTCATATTATTTGAAATATTAATACCTCCGTTTTTTAAATCGGAGGAAATGCTGTTCAAATTAATAGTATTCTCGGAAGTCAATGAGGCTGCACTTCCGTTAATGGCAGTTCCAATAATGTTTGAAACATTCTTCTTATTGCTAATGCTCTCTTCCACGTAACCAGTCGCCACAGCTGCCGATTTCCATCCTACTTGTCGTTGGATTTGATCAATTGTCATGCCACTATTTGCCATAATGGTAGCGGATGTACGTCGAAACGCATGTCCTGTATATTTCTCAGGATCGTTTAATTTAAGATAGCGTGCGATTTGTAAGGGGCATGATCCAAATGTGTTAATACCAACCACTTGATTGGTGCACTTACCCTTATCATACCGTAAGAAAACCCTGTCTGTACTTACATTTTGGGGTCGCAATGATAAATATTGCTTATTAATTGCACCACTGTCGGCAACAGTAAAACGTCGAGCCTTCACTGTTTTAGATGATAAAATAAGTACGTAATGTCCGGTGCTTCCGTGAAAAACTTCCGCAAATCATCTTCTTTGAACACATACGCCTTCTTAGCAACGTCATCCTTGCTAATTGCCTCCATGAATGCATGCACTTTCACAAATGATTTTAAATCAACCCCTTTATTTATCCTCAACAGACATTGCAATTTCGAATGTATGGCCCACATAGTCGATGCTTTGTACTGTTCCGACATTTTCTGAAGGTAAGCAAGCACAACTCGTTCATCTACATCTACTACGTTTTGCTCCTCCATCCATGTTATGAACCTTTCATATTCTTTTTTATAAACGTCTTTGGATTTTTCAGGTATTAACCGCGATTCTGCTTTGGTATTTAAATTATCAATGTTAGAACTCATTTTACAACACACAATAACTAGTAAAAACTGTGATGTCAACTATTAATCTTATGTGACAGATTGCAAATTAATGTTTGTGTTTTTCATTTCCATGACAACAAGATATTGTGATGTCACATCACGAATTCATTAATAGTTCTTATTTCCAAATTTTTTAATAATAATATCAATATTTATGTTTTCAAAGTGTACCAATAAAAAAAAAATAGCGTAAAGTATTCGTGGATAACTGGTCTTTAAAACACTTGCTTTATTTCAAGCACTCGGCTACGCCGTCGTGCTCAAAAAATCGCGCGTGTTTTAAAGACATGTTTATCCACTTATATTTTAATATACTATTTCTTGGGTGTTTGTTTTTCTTTTTGGGTGCAATTCTATTAACATTCTATATAATTCTATAGATGAAATTTGTTATTTAGTTATCAAAGTACCTACCACTAATGCCATCTTTGTCTATGTTTCTAAGCTTAATAAATATCAGTTCTCGCTGTCTCCTGAATAAAACAACGTGTTTCATAATACAAACCAAGATGAAAAAAAAAATAACATTACAGGCGGTAATGAAAAAATATTTAAATCGGAAAATCGCCTCCCAAAAACAGGGCGTACTGTACATACAAGGCCCGTTTGATAGATTCTCCCATCTTAACAGACGGATTGCAATTTTTATAGCACATGCGTAGGGTAGGAATGGTATCCTTGTTCTACCGGTATTACAATGGAAGATACTCCGAGGAACTAGCGTCATTGATCCCTTCGGCACGGGTGCATAGTCGGGAAACACACCAAACGCGTGCTTAACATTTGTACACGGTTGACATTTGTCACATGTGAACGGGTCACTTTTTCGACTCGTTCTTGTGTTCAACAGCTCGGCTGTGGAATGATTTGCCGGCCTCTGTGTTTCCTCCTTCCTACAACACGGGTCTCTTTATGACCAATGTTCATTCCTTCCTCTCCTCAAAAAGACCCTCCACACGGCATTTCGGATGACATGGGCCCTAAGGGAAATTATTTTCCTCGGGGCCTCGTGTGTGGAGTTAATGTGAAAACGAAAATTATGTGGTTCATGTTGTCAACCGTCAATTACATATGATATGTACGTTTTATTCTTTTACGTTATTTTTTTTTTTTGTAACAAAACTTCTTTGTTCTTTAATCTATTTTATTAATTTTGTATATGAAATATTTTTGATTCCCTCATTTTTTGTATCGTTTGAAAGATTGTTAAACGCTTTTATTGCCTGGTATTTGAGATTTCTTTGTCCTAAAATGTATTTACCGACGAAATTTTCATATTAATATCGACTATTTGTGTTTATTGTAATTTCTTTTTTAGTTAAAAAAGTAGTTTAGTTGTGTTTTTTTTGTTTAATTGCCATATATCTAGTAAGTCAAAATGTTACGTATTTGACCTGTGTCAGTCCTTCTATGTTTTTTTTAAGTATTACCTGAAAGATAATTAACAATAAACGATTTCGATATGACCTTGTTATTACTGCGTTTATTGCTCGTCTCCAAACAATGTTTTTTTGACGACCTCCGTAGTCCAGTGGCTAAGACTCTTGACTCACATTCCGGAGGTCGCGGGTTCGAACCCGGCATGCGCAAAAAAATTTTATTTGATTAATTTGTGTTATTTCACAATTAATTCATTTAAAATAATATATAGTATATTTGCGGCATGTTCCAGAGTGGAAGATACTATCAGTATCGCCCTGGTGTAAGACCACCATTCAGAATTGAAACGTTGCTTGAAAATGGCTTTAGCCGTGTTTAGTGACCAGATCTGAATAGCCAGGTACTTCCCAAACTTCCTCTTCCCCACCTCCTTCCCCTCCCCGCTACCTTCAGCCTCACAACATACCCCAATTGGGGATGCCATAGTCTCACTGGCTCCAGACGGGAGAAGTTGAGATTCTTGTGCGGTATTCACTGTAAAAAAAAAAAAAAAAAAATGAATCCATATTGTATTATGAATTGACGAAGTGCAAAATACAAATAATGTTTTCATTTGTCTTGCTTTATATATGTTTCTTATGTTTCGGAAAATGTGTATTGCTTCGAGGAGTTCACTTGTGATTTGTTTGATGTGATGTATGCCTCTGAGGTTATGGTCAATTGTAATTCTTGGATATTTTATTTGGTCTTTTTTCTAGAGTAGCGTTATCGCAAATGTTGGTGTTTATACATTCATTAAGGCACCAGAGCACTGTAAAAAAATGATTTTTTAATTTCATTTTCAGAAAGATGCATTTATTAAGACAATTCTCAACAAGTGTTTTAAAGTATTAAGTGTTCTAAATAAAATAAATTTCCACGCGCCGACTCGATATAGCCGACAAAATTCCCTTTTCTACATTGATAGATGCAACACGAATTCCAACCAAAATGAATTTATGCAAAGGACATGTAACTACTATAACATTAAATTTGCACGTTTAGAAACACTTGCTGACATATTCACTGCTAGTTACTTTCGCTACAGAATTTCTTTGTATAACATTCTACGTGCGAATAATACATAACACATATTCATGATGATTAAATTAATGGTACCTAATATTTTTAAATTACCTGCGTGGCAACTTTCCTTTATCCCTGTCCTCCCCTTACCCGTCCCAATCCAAATACCTGTTTCGCACCCTATTTTCTCTACAGTTATAATCGCATTTATTTTATTGCTGTGTTTTTATATTTAGGTTTATCACTTGTTGAATCTACACCTGTATTATATATATATATTTTATTTTAATTGCTGCTTTGTCCTGTTTTTTTTTTCTTTTCTTAAATATTCTTGTTTTCATTCAATTACTTTTATGTTTCTAAATACCTATCTGTGAACATTAATAATTGGTCTTTTTTTGTTATCCTCTTATGTATATTATATTATTAAGACTGTTTATGTTCCTTAAATAAATAAATAAAAATAAATAAATAAATAAAAAAGAAATACGTAAATTTGACGGAGAAGCAGAAATTTATATGAAACCTTTTGAAACAGTTTGTATGTTGAATTATCCTTCTGCAAAACTTTAGACGCGTTTTTCTCGAAACTTCGTTTTTCAACCTGGTTGACAACATATTAAAAAAAAAAACTATACATCCAATTTGCATGCAACAAGTCTTAAACTGTTCGAAAATCTTGTCTCTGTGACACCACTATTTTTTATAAAGGGCATCATTCATGGACATGTGAATACATCTGGACCTGCCCTAAGTGATAAAAGCGTATTATTTCCCCCTCCCTATACCGGTTCCATGGAGCCGGCTGGGCTTACGAGAGCCTCGCTTGAATCTAAAAAATGTAACGGCATCATTCTTGTCGTGACCAGCGCTGAGCTCACATCATACATTTTACGAAATAACACGCCAAAAATGAGAGCTTGTGCTATACATGCTATACCCTAAAATATGTGGATATAGCGAATGTGGGCGGTACTCCAGTGAGCTCGTCGCTGGTTACAGGGGGTATGTAAATTATGAAACATTTGTAATAATGTCTTATCTAAATACGGCAACAAAATATTCCTCTGTGAAAATCGGCGAACTTTACTTTGCCGCATTTGGATTTCGCAAATATGTTAATAACGTGGCGAGCAATTCACGTTCCAGTGTAAAAAGGACTGTTCATTCAAAAGCAGATTTTGCTTTTAAGAACTAAATAGTGATATTATAATGCGAGATGTCGGATTGATTTTTTAACGAATCACAGTCATCTTTTCCCTCTCGCCCCCCCCATATTTTGGTTTTACCCCTCAATTGTATCTTCTTGCTTCTTGTCTGTTAAATTTGGATGTCTATGGCATCATTCTATTTTTTTTTTATGAACGATGAAAATTTTACATAAAAACTGGAAATAAAATTCACTGGTCCCCATTTTTTTAGATATCAATTCCCTTACGTGGTGCTATAATCCTATACGAATATGTCTAGTTCCTAAATATATTTTTCTTTTTATTTTTCTCATAAACCGTACGGCTTAATCGCTGTCAACCGCCGAGCAGCAATTTTGCCAGAGTGTCCTGTTGGAAACGGCGTACACCGCAAACTACAGGTACTTTAGATTCGTGTACAAAAATTTGTTTAAAGTCTTCTATATAGATTATATTGACGATGAGTATTAATAAAAAAAATCCATTCAGTGTTAACTTGAAAATAATTACGAAAAATACAACCTTGTAACGCGCACACACCGCGGGCTGGTTAACTTTGCGGATTGGGGACTACTCCCAACAATCACAATACACAGAACAAAATTCTGAGCAAGTATTTATAAATGTCACTCATGTATAAGCTGTCCATTATACTATCGATAGTATTACAGATACATACTTGATAAGACCGTAAAAATATTTATTTATTCATCGGTTAATAAAGCCAGATGGCACTAGAAGCATGATGTCAAGCGGATAGAGGAAACTCTTTGGCTTCAGTTCTCAACGACTCAATTATCGATTCTACGAAGAAATAAACTAACAAGAAACTATGGAAATCATGTCGACAAGATATTCCCGATTAAAATTCCAGACTCTTTCGAAAGGAATATTTCCTTTGAAGCCGTTCAGAAAATTATGCTGAATTATAATGAAATTTTAATTTCGGAGAGATCTCGGTCGAGCTCTGAATAATTTGGCGATTTATCAACATTGGTATTTTTGGCAAAAGTCATCCTTTTGGAAGATGCTCTCATTTTTCAAAACGGCGTCATATTATTATGTCTTCAGGCCTTTGACATATTTGAAGTAAAATAAAGTCAGAATACGCATTGACAAACCATTGAGTGCTATTACGCTCGTCAAGAATGCGGAATAATTATTTTTATTTACTAATTAAATTACCACCTTAGGATATTGATAGAGGACTTTTACTCCACCTTATGGGGAACGGTCGCCCAGCCTTTTTCTTAGAAAACTTCATATTTGATTTGAGGCCAAAATATCCAACCAAATTAACTAATTATTTTTTTTAATAAAAAGTAATGTTAAATACTTAGTACCGATGTTTAGTCCTGAAACAGCTTAAAAACTAAACCCATGTTCCCAAGTCCTTCATTGTTATTTTTTCCTTCGTCTTCTTCCTTTCCTTGAAAGTGCCTACTTAGTTACTACAAAAGAAGAAGATATTACATACCTACATGGAACACATCTACAATATTGCGCAAAATCTAAGATTACCTTCACCAAATGAGTTGAAAAATTCGCATCTTGCTATTAATCCCAAAAAATACTAATTAATTAACCCCAAAGTGTCGGTAATTGTGACCATCGGTGTGCCGTTATCGTGGAGTGCAGCCAGCATAAAGGTTGGCCCGGGACAGCGGATGAACCCATCAAAAGGTAGGGACTTTTTCCTTCCAATTGTCAAATCCAGTGATTGAGGTTAAAAAACGCAGTCAACTGTCCTGTTTCACACTAATCAGATTTATAGTCCACATTTATAGTCCACAGTCCCAGTTAATTAATTTGTATTAGCTTACAATAACATATTACTTATTCTAAAGACTTTACAATTGTTATTCATGTTTTCATAATTTTTCTTTTATATATATTATTTAAGTATATAAAAAACTTAATTTTATCTTATATCTATAATTGTAAAAATGTATCTAAGTATATTTCTGTAAAAAATTTAATTTAATTTTATACCTTTAACTGTAAAAATGAAACTATTAAATCTCTATAATAACATTTTTAATGTAAAGAGCCCGTTAGACAAACTGCTAAAAAGTAGTTTATCGTGACTTTTTGTCTTATATTTGTAAAATGTATAAAATAAATAAAATTAAAAAAAAATAATAATAAAAAAACATTCTTTCTCTTGCCACGATATTGGTTGTGACAATCTATATTATTTTATTTATTTTTGTTTTAAGTGACGATATAAAAATAATTAAAGAATTTGCTTCATTTTGGAGGCAGTTTGGAACTTTTTTGTAAGCCCAGCCGTTCCTATTTTACTAATATTCTTACTCGTCAACCAACCTAACTGTGTGATTTTTATAAATATAATTTACATTGTATAAATCGCAACTCATTTACGCAAGAATTGAAGTTTCACGTGAAACCACATTGTTCCGTTCCATTGTGTGATGGACATGACGTGATAGTCAGACATTCAAATAAAAAAACTAGCAGAAGTTAACAAAGTAGAACCATCACGCGATTTTGCCCTGGGGTTGAACAGAAAGGCAAACAATTCTGTGTTGACGCTCGCTCCTTAAATCACTTACTCAATATCAACACCAACATTTATGGAGAAATTATGTAGGAAACAGTTCCTAAAATGAACACATTGAAAAGGTTATTATGATAAACCCTTCAAAATTAAGGCGTACTTTGTCATATTGTTCGGAACATAATAGCCACAAATATTATTTTACAACTTGGCAACACCAAAACCCAAGCATCGAAATGACAGTTCCGGTGATTTGGCAAAATTCGTTTTCTTGGAAATCATTCCTGAAGGTGCTTTGGTCTTGGTGGGTTGCAATCGTGAATCTCTTAGTTTGGGTGAAATGCAGATTCTGCCAAAGTTTGGAAATTTAATAAAAAGGCACTTTCTAGATGAGAAAAGTGTGGAGAAGCTGAATAAAAAAAAAATAAGGCGCGCTCGGCAAAATTGAGGGAGATACAGCCGTTTAAAGTATAAATAAATTTTCACTTCGTGAACCGATACTTTGACACTTCGCCCGCCATTTTGTCACTGTTATGTTGGTATCCCAGACCTACAAACAAGAGCTACGATTGTAGCCGACTTCGTTAGATAAATAATAAGGCGCGTAATTATGAAAAACAGAATTAATAATATAATGTAAACGAACCTCTAATCAGGTACTGGAATGGAGACAAACCATTCAAATCCTGGGATGTTTTTTAAAATAAAGATAATATACACAAGCCCGCTACACAAACTCTGCGTAGCCAAACAAACCATTCAAAAACGTAGGCTGTTTTTTAAAGTAAAGTTAACATGCACAAGTCCATTACACAAACCCTGCGTAGCCAAACAAACCATTCAAAAACGTGGGCTGTTTTTTAAAGTAAAGATAACATACACAAGCCCGCTAGACAAATTTCATAATTACGCGCCTCATCAGTTATCCCACGAAGTCGGCTACAATCCTATTTAGCTCGTCTTTGTATCAGGAATACCAACAGTGATGAAATGCCCGCT
The DNA here is from genome assembly GCA_917880885.1 of Limnephilus marmoratus. NCBI lineage: Eukaryota > Metazoa > Arthropoda > Insecta > Trichoptera > Limnephilidae > Limnephilus > Limnephilus marmoratus. The sequence goes on from OU862911.1 coordinate 16,422,123, forward strand.
GGCACCCGCCGGTCCGTCATAGTGTCGGTTCGCGAAGTGAAATTTTATTTAACGCAATTGAAAATTAATTACTTATTCAATTTTTTTTTCTATTGCTTTCCGCACTTTTTTTCACCTTCCAGATTAAAGTTCTCAACTTAAAACGCGGTGAAAACATGGTTTTTGGAAAAAAACAAACTTTGGCAGAATCTGCATTCCTCCCCTTAGTTTTTACTATTGTTAAACTTAGTACAAATAATTGTCGTATATATTAAATCATAAAACGTGAAGTTGTAAATTTGTCTAAATTCAGTTCAACATAACACATAACCTCTTCTCATTTATTATGCTATAAAAGAGTCAAAATAACATGAAGGATCGGCCGCAGGTAAGTATTAGTGAACAGGCCCATCCAAAACCACCTCATCGTTATAGAATATTTGTGAATGTATCTGAAAACTAAAAACTGTTTTTGAAAGGCGATGAAATACGCTTTCAAATTTTATTATTAGAAATTACCGAGTAATTTTTAAGTTATACACATTTTGAATGTAAACTTCGAAAGGGTTTTAAAAAAGCTCACCTTACTTTTTTTCTAATTCAAATTACTGTAACAAAAAAAAACACATATTTTATTAGAAAAATGAATTATAAACATTATTCTTACCTCATTTTTTCGTCGTTTCTTAAAAGAATACACAAAAATTCTATGTGAGCTAGGACAAATAAGGTCTCCTGTGATTAAAAGGGTTAAGTTAGGCCACATATAAATCAATTAACTGGATTCTCGTAATAATTACTCCTCCCGGTCAGGATAAATAATTTTGACCTTAAGCCTTTGAGAATGGATCAAATCCTTAATCTACGGAGAGGACTGAGAAATAGACTTTGCATATTCTTTTCCGCTTTTATTCCGAATTGAACTCTCTTCCGAATATCCTTTTACCCTCGGGACTTGTCCGTTCAAATTTGAGAATTCTAAATTCAATTAAGTTTCCCATTATACAGTAATTATCAAGTTGTCTAGAGGTCTACTGAAGCTATTCAGGAAACGAAAAGTTGGGTAATTCTGCTTAACCATTCATTAATGTGGGACAAATGGGGATAATTCGGAGTGGTTTGTGTTGTACTTTAAGTTCATCGGAATAATAATTATTTTACACGCTCATTTTAACAGGTCAATTTGCACATTCTTTAAGTGTTCAAGAGGGTATTACTACTACTTCAGTATTACAATAAGGGGCATTCATTAATTACGTGAGCTCAAAAGGGGGGGGGGGGAAGGGGTTCAGCAAAATTTCAACTTGAAAAGAATATACGAAGTGGTCCGAATTTATCTCACCAAGGGTGGGGGTCTAGATTGGAAGAAAAACTGCTCACGTAATTAATGTATGCCCCCTAAAGTTATAACGGGAGTTTTTTTGAGGAACGGTTGCGCGGTATTTTTCATACGAAGAACTGCAGTGAGAGTGCAATGAAAAATAATACAATAGACTTACCATGTAATAGAAAAACACAGCGGATAGGTATCAGGTTTAGAGCAAGAATTCATTAATCCGAATTTGTATTTCAGTAATCCTGATTCAAATTACCTAGACTACTGACGAGTTAGAGGCAAAGAAGATTGTCACGATAATAATTGTTCCCTCTGTAATAACTATTGTCCTGACCAAAAAACCTGTTATGACTTATTAGTTACAAGCCGATGAGTAATATCTTGCCTCCTGGCTAGCTATATAATTAATCAACCGCCTTTATTTTGTTTTATCGATTGGCAACTTTGCAAGTTCGTTTTCCGGTAAAGGAACTTCTTGGATGAACGCCGATAAACGAACCGGCGTGCAGCTGACTGTGTCACATATTTTTTAAGTTATGAAAATCCTCGAGTAAGGGTATAAAATCCTTGATAAAGGATAGTGCCGTGTGCCAAGTCTAACGCTACAAGATCCTAAAATGCGAGATCGGTTTTTTTTTCAAAGTGCGTGTAATTGTAAATAATTCTCGCGCGGCCCGTTAAATGGACTTTTCGCGCTAATCAAAGCCATCCGCTGTTAGGGATGGAGTTCTTTTGGAAAGATGAACGTGCAGTGGCTTTTTGTGGCGTTGGTCAGATTACGATCCATATATGTGTGGCTCCTTGGAAGAACTAAGACCTAAGATAGGCGTCTCCTACGGAGGTCCTTTCATGCATGGCCTTCTGGCAATCTTGCAAAGACGACGCGGAATCATACTCTGGAGGAAGTCCCAAGTCCTACTCTGAAGGATGTCCCAAGTTCTACTCTGGTGGATGTCCCGATCCCTTTCAGAAGAAGGTTGCGAATCCTAACATGGCGGTATTCTCGTACCTGTTTGCTAGGTTTGTTTTGCAGCCTGTTTTGAAGTGATAACCTAGCTTAGGTATTTTTCAGGTCCATCAGGTAGAGTACAATGTTATTTTATGTTTAAGATTTTGGGCACTATGGTAGACTATCGGTTTTTGGTAAAAAAAATTCTTGTTTTTTTCTCAGATTCAATTCTGTTCCATGATTACAATGCCTTATATATTAAAATATACATTTAACTATCACCTAGACATTATTCTTTTATTTTAACCATGATAAATAACCTTTCTGTAGAAAATTGAATAAACCTGCCCTGAGTCTCATTATGCTCTATTGTTTATTTTTACGGACTTTAGAACCCTTTGTTGGTTATGCAATAAATGATAATGTTTTGCTTTGACTTCCTGTTATAATTGGCTACAAATATGTACTATGTACATTTGACGCCCAGCCGCTGTATTAGTCCACCTGCTTTATTTACGAGTTACAAGGTATGAAATAGTTCTTCATGAAAGGAAATATACGTTTTGTATTTCTACTGGGTACACTGAACATTATCATTTCTAACAGATCCTGAGAATCAAATTGCAAGTATTATTTTTATTTAAACAGACTAAGTCGCTAACAATAATCATTCTCCAATCCATCTTCATGCTTCCATCCGATTTTTTTTTAATTTATGAAAATTTTAATCATGGTTAATCAGTTCTTTATGATATACGTAATTTATAGTTGATGAATCTTAGAAAATAGAAAAATCAGAAATTTGTGTTGTACTCTCTCAATAACTAAGTATTTTTTTAAGTATAAAAATTTTGAACTAGACTATAAAAAGTTTTAAAAATGGCTCAACTTACGTTTTTTTCTAACTAAAATTGTTGGTGACGAAAAAAAAAAACGCACAAATATTGTATTAGGCGTTACCATCATTTCATGTAAAAATATATATATTTTTACATGAATACCGCACAATAGTCCCAACTGCTCCCGTCTGGGGCCAGTGGGACTATGGCATCCCCAATTGGGGTATGTTTTGTGTTGAAGGTAGTGGGGAAGGGATGGAGATAGGGAAGAGGAAGGTGGGGAAGTATCTGCGTATTCAGATCTGGTCACCAAACACGGCTAAAGCCATTTCAATTTATGAAAAATTCACAAAATTTCTTTTCAAATTGCGGTCGGAAACTTTGTTTTCATAAAGATGTACATTTGATTTTTTTGTGGCTAACTTTATCACATTTCTCACTATTACAAAAATGGACACCAAATGGCTTATGTGAGACCTATGTGAGTCGTTCCGAAATGCGAACAAATTGGCTTGAGGGGTTAATCATTAATACACACTGGAGAACAATACTGGATCCTAATGTGGTCACAGAATCCTAAAAGCCAATTATTACTATTTTATTTTATTATTGCCTTTATTTCATGTACAATCATATTCACCTGCTTTTCTTTTTTATTTTTTGTTTCCTTTAAAATATTTTGTATATATATGTATGATAATTATAACCCTTATGGAATGTGTGGAATTGCACTATTCTCCCTACATACCGGAATAAACATTTATTATTATTATTAATTCGACTCCACATCTTATTCCAGTCAAAAGATAATACGTCTAATAGTCTTCCTCGGGCGTCCCCGACGTTTTCAACTAGTCACTACTCTACACCATGTTTTTTCTATTAAAAAACTGCATTATATTGATTTTAATTCGACTCCATATCTCATAACAGTATAGATATAGAGCAGAGCGGGCTGCGTATTTACAAAACCTATACCGATTCAGTCGCGGTAACGACAATTTACATTTTAAATATACCTCTATATTGGTTATTTTTTAACACATTGCAAAAAAAATTGTTCTAAAATCTAGATAAAATAATCTTTATGATGTGTATGTTAGAAATTAATAATTTTATTTCTAAATTTAAAATTTTAATATTATTCCCTTATATTGTAAATACACCTCAATATTGATCATTTTTTATCACTTTGCAAAAACAAAAATTGTTCTAAAATTTAGATAAAATAATCTTTCCAATGTGTACATTAGAAATTAATTATTTTATTTCTAAATATTTAAATTTTGATATTGAAAATTTAAAGCGACTGAAACGCGGTAGGGATTGTAAATACGCGAGCGGGCCCGAACGGGGGAACTTGCTCGCCTCGCGCCTCGCCTCGATGGCACTCAGTCCCGTGTCAGTTTTGATGCCCGAGTCAAAGGACTCGAGGGAACGCAGCCACTGCACCACTGATAAATAATCAAAGCATCTACTGCGCAACACGAGTGTAAATGGAATTGCACTCAGCCTAGTAAGTACTAATCCCATTCGGGAAAAGCCTTGCACAGAGTTTGTAGCAATCAGTACTTACTAAGGCCCTGAAGATAATAATTTCCCTCAAGGCCTATGTCATCTTAGGGGATGCTGTGTGGAGGGTATTTTTAAGGAAGGGAAGTGTGAGAATGGTTTTGGTGATACTCCTGCTTTTTAAATACGCAAGAGCGAGACGGCAGAAACAGTGTATAAAAGGTGATGGATGTTCCTGCTCGCTCTCCTTAATCTCCGACAGCTCTATTAGCTAGAACGTAGCTTTACAACACAGACGTATAATATTGTGCAAATAAATAACCTACTTGTCCACGCGCGTTTCATTAGATCTGCAAGATCTCATCTCACGCCTACACCAAAAGTATCAATAACAGGAAGGATAGGAAGTTCTGGGAAGGATATAGATATTCGTATGAGGGGTGTGTAGGAATCTGGGGGTTTGTGTATCCACGAGTGACGGACTCATGAATCCATCTCTCCAACGGCGGTGCAAGGCGAAGGGTCAAGAAAGTCCTGCTGGAAAGGTCAAAATGCATCCCTTAACCGGCTTCTCTCGATCCGGCCCGTCATGTAGCACGTGGGCAGACGCATCCGCCGCCGAGACCTGGACAAACCTCGCCCCATTAACTCGGGCACCCCTGCTAAGTCACCAAACGTAGCGAACTACTTGGGGAGACTTTTGGCAAAGGTGTTGGTTACACAATAAATGGTTCCCGGGGCGACGATATACCCGCCTCCCAAATTGCATCTGTATAATATTCTTGACTCCCGACTGTCTTGAGCCAGGGGGTCTATGATATCCCAAATTTAAAAAAAATGTGAATACCACACAAGAGTCCCAACTGTTCCCGTCTGGAGCCTGTGAGACTGAAGGAAATAGGGAGAAGAATGAGATGGGTAATGAAAGGTTGGGTAGTATGCACCTGAGTGTTCAAATCTGGTCACCTAGCACGGCTCAAGTCCTTCGAGCATTTAGGAGATTGGTATGGGATCCATTTATTGGATAACCACATGACTTTTGCCGTAGCTCACTCCAAGAGGTGAGGTTTTTCCAGGTTTGGGCGGCCGATGTGTCTGCCCAAGTGCTGCGCATCGGGCCGGATCGAGAGAGATTGGTTTCGGAGGTCTTTTGACCTCTCCAGCCAGAATCCCTCGACCCATCATCTTGCACTTGTTGAAGGGATGAAGTCTTACCTCCGTCTCTCCTGGACACACTGACCCCCAGATTACTACCCACCCCTTATACCTATTTACCTCTCAGAACTTCCTCTTCTTCATTTCCTTAAAAAAAACCTTCACACAGCATCCTCTACGATGACATAGGCCCTGAGGGAAATTATTTTCTTCAGGGACTCCTGTGTGGAGCCCATGTAAAAAATCAATTGGGTATCAAACCTCGCGAAATTAATGCGAAGCACCTGACTTTTAAGTGAATGGCACAAAGGTCCTCACTGCTCCGAACTTTCTTGAACCAGGTAGTCTATGGCATCTCAAATAGGGGTATGTTGTGAGGCTGAAGGAAGTGGAGAGAAGGAGATTGGACAGAGGAAGATTGAGTAGTAGGTACCTGGCTATCAAATCGGATCAATAAAGCAATGTTTTGATTCTGAATGTTGGTTTTCACAGAGCATCGATCACTCTTAAGAGCGTTTAACCAGCCAGCGGACGAAAATCCACATTTCGTCGAAAGTTGTTCTTACGATCGTGCAGGGCGGTTACAATGAGAAAAATTAATTATTCTCCGTACCAGCTTTTTAAAATTATAACTCAATATCGAATTTATTTCAATTCAAATTAGCTTTAATTTATACCTTCATCCAAAAATGCTGAAAGGCGTGATGATAAAACTATTGAAATAATGTACTTTTTGTAGTTATTTTTTGATTAAAAGTATTTGTCATTTTTCAATAATGTCTAAATTTAATAAGAATGTTAAAAAAATCTGAAATATATTAGTTTGTAAGTGCGCAAATAAATACACAAATGGACCAATTTTCGTCAAGAAACACATGTACGTACATATTTTTTTAATGATTTTATTGAAACTAAAATTAAAATTCTAAAACATGCGTTTGCTATATAATGTATTGATTTATTTTACTGCATGATTATATTATTTGAAATGGGTGTGGTATAATACAAAATCTTTTTTGAAAATGTAACAAATCTGCCAACGACCTATGGAATAACCTTAGTATATTAAAATTTTTTAAAAATTCTCAAAATTTATTACATGTGAATGCTAAATAAAAGAACAATCTTTCGAAATCCATTTATAATTTTTTGTGGAAAAGAGTCAATGCGTCTAAAATCTGATTTGAAAATGACATATTTCTGGTTTTCTCTGGTAATGCCCTCTTCAGTTCTCACTATCTTAATAGTTCCGAGTGCCTATAATTTGTCTATTCCTTGTTCAATTTTTGTTCATAAAAAAAGTTTAAAAACATGCACACTCTTACATTGTTACCAAGTAAAAATTGATTTTTATTGGCTTGTTATTTTAATACTTTTATTAGAATTATTTATTCGTATCACTTGAAGTCATGCAAATAACACAGCACGCATACAGCACGTGAACTAATACATGATGTCTAATGCACGAATGTGTACCGTGAATTTATTGTTGTTGTTTATGATTTTATGGCAACATAACAGCACTAAAAATCAGTTTTTTTCTTGTCGGGAAAATGCGCTTACTAAAACAATTACAAAATTTACAAACTTTCGTGGAGAATGACCTGATAACTTTATTGACAACTAGCAGACCCGGCCACACGTTGCTGTGGCTAACGAAACACAACACCATTACCCAACCTTTGTAAAATCCACACCACCCGCTTGCCAGCTGCCAGCTGCCCGCTGCCTGAATTGAATATTTGAATTTCTCGGCTTTTCTCTACTATAATAAGCATGTATTATACATATAAACCTTACCCTTGAACCACTCTATCTATTGGTGAAAACCGCATGAAAATCTGTTCCGTAGTTTAAAAGATCTATGCGCACATACATTTTGAGCGACTTTATTTTAGACTATGTAATGCAATTCGAGCGATCGCCACTAATTATACAATGCTTGCAATGCAACACTGGATATTTGAAAAGGGAAAATCAAGTACCTACTTACTCTAGGACATCTATTTTCCAATTTCTTCCGTAGAATGAATGTCAAAAGTGACTATAGTACGGCCCGCCTGCCGTTTTAAATCGCACAAAAATATGTTTTCTTTGAATTTCTCGGCTTTTCTCTAATATAATTTGCATGTATTATACATATAAACATTCCTCTTCAATCACTCTATGTATTGGTGAAAACCGCATGAAAATCCGTTGCGTAGTTTAAAAGATTAACGCGCACATACATTTTGAGCGACTTCATTTTATACTATGTAATGATGATGATGATAATGATAATGATGATGATAAAGTAATTTAATTATAAGATCCATTAATAAGGTCGTGACAATTTTGAAATTAACGTGTCACGACATAATTTATTAAAATATGATATATGTACCTTCTTTTTCTGCTTCAAATGCAGTCATAATAAGTCATAGTCCCAAGTGTCCAGCACCACGATGACCAACCTGAACATCCTGCGTTTCTTGTTCTTAGTTTTCCTGCTTCTCCAATTGGCAGGAAACATTCATTCACGTAAGAAAAAAACCTTAGACGGGTTATTTCAAAAAAGTTGAACAATTCATCAAATATTTGAAGTTAATTTTCTGTGTAAGTTGTATTCAAGTTCTGACATTATATTATCGTAGGCCAGTTGCTTTATAAAACTGAAATAATCACAGAACTTGAATAGAACTTTTATAGAACGTGAAAGATAACTTCAAATATTTGATGAATTTGTTCAAATTTTTAACTACCCATCCTTAGTCTCATCTCAGACCTTTTCAAATTACTGCAGTAAGACCATTAAGTACGGTTTGTTTCACAGAATTTGAATAATTCAACACAAAATTTCAGTTGATTTTTAATTTATGTAAAGGTTCTTTTCAAGTTTTGTCATTGGTCAGTTATTTAAAAAATCTGAAATAACCATAGAACTTGAATAGAACCTTTCCTGAACTTGTAAATTATCTTTAAAGTTTGATGGATTGTTCATAATCCGGAAAACAACCCGCCCCAAAGACTTTACTCTCCGCGTATCAATAATTTGGGAGGCGGGTATGGGAACCAGTTACTGGTTAACCAACACCTCTGCCATAGGTCACCCTAAGCGGTTTGTTACGTTTGGTAACTTAGCAGGGGTTCATGAGGTGTGTGGATTTTGGCGGCGGATTCGTCTGCCCACCAAATCCCACAACACCCCACCAACCAGGCCGGATCGGGAGAGACTGAGGGAGATTTTTTGACCCCTCCAGCAGGACTCTCAGGATCATCGCCTTTCACCACAGTGGGAGGGATAGATTCATTCGTATCCCATAACTTTGTCAAAACTAAAAGATCAGACTGATGGCATTTCTAAGGTGTCACTTACACTATAAAATACAATCATATTTGAATGAAAACAATAATTTTGTAATCAAAACGGTTTCTTTCATAATTATTTGATAGTCACTTTAATATTGTATAAGTAAGAACGATTCGCTTCAATGTAATCGCTTATAAATCTTTGTTTTTTCATTAAGTTATTTTTTACAAATATTAAAAAAAAAAAAATAAGGATATATATTTTTTTAATTTTTTCTATTGTTGAAAATGGTATGAATTAATGATATAATGAATGATAACATTTTGTTTGATATCTCAACACTTTGTTGTAAATCCATATATTTTATCACTTATAATTTTCTCTGTTTATCATTTTATTTTTAAATTATATTATTTTGCTTTTACTTAACTGTTTGATGACCGATATTTTGCGTGTGTTATTTTTATTAAATTGTGAAATTATTAACCCCGAACCCTAGTGGGGTTAAAAAAATGTATTTAAATTGTGAAGAAGCAATAAATAAATAAATAAATTAGTCCATCACTCCTGGACACACAGACCTCCAGATTCCACCCATCCCTCATACCTTTATGTATGATTTCAAGATTCAACCAGAACTAAATGCTGTCTAGATAGTGTCTTGGATAAACTTATCTATAATGACCGAATCGCGTGCGGACACTTTAGCTCAGTTGGTAGAGCACTGACCCGGCAAGTCATAGGTCCTGGGTTCGAGTTCCAGATATATATATTTTTCTGATATTTCTGTTTCAGATTTTCGATTTAGTTTCGCTAATATTGTCTTCATTGATTAAACATATTTTACGCTAATGTTGAAATTATGTGAGATTAAACTGAAAGTATTTTGTTTCCTTTATAGATGAGCATCATGAACATCATGGACATCATGGACATCACGAGCATCATGGGCACCACGGGCACGAGGAGTGTGATATGGTCAAACACTGTTGATCATATAATAAAATATAATACCTAATTAAAAATTAAATATCATTTATATTACATTAAAATTTGGAAAGCTTTCTTTATTTTGATTATTTTAAACTGAATTTGCCATGAAATAAAATAGATGCTCGTATAAGAATAAATAATGTAATAAACTATGATTTTGTTGGTATTAAAAAAAATTTCGAACTCGTAGGCAATCCTTAATATTCCGAATGCCAGGCGAAGTTGGTAAAGTAAACAGACATGAAAAAAAATATTGTGTTCAACCAAAAAAATAACAATGAATTCTACTACGAAATAAGACTTAAAATAATGATTGACTACTTACAAAAATATATAAAAAGTATAACTTTAACATACCAAGTAGACTTACAGATCAACTTAGACTTACAGTCAAAAAATTATCCATGTCTTACGGTGTACCGCAAGGCAGTGTATTAGGACCACTCTTATTTCTTTTATACATCAACACACTATGTACCATGGATATTGAAGGTAAGATTTTATCATTTGCCGACGATACAGTCTTAATATTCGAAGATGAAACATGGCAAGCAGTTATTAATAAAACTAATAATGGCCTAATAAAAGTGAGGTATTGGCTTGACACAAATCTCCTTACACTCAATATTGACAAAACACAATATATGACGTTTTCCATACGCAAACATAATTTTCCCAACAACTGCCCTAAACCAATAATTCACCCACACCCACCCGGAACCCCACCTATTACAAATTGCACGTGTCATACCGTTAAATCATCTAAGGAAGTTAAATATCTAGGCATAATCATAGATGACCAACTACGTTGGGAAGCACACATAAGTGACACAGTGAAAAGACTCCGTAAGCTCTGCCATATATTCTGCTCTCTTAGATCCATCTTAGACCTAAAAACCCTTAGAAGCGTATATTTTGCCCTTTTTCAATCCATTGCAACATACGGTATTTTGGGATGGGTGGTTGCACAGAATCCGTCATTAATCCAATAATTACAGTTCAAAAACTAATACTGAGAATCATATTTAAATGCCAACCTACCCACCCTCTAATGTGCTATTTACTAAATTTAGGGTCTTATTTCTAATTTAGGGTCTTATTTCTTATCTATTTACTAAATTTAGGGTCTTATTCGCCAACTATTCACCAAGACAAGCCTATCCTACATACGGAAAAATAACCTACTGGTGGCTCCACAACATCAAGCCCAAACCCGCTTTTCATCAAACCTGGGATGCGTGGTCCCAAAAACTAGAACCACATTCGCTCACCGACAATTTTGGTTCATTGCCCCCAAAATATCAATGCATTGAGCACCGATATAAAATCAAATATTACCATACCTCTTTTTACTACTCGTGTTCGAAATTGGATATTCGAAAGGGGACGAGATTTCTTTAAAGAATATATGACTTCCTAACCATTATAAAAGAAAAGAAAATAATTAAATTAATTAAATAAAATATCATACTTCACATCTTTTTCCAACCTAACTTCACTGAAATCTAATCTAACCTAAATATATACTCTTCTAGACGATTATTTACCTACCTTGACAAATCTCCATTAAAAATTTTAGCTTTCATAAAAAAATAACACATAAATAAAAAAATAACATATTTAAATTTTTTTTTTTTTGGTTTTAGGCAATTCACCCTGAAAAGAGTGCTTTGTGCCGGTAATAGTTAAAGTGGATAAAAAAAATTCGGTTAATCTATTGGGAAAATAATAAATCAAATTAAATATTGGACTCATTTTTATTTTAACAAATTGAATTCATTCAGGTTAATAAACTTGCATAAAGCTGTATGAACACGAGAATTGTTAAGAGATAAAAGGTATGAAATGTTAAAGGGGGACTGGTGTGTGATTTTAATAAGCCGGCGGTATATGTTCTTGAAAGATGTTTGGTTTTTACAGTTAAAGAAAACGTGGTCGAGGGTTTCCTCTTCCACACCGCACTGGCAGACCGGATCATCTAAAACTCTAATTCTAGACAAGTGAGATGCAACTGAACAGTGACCAATTCTCATTCTCGAAATACATGAAATGAATCGTTTTGAAAGTTTTTTACCGTTAAACCATGGCTTAGCAGGGATATGGTTTTGAATTCCAGCATAGAAAGATCCAGTTCTTATTTTGGAGACTGCCCAATTTTCTTCCCAGGCACGAGTCATGTTGGATTTAAGAATCGGGAAGACATCGGAGATAGGAATTCTAAAATTTAGTGGGATAGTTCCGGAATCTGAACCAGATTTGGCGAGAAAATCGGCCATCTCATTACCCTCGATACCCAAATGGGCAGGGACCCAGGTCAATATCGTCTCAAACCCAGATTCACTTAGAGAATTGAGAAGATTTTTTATTTTACATATAATATTGTCTTCCGGATAACATAGAATATTAGACCTAATTTTAGTTAGAGCACTTAGCGAATCAGTACATAGTAAAGCTCGATGAATGTTGAGAACCTGGATTTGATTTAGCGCTTGTTCAATTTCAAAGCATTCAGCTGTAAATATGGAAGCTTCTTTCGGTAATTTATAAGTGAGATTGATGTAGAATTCTGGACTATATATCGAAGCTCCACATCTTTTATTTTCAAATTTGGAACCATCAGTGTAAAGGATGGAAAATCCAGGGAATTTTGAAGCCACAATGCTTTTAAAACAATCATCCACATTTTGAAATTTATTTGGGGAAGATAAAATATTCTTCTGAAAGACTGATGTTATTGTGTTCGGCATAAAAGTGATTGCCTTAAATGGAATATTGTATATAGGGAGATTGGGAACTTCTTGAAGATATTGGAGGGAAGATGATAGAGAATTATAGAGATGAAAACTTTTAATTAGGAGAGGAAAACATTGTTTTTCTCTCAATCTTTTGTTAGAATTCAAATTAACACTTAACCGATTAAGACTTTGTTTAATAGGATGATGTGATAACGATAAAGCCTTGAAAATATATTTATTGGCAAGGAATTGCCTTCTGAAATATAATGGAGGCTCCCCACATTCCACCTGAAGCGCATTAATTGGAGAAGACTTCATAGCTCCAATAATCATTCTGAGGGCCTTTGATTGAATTCTTTCCATTTTCTTATCTAAATATTTAGGGAGTGGGTCAAAAAGGAATGAGCCGTAATTCAAGTGGCTCCGAACTAGGGAATTATACATTAATTTAAGAGTGGTAGGATGAGATCCCCACCATACTCTGGAAACTGCTCGCATCATATTAAGTCCCTTTTCACACATTGTAGAAATTATCAGAATGTGTGGAAGCCAGGAAAGTTTATGGTTCAAAAGAAGACCAAGGAATTTGATTTGAGTGGCGGTTTGTAGAGACACATTATCAAAAGAGATTGAGAAGTGGGGAATTTTTTTTTTGCGCGTGAAAGCCACGACCCTTGTTTTAGATGCCGCCAGATTCATCCCATTTATTGACAACCAGCTTTTAATAGAGAAATAAAGTGATTTTGAATTATATTAATTATTTAATTAATTAAATTAATTAATTATTTAATTTTATAATTCAGATTACCAAATCTAGTAATCTGAATTATAAAAAAAAACACTATCTTATTTACTTTATAATTATTTTAAAAAAATACTACATGATATATGTTATGTCTAATTCATATCAATTTCTTATAATTAAATTATAATATGTAAATGAAATCCTCAGCACGGGAGATCCCAGTGAGGATATCATTATCTCTACTGTTACTAAGAAATGAAGACAATAAATCATTATTATTATTATTATTATACATTGTAAAGCCAAATTCATTTCCTTAGCTGCAAGAATAATATTTTTATGTAACAAATATTTAAGGATATCATCCGCAAAGTAAAGTCGCTTGATAGAAAAAGGAATTACTGAGTCTAGGTCGCTTATATAAATATTAAACAACAGAGGACTAATAACAGAACCCTGGGGCAAACCTCTCCATAGTTTGCGCCTTAAGCATTTAGAGGAAGACTTAATAATAATGGACCTATCTGAGAGCAAATTAATAATAAATTGGACCAATTTCGGGGGGATTTGTTTTTTAATTAGCTTTTCTTTCAAAACATTCAGTAAAACATCATCGTAAGCTGATGAAAGGTCAAGGAATGTGGCCAATGTATAATAATTTAGGGATTGAGAAACTCGGATATCAGTTGTGAACAAACTTAAATTATCCATTGTAGATTTCTTTTTCCGAAAACCATACTGATTTGGTGAGATAATATCTTGACTTTCAATAAACCACTCTAATCTGATTTTTATCAAACGCTCCGCTACTTTCATCAAACATGATGAAAGAGCAATAGGCCGATAAGACGAAATTTCAGATGGATTTTTTCCAGGTTTTAAAATGGGAATGATTTTTTGAGTTTTCCAATCATCCGGAATTAGTCCTGTTTCAAACATATTATTAATAAGAGATAAGAAATATTCAACCGCCATATCAGAAAATGATTTAATGAAACTATTAAATATTCCATCGGGACCCGGAGCAGAGTCAGAAAGGGCTCTTATTACTCGTTTCATCTCATCAATGGAGAAAGGAGCATCTAGCCAGTTAGAATTAGATGGATATGGCTTAATAGAAGGCATATCTTCACATCCGGCCACTGATGGGGGGCTATTTTATCCGCAAATCCTATAAGAATTTCTTCTGATATATGTTTGATTCTCGGCGGAGAATACGATGATCCGAATTTTTTTAAGCTAGACCAAACTGAAGACTGGGGAGTTTCCGGAGACAGGTTCTCACAGAACTTCCGCCATCCAGCGCGTTTTTTATTTTTCAAAATTCGTTTGGTTTCTGCCTGGGCTTTTTAACTGATAAAAAATTTTCTAGTGACATACACTTACGAAAAGAGGAAATTGCTTTTTTACGAGAGTTGACGGAGCGAGTGCATTCCTCGTCCCACCACGGAGTAGAGTGTTTTATTTTAATGTTCACATTGTGTTTCGGGATGGATTTTTCTGCTGCATTTATAACCATAGAGAGAAACGTCTCACATTGCATTCTGATGTCTCCCGGAGACGATTTTGTTAAATTAATAAGGTTATCTAGTTCAGAAGAGAAAGTGCTCCAATTCGTATCTTTTATTCTAAATTTGAGATTATTTTTAACTGTGAGGGGGATAAGTGTTAGATTGATGGTGGAATCGGATTATAATTGGGAAATGATCAGTAGAGAGGGGATCGTTTAGGATGTCCCAAGAGCATTTAGATGCTAACGAATACGAACAAAGAGATAAATCAACAGCACTTTTCTGTTGATGAGGGGGGGTGAATCTGGTTGGAGATCCGTCATTTAAAAAACATAGGTTATGGGTATCAATAAAATCTAAAAGATTGCGGCCAGAACGATTTGTTATTTTGCTACCACAAGAAGGGGAATGTGCATTAAAATCTCCAAGGATCATATAAGGGGAACAAATCTGGGTTAAGATTGGTGCCCATTCATTTTCAATAAAAGTCGTAGAGGGAGGAATATATATTGATAAAATTGTGATATCAGATAAGACAGCTGCTATTATCTGGATATCGTCGGAGGCAGTATGAATATTAATTTGTTTAAACGGGATAGAATTATGGATTATCAGAGCCGTGCCGCCTTTACCATCCGGTCTGTCGTGTCTGAGACAATAATAACCTGGAATTCTTAAGTGAAATGAGGGTTTTAACCACGTTTCAGAAATGGCGGCTACTGAAACGTCGTGTTCGTCAAGTAATTGAATTAGGTCAGATTTGTTAGCGAAAAGGCTTCTACTGTTCCACTGAAGAATTTTGTTCAGTTTCGAAGTCATTGGGGAGGCAAGATAATAAAGATTTAATGTAATCGGCAGCGTTGGACGGTACAGTATTGTTGTTTGTAAGGATTGAAATTAAAAGGGTAATTAAAGTTTGTATAAAAGAATTATTATTCATTATTTCGGGGAGAGCAGGAGGGGAAGTATTACCATTAATGGCACACCCATTGGACGTCTGGGATTTGACATTCCCATTCGGGCTGGCCAAAATATTATTCAATTGTTTTTTATCAAGGTAAGGAGTATATTTTGGGTTGGGTTTGACTGGCTTGAGAATGGTTTCTCTGTGAGAAGATGACGTTGATTTTAAAAGGGTGGTTGTTTGGAAAGGAGCTGAGGACGATGTCATCTATGCGAATGATTTTTTCGCAGGAGAGAATAACTTTGAGGCCTAGAAGTACGAAATGTTGTCGGTAGCCATTTTATGTTTTATGTTCTTCTGTCTTGATAATTCCGGACAGGCTGAACTGACCGCGGTATGTGCACCCGAACAGTTAATGCAAATGGGATCATTGGAAGATTTCGGACATTGATCAAATAGGTGACCTTCTCCGCAAAAGTAACAACGTGGAGGGGAGCGGCATACGGGTTTTGAATGTCCAAACCGGCAGCAATTGAAGCATTGAATAGTTGGGAATTTATAAACATCGACAAGAAGCGAGGTATAATAAATAAAGACACGAGACGGTAGGGATTGTCCTTCAAATGTAACAACAACAGATTGGGAAGGTTTCCAGATCGTGTTTCCATCAGAAGAATCCTTGTAGTTCAGTCGACGTGCTTTTAATACTTTCGGGGTTCCGTGGGAATTATTCAAAGCATCAACAATTTCAGCCTCTGGGATCTCCGCGGGAATTGAAGTGAAGGCTATGCGATGGTCGTCGCTTACGAGATGGGAGCGTAATAGAAACCTGGCTAGTATTAGAATCCGAATCAGAAAAATCTAATATCGACCCTGGGTCTGGAGGCCTATCTTCGTCTTCCTCCATTATATAAAAAAAAACTGAACTTTTAAAAATTAAACTGAAAAATAATACGCAGTCTATTTCATTGACTGTACAATCAAAAACGGATTAGCCGTAAGCAGGAATGCAAACAAATAGTTATACGATAAACAAAATTTATTTATTTATTTTTTTTTATTTATTTAAACGCCATAGCATGGCTTTTACATTGAAGTGAGTACATGGTATTATAAGTATACAGTGGTACACAGGAGATTATCAATAATAACAAAGTAGAAATGAACATTTAACAAAGTAGCAAGTATTTAGGTGAAGGATACTATTATGTGTTACTAAACTACTGTTACTATACAAAAAAAATAATATCAATGTTATAATAACCGAGAACATAAAATTTAGATAGGATTATTTAGAATAAAAAAGATGTACCTAAACAAAGGGGACTTGTCAACAAGTTGTCAACAGTATTTATAAGCACTAAATAGAGTAAATTTGTATTGAGTTTATTGTTACCTTCAAAGTTATCTTTGTTTGAAATTATTAAGCAGGTATTGCTAATTAGCTAACTGTTTCAGGGCTGTGAGTTAAATATTTAATAATAGTTTTGGTTTAAAAAAAAAAATATCATTTTTAATAAAATAATACATTTAAAAGCCATCTCTCTTCAGTCTGTTAGTAAAGATATCTGAAGTAAGTACCTAGTTGAGAATCTACAGTAAAATATTTATTTATTATGAATTTCCCGCCCGGCTGGGCTTTTACACGTTAGTTTTTTTATTTATTACAAAGAACATCTAAGTTAAGCACAACAGAATCAAAGCAAAAACAAAATCAAAAGCAAAATATTAGACAAAATCAAAAACAACATCTAAAGCAAAAACAAAGTAAAAAACGAAATAACATCGAAACTAAATACTCCGCCATGCAAGATGGAAAAATGTAATACTAGGAAAATTACAATACATTGGTAAGGTCTCGTAGGTCGATGCTGAGCTACGTAGTTTGTTCGGTTAATTAAATTAAATTTGATGTTCTTCTTTTTAATATAAATTGGGTAATGACTTGTTTATATTTGGTAAATGGTGTGTTGAATGTGTCAACAACATCTTTATAGTCATTACCCAAATTTTGTATGCGGCGAGCGGGGGTATACAACTGTGATTCTGTGTTGGAGTTATCACAATAGAACGGTAGATATTGCCTCGATGTTGGTTTATGAGGTATATGAAAAGAAATCAAGTATAATAGTTCATGGCTATCAATTATTGAATTTATGATTTTACCCCCCCATACACACAAGCCTTGCTTAATTATGGGGGTACATCAAATATTCTACTATGTAATTAATTACTGTATAAAATTTATTTGTAATTTATGTACCTTCTATTACTAATAAAAAAATCAATAAAAAAAATATATATAAACATGTTAGGTCATTAACTATTCTACGTTCAGATAATTTTAATAAATTGAGTTGGCATAGTAGATAATCATAGTTGACACAATCCCTTGTAATACCCATTCTAAAATTAATAAATCTTAAGAATTTATTTTGGATTCTTTCTATCGTGAGCGAATGACTAGCGTAACTAGGTGCCCATACTGTAGAGTTGTACTCAATTTGACTCCTAACCAAAGACATGTACAATTTTTTAAAGGTTTGAATATTTTTAAATTGACTGCAAATTCTTATTACAAATCCCAACATTTTCAAAGCATTATTTGATGTAATTTCAATATGGTTAATAAAATTCAGTTTTTGATCAAAGTTTACACCCAAATCATTCACCTCGGTTACAGCTGTTAGCATTACATCATTGATGGAGTATTCGTAAATTATTGGATTTTTTATTCTATGAAATCTCATAATTAGACATTTACTTATATTTAGTTGTAGATAGTTCTTTTGGCACCAAACAAAAAGTTTAAACAAGTTATTTGACAATGTTTGGCAGTCATTGATATTTCTTATGGCTTTGAATATTTTTATATCGTCCGTAAACATTAAAACTTGGACATCGTTAAAAATAGAAAGAACATCATTCACAAATATCAAAAATAAAATTGGTCCCAAATGTG
Organism: Limnephilus marmoratus; assembly: GCA_917880885.1. NCBI lineage: Eukaryota > Metazoa > Arthropoda > Insecta > Trichoptera > Limnephilidae > Limnephilus > Limnephilus marmoratus. The sequence goes on from OU862911.1 coordinate 16,441,032, forward strand.
ATCCTTGGGGAACACCGCTGGTAGCGATAAATTTATATGAAGTAAAACCATCAATTTTAACGGCCAATTGCCTGTTACTTAAATAACTGTTAAACCACATGTATAAATACCCTGTTATTCCTAATTTATGTAGCTTTTTTAACAGCAAGTCATGGTTAACACTGTCGAATGCTTTGCTGAAATCAGTATAGACTGAATCAACTTGCAACTTCTTAGACATGCATTCGGATATAAAGTTTTGGTAAATTAAAAGATTGGACAAAGTAGATTTTCCAGAAGTGAAACCATGTTGGTTAGGTGAAATTACTGGCTTGATACAGTGAATGATTTTATTTAAAATAAGTTTCTCAAACAATTTTGGAATAGTTGATAAAAGGCAGATCGGTCTGTAATTGCTCACCTCATTTTTGTCTCCTTTTTTAAATATCGGGGTGAGGAAACTGTATTTCCATTTTTCAGGAAAGTGTCCTGTTTGTAATGACTGGTTGAAAAGAAAATGTAGTGGATATGCAAGAGTGGTAGCGCAATTCTTTAAGAAAACAGGTGGGATATTATCAGGACCACCGCTCTTACTTTGATCCAGTTGTTTTAGCTGAGTCAGTACATCTTTATATTCAATTATTACATTGGCTAAATTTAAGTTATGATCTGGGGAAAAACTAGGCGAGTAATCGTTGACTATTATTGAGTCACGGACATATACACTTTTAAAGAAGTCGGCAAATAGGTTAGCTACGTTTTGAGAGTCGTTGGCTATTTTTCTTTCATAGCACATATTGGAGGGTATGCTAATATCATCATTTTTCAAAGACTTTGTGTAATTCCAAAATTGTTTTGTGTCTCCTTTAATTGACATTTCTACCTTATTTATGTAATTGTTGTAACAAATTTTTGACATATTTTTGCAATCTTTTCTTATTTTACTGAACTCAATATAATTTGATAGGGATCTCTCTTCTTTATATTTTATGTGTAAAACTTTTTTTTTAGCTATTAATTGGATTAATTCCTTATTAAACCATTTTGGATGCATTGATTCTTTGAATTTAATTAAAGGTATACAGTCTATGATAATGGCATTTATTTTATGATAAAATGATTCTATATTATGGATCATATTGTTTTCCTTGAGAAACGACCAATCTACCTTGCTGAGATGATCATTAATTTCAGTGTAATTAGCATTTTTGAAATTTGTTAAAAAGAGTGAAGACTACTGCCATCTAGCGGCATATTTTTGTAGCATATTTTTAGTCGATATTGCATTTTACAGATTAGCGACGTAAGACTAAACTAAAACGAAATGTTAGACGGTAAAGTAGATCTCTGGTTTTTATATCGTATAATGTGTTATGGTGACACGAAAGTGTTGTTTATTTTGATTGTGTTAGAAAACTTATTATAAATAGTCTGCTTTTCTAGTTTAACTCTCTCTTAATTCGTGGATCTCCTATAAACAGCTAGCATTGTCTAGCAAGTGGTCAAAGTGACCAAATTTAGTATTTTGTCGGGTCGGGACAAATTATTGTAGCAAATGTGCTTTGTGAATAAAACCAGGAATTCCTCCATTGAAACCAGATGTTTTTACTTGACGTCCTTCTGCTGAATATCAATTTATAACATGGTCCTTCGAGCCGGATCTACCTTACGATCGGATTAAGGCATTAAAAGGAAACAATAAAATGAACCAGCGAGCTATCCAAAAATCCAGAGAGATGTCGGTGAAAACATGAAGAACAAGGATCGACATCAATATAAGTATCCCCTGCCCATTATTTCCTTCTATTCCGTGAATTCCTGTTCAAACAAGTGCTATTTTTTGTGTGTCAATGTACTTATTTAAAAACAAAAAAACTAACTACCCGCAGTGTAAATGCAAGTCATGCGAATTATTTTAGGTTAATTGTTTTAGAAGATGATTATTGTAAGATTCTGTCATTGTTCATAGCTTGAATTGGTTACTACGGTTTTCTACGCGATTATTGCACAGAAATTATTTTTTAAGGAACATTTTTAGAATTTGTTGTGTTGAATTATTGTCAAACGTATAAAAAATGAATAATTTAAAATCGTTGATTAACAAACGCGGAGTGTTGAAAGGTAAACTCACGAGATTTGCGGATTCATTAAACGCATTATCAGTTAACGAAATTAAAATTCGCTATGCGAGAATTGAAAAAATAATTGATGATTTCGAAGAGGTCCAGGAACAAATCGAAAGTCTTCCGGATTCCAACGAAATTGATAATAATTTGCAAAGAGAGAATTTTTAAAATCAATATTATTCAACCTTGGCGACTGCTAAAGGAGCAATTCAGTCTGTAGAGACTCCCAAATTAGAAATCAAGTTACCCAACCTTCAGTTACGAGAATTTAACGGAGATCCCAAAAATTGGATTAATTTTCTAGAAACATTTAAGACATTAGTTCATAACAATACTGCCATAAGCAATGTACAGAAGTTTTATTATCTGCAATCCTGTTTAAAGGGGAATGCAGCAAAGATCATCGCCAATTTCGAGGTATCAGACCTGAATTATATATCGGCTTTTGAATTGTTGCAGCAGAGGTTTGCAAATTTGCGAACTACCGTACAAAGACACATCCAAGCTCTGTTTCAACTTAAAGAGATGAAACATGAGGATCCAGTAGCCATGCGTTATCTGATTGATGAAACTAATGTAAATTTGAAAGCGTTGCAAAATTTAGGCTTGAAAATCGAACAATGGGATGCTTTAATTATATACGTAATTTCTAATAAATTGGATGCAAGTTCTAGAAAGCATTGGGAACAAAACCCATTGCAGGATGAGCTACCTACATTACAGGAATTTCTTAAATGTTTGACCTCGCGTGCGCAAGTTTTGGAATTAATGTTAAATTCAGATTCGAAAAAAATTCCTACCTACCCGAAAGCAAGTGGTAGCAACAATAATCCCAAAAAGGAATCGGTATTTTTAGCTGCTACCCACAATAATTGTATTTGTTGTAATGACAAAGGGCATAAAATATATTTTTGTAAAAAATTTTTAAAATTAAATTCAGGAGAAAGAGCCAACGCAATAAGGAGGTACCGTGCCTGCTTCAAATGTTTGAGGTTAGGACATACGGCCCCATATTGCAAAATTAATTTAAAATGCAAGCATTGTGATAGCGAGAGCCACAATACGTTATTGCACAGGGAGATGCATCCGAGCGATGACTCCATGAATAAAGGTGAAGATCACCCAGGAGGTGACTGCCAAATGGATGCTGAACGAGTTTCAGTATCAAACCATTCAGCTTTAGCGAAGGCTGAAAAAACAATTTTATTGTCGACTGCTATCATTGGGGTAGTAGGTCACAATAATAAAGTGCATGAGGCAAGAGTCCTAATTGACTCTGGAGCTCAAGCCAATTTTATGTGCGAAAAGTTCGCAATGAAGTTAAATTTGAGATGCGAAAATATAAACAAGCCTGTGTTAGGTATACACAACAATGTTACCCATATAAAGAAACGTGTTGCGATAAAAATGAAATCTCTGAGGACAAATTATAATCAAAATATCACTTGTCTAATATTGCAGGAAATAACCACAAACCTACCTCAAGCAACAGTGGCCAGAAAAGACTTTAAGCTGCCGCCGGGATTACAAATGGCGGACCCAAATTTCAACGTAGCGGCGCCTATTGATATCCTGTTAGGCGCTGAGAGCTTTTGGGATATACTACAAGATGATCGGCTGAGATTGGATACCGGACCTACTCTGCAGAGGACTGAATTAGGCTGGGTTATATCGGGCCCGATCAACATTCATCAGAAAAAAAGGCCAGTACCGCAATTTTGTAGTTTATCAATAAACACATTATCTAATCAGATAGAAAAATTTTGGTAAATGGAGGAGGTGAATCCTGCGAGATTTCAAAATCACGAGGAGAAGGCGTGTGAAGCGGATTTCGTCGCCACGCACTCTAGAGAGAGCGATGGTAGATACGTTGTAAGTCTGCCGCGCCGCCCGTGTGTGAGTCAACTTGGTGACTCGTTAAAGACAGCGGAAAAAAGATTTAAGCATTTAGAAAAGAAATTTTTAATAAATCCTGAATTGAAATTGCAATATGTACAATTTATGCAAGAATATGAGCAACTAGGTCATATGGAGTTATGTGATAAATGGAGAGGGGATGAGCAATCCTATTTTTTGCCGCATCACGCGGTCATAAAAGAAGCTAGCACCACGACGAAGGTGCGTGTAGTGTTTGATGGTTCGGCAAAGACGTCGACCGGAATATCCCTGAACGATGCTCTGATGGTGGGAGCTGTCATTCAAAAGGACTTATACAGCCATTTATTACGTTTCAGAATACATCGATACGTCATGACTGCGGACATCGAAAAAATGTACCGTCAAATCAACGTATGCGCAGAGGATCGCAGCCTTCAGAAGATTGTATGGCGCGAATCACAAGAAGAGGAACTCCGACATTACAAATTGAAGACCGTCACATATGGGCTGGGACCTTCCTCCTTCCTAGCAACGAGATGTCTTCGACAAATCGGTATGGATAACCAAGTTAATTTCCCAGTAGCAAGTCAAGTCATAGAAAATGATTTTTATATGGACGATCTATTGACTGGAGGGGATGACTTGGAAGTTTGTTTCCAGTTAAAGAAACAAATAAGTGATATCTTGCTGTCCGCAGGGATGACCCTGAGGAAGTGGAGATCAAATATTTTGGAATTGTCATCTGGGCGGAGCCAAGGTGAAATTACCAAACAGGGCAATTGTGAAAAAATGATCACTGACAATTCCAAGAATGAAAAAATACTTGGATTAATTTGGAATAATGAATTAGATTACCTGTCATATGAAATTACAAAGCCGTCAGGTAAAACTAAGAGTAAGCGTCAATTATTATTGTGCATAGCTTCCACCTTTGATCCAACGCAGTGGCGGCACGTATCATCGTCAAAAAATGCAGAGGATATACTGTCCCGAGGTACCACAGCTGAAAGGTTAGTCAGCACTTCAATATGGTGGAAGGGGCCAAGCTGGTTGACGGAAGATGTCAGCACTTGGCCAGTATCCAAGATGTCATGTTTGGATCCCCCGGAAATAAAAAGTAAAAATGTACTACTGGTAACTGATACTCAAGAATGGGATATTTTCGAAAAATTCTTATCGCTAACCAAATTGAAAGGAGTAATCGCTCAAGCGTTAAGATTTATAAATAATTGTTGTAACCCTAAGCATAAAACGTATGGCAGTAGATTGAAAACTCTCAATCTCTGTTTAATGGAAGTTTTAATTTGTGCAAGTGGAAGATTAAAATTAGCTACTTATTTATATTGGCAGATATTTGGGAGAAACAATGTTAAGCGTATCCTACATAAGTGTGTTTTATGTTTTAGATACCGACTTCAGGTTTGCCGGCAGATCCTGGGAAACATTCCAGTTGAGAGAATCACTCCCAGTCGACCGTTCTCTGTCATGGACGTCGACTATGCCGGACGGATAGACACGAAGGCTGGAGCGCTGAGAAAATCTCCGCTCCTTAAATCGTATCTTTGCATATTTGTTTGTTTTTCTACCAAAGCGGTTCATTTGGAACTAGTAACAGATTTGTCAAGCGATGCTTTTTTAAATTGTTTAAAGAGGTTCATTGCCCGTAGGGGGCAACCGGAAAAAATATTTTCTGACAATGCAACCACCTTCAGAGGAGCTTCCAATAAGCTCAAAGAACTATATGCCAGTCTAAGATTGAACAATGACAAAATCCATAGGTTTTTAGCTGATAAGGGAATATCTTGGAGTTTCATACCGCCTAGGGCGCCGAACCACGGGGGGCTGTGGGAGGCCGCCGTCAAGTCCACCAAGTTTCATTTATATCGAATTACTAAAAATAACCCATTGCAGTTTGAATTATTGTATACTTTGCTTTGTCAGATAGAGGCTTGTTTGAACTCCCGTCCCTTAACTTCCCTGTCTGAAGATGTAGATGACCTTCTCCCTCTAACTCCCAACCATTTCCTCATGGGCAGGGATGCTTCGGTTATTCCCGAGTTGGATGTCCGCGAGCTCCCGGAGAACAGACTAAGCAAATATCAAAAATTAAACGCTCTAATTCAAAATTTCTGGTTCAGATGGAAACGAGATTACCTTGCTGAGCTGCAAAAACGGACCAAATGGCAGGCCAACAACCAAAAGGCCATAAAGAAGGACGATCTGGTAATCCTGATGGAAGACAATCTGCCTCCTGCATTATGGAAGATGGCGCGCATAGTAACTACTCATCCAGGCCCGGATGGAGTGGTGAGGGTAGTTACCCTCAAAACAGCACAAGGCACTTTTGTGAGACCCATCACAAAAATATGTTTGATGCCAATAGAATCAAACTTGGATCCAAATTTCCCGACCCGGCAAACCACTGACCTTCCCAAGGTCACAGCCTAACTGCAATTAGGGCTGAACCGATGCAACCAAACCACATCAATAATTATGGAGCATCGGTATTGGTGTTGTTGACACCACTGTATCCAACCTGAAGCCACTGGGGCTTCAAGTCAACAACCGCGAGATGATCATCCTCGCTGCAGATCTAATGGTACTATCTGCTTACCAGGGCACGGCCGCCCCTTAATTCATGATGATCTACCCAAATGATGACATACAGAAGTACATGCTGATGTACTTTTCTAAAACGATGACCACCCTGGACAAGATGGCCGAGTAGTCTACCCGGTGAAGTGTTCATTCAGTTTTTTGGCAGTGCCATGCCAGTGAAAGTTAATGAACTGATAATCAGTCAATAGCGAACTAACAATTTATTGCTATTTGTGAATTGGTGTTGGTTAAAAAATATAATTGAAGTGAAATTTCTCCATAGAAACAATGAGACATTATTGATTTGTCAATTTTACAAAATTACTATTAATGTTGTGATTTTATTATTTTATAATTTAATTTTTTGCATGATTTTGTGAAATTTTTTTAAATTTTTTTTTTTTTTAGGTTATTTTAATTGTTGGTTAGATTCCCGGACCCTTCAAACTTAGATAGTTACACATCTTGTAAATTTTTAGTATATTGTGTGTGGATTTAGGAATTTGTAGTTTTGATTTTTTAATTTCAAAAAAACTTGTTGTTTTTTCTCATTCCCCGCCGGGCAGTATGTTAAAAAGAGTGAAGACTACTGCCATCTAGCGGCATATTTTTGTAGCATATTTTTAGTCGATATTGCATTTTACAGATTAGCGACGTAAGACTAAACTAAAACGAAATGTTAGACGGTAAAGTAGATCTCTGGTTTTTATATCGTATAATGTGTTATGGTGACACGAAAGTGTTGTTTATTTTGATTGTGTTAGAAAACTTATTATAAATAGTCTGCTTTTCTAGTTTAACTCTCTCTTAATTCGTGGATCTCCTATAAACAGCTAGCATTGTCTAGCAAGTGGTCAAAGTGACCAAATTTAGTGTTTTGTCGGGTCGGGACAAATTATTGTAGCAAATGTGCTTTGTGAATAAAACCAGGAATTCCTCCATTGAAACCAGATGTTTTTACTTGACGTCCTTCTGCTGAATATCAATTTATAACAAAATTAAAACTAGAACTTGTGAGTTTATAACTTTTTTTTGCATTGTTTGGAATAATTACTGACAGTGGAGGATGGTGGTTATCTATGGGAAGGATAGACTCTAATGCTTTTCTAACTTTTATGTCCTCTTCATTTGAAAAAACAAGATCTAGGACGCGATTACTCTAATTATGTTCATTATTAAATTGGGTGAGATTTAGAAATATTGACATATTAATGATTTCTCTTTCGCATAATGTTACTGATTGGTAATTAGTACAGTTGAAATTACAATTTGGAAGGTTGTAATCTCCAAAAATTAAGAATTTATGTTTTTTATGTTTTGATTTTAAAAGTTCGACATCTTCGGAGTGATTTTTATATATAGATAAATTAGCTGACGGAGGAATGTACACGCAACCAATGATGTAATTTTGATTTTTACCATTTACCATAATGAAAATTTGTTCGACATCACTATATTTGGTTTTCAAAATTTTTGAAGACATTTTATTGGAGACTGCTAAAAGAACTCCTCCACCTCTGGATCTGGAACTGGTCTTGATATTTCTGTCAAGCCGGTAGATTTGATGATAGGGTAAACCAAGCTCCGCTGAGTAAATTGAAGGTTCTAGCCAGGTTTCCGTAAGAGCGATGACATCGTGTGAAGTAATTGGGGCGTTTATCCTAAATTCGTTTAGCTTTGTCCTTAATCCTCTGACGTTCTGGTAGTAACACATGATAGGTTTTAGTTTTTTGGATTAGTATTTACAATAGTAGGTTTATTATTTATTAAATGAAATGTAACAATAATCTCTTATCTGTATGAGGATCAGGAACGGGCGAACGGCACTAAGCAATAGGTAAGGTACACACAACCACTGTTGACCGCGGCTCGAATCGGACTCCCTCTATTTAAATCTTACTTCTTAGTATTTTATATTTTAAGGTATTTTATTTTTAACTTCTTTAAAACATCTTCTTCTTTATAATCCTTTATATACATGTATGTATATATATATGTATATATGTATGTATATATATATGTATATATATATATTTTGATCTAGTTTTCACACTTCATAACTTATATCATGTATGATTACCTTAACACGGGCATTAGCCTAGTATGGTAATCAAGAAAAAAACATAAAAGTGTACTTTCAAATTGTATGAAATAAAAAAAAATAAAATATATTATTTTATTTTTATTATAACTGTCCTGATTTAGTTGCCATTTTTAAACTCGATAAATATATTTTTTTTAAATATTTTTGGACAATAAACTACCAGAGGTAATCCGAAATAAAATATTTACGTTAAGAATTTTTTCTTAACAAAAGGTGAAAAAATAATGCTGCTATATTTTCATCTTATGTTCTGATGTAAAACGGTAAACTTTCGCCATCGAGACCCTATAGGTGGAAAAAGCATATCTACATTTGAATCATATTTTTTTTAACACATTAAATCTTATGACCTGATAGGTACCTGAAATTACAAACTCTCGGAAAACGACGTAAATAATAATTATATTAAATATTAGTAGCTCTGGGAATAAACAGCAAAATTTCCTATGTCATCGTAAGATTTGTAGGTCTGTACTTTCATCCCTACATACGTAATTGTGAAACATACACAACATTTTTTTTATTTAAATAATATTTTTTCATACGAAATCCGCACAAATTACCAAATGCTTCCAAGAGTCTGGTGCCAGTGAGACTACGGCATCTCCAATAAGGGTATTTTTTTATATTAATACCGCACAAGAGTCCAAACTGCTCCCGTCTGAAGCCAGGGAGACTATGGCATCCCCAATTGGGGTATGTTGTGAGGCTGAAGGTAGTGGGGAGGGAAAGGAGATAGGAAAGAGGAAAATGGGAAAGTACCTGTCTATTCAGATCTGGTCACCAAACACGGATAATGCCATTTCAAGCAACGTTTCAATTCTGAATAGTGGTCTTTCACCAGGGCGATACTGAGAGTATCTTTCACTCTGGATCGTGCCGCAAATATAATATATTTATTTTAACGGAATAAATTGTGAAATAACACAAATTAATCAAATAAAATTTATTTACCACGCCGGGATCCGATCCCGCGACCTTCGGTGTGCGAGTCAAGAGCCTTACCGCTGGACTACGCCGGCCGTCGTAGTTGTGATGCTGAAGGTAGAAGGAAGAGAAAGAAGGTGGGGATGATGAAGGCAGGGAAGTATCCAGCTGAATAGTTCTGGTCACCGAATACGGCCAAAGGCATTTCAAACACAGTTACAACTCTGAATGGTGGTCTTAAACCAGGGCAATACTGGAAGGAATACAATTTATTCAAAGAATTGTCACCTTCTCAATAACAATTCTTTTTTTCAAACTTTGTTCAGACTTTGTAGGTATCGTAAAAATGATTTTCCCTATTTGACAGCTCACGGTAGAGAGATAAAAGGTAGTACCCAAAGCTGCGTTTCCTTTAGCGAATATAAGCGCGAGCCTTAGTCAACGACATAAATAGTCACTGTAGGAAGGAATGTTGGGAGATCAGATAGACAGAATTAGTTGTGGGAGCGTTCTCATTGAGAAATAGGTAATTGTCCTTGTTTCTTAGCAATCTGTAGAAAAAAACGTACTCTTAGAAGACTATTGTTTTAATATTAAATTACGCCCGGCAAACTCAATAGCCAATCGAATTACACTTAAGGCGCATTCCAAGGGTTTTTTCTAAGGAGCATAAAATAAAACTCTCCATCAATGGATTTTTCCTTTACAAAACTGAGTATTATGTAACACTGTCTCTATTCTTATGAATATGTGAGATAAGCAACTTATTAAGGCGAGATTATGAGTTTTTCACGACTTTTAGTACTTCTTAAAATGAAACAATAATATTTATATATCTGCAAATGAAAATAACCAAAATCACCAGTCACGACCCTTGAAACAAATCTGTATACAAACCATTTGAATTCAATCGAAATATAATCATTAATCATCTTTCTTTTGTCGTTTGAGTGGAAACATACTAACCAGGCGTTTTCCTAGAAAAATATGTAATTGGGATTGTTTCTTTTTTGATTATTAACTCACAAGAGCGCTCCTATCTGGACAATGTAAAGGCAGGGGAACCATGTCGCCACCCGTTTGGGCAGAGTTATGAGGCGGATTGAGAGAGGGGCTGTTGGAAGATATTGATTTATGCGAGTCTTAAAGAGGCCCGAAGTATATGAAGGAGGAAAAACGTGGCCACCCGATTAAGGGAGGGATTGTAAGTTTATACGAAGGAGGAAAAACAGATACCGATCGCATACGAGCTGACTTATATGAAAAAACGACCCGTTCTAATGAAGCCAGTATCAACTGTGATCGGGAGTTCCGATCGTGTCCTTCTAATTTTACGCCGGTGTACCGGGGAGCAATGCTGTCGGTCCCTTAGAGCAGGCTCCGTTAAAAAAAATTTTTTTTTAGATAGAACGTATTTTTTTACGGCTAACGTTTAAATTACGACTGCAAACTCATTATAAGACCCCGACGAATTTCATATCTGGCGTAATCTAGCTGTTTTGCCTAAAGAATATAAAATTAACCCTTCGACAGTAAAACAATGTTGCACACCATTGCAAACCATTGCAAATCACGTATTACATGTGACACTATCAGCAGTAGCGGCGTTAGGGTAGGGCGCGGTTGGGCGACCGCCCAGGGCGCCGGACATAAAGGGGCGCCACAGGCGCCGCAGGCGCCCCTTTATATTCCCTCGCTCTTTGAGCCAGGTCTACTTAATCGTAAATTCAAATTCAAATTTAGGAAAAAATTGTTATGGTGGCAACAGTAGAATTGGAACGTGGTATACAATCCCTTCGATCGGAGCACTGCTGCAGTTCATTTACCGGGAATCCCCAACAAAATTTACCGGGAATCCTCAACCATAGAGAAACACATTATCTATCTCTTTTTAACATTCTTAAGCGTGGCCTAGTGCAAACTCACATTGATAAAATTCAAATTACCCGAAGAATGATATAGGGCGACATTTTTCTAATTCTAATTTCATAAAAAAAACTAGCAAACAATGAAACAATTCATAAGATAAAAAAAAACCTATCTGCGATCGATAAAATCTCAATCTAAATTGACAAACTTGGCAACTTTTTCAATCGAAAATGAAATTGCTAAAAACATCGATTTTGATAAAACCTAATCAAAGAATTTTATTAGGTTATCAATATCGTCGATAGGAAGACTAGAAAATTGAAATTTCATTAGTTTTTTTAAATAAAAAGGTTTGTTTTTATAAACGGTTATTTCATTATACCCATTGCCTTTTTTCGTATGGAATTGTATTGTTCTTAGGAGTGGTGTAGCGGGGGGGAGGGGGGGGGGCACCCTGAGTGGCACTTTTATGGGGGGCAGCAAATTTTCACAATAAATAATAACATTATCTTGGAAAAATTTAAATTTAAACCATTTCAAATCATCATTTGAAAATGTTCTACGATACTTTCGTTTACGAATCTAACTCGTTTTTTATTATTTATTAAAAACATCAATAACTACATTTTTTTTACACTGCAAATTTCGCAAGTCGTAGCAAAACCGTATGCATCTTATGAGAGTGATACTAATTAAAGCTGATAACTTGCAAACAGATTCACTCTTAATTAAAACCTGAATTGTGTTCAGATTGTATTAACGAATGAATTTCAGTTGTGTATTCATCTGCTGATACATTTCAAAAGATACAATTATTTTATTAGAAGTGCAGATATAAAATTCTAGTTGTGCTGCCAGAATCAAAGAGAAACCATTTTAATATTCTGAGTGTAGTTTTAATTTGCCAAATACCGATTTAATTTAACCCGTCTAATCGCAGGAGACGCAAATTGTCCCACATATTTAATTTATTTTTATTTTTTTTTATTTATCTATATTAAAATATATTTACAATGGTTTTATTTGTATGCCTGTCTCACTAGGGTATACCTGTGTCGAGACAGGCGACAATTAATTTAAAATAAAATTATGAAATTATATCCCACATATTTATTTTTAAAATATATTTATTTTAAAAATAAATTTGTCATTGCGATTAAAATTAAGATACACTTTTATTACATTTTTTTAAGAAAAGAAATCTGTATTTAAAATTTTTAGGTTTATTTTATTTTAGGTACTTTAATTCGAATATTCGGAGACGTGTACTTTTGAGCCAATTCACATTTCCAATGCCAAAATTTTTATATTTAGAAACAATAATGTGTCAATAAGCACGTCGGAAAAATTACTTTATCTAGATTTTAGAACAATTTTGTTTTTTGCAAAAGAATAAAAAAAAGCAAAAAAGGAACATTTAAAATGAATGGGAAAAACCGGAAATTTTGTGCGAAAACAGTGACAGGCAAAAATTTAAAGATAGTTTTTTATGATTATTCGAAGGGTTAAACCAGTTTTCAGAATGTAAAATTCCATTTGAGGATTCATCTGCTGTCACAATTCAAACTAAATCATTATCTTATTCGAAGTTCAGTTATAAAATTCTAGTTGCAGACTGTATGTGCTGCCAGAATCAAAGAAAAACCATATTCATGTTCTGAGTGTACTTTTAATTCGCCGCATAGAGACTTAATTCAAACCAATTTTGTGTTGAGAATGTAAATTTGTTGGATTCATCTGTTGACACATTTCGAAGGAAAACATCCCCTTATTAAATTATAATATTCTATTTGCAGACTATGTATGTGCTGCCAGAATAAAAGAAAACCATTTTCATGTTCCGAGTGTAGTTTTAATTCGCAAAGTAGAGATTTAATTTTAACCAAAACAGAATGTCAAATTCCAGTTGGATTCATCTGCTGACACACTTCGAAAGAAAACATCCTGTTCTTCGATGTGCAGTTATAAAATTTCAGTTGCAGACTAATTATTTAATGCCAGAATCAAAAAAAAACTATTTTCGTGTTCTGAATGTAGATTTAATTCACCGCATACAAACGGGTTTTGTGTTCAGGATACAATGATACATTAAATATCGTGTTGCAGATGCATCGTGCATCAAGTGAAGCTTTACATTTGAGTTACATAATGCTGTAAAATTCTGAGAAATTGATTGTTGCGTGTGTTACTATTATTTGGGGACTCTAACGCAATTTCAATCAATCAACTAAGGAGTAGAATTTATAAACATGATTTTCGTTGAAAGAATACTCGTCAAATGTGATTATTAAAAAAAATCCAGCTAGTATGTAAATAGGTCGTAAAAAAAAAACAGGATTTCCATATACAACCCCCCTCCCCGCCGCTTTAAGTACCCTAATTAGGGGGCGGCGAAATTTTCCTCCGTCCCGATGTTCTGAATTCTATTATAGACATACAATTCTCGATTTCTGAGAGCAGTTATATATAAATTTGTAGTCGAATTTATAAGCATGATTTTATTGAAAGAGTACTCGGCACATGGGGTTATAAAAATCAGCATAAAAAAATAGGATACTTACTCCTTCCCCCCCTCCCCCCGGTCAGCGCTTGAAAATCTGCAGAAGGAGCACCTGTAGAAGTTAGGGAGGGGGGGGGGGGGGTGGGGCAAAATTTTCCTCGGGTTTTCGGGTGGCGGAAACGCACGCTACGCCACTGCTTAGGGGGCGCCGTGGAAATTTCGCCCCAGGGCGCTGGTAGTGCTAAAACCGGCTCTGACTATCAGGGAACTAAATGTTAGGAAATATTAAAGACATTATGGCTTTAAGCTTTTCTTAACGGCCAATGATTTGCCAACGTCCCATTGAACAATTGCGACAAAAACACGACATTTCATAATAAGGCACCACACCACGGTAAAAAAAAAAATTGTCAATTTTTTATTTTATCTTCTGAAAGATGCATTTGTTAAAAATGCTCTCACCAAGTGTGTTGCGGCAGGTAGCAAATGATCCCTCTCAAGATCGAGGGATCAAATGCTGCGGTATGTTGTGGACTGTATACTGTATGCGGTTCTTATTTACCTATTTTATTATATTTTAATCGCACTTACCCAGACTGCTTCCCTCTTCGTTCAGTGTTCACTGGAAAGGTAGGTATGTTAGTTTGGGAGAGATTTTGGAAGGGAATGGCGATTGGGAATGAACGTTTGATCACGAAATAATAAGCGAGAATGGATGACGCGTGGCGATGGTACTTGCGAATAGCTGCGAGATTATTACAACCTGTAAACGCGGTGCGGTATTTAGGACTTGTGTCCTGTGCGGCGAGGTGAATTCAACTGAGGCAGAGGGCACCAAATAGGCAGCTCTAAATAACCACATGTAACAATAAAGGCGTTAACAAAGTGTTTTCAAGAAATTCGTAAAATTTACATATATACAGCATTTTATATGAAACCATTTGAAAGAGTTTTAATTTTGAATTATCCTTCAGCAAATCTTTGAACGCGTTTTCTCGAAACTACGTTTTTCACATATCATATTAACAAAACTGTACAATCGATTTGCATGCACCAAGTCTTAAACTGTACGCAAATCTAGTCTATGGCACCACAAGGGATTTTTTTTATAAATGGCACCTTTCTATTTTTTTCTTTTTATGAGCGATGAAAATTATCCATTATAACTGGAAATAAAATTCTCTGGTTCGTCATTTTTTTTTAGATTTTAAAATACTCCTACATGAAACCTATATGTCTAGTTTCTGAATACGTTTTTATTTTATTTTTCTGATGAACCGTATGGCTTAATCGCTATCAGCCGCCGAGCAGTCATTTCGTCTGAGTGTCCTGTTGAAAGCGGCGTATACCGCATAGTGTACTTTAGAGTCGAGTACAAAAATTTATATACAGTCTTCAATATGTATATATTGACTATGCGAATTAATAAAAAAAAACTGATCACCGTTTGCTTGAAAATAATTAGGAAACATGCACCCTTGTACCGCGCACGAACTGTGGTGTGGTGCCTTAACACGTAAAATAGTTTTTGGATTTGATACCACAAAAAGTTCGATGTACCCTGTACAAATCACAAGTGCGTCCCACGGTTGAATTTGGCTGTCACCTCTGGTCTGGAGCTCCAAAATACCTGAAAATATGACGACTCTGTGCAGAAACGGGCGGTCCGTTTGATAGATTCTCCCATCTTAACAGATGGATTGCAACCTTTAGAGCACAGGCGTCGGGAGGGAATGCTATCCTTGTTCTACCGGTATTACAATGGAAGATGCTCCGAGCATCATTGATCCCTTCGGCACTGGTGCATATTCGGGAAACACGCCAAACGCGTGCCAAACATTTGTACACGGTTGAAATTTGGCACATGAGAACGGGTCGTTTCTTCGACTCGTTCTTTGTTCAACAGCTCGGCTGTGGAATGATTTGCCGGCCTCTGTGTTTCCTCCTTCCAACAACATGGGTGTCTTCAAGACCAATGTTCATTCCTTTCTCTCCTCAAAAAGACCCTCCACACAGCATCCCAGATGACTAGGCCCCGAGGTAAATTAATTATTTTCCTCAGGGCCTCCTGTGTGGAGTTAATGTAAAAAAAGGATACCATGGAATGCTGTTGAATTTAGAAGTGCCGAAAGACTGGAGGAAGTTGGAGAGGAAGGCTGGGAAGTTCAAAAGATACCTGACTATTTTAATAATATGAATTATTTTCTATTACAGGTGTTCACTCACTGGAATATTATAAGGGGGTATTTTACACTCTGGAATGAAATTCAAATGCGCCCACCACGAAAAAACGATATAAAAGGGAGATATTATTAAAAGTGTCGAGGTTTAGTCATAAAAAAATTGTCAATAAAATTTGTATTTTTATTGAAAAATATCAGTTTCATATTATCCGAACGAAACGCTAGTATAGAAGTAATAACATCGTGACTTTCAAATACACGCAGGTCGTAAAATGTCTAAATAATGCTTGAATTATAAAAAACTGTCACGATCATCGACAAAGAATCGCATATAAACCATTTTTAATTTCAATTCTAGCATAATCTTCTACTGCCATCATTTGAGTGGTGACAAACTGACAGCCATCATGATTTTGAAAGTTACCAAGTTCCTGTTTGTCGTCTTCTTGGTTGTCCAGTTTATAGATGTATCCATTGCCCGTAAGAACTGCATTTGAACAACACTGTTAAAAATTGTCTTACTAAACAATTGACGTTTTCCCGTAATTTCGCTTTAATTTTCTTGCTACATTGATTGACCTTTTTATTTTTTGTTTTCAGTATTTTTTTACTAATTAAACTTTTATTCGAATCATTTACTTATTTACAACGCGACATGCCAATTATTATGCTTCATTTCACTCTTTTCTTTGGTTAATATTTATGTTTATTATGGTATGCCTTTTATTTTTGGTGGATCACATCAGTAAATTAACTGCATTATTGAAATACACACGAAGAGGCAGTGCCTTTGTTTCCCAATGCTCTCCAGGGTTTATGTTTATTTACAGTACGTTTGATAAAAAATATTACATGTCATCATTGTTATTACTGCGATAAAATATGTTTTCTTTTATTAAGAAAATCGAAATATCTATAATATAACAGGAAATTAAAACATATTTTAAATACTCGTAGTTTAAAAAAAGTTTTTTTTGTAAGAACGAAATAAAGCCATAAACCTGACTGAAGATGATTGAAACCAAAATGAAGATTATATAGATATAAAAATATAATTTTTTTTATTTAGAGTTGATTTGATACCTTTAAATATAATATATTAATTTTGTGTAAATACGTACTAATTATTAATATTGTAATATTAATTGTTAATATTTTTACGGTGGTCCGTACGAAAAAATTTTTTTATGGAAATTCAAAATTTGATGAAAACTTGTTTCTACGGACCCGGTAATTGGGAAAATTATAAAAGGGTTCATTAATAATTTCTGATATTACATTATAAACAATTATAATAAACAATTAGGTCGTTTCAACAATTTTTCAACAATTCGTACAACAATTAAATCATTATAAACAATTAGGTCGTAGGTAATAAAAATGAAAGCAATAAGTTTTCCAACATGATTACCTATCCAGAAATAATATAAAAATATTGTCTGTAAGTAGCCTAAACATAGTTGGATATTTCCTTCAGAAGGCGAAATAGCTGTCACGCGTAATGATAATTACATAGCAGAATTGCATAATTACTTAACAGACGGATTGCAATCTTTAGAGCACAGGCGTCGGCTGGGAATGCTATCCTTGTTCTACCGGTATTACAATGGAAGATGCTCCGAGGAACTAGCATCATTGATCCCTTCAGCACCGGTGCATAGTCGGGAAACACGCCAAACGCGTGCCCAACATTTGTACACGGTTGACATTTGTCACATGAGAACGGCTCGTTTCTTCGACTCGTTCTTGTGTTCAACAGCTCGGCTGTGGAATGATTTGCCGGCCTCTGTGTTTCCTCCTTCCTACAACATGGGTCTCTTCAAGACCAATGTTCATTCCTTCCTCTACTCAAAAAGACCCTCCACACAGCATCCCAGATGACATAGGCCCTGAGGGAAATTATTTTCCTCAGGGCCTCCTGTGTGGAGTTAATGTAAAAAAAAAAAAAAAAAAAAAAATAGCAGAAACTTGTTTTTAAATAAACTGGTTTTATAAATTAAATAATAATATTTTTAAATATATGAAAGAAATAAAAATTAAAATAGAGTAAAAAAAATTAGACATTAATAACAATAAATAAATACATTTAAGTCCCCTGCAAGACGAGACAAGAGAGTTAATTATTTTCTTCATGAAAATATCAATTTTTCTTTTATAATTAAAGATGAAGTGATTATATTTCCAAGTTGAAAAAATTGAAACAGTAGAATGTGACATAAGAATACGCATTAAACAAAATTTGCAAGATTTAGCTGTTCCGTCTAGAAATGAGTAATTTTTACAAATTTAGCACAAATTCTGGGAAACACAAATCTAACGAAATGTATTATTAAGGTGTAAACTACACCATTCCTTTTATATTTTATTGTACAGGCTGAAAAATAGTAGAACTAAATTTTTTTAAGAAAATTAAAAACTTCAAGCCTCTTGTGGGAGATCTAAATACTTTTCAATTGGGAAAATTCTTTTGTTGTATATGTGGGTCCATTGAAAATAATTTTTTAATTTTCAAAACAACCTTTTTTCGTTACACCGTATTATACGTACTAGCGCCATTACGGATGTGTGAAAATTTAAATAAAATAACTATCTCTTTCATGATTTCCATTCCTTCCCAAAGATCCAAAACATGATGAGCCGGAAGATGATGTAGATTCTCATCATCTGGACAATCACCACGACGATGAAGATGACCACAAAGATCACGAGCTCTTTCAACATGCCCAGGAGTTCGATGATATTGGTCAGGAGAATGCGACTCACCACAAAAACTCTTTGGATATCGGCCATGTAGAAGGAAAAAGTCACCACGAACTCATAGACAAACACTCAGAGAAGGACGGAGAAGAAATTCACGATATTAATGACCACAAGGATTACGTACAAGATAGCAGCAATGATCATGACGAAAACCATGAAGACCAATACAACTTCAATATCCATAGTGATAATGAACATGAAGATCATGACGACTTCCATCATCACCAAAAATTCCATCATTTCTACGAAGAGAATCATATCGATCATGGAGATCCACATGGGAATGAAGGTGATAATTCATGTGACGACGACGATCACGAACACCATCATCATCATGACCACGATGATCACGATGATCATGATGATCACGATGACCACGATGATCACGATGATCACGATGATCATGATGACCACGAACACCATCACCACCACGGCCACCACCACCATCACCATGGTCATCATTGACATAAAGACGATGATGATCATTAATACTTTCAATTTCGATAATTTACCAAACCATATCAATATGGCGTAAAAATATTAAATTTTTAGAAAATTTAAAAAAGCTGTATCTACTTAAAATAAAAATTTAGGTCTTTCAAAATCAATGGTTTTATTTTTGGGTTTCGACTACCTACCTACTAAAACAATATACTAAAATGAGTTGGTACTAAAGACACCAAGTTTTATTTTTGGTCAAAAATCAGCATTTAAAATGAGCTATATAAATGTTACTTTTCTGTTAATCATTGCGAATAAATTTGAAAACAAAATTAAATTAATTTTTTTTTTAAATAATTTGTTTTTTATTAATGATTAACAAATTTATATTACAAAACAGAAAACATTGAATGTTGAAATAAGTTTGACACGTGGGTAAATGTCAGTATAAAGATGAAGAGTGCATCCTTTTATTTCTTTTTTATCTCTGAATAGCAAAGTGATTGTGATTATCTATGCCCTGCGAAAACCTAATATAAGTTTGAGCATTCTATCTTCGCGAGATGTCGCTGGTGTCTCTTTCCTAGCTTTGGTACGAGACAATTTAATTTTTTTTTTTTTCTATGCTTTTACATACAGTTAATTAATACAATGATATACAGTTAATAAGTGCAATGACAATGACATTAGGTGGAAGTAAAACAAAAATATTCTTAATATGAAACATAGTAGGTAGTAGAGTGAAATATGATCGGCAACTGTATGTAATTAGTTAAAACGAATGTGGTTATGGATTGTGAACACCTCACTGGGAGAACCCGTGCTGAGGTGTACGCATGTATTATTATGCCATCATAAGTGATAGCACAGTATCCCCCTTGAGACTCTCAAGGAGGACTCCGTAGTACCACCTATGGTGATACTATTGTACTTACAGTAGGTGTAGGTAGCTGTGTTGAGATAGTCATCATAATATTATACAGACACAATTAAGTAAGTTGAGGTAAGTTGAGCATCATAATATACTAAAGTCGCAATGGATAATACATTATAGTAAAAAGAAAAAAATAAAGAATATACAAGAAGAGTGAACTTGAGAGCAGTTGTGACGAAAAGAGAATAAAAGAAACAAACAAAAGTAGATGATATTAGTGCCAATATTTAAAAATAGTTATGCAATATTAATCTATTTTGTAGATCTAGTGGTATAATTTAAATACCAAGTTAATTTTTATGTTTGGTTTGGAGTAAATAGGTTTTGGAAAAATAGTGTTCCTTTAGTTTTTATCCAGTCTGTGATATTAAATACTTAGTTCAGATAGAGGCAAGATTTATTAAGTCAATCCTGTAAAAGTTACTTTCTCCTTTTATGTTGTAATTTTACATGAAGAGCAATATTTTTATCTATTAGCAAACTTGTATAATAAACATGGAAAAACAGCAAGCTTTCCGAGGGTTGTGTAATATCAAGAGTTTACTTGTTTAACAGTTTGTGTTCATAAAAAATGTATAATGACATAATAGTCATGGTTTTACCACCAAAAGGGTCTCGTTGGCACAAGTTTACAGTAAAGCACGATCAAAGTGCAGCAAAACACTTGCCTTCAAGACGCTTCGCGCTTGCGTCGATGTGCACGGGGGTTGCCCACCACTTTCCCACGGCGTTCTAAGGAAACAGATGGTTTCCTACTTCACCGTACTCGTCAAGACTCTACTTTTTTAATTATAAAGAAGCTAGTTTTTATTTAAAATGACTCTAGACCCCCAATGTCCGGGCATACATTATTAGCAGGCAGTATGCGGGTGCGTACATGTTGTTAGTTATTTATTTCACAGTATCACGTCTCATCTCCGCCACCTGATATAGCTGAAATAAAAGTTTGTTAATATGAAGAATAAAAAAAAAATACATATATGCACGGGATGAGTTATATACGTTGACTGCTCTAACACATGATTAGCCATTACCTAAGAGCGTAGTCTGTTTCGCTCATGTGACCATTTCGGCGAGCCGAGCACTCCCGATACTGTCCAGTGCTGTCCGGTGATGTTTTGTGCACATCGAAATATGCACGACCGTACCGTTTGGACTATTCATTTTTATAGTGAAATGAACTGCTGGCATATCATAGGCCTACTCTGATGACTACCCCCAGGAAAGGGGGAGAGGAATGCCTACAAAATCAACAAAAGCCATATGTTCGGTTGAAGGACCTTACCTACGTTCCATGAATTGGATGAAAAGTACCACGAACAGTAAAAGATAATGTACTTACATCGTTATATTTTAAAAAATTTAAAAATTATAATCGTAAAAGACGAGTCGATATATAATAAGTACAGATGTCTACATTATAATGAGTACATAAGACAAGCAACTTATTATAGTTAGATTAAGAAATGTATCACATAACCACTAAAAAATATTTCAGAATATTTATTTCGTGACTTTTATGTGCATGAACATCTTAAAATGAAACAAAAATATTTTAATATCTGCAAAGGAATAAGATACAAAATCTCCAGTCACGACTCTTGAAACATGTCTGAATAAAAACCATTTTATTTCAATAAAAAATAATCATCCTGCGGTCGTAACAACTAACCAAGCGTTCTCATCGAGAAATTGGTAATAGTTCTTGCTTCTTTGCGATCTTTAAAACAAAGCATAATTTTTAACGACTTTTAACGATGAGGCCTTGAGGAATATTTCAAATTTCATGATTTTGTATATTTTCGAAGTCGCCTGTGTCCATTTACAGCACCTCTAAAATATTTAAAATTAAAAATTGTTAGATTACTGAGTCTTCTATCCTAACCAGTTAAAATAAAATATTTCTAATTTTATACCTCTTCAAAGAGCTGTTTTCAATGAATTGTCAATAGTCCTCAAATTTTTGTCTGCTATGCTCAAATATATTTTTTTTAAATATCTCATCCTGTGGCAGTTTCCAAGTTTGTTTTTAATCCACATTTTCTGGCAGTCGTAAAAAACATCCAAAAAACGCCGGAGTTGCATATACGAGTACTCTGAGGTAATCGGGAATTTTATGTATCATTATTTCATCTTATATTCTTTCGTATGTTTTCAGGAATATATAAGATAATAAAACAATGAGTGAGAGAGATATAAAAAAGAGACATCTTATTGATGCTAGAAAGAGATCCAAATAGAAAAGAGGAAGACAAACTATAATAGGACGGGTAGGTTGGGGGAGGAACATTTTCAGCAAAGTTTAACGAAAAAAATTAAATATGGGACTATCAGTTAAATTTATTTGATTATTAATAATGTTTGAATTTTAATATGGCTTTCTTAATATCGAGAGCTTCTAGATTGTTTAACCTAATTGCAATTCCATTTTCATGCAGTATTTTAGTTCCAGAGGTTTTATCGAACCAGTGATTAGATTCAATAAAATGGTTCGTGAATCCTGAAAAAGCATTATTATTTAAAGATTGATGTGCTTTTACTGTAATGTTTAAGTTCCGGGCTGTTTTTCCCATATAAAAAGCAGAACAATTAAGTTTATACAGTAAGTGCACTGAATTATTTTTTATTTGGTAAAGTGTGTTTGAAAAAAAAATTCAAGGTATTGTTAATACACTGGTTGACTATTTTTCCAAATAAACGCCACGTCGTCCAATGCATGTGGTGAATGTTTCCTTATGTCCTCCTCGAAGAATTCTCCCATCAGCTCCTTCCCCACTTCAGAAACACTTTCTGCACCTGCTCGTCGGTTGAAAATTTATTTTCATCCTTATATGCCTTCAGGAAGGTGAAAAGATGATAATCTGAAGATGCCACGTCAGGGGAATACGGGGAGTGGTTCAAAACATCCCAACGAAATGAGTCCAAGAGCATATTGATGGCCAAGGCTGTGTGAGGACAGACGTTTTCGTGAAACAAGCATAATTCTCCGGACAGCATTTCCCTCCTTTTGTATTGAATGCTTCTTTTGAGTTTTTTAGGGTATTACAATATTGTTGTGCATTGATGGTCTCAACCTAAGGCAGAAATTCGACCAAAATGACCCCCTTTCGGTCCCAAAACACTGAGGCCATGATTTTTTTGCCCGAAATTGTGGTTTTCAATTTTTTGGCAGATGGGGAATTGGTGTGACGCCACTTTGACGACTGTTTTTTATTCTCCAGGCGTGTAATGACTAATGAGTCACCCAATATCATCTTCAGTCACAATAGAGCTCAGAAATCCTGACCTTTTTTTCTTGTTGGTGTTATTCCTTCCGTGAGTAAAAAGCAGATTACAGCACTTGGCGGAATTTTTTGCCGACTTGTTTCACGCAACTGGACACTGTGAGTTTACGTACTACCATGTTCCCGCGATGCTCACTCTGGTCTGGAGAACCCCTTCTACCACTCAGTGTTGCCAACCCCCAAAAACTAAAAAACACCGCCCGTTAATGGTCACAGTACACTTACTTTCTGAACATGTATAGTATATGCCTAAGTGGCTTAATTTATCATCAGTAATTTATCATCTTTGTTTTGTTTTAATGATTTACCTGTGTTATTATTATTGTAAAATGTGGGTTTTATTTCTGGTACGAATCTTTTAATGCTCAAAGAAGAAAAGTTATTTTACATCCACTATGAAAAAGTGTCATTAACGGGAGATGTGACGAACAAGTTTTAAAAAAATTACGGATGAAGTGTCGAGGCTTAGTCGTAAAAAAATCTATGAGAAGAAAGAAAGGCATATGAGAAAAATATTAGTTTAATACCAACACTAAATTGAGTAATATTTTCGTGACTTTCAAATACATGAACGTCTTAAAATGTATCAAAAATATTTTTATTACATGGAAAGGAAAAATCACCTAACACGACAATTGATAAAGAATTGTATATAAACCATTTGTTATTTCAATCCTAGCATAATCTTCTCCAGTCGTCATTTCAGGGTGACAAACTGACGGCCATCATGATTTTGAAAGTTACCAAGTTCCTGTTTGTCGTCTTCTTAGTTGTCCAGTTTATGGATGTGTCTATTGCCCGTAAGAACTACATTTGAATAACACCATAAAAATCGTCTAACGAGACAATTAAAATTTTCAATTTTTTATTTTCAACTTTTTTTTACTAACTTTTTTCTTCGGTGTATGTTTATTATGGTTTGCATTATATTTTTGGTGCATCACACCAGTAAATTAACCATTTTTTTTAAATACGTACATACATCTAAAGTAGTATCTTCGTGGGTTAGGGGACATATTCTTTTATATTATACTTTTCAAGTAATGTGAGATTTTGCTGGATCCCCCTCCCCTGCCCCCTTTTGAGCTCACGTAATTAATGTATGCCCCCTTACCATTGCTCTTTTTATTATTATTTAACATTTTAGTTATTCTCATGAAAAAATGGTTTGAAAATGATAAGGAAAAGAATTTTTTTTAAATTCATGTATACATGTAGTATTCATATGAATACGAATTGTATACACATGTGCAAAATTAAGATATGAACCCAAATATTTGTCGAACAGACTTTTAACACAGACTTAATCAAAAATGTATAATCTTAGAAGTAAATTTAAAAAAAAAAATTTATGTCATTTATGATTATAAATGTATGTGCCTGTTTTATTAATATCTTATATAAATATCATTACAACACCTTAATGTTTGTATAGTAGGCTATACTGAAAAAGCTTTGTTTGAAAACCCAAAACTTTAAGTTGATAAAAAATTGTCTCTACGGACCAACATGCACCACAAAAAATTGGCTCAGTTGAAAAACATTTCCGGGAGTCCGCACACTATAGACTTTAGTAGCGGAGACAGCAACTGCTGAGGGCATAATAATCCATTGTCGTAACTAAGATACTTTTGAGTATGGAGGCTTTTTTAATTTGTATTAACATCGAAATAGTTTTCCGCGACTAAAGTCTCTCTTCTGCGGACGCCCTAAGTCTTCCGCAAGATGACTAAAGTTTATAATTTTCCTAAAAAATTTAAATTATTTCTTATTTTCTGTAATGAAGGATAAAGCGAAAGCGATTAGTCGAAAAAAAAATTAAAAAAGGTGAAATATAGTTCAAAATTACTGGAGGTGTAAAACCTGAGTTATTTTAAGAAATTTTGAATAAATTAAATAATTAAGCATTTATATCAGATAAGATAGAATTAAATACTTTGAAGAATATTATAAACTCAAGGCATCTTGTGGGACACCTAAATGTTTCTCATTTGGGCAAATTTTTGTGGTATATGTTGGTCTACAGGAACAACTTGTTATTAACTTGAAACTTTGCATTTCCAAAAATTTATGTACATTAAATGTGTTTTGTAAAATTTTCTTTATAACGACTTTTTTTCATAATATCTATGCCATCCCGAAGATCCATGGGACGATGACAAGAAAGATGACGTAGATTTTCACCATCTGGATAATCACCACGACGATGAAGATGACCACAAAGATCACGAACTCTTTCAACATACCCAGGAGTGCGACCAAAATAGCCAGGAGAAAGCGAATCACCACAAGAACGTTAAAGTTTACCACCATATACAAGGACAAATAAAAAAACAGCTCGTGGACAAGCACTCAAAGAAGGACGGTGAAGAAATTCGGGATCTTAAAGACCACAAGTGTTACAAACAAGACAACAACGATGAACTCCACGAAATTCATGAAGATCAATATAACATCAATAATCATAATGATGATGAACATGAAGATCATGACGACTTTCATCATCACGAAAAATTCCATCATTTCTACGAAGAGAATCATATCGATCATGGAGATCCACACGGGAATGAAGGTGATAATTCATGTGACGACGATAATCATGGACACCATCATCATCATGATCACGATGACCATGATGACAATGACGATCACGGTGACCACGATAATCACGATGATCACGGACACCATCATCATCATGACCACGATGATCACGGAAACCACCATCACCATGGTCATCATGGCCATCAACACGATGGTGATTGTTAATTCTTTATGTTCCGTAATTCAGCAAACTATATCAATTTTGAATAAAAAACTTAAAATCGATACTACAATAATTAAAACATTATATTACAATAAAGATTACAGCCCTTAACAAGCAAGTGTTTCATTTCTGTATTTCAACTACCTACCCACTAAAACAAAATTAAGATACCAAATTATTTTATGATCAAAATTTGTTACTGATAAAAAATAAAAAACGAAAAAATAATAATTTAGTTTCTTCAAAAAATTACTCTTGGTTTATGATAATATTGAATATTCACAAAACTCATAATGAGTTTAACACGTACGTAAAATGTCAATATCAAGAGAACTTTCTGACTTTGATATTAGACAATTTCATAAAAAGTTCAGGGAGATTCGAGTTCTTTAAAGTTATTCTAATAAAATTTGCTTTCTTCTCTTAATTTTCAAAAAAATACCTTTTTTTTTTCTTTTATCGTACTGAAAAATACATACTACTTTCTGTATTTTGCCTTCACTGACATTTTCATAAAATACTCATTTTACGGTATCAGTATGAATTTGTAAAAAATATTTTTTACGTTACCAAAAGCTAATGAAAAAACGTAGATTATCAGACCTATTCTTTTAGCTTGCAGTAAGTTAATAAAAATGATGGTCGTGATGACCATGATGACCATTGTCATTGTCATCGCGACCATCAACTCATCAATCGGATCATGGAAATCATGATCGTCGGCTTGATCAAAACGATCAACGTGATTTAGGTAATCGTCATTGTTATGATCGTTGTCGTCGTGATCATGGTGATCATCGTGATCATGGTGATCATGATCATCATGGTCATGATCATAGTGGTCATCGTGGTCAACGTGTTCATGGTTTTCATTATCATGATGGTGATCGTGATCGTGTTCGTGATCATCGTGATCGTGACGGTGGTCATCATGATGATGAAGTTGTAACAAAAAATGAACACCAATTTATATACACATAGTACAATGTAATATTAGTGCATGACAAGTTTTTAACGAAATTTCAGATAGCATGAAGAATAAAAATATCTTAATGTACACAATGACATGGTTGCTGATGGTCTCACCCGTGGAATCTTGGATATCCATACTCTTAGTTCTCGCCTCTCCCTCAATTTCAGTAAATGCTGGCATACCACAGGAATCAGTTACGTCTATGACTATTATTTTTCCTATTCATCAATAAAAAATTGCGCTCAAATCATCGACCAAATATCGATGGTTGTGATTATTATAGAAGAAAGATTTTTTTAGGAAACTTTGCATAGCAGTACTTATTGGTAAGTATTTACTGTTCGAATATAAAATAGGTTTTATTGTGACTTAATACGTCCTTTAAACATTGGAGCGTGAATCCCGAGTTTTGTTTTCGTTTTTAGCCTAACAGAAAAAGAAAATCACTAACCGATAATGTAAATTAACACGTCGGCCTAGTAAAAGAATGTCTTCTTTACTAAAAACCTGATTTTGAACAAGGAATTTAAATTATTTTTTACAAACGTTTTGTAGTATTTTTCTCATCTTATCTTATCTTCTATAATATAAAAATGAATCGCTAAATGTGTTGGTAAGCGCAAATCTCGAGATTAACTGAACCGATTTCACTAATTCTTTTTTTAGAATATTCCTTGAAGTACGAGGATGGTTCTTACGGAGAGAAAAATTAAGAAAATTGCGCAGAAAATTAGATAATAACAGAAAACATCCCACGTTTGACAGTTTGCGTGTTAGAGAATGACATTTTGCAAAAAAATGAATGATTGTTTAATCAGGATTCTAAAGTTGATAAATTTATTTAAAGTAGGTACTCCCCTAATAGTTTGAATTTAATCAAGAATTTTTGATATTTTAAATAGGTACCTATGTTAGGTACCAAATTTAATATACATGAAAAATGAAAATTTGAATAAAAATTGTAAAAGATGGCACGCGGGCTGTTTAAAAACTGAATGTTCTGGGATTGAATATATGGAACGCGGGAGGAGGGTTGGCGGGACGAGGGAGCGGGAAAGGAAAGAGAGAAGGCGGGGAAGGTGGAAGGGGAATGCGGGAGGGGAAGGGGACGTGTGAGGGGGGAGGGGAACTCGGGACGGGGGAAGGGGGGGGGAGTGGAGTGGGGAGAGGGAAGGTGGAGTTGAAGGAGTGGGAACGCGAGAGGGGAAGAGGACGCAGGAGAAGAAGGGGAGGCGGAAGGGGAACGGGACGAATGGGAAACGACACTCAGGGAGAAACAATTTCTTTATTAAATGGCATAGCAACCCATGCCGGGACCAGCTAGTTACTAATAAAATCATATAGGTAAAGCCTAAACTTTTAACGGATGGATCGCTTAGGGATGAAGGAAAGCTTGGGGTGAGGTTCATGGGGTGAGGTTTGTCTAGGTTTTGGAGGCGGATGACCAGGACACACAGAACCCCAGATTCCTACCCACCCCTACAACCCTCTTCCTTCCCAGAACTCTCCCCTCCTTCATTTCCTTAAAAAAACCCTCCACACAGTATCCCAGTATCCCCAAAGATGACATAGGCCCTGAGGGAAATTATTTTCCTCAGGGCCTCCTGTGTGGAACTCACGTAAAAATTTTTTTTAAAAGTAGATGGCACCATTTGGTGATTTCACAGGGGTTCATGAGAGGGATTCCTTTTCCTCAGCTCCTTCAGTGTAAAAAAAACGAGTGTGCTTTAGACCACACAACTGAAGTGAAACTTCTGCTCTATCTATATGATAGGAAGAGAGAAAGAAAATGTGCGCGCGCACAGCTCTCTCTTGTTCCTACAGGTGATACAGACAATAGGCCTGCGCCTGCTACCGTTTGCTTCGCTTTTCGTAACGGTCTCGTCACACATTCGCCAGCTTACTCCCCAAGTCAAGCGTGCGTAAAGAAATTTTACTTCAAAAAGTGAAGACATATAAGGCTGCATATACACATGCGAGCCAAACCTGCAAACTGAACTTAGTTCGCAAATCTACACGCAACATAATATATATGGGGTGCACACTGCACACGCGGCTCTTGCGCAGGCGAGTCTTTGATCACAATTAACACGTTACCTGCAAAGGTTTGTATTTAATTTATTAGGATTAATGGATTTGGAATAATTAACACTTTTAGATGATATGGCGCTGCTATAAGATCAAGATTCAAACAATTAGTTTTAAAGCCCTGATGAAGTAAGCTTTGCTTGCGAAAATGTTGGTGGTCAACAATAAACGTAGTTAAAAGTAAGTATTTTAAAGAATAAATTTTGAATTAAAATGGTGCCACAAAGTAAGTTTTTTTTTTACAGTGAATACCGCACAAGAATCTCAACTGCTCCCTCTGGAGCCAGTGAGACTATGGCATCCCCAATTGGGGTATGTTGTGAGGCTGAAGGTAGTGGGGAGGGGAAGGAGGTGGGGAAGAGGAAGGTTGGGAAGTACCTGGCTATTCAGATCTGGTCACTAAACACGGCTGATGCCATTTTCAAGCAACGTTTCAATTCTGAATGGTGGTCTTACACCAGGGCGATACTGATAGTATCTTCCACTCTGGAACATGCCGCAAATATAGTATATATTATTTTAAATGAATTAATTGTGAAATGACACAAATAATCAAATAAAATTTATTTGCGCATGCCGGGTTCGAACCCGCAACCTCCGGATTGTGAGTCAAGAGTCTTACCTAGTGGACTACGGAGGTCGTCAAGTTTACTGTGTTTGAAGAAAGAAAAATATATTTTTTTTTTAATGAGTAACCTCTAATTGTAATATTTAATTAAATGAAGACTATATTTGCGAAACTCAATCAAAAATCTGAAAACAGAAAAATCAGAAAAAGATACATCTAGGACAGAAACAAACAGATACAGAAAAAGATATATCATTTCTAGGACTCAAGACTTACAAGCTGGATTAAGCTAAAAGGCTCTACTTCGTTATAGTACGTGTTATTGAGCAGTGAGTGTAATTATGTGACAGATGGTGACCGGACAACTCAGAATGAAACCAACTCAGAAGCACCTCAGAAAGGTCATTAAGAGTCATGATAAAAAAATTGGTTAAATAGGTTAATTTAGGTTAGGGTTACCGGCTATTTTAAAAATATTTTTTCATAGCTTTTAATGACCTTTCTAAGGTGTCTCTGAGTTGGTTTCTTTCTGAGTTGGCATGGAACCGTGAGAGATATTACGGTCCGGTATATCAAGAAGTCCATCTTCTTGCTATGTACGACATTTTAAGTTGGCTAAATCTATCGCTCAAACTTTTATAAGCCGCAGAATAGTTCCTATTTTAGACGCCGAGGCGCTAGCAGTAGCACGCCAAATCTGACATTTATGTAAATAATATTTGAATACTTTTCACGGAAATTTACAAAAATTACCTAATTTTACAAGAATGGACTATTATATTCATCGGGCGATGAGTATTAATTATTGTAAATCAATCAAAAATAGTCTGGTAAGGGATTTTAAAAGCTTCAACGCCAGGACAGTTTTTTTTCAGCGGTCAATTTTATTAATAATGCACTGACTCTAGCAAAACAAATACTAAGTGGACCACCATAACACGGGCATGTGGTATAAAAATAAAAAATAAAATAAAATAAATAGTGTTTTCGCATAAAGCACCGTGATGATTGAAGTTGGAAACTTTATCAAAAATTAACTCGTAAATTAACCCGCCTAAAATTTAACTGCAACTGAAAGATGGCGATCGTGATATCAGGATTTCCTGGTGCATAGAGATGTCTCGATGAAAATGACAATATATAGCAAGATGTTCCACACATGTCTACAGCAGATTTGTTTTTTAAACAAAAATAAAAAATATTCCTCTATTAAATTCACAGACAATACACGTAATGTTGGTGACGTCTAGGCTATCGACCAATAATCCGATTATTAATATATTCCAAGCTAGAGGTTCTGACCAAGCCGAGCTTATAATCAACTGATATACCGGGCCTCAATGACGTTATATAAAATAAATAGACTCGTTATAGTCTCACATACTCACAATATAATGTGGAAAGTAAGGAACACTCTTTTGTTTTCGCGATTTTCAATAATTTCTTTAATTCAAAAGTTTATTCCTGTGTGATAAAGATAGACAATCAAATAATGTGTATGTATGAATGGCACGGATACCTTAGCGGGCGGCGTATTAATTTCTTCGCTGAATACTGCTTTCACATCACGGGTGTGACTGAGATAACAAGATACTCTCACTCGGTTACACTACGCACAGGGGAGGGTAAAGGCGGGTAAAACAAGACACACGGGCAAATATTTTTTTTATTATATTTATATATAGTAATACAATATTGGTACTATTATAGTAGTATTGTAAAAACATATTTTATTATACAGTACATATTTTATTATTATAGGTTCAAATGAGTATACAAATCTATTTACAATTTTCATCAACGACATTATAAAACGCTTTCCTTTGACCGTGGTATGTAAATCGTCTTTATTGAAATGAACTGAACATATTGTGCTGTAAAGCGAAGGTGTCCAATCATGTTCGCATCTTTGAATGCGAACAACAGTGGTCCATTTCTGTCGTCGTAGTTGATCACGGGGAAACCTAAAATTCATATTTGGTAAGTCATAATAAATTTATATTCAAATAATTGTCATTTTACGTTTATAAAGTCACAGCATAAATTATAATTATTAATAGAGCTTAACTACAACTAGCGTGTTTACGTATATTAAATTATAGTGTCTTGTCATTGTCAGCAAGGAAGCTCGGTTCGAGCGTTATGAGTTATGACAATTCAAACATAATTAAATTAATTAACGATTTACCCTGTGTACGTTTTACCCCATCTTTCCCAATAGAAGAAAACTTGTGCGGGACGCTGTGTGAACCGACCTACTGTTAGCAGGTTGTCTTTGTTATGCTCGTTACTTTTTGATGCAACGTTCTCTGTCTCGTAATGACGTGTAAAACCGCGAGCGGGAAACATGAAAATTTATTGTAATATTTATAATAATCGATAATATTAAGTAATTTGCGTGTACTTACAAATGAAGTGTTATTCCTTCGCCTTTACTATTATTTGCAGTGTAATTGAAACATTTTCTCATCACACAGGAGGGCATTTTGACACTTTTTAAAATGCAATCTACTCACTGGTAAGTACTGGTAAGACGCAACCTTACTCGACGCGTAGCAGTTTAGTACTAAAGTACTCGATATCGAGACCGGTACAATTGTCTTGCGATTGTCTTCCCACTTTGAGATTTCTACCCCTCGTCTAATATAGTATGTAACGTCATTGCCGGGCCTAAGATGATTTCTCAGCAGTCGACAGTTCACTGAGGTAAGCACATTTATCTATTTGCGCAGATATGAGTTTTTTTTGTGTGGTAAATTGAATTAGATGATTATTATTATAAAATTGAAAACTGGTGGAAGGTGAAACATTTTTTTTTTATTCACAAAAAGATACATAAATTTTATACAAAAATTAATAATGTATTTGATTTACCCCCATAAATAAGCAGGGCGTGTGTGTATGGGGGGGGGTATTATATTGGTTTAAATTTTTTTTTTATTCAGTTAAAATTTTCGGTATAATTTTTAAGCAGATTTTATTTTTTTTATATTGCTTTTTTTTATATATGAGCTCCACACAGGAGGCCCTGAGGAACATAATTTCCCTCAGGGCCTATGTCATCTTTATGCTCACCTATGATGCTGTGTGGAGGGTTTTTTTAAGGAAAGGAAGGATAGGAGAGTTCTGGGAAGGAAAAGGGTTTAAGGGGTGGGTAGGAATCTTGGGTTCAGTATGTCCTGGTCATCCGCCTCCAAGACCTAGACAAACCTCACCCCATGAACCCGGGCACCCCTGCTAAATCACCAAACGTAGCGAACCACTTGGGGTGACCTATGGCAGAGGTGTTGGTTATCCAATAAAGGTTCCCGGGGCGGCGGTACCCATTCCCGCCTCCCAAATTAGCTATTCATGTTTCTAATTAAAACAAAACTAATTAAATACAAATTAAAGTGAGTTTAAAAGAAATTATAGCATTAAATTGTCCGAAGGGTATTGACCTGTGACTTAGACAGCATGAGAGGTAACACTTTTTCTTTTGTAAATATTTCAGTTTCTTGCCCATAAAAAATCATTTTTATTCAAATTTTTAAATCCTTCAGTTGAGTTTAGTATCAATTTGTTTTATCTGGTAAGGTGATCATTGACGAAAAATTATTTACTTATTATATTTATATCAAGGTCTATCATTCCACAGAGTTGAATGAAAAGCACCACGAATAGAAAAATATACTATGCTTTGTTATATTTATAAAGTTAAAAAAATAACCAATCACAAAAGAGTGGATTGCATAAATAGTACAAGCAAAAAATAACCCTATTCTTTATTACATTATATTCGTTATTGCGTACTTTGTGTGCAAGAAATACAACTTAAATGTGATATTATGTATAATATTATAATATGTAAACTATCCAATAAAAAATATTTATTTCGTGACTTGCAACGCATGAACTTCTTAAAATGAAACAATACATAATTTTTTTAATATCTTTATAGGAAAAAATACAAGACTGCCAGTCACGAACTTGAAACAAACGTGTATATAAACGATTGTTAATTCAATCAAAATATAATCATATTTCTACTGTCGTTTGAGTGATAACGAACCAACTTCAGTCATGATTTTGAAAATTACGCAGTTCCTATTTGTCGTCTTTCTGGTTGTCCAGTTCGTGGATGTGGTCAACTCTAGTAAGTACGAGTATATTTGCTTTGCTTCTTTTACAATTTTAATACAACCGATTCAACTAAAAATATTTTATCTTCACATGTAGCAAACACTTTGTGGGAATACATAATTATAATAAACACAATTAAATGACTTTATTTCAATTCCACTTTATTATTTCTTAATCCAACCGGTTTCGGTTCGTCCTGAACCTTCCTCAAGGGTGAATAAAAATATCTTGAACAAAATACACATTGACATGGTATTTAAAAGAAAATTAGAAGAAGGAGACAGAAAATCAAATTAGGTGGGGGCAAGGAGGGAGGTGCCTAAGAGGGAGGGGTGAACGTGGGCGGGGGTAATGGAAATATTTTAAAAAGGGGGGTTTTACTGATCACTCAATTAATAAATCTTCAAGGATAGATGTATTGCATAGAAATGGAATAGGTCTACGCCTTAATAATCTTGAAGCCCAATAAAAAAAGGCATTAAAAATAAATAAAACCATTTTACTTAATAAACAATTAGATTTGTCTAACATCCCCATTTTATAAATATTTCCATTGCCCCCGCCCACGTTCACCTCTCCCTCCTCGCCCCCACCTAAGTCGATGTTCTGTCAAATTTTCTTTTAAATACCTTTTTTATCTGTATTTTGTTCAATATATTTTTATTCTCCCCTGTGGAAAGTTTAGGACGAACCGAAACCGGTTGGATTAAGAAATAATAAAGTGGAATTGAATCAAAGTTACTTAATTGTGTTTATTTTAAAAATATTTTCGCTGGATTCGTTTCTTTCGATTGTTTATTGTGCCAGTGTAACATTATTTTCAAATTATTTCATAGAAAACGAGGAACTAGCGAAAAGAGAGTGGGGCAATCATTTATTCCCACTTCAACTGAATTACATTGATGGAAAAAACCCTTCTGGCTCTTAGAGATGAATTTCAAAAAGGATCACTGAAATCCATTACTTTTCAACTACAACTCGCTATTATGTATAGATGAGAACCTGTGGAATACCACACATTATATTTCATATGCCGCTACCACGGGTGATAACTGTATTAAATGTGTAACCATGTTATTTTTGTTCCATGATATCCTCAACTTCTCCAAGAACCCTCCCATGATGACAAGGATTCTGACGTAGTTTCTCACCATCTAGATAACCACCACGATGATAAAGATGATCACAAGGATCACCAACTTCACCAACATAACCAGGCATATGACCTAAATGAGCAACAGAATGCAACTCACCACAAGAACGTGGTGGATAACCACCATATTGAAGGACAAAGTAACCATAAGCTCGTAAACAAGCACTCGAAGAAAGATGGGGAAGAAATTAATCATCTTACTGACCAAAAGGATTACGAACAAGACAGCAACGATAAGCACGACGAAATCCATAAAGACCAACATAACTTCAAAAGCCGTCAATATGATGAACATGATGATCACGATGACTTCCATCATCATGAAAAATTCCATCACCTCTATAATGAGAATCATATTGATCATGGAAACCCTCATGAAAACGAAAATTTCGATGACGGACCACTTTATGCTGATGCTGGCCACGATGACAACGATGCCCACGATTATCACGACGGCCTCGATGACAACCATGATCACGATGATCATGACCACGATGATCATGACCACGATGATCATGACGACGATGATCATGACCACGACGATCACGACCATTGTGACCACGATCACAGTGATCATCTTGACGACCAAGATTTCCACGATCTGTTTGATGAGCTTGACGGCGACGACCACCAACATATTGGTCATCATGACCATCATGACCATCATGATCATCATGACCACCATAGTTGTTAACTATTTCTATACACAGCAAGCACACGATCTAGATTTCTTCAATTCACTTTTCGGAAATTAAAAAAATATCAACTAATCACTAAAATAAAATAAATTAATCTAATAATAAAATAATATTACTTTTTATTTATTTATTAACATCTTTTGTCGGGGTTTTTAAAGCAATAATTTTTTGGTCAAATGTAAGCTTTAATGTTTTTTTTTCGGATCGCTCGTAGTTTCTATTGTAAATTAATATTTGAAATTTAAAATTTTTATTTTATCTTGGTTTTCGGTTTTCATATAAAATTATAAATTTAAAAAAAAAGTAAGCTCTTCATACCAATAACTTATTACATGAGTGTGATGAAAATTTCAATTTTTGGTATATTAAAGAAGGTATACGTATGTAGTGCAAGTATTTTTACATATTGCTTTTAGATGATTTTTACATAAATATATCGAAAAAAATATTATATTGTTATGACAATAAAATGAACTTAAAATTATTTATACACTAGCTGACCCAGCCACGCGTTGCTCTGACTAATTAAACACAACGCCATCTACTGGATGGTTATCCAACCTTTATAACCACCACCATCTTTGAGTTCATCGCGTAGATACAGACAGATAGACGCCGGGAAGGACTTTAATTTATAATAATGTGCATGAAATGCTTGAGGTTGCTAACGTATTTAAGTTGATAAGGATTAATATTATATCAGTCTAAATAACTTTCCAATTACCGCATTGTACGTGACCATTTTTTTGACAGAATGGGTATGGTAAGCTCATCTTAAAAGGTAGATATCGCGAACAGGCAGACAGACGACGCGTAGGACTTTAATTTAAAATATGTAGAGATGTAAAGAAGGGAAGATAGCAAGCTATTCGTAAAAGATAGATATATGCCATCGCGTACTTTTTTGTAGATCTATAAAAGAGGAATATCCCACCATGCATTGTTTTGTTATATCTGAAAGGGATTAGGCAGTGTTTTCGATGAAAGCTCCCTGGCGGTTTGACATTTTCCGACGATTATCGTTATTTTTCAACCAATTTACACATAACCTTAACAAATTACATACCTAAACCTTCCTCACGAAACACTCTATCTATCGAAAATCCGTTCAGTGGTTTTCGAGTTTATCGCGAACAGAGAGGCAGACGACCCGGAGGGCTTTAATTTATGATATGTAGAGAAGATTGAGATGTAGAGATAGAGTGGGTATAGTAAGCTATCCGTAAAAGATAGATATATATACTTTCGCGGACTTTTTGTAGATCTATAAAAGAGGAATATCCCACTATGCATTGTTTTGTTATATCCCCAAAGGATTAGGCAGTGTTTTCGATGAAAGGTACCGGGCGGCTTAACTTTTTCCGACACTTCTAACAATTATCGTTATGTTTCAACCAATTTACACAAATCCTTGACAAATTACATACCTAAACCTTCTTCACGAAACACACACAGACAGATAGACAGACGACGCGGGGAACTTTAATTTATAATATGTAGAGATAGTACCCAATATAATTGCGCAATTCATCATTCGAGTATGTATCTCTTAAATTTAGGTAAATTTATATTAAATATGGTGATACTTGGGGTGAATTTATTTTCAAGTGTAAATAGGCGAGAAGTAGGTACGTGTTAACTATAAATGAGGTAGGTAGTGCCTCCATGCACTATTTTTTCCAGTACTAACAAAAGCCTCTGCGCCGAAGGACTCTGTCTTCTAACTGTCCTTTTCTAAGTCAAGCCTTGCCTTCGCTACCTTCCTAGATGTTTCAAAAATGGTAGTGAAACGGGGTGATTAAATGAATACTGCAATTTTAATAGTGAACACAATTAGTCTTTATTTTTGGTACAATCATATAATATGGCAAGTATATAAGAAGGTTCAATAATTCAAAGGAAACTAAATTGTTCCTTCAACCGTTCGTTTTACCTTTATCAAAAGGTTGACAAAGAGTGTATTCTCTCTATATTAGCTGAAATCACTTCAGAGATTTACCTGAAGATGCGCGGTAAGAACCGAGAAGCAACTTAACATTCTGGAGTTAACACATGACATTATATCAGACACAGAAACAGGTAGAGCATCGGCAGTACTCCAGGACTGTTCAAATGTCAATAAAATTAATTGATTTCATAGTCATTCAGACAACCAAACCGCAAGTGTTTCATGTTTTCGAAATTTTTGGTATATCTATCATAGAATAATAAATTCGAACACTTGGTATTGAACCGCAACCAATGATTACGTCATCTTGGGGTATCCACGACAAACTTTCCATTATTTTAAAACCTAAATGGGTCCACCAGAGCTGCTTCCTCTCGGATAATTCAACAAGGTAAAGTACACATGTCTTACATCCCAGCAGATAATTGGGTGGCACGGTTATTTTATTATCTCTAGGGTGACGTATAATTTAATGGACGAGGAATAACCCATGGTGATGTTTCTAGTTTGTCTGTTCATTACTTGATTAATGTTCATTTTGTGAACCCACACCACATTAGTTATTTACTTACGTGGGAACAATCCAGTTATTTAAAATAAATAGGCACATAAAATCACTAAAACCTATACAAAATTACAAAATTATATAAAAACCCACTCAAATGACAAATAATACCAAGAGACTAGAGACACCTAAAAGACACGCGAGATACAAAGAGAGACACAAATGATACATGATTTAATTAGCTCAAAATTTGTTTTATATTTTTGAGCAAGAGTAGAACTTATTTTCGGAATTAGTATAAATTATTGATGAAAATATCTACTTCAGCATGCTTTATCTTTTTTTGCGTTATAATAAATAATTTCCCTCAGAGCCTATATCAACTTTGGGGATGCTGTGTGAAGGGTCTTTTTGTAAAAAGGAAGGAGTAAACCCGCAATTTGAAGAAACCCATTGAGGGAGGAACAAAGAGGCCTGCAAATCGTTCCACAGCCGAGCTGTTTAACTCAACAACGACTCGTTCTTATGCGACAAATGTCAACTGTACAAATTGTCGTCACATAAAATAGGCCTATACTTTTATATCCAAATATCCTTGTTTTGACTTATATATCCACACATACAAGTGGAAGCCATAAGCTAAAAACGTATGTATTTTTTGTGTGCCTTATATCGCCATGAATATAGGTAATAGGCTTAAAAATCGTTCGGCAAATTGTCACGATTTCAAGAGCAAAAGTAGTTTTTATTTAGTTTGTGAATAATTGTATAAGAAAGCGAAAAAGTTAATCAATAGAATCTGTCACAGATAAGTTAAGCCATAAAATATTAGTTTATTATATGCGTTCGTATATTTGTAATGAAAAGATACTTTTATTTTTAGTTGTTTACACTCATATTTTATAAAGTAATTCAACCACTGAAGACAATATTACCGACTCACAATCGAAAATTAGAAGCAGAAAAATCGGAAGAAATTACGTTCGCATCTACGAAATGAACTCAGGACCTTAGCATTGCCGGGGCGCTACTCTACCACTGAGCTAATTGAACCCTATTCCCTTCGGTCATATTTAACCGTCATACTTCGACTAAGAACTACTGACATCATCTACATTTTCTTAACGCTTATTATTATTCATTTTTTTATAAGAAAAACTCTCATTTATAACTTTTGAAGGTTATTCTCATCAACGTAATACATCATTGAAGAAGAAGATAACAATAATAATCTAAACGAAAAAATGAAAGAGAACAATACACAGAAAAAAGACTACGGTCGCAACTGGGATTCGAATCCAGACCTCTCGTCTACCCGAGACG
The DNA here is from genome assembly GCA_917880885.1 of Limnephilus marmoratus. Lineage (NCBI taxonomy): Eukaryota > Metazoa > Arthropoda > Insecta > Trichoptera > Limnephilidae > Limnephilus > Limnephilus marmoratus. Next base: position 16,480,757 of record OU862911.1, read on the forward strand.
TGCGCGTTAACCAATTTCGCTATTTAACCAAATTTGTTTTTCGTTATTTGGGAGAGTTTTTCTTATAAAAAATTGAATATTCATTTAGACTTTTATAAAAAGCCAATAATTTTACATGAATAAATTCGGATACTTTTATCCGAGACGCTATCCAGGATACAAACCAATTCTTAGAATGATTGTTTCCAATAAATATGGTGGTTGTCCATAAAATGGAAAAATAATTAGTTAAAGATAATATTGTGGTTATTTCCTTTTGGGGTATTATGCCGTGTTGCGCTACCTCCTCCTTTAGCCAACGTTTCGGACAGCGTTACAGTGTCCATCATCAGGGCAGATGTGACCTGCCCTGATGATGGACACTGTAACGCTGTCCGAAACGTTGGCTAAAGGAGGAGGTAGCGCAACACGGCATAATACCCCAAAAGGAAATAACCATAAAATTTTTGGCCGTGAAAACCTAAAATCATATCCAAAGATAATATTGTTAATTCTAAAATTTGAAATATGAGATTAACTATTACGACGGCTTAACAGAAGGTAGCAATAGCGAAATTGGTTAACGCGCACGTCCCGGGTAGACGAGAGGTCTGGGTTCGAGTCCCAGTTGCGACGATTGTCTTTTTTCTGTTTTCTGTGTCTTGTTCTCTTTCATATTTTCGTTCAGATTATTATTATTTGTTCAAGTTCATTTAGTTTGCGATAAAAATATGCGTTATGAAAATTAATATATTTTTAGTAGCTCTTAGTCGACGTATGATACAGTTAAATATGACCGAGGGGATTAGGGTCTCATTTGCAAGGCTAAGGTCCTAGGTTCAATTCATAGACGCGACCGTATTTTTTCATATTTTTCTCTTTAAAATTTTTGGTTGAGAGTCGCAATTTGAGGCTTTACTCATTAAGTTAAAATAAAATATAAAGTAATTAACCTAAATTTATTTTATTTTAATTCTATTCAACGGAAACAGTTCAAAATTCGTCGGTTTATTTAAAGCATATTTTATGTATTTATTATGTTAACCGATACGTATTAAAGATTAATCTAAAATGGTAATCTAGTATTAAGCTTCGCCTTAAAAAATAACAATTGGGATCATTTAAATAAAATAAATAATAATACATTAAAATAATTATAACAGAATTAAATACTATTAAAACAGAATTAAATACTATTAAACAAATTGCAATTAATAACGGTTATAATTCAAAATTAATAGACAATATGTTAAACAAAAAATATAAGAAAAATTTTTTTAGATCTTTTGTCTATCCACATGTTGTTGAAAATGATAATAATTGGAGAAAAATTTTATTTTTAAAAAATAACATTTCAAATTTAATAATTAAAAACATGCCAAATAATGTACAACCAGCTTTTTATACAAATAACAAATTAAAAAATTATATATTAAATAATAAAGATAAATGTGATTTTTTTAACAAATCTGGGGTTTATAAATTAATTTGTAATGATTGTAACTTTTTTTATATTGGAAAAACTTCTAGAAATTTTAACATTCGAGTTAAGGAACATATAAGATGTTTAAATAATAATAATTATTCTGAATTTGCCAACCATATTTTGGAAACAAGTCATTCTTTTGGTATTAATACAGGTCTTAAAATTTTACATACTAACACTACGGGCATACAATTGGATAATTTAGAAATTTTAGAAATTAGAAAAAGCATTAATAGTAAATTAAATATTATAAATAACCAAACCTTTTTTAAAAATAGCCATCTTTTAAATTTATTTTCTTATTAATACTTACAATTAATTATAATTATTGATTTTTTGATTTAGACTAATTATTTTAATTAATTATTCTTAAAAAAAATTTATTATCTTTATGCAATTTTATTTTTCCTTAAACAATTTTTATATTTAATTTTGTATAACTATTTTTATGATTAGTAAGTAATTAATCACCTCTACTTTTTAATATTTTGTCTATGTTATAATTTATTCTAATTTGTCTATACTTGTTTGTCATTTATTATAGTAACATATCCTGATGAAGACAACATTGTTGTCGAAACATGTTGATATTGTTTTAAAAATAGTGGTTTTATACAAAGTAATCAGTTATTCATTATATGAAAAATGATGCCACAAAATAAATTTGCGAAGTTTGAAGAAGGGAACATTTATTTCAATATTACTAAGACGTATTCCCAATAGAGACCATCGTGCATATTGTAAATATTCACAAATAAATAATTAATAACATATAAATAAAAAATATCGTGACCACCGTGATTGTCATAATCGTCGTAACATGGATATCGTTACCATCGTGACCAAAAAGTTACCAAAGTAACGTCCTCGCCAGCATTGCCATTATTTTACATATATATTTTTTGATAATAATTATATCTTTATTCAATGAAATTAGCAACATTATAACTAAAAAAGTATTACATTACCTTAACTGAAACGTGGTAATATCATGGCTGTACCATTATCAAATTGATCTTCTCCACAAAAATTATTATCTAGCCCATTTACGTATCAACATGCCATTTTTCTAAAGAAATGTTTAATGAGGTCATAGACGTCTTCTTCTTCTTCTTCCTTACGCTGTCCCAACTCATTGCCTAGGTAGGCTGTTGGGGTCGGCTCTTCTCGTTCTCAGGTTGTAATTTCTTCTGTTCTGAGTATCGCATTCATCCAGGCCGTTTCTCTGAAGCATTTTGGAGCATTGAGTCATCCAGGAGTTCTTCGGTCTTCCTCTGGATGACTGTCGATAAAGCTCCATGGACATTGCCTGCTTCACTATTTGGTCTGATGGTCTCCGTCTTATGTGTCCATACCATCTCAACTGTCGTTCCTCCAGCTTACCGTTTATGTCTGTGACACCCAGACTACAACGAATGCGTGAACTTTTAATCTTATCTTTTAGTGATACTCCTGCCGACCATCTAAGCTTTCGCATTTCTGCTGTTTCGAGTTGCCTAGAATAGGAGTTGTACGTAGTCCAGCATTCGGAGCCATACATTATCGCGGGTCTTACAATAGTCTGGTATAACTTTCCTTTAAGTTTTATAGGCTTTTTTTAAAGTCACACAATATTCCTGTTACGGATCTGAATTTGATCCATCCCACACCTATTCTATGGATGACATCCGCTGCACATTCTCCGTCTTTGTGGATGACGTGCCATCAAATAATTTTGACTTTGTGATTATTAGGAAAATAATAATAATAAATACTTACTATCAATTAAAAAATCTTTACTTACTGCAAAAAATAGGTCCTTTTTGCATGTATACGATTTGTGATTTGTTTCAAAATGCCGTTTTTCAGACGATGTTTTACATACCACTCTTACAGAACATAAAACACACACCGCTTCGTCACCTTTACTAATCATGGCATATTTCTCTGTCTGTCTGAAAGTTTTAAATTCTCTGATACTCTTACTATCTTGCACTTTTTGTCTTATTGCTGAATTATCCATATTAAATAACATTTAAATCATATATAAAACTCAAATAATCTTTAAAATACAATTATGTCAACGAAATTCACTGTTATGGTATGCATTTGTGGTATGCATAAAGAAACTATGCGTCATTCATTAGCAATAGAAACTCGCGACTTTTTTTTTTAAATATAAATTTTTTTTTTTATTATAGGGACTATGTAGAAAAAATTTTGCATACAAAATGTAATGTGAAATTAAGTATAAAATATTGTATTTCTTAGTCCTCCTCACTAGGGGGTCCTGTGCCGAGGCGGACTAAGTTATTTAAATATAGTTCATTTGTCTTCTATGTCGTTTTAAGCGTCTTCGCTAGGGTTTTCTCATTGACCTCTTTAAGCCATATTTTTATTCTTGATTTGTATTCAAATGGATTTTTTATTAGTTTTACGTCTTGGGGAAGGATGTTATGGAGTTTTGTTGCAAAGTATGTATAGTTTCTTTGTCCAAATGTGGTTTTATAACTTGAAATATTTTTTATATCATTTTTATTCGATCTAGTGTTATGCATACACGGTCTAGTAGAGGATTCATTATTTTTGAAGAGCTTCAATGATATATTTTTGGCATATATTTGTTGTACATTTGGTACTTCAAAGTTATTGAAAATTTCATTTGAAGGCGTTCTAATTGGTACTTTCAATATGGTCTTTGGTTACGCACATACTAATACCTACACATACACATACCTACACAGCACGCATACATACTATCACTGCTTGGACTTGGTATTAATTATTGTTGCAAGTCCTTTTGTCCTACCTTTTCCCCACTCGCATACCCGCCAACCTTACCCAGTCTGCAATAAACTCCCGCTGCATATAGCCATCACTGTGCTCTGCTCACGAAAGTCTGCAATATAACTCCCGCCGCGAAACAACAACTGTGCTTCGCCATCGGTCAATCCGCTATTAAAAATAACTGCTCCGTGCACTATAAAAATAACGAACATTTACGCCTATTGTGATCGTGCCTCTTGGATGGAAGCGAATGCAGCATTGCTAGCATACAAGATCCTTATCCTTTTTCCGGTGAGTCATTCCTTCTATGCAACATTTAATTTTACTATTGCAAGCAGTGATTAGTAACACAAAATTCAAGGTCCTTCGCCAGTCATTTTACAAAAACACAAAACCACTCTCACAACATAAATAACCATACATTTTTTGATCCTAGCGAGCCGTATATTTGAACCACAATATTTAAACAGCAGAGTGAGTTTACGTTTTATAACATCGCACAAAAATAATTATACGCATTAACGGTTTGATATACCTACATGAGTAATTCTGTTTCCTATATCATTTTATTATGGTTGGAAATAACATATTAACCCGCTGTTAGAATAAATAAATACAAGGCCTCCTCTTTGATATTTATTTCTGATAATTCGTGTAGTTGTATCTTGCTGATAAAATCGCATCTACCTAACTTAGAAATAGTACGATTATTTCTTAATATTTTTATTATTGGATATATCATTACAAAATACAATTATACGATCGCAATATTTATAATTTGTCAATGATAATAAACGCAATAAATAACTTCGTTTACCCGCACAGTTCATGGCGTATCTGTTAACCTTTACACCGCGCAATAATCAATTTAACCCTGTGAGCGGATTACAGTGAATTAATTGAATATATTAATTAATTCCGCATAAATAATACAGACTCATCATACCGCATACCTTATACTGCATATCGCATACCGCGTATCGCATACCGCATACCCTTTAATCTCATACCGCATACCCTTTAACCTCATACCACATTCCGCATACCGCATACCGCATACCCTTTAACCTCATACCGCATTCCGCATACTGCATACCCCTTACCTCAAACCGCATACATCATACCGCATACCCTTTATATAGCGCATACCCTTTAGCGCATACCCTTTATATACCGCATACCCTTTCTCATACCATACCGCATACCCTTTAACCGCATTTTTAGTTGTTTTACGTTTCATATTTTGTAAATATAACCGGAATAAAGAAAATGGCTACGAGTGCGTCAATTGAGTCGTCTCGGGATGAAAGACGTCTCAAATGTTTAAATGCTAAACTAGCCGCTAGCTTTGCGAGTTTACAGTCGGTGTATGACAAGATAAGAAAAGCTTCGGAAAGCATTTACGATCGCCAATCTTTTTTATCAGGCGCAACTACTGTTGAAAAAATTCGTTCTGAATTTATAACAATATTAGATGAAAAGGTGCATTGCGAACTGGAATTGAATCCGGAAGCAATCGCTGAATACACTCAATTAAATGCATTTGAAGAACTCTTCGGTGTTATTAAATATACAGAAGCAAATATGCTGTCGAATCCGGTTGCAAAACCTCGCCGTCAAATTAAGCTACCTGCATTGGAGATAGCGTGCTTTAACGGGAATCTGGATAGTTAGTCTCTCTTTTATGAAACATATAATTCAGTTATACATTTGAATGATTCTCTGGATGATACGGAAAAAATGCAGTATCTGATGTCTAAATTAACCGGAAAAGCATTAAGTATTTTCAAAGCTATTACGCCTACAGGTACAAATTATCAAGTTATCTGGGACGCATTGTGTACTAAGTATAATGATCAACGCGTTCTTGCTGAATTATACTTTGACCGATTGCTGAAATTACCTCCAGTTAACTCGGCCACGCCCGCTTCTTTAGAGAATTTTGCAGATGCATACTCCACGAACATCGCCGCGCTGAAGCAATTGAAAATAAAAGACCTCGCAGAATTCATATTGTTGCAACTGGGTCTTAAACGTCTTGACATAGAGACTGTAAAGGCTTTTGAATCTTCTATTAAAAATAATGAAAATCTACCGTCCAGCGCGGAACTAATCGACTTCGTAAGAGTACAGCAACGAATTCTTAATCGCGCACAAATCACGCAATCGACATCGAGCCGTCTTGGCTCAAATAATAATTATACCGCTAAACCGCAAAAAACTAATTCCGCAAAGGCATTTATTAATGTTGAAAAAATCGATAATCACTCCATCGAAATTTGTTTTTGCTGTCAAAAGGGATCGCACCCTTTATACCAATGTTCTAAATTCACAAGTCTAGAACCACGCGAGCGATTTAACTGCATTAAGTCATCGAAGATTCGAGTTTGTGTGAACTGACTCAGTACTAGGCACACCACGAAAGCTTGTAAATCGAAGACTACATGCAAAACATGCGCGCTCAACCATCATAGTTTATTGCATTTCAAACAAACTGATGGGCCGAAGTCACAAACGGACCCAATACCATCTCCCGCGTCACAAACGGATGCCGATAATGATAACTTAAATTCTTCGAATCCGGTTTCGTTATGTGTGACAAATTCATGCCCAAGTGCAAATACTACTGCACTATTAGGAACGGCTGTTTGCACTACCAGAGACGCTAAGGGCCAGGTACAGACGATACGGGCTCTAATAGATAGCGGCTCCCAAAGGGACATAATTACGCGCAAATGCTGTTCACGCTTGAATCTTACGGTGCGGTCATCTCCAAGTACTTACGTCACGGGAATAGGTGACGTAAGAAATGTGACAAATGGCGTAACTTGCTTAAAATTACTCTCCCGCTATGACATCACTCAGTCGTATACAATTAAACCATATGTAGTAGAAACCATAACCAGTGAGTTGCCTACTGTTAACATTAACCGCTCCTCTTTGTTGTATCTTGACAATTTGCCCTTAGCAGACACAACATTCTGTACGCCCGGTGAGATTGATATCATCTTGGGATGTGACATGTTTGCTCGCATTCTAAAGGCAAACAAAATATCAGGTTCTCTCGGACAGCCATTTGCTATCGAAACTACTTTGGGATATCTCATCATGGGTACTGCCCCAACGATGATTGAAAACCCAAGTATAAACACCACGCAATCATTTTGTACGTTCACGCAAAATGATGAATTTTGCCTTTCGCGCTTCTTCGAATTGGAAGACATTCCAGATGAGAAGTTTTTAACGCCTGATGAACAAGAGTGTGAGGATATGTTTAAACTCACTACTTCTCGTGACACGGCAGGTCGTTATATCGTCGCGTTGCCGTTTCGAAACAGTCCCTCTGTTCTCGGTGTATCGTTACCCGCCGCCGAACGCAGGTTTCGGTCTCTCGAACGCCGCCTTATATCTCAACCCGCAATAAAGTTAGAATATGACAAAATATTGCGCGAATACCTTCAAAAAGGTTACATTTCCCCAGTTGACAATTCTGATTTACCGCATTACGTAATCCCGCATCATATCGTAGTTCGCGAAGATAAATTGACCACCAAAATTCGCATGGTGCTAGACGCGAGTATGAAATCCGTTTCGGGTTACTCGCTTAATGACATCCTACATACCGGAAATAATTTACAAGGTGCTCTATTTCGCATTATCCTCAATTTACAACTCTTCGCCGCGAGAGGATTCGATCTTGTAAAATTCTCTGGTAATTCTCCAAACTTTTTGTCCACAATTCCTACAGCTCGTCGTGTTAAGGAACATGTGGAATTTAATCCCGACGAAAACCTGAAAATACTAGGGCTTCATTGGATACCCGCTTCTGATCATTTCGTATTTTTCGTACACACCGACGAAAGACCGTGTACTAAACGAAACATTCTCTCGACGATTGCTCGTCTTTGGGATTTGATGGGTTTCGCCGCACCAGTTGTATTATTAGCTAAGCTTATAATTAAATATCTATGGGAGTACAACCTGGATTGGGATGATCCTCCTCCTGACACCGTTGTCACGCTTTGGCGTCAGTTTGAAAAGGAATTGCCCTTATTGCAATTTATTAAAATTCCTCGCATTTTAGGTGTCGAATACCAATATGTATTAACACTTATCGGATTTTCTGACGTAAGCAAACGCGCATTTGGAAGCGTTGTATACTTACATGTTTACTGTCCGAATACTCATAAAACCACAATTAATTTATTATGCGCTAAATCCAAGGTCGCTCCGGCTAAGACGATTTCACTTGCGCGATTAGAACTATGTGGTGCGCTAGTACTTGCACGATTAATGCATACGGTCAGTAATACCTACACATCAAATTCGAAAGCTCATACGACTTTAGCTTTTTGCGACAGCACGGTTGCTCTAGCGTGGATAAATTCACCGACCGCAAAATGGCAGACGTTCATTGCCAACCGTGTCTCACAAATACAAAACCATCTGGGGGCTGAATGCTTCCATTATATAAAAGGACAAGACAATCCCGCCGACTGCTTGTCGCGGGGTCTTACGCCCGCTCAACTAATCGACCATCCGTTATGGTTTAACCCATTGGCCACAGAATTAATGAGCTAAAAAGTTGGCCTTCACCACTGAATTAATTTTGTACCAAAAATTGAAAACCTGCATTGGTGTACTAAATCTATTGTTACTTTTGAACCGTATATTCAAATGAAAGAATTTCTTTAAATTTGTTTACATATTGGATTAAGGTAAAGAAAAACATAAAAATATTTTTTTTTTAAATATTAAAATATGTGTAAATAAGGTTACAAATATAACCTTCCCTTCTTTCGTCAGTTTTTTTCCACATCTTTTTCAAAAAGTTACAAAAAAACATAGGATTCTTAAATTGAACAATAATAATTTTTGATTTTTATATACATGTATACTAATAACTATTAAAATAATTGTCTATGATAGTCCTCAAAGCAATCAGGGACGTTCAGGGTCACTACCAAAAGCCTAGAACCACTAGCAATTTCAAAGAAATTAAATGGCGGCTGGCTGTATACAAAACTTGGAACACAAATATCAGGGAAAAAAACATAAGAAACATATTATTGCCAATTGTATCAAATTAATGATTAATTATCTACAGAGTGTTCGGCATTTAAAATTTTATTGAAAAATGTCAGTATTGTGCTCGTTTTCCGTTTTTTTGACGTACCTACTCTAGCCCGTCAGCGTGCCGGGGTTTGTGGTTAAGTACCTGAGTCGCACACCCGGCAGGCTGTCGGGGTTTGTGGCCAATGGGTTAACGGTCCCGTCTTTGCCCAATTACCTAAACGTAATTGGCCTTTACAACGTTTTAATACGAAATCTGTGACTGATCCTCCCGAACGGAAAACAAAAATTTTGATGTCCGTTCAAGACATTAACCGCCTCAAAACAATTGCTCCCCACTTTGGTGGGATCTGGGAAAGTAACATTAAATGCCTGAAAGGTTATTTAAATAAAATAGTAGGCACCTCTCTACTGACGTATGAAGAGATGCAAACAGTGCTTTCTCAGATTGAAGCAATTCTAAATACACGCCCGCTATCTGTACTTAGCGTTAACGACGTTTCGGCTCCATTGCCGCTAACCCCCGCGCATTTTTAACGCTCACTCCCTTAAAATCTTTACCCGCTGCTGATTTGTCAGACGAGCCAGTCAACTTGGTACAACGCAAACATCTTGTGGATCGTCTTGTTCAGACATTCTGGAACCGATGGCGAATTGAGTATTTGAATACTTTGCAAGCTCGCCAAAAATGGAATACAAATGCGTATCCGGTAACGACAGGCACGGTAGTAATGATTAAGAGTGACAACATCGCGCCACTTCAATGGCCTATTGGGGTAATAGTCAATGTCTACCCCGGGGCAGATGGAATGATCCGCGTTGCGGAAGTTAAAACTAACTCCGGAATATACCGCAGGGCAGTCGTTAAACTCTGTCCCTTACCGTCACAATAGATTTAACAACATCTTAGAAGTTAGTTCATAATACTTTTATCCTTAAAATCAATTAGGTTAGTTTCACGGTTAAAAAGGTACCAAACCTTACTTTTAGTTTTATCTACCGCATATTATCATATTAACATATTGTAACGTAATTATTTTCATGGTAGTTATTCAATCGGTACCTACTTGCTCAGAAGGAGTATTATTAATTTCGGGTGCAGTTGGAACGATTGATAACAAATTCAAATTGCCGGAACGTTGTTCGATTGTTTTTTGAAAAAATAGAAAAAACTGTTAGAAGGGCCGCGTCATGACAGAAGAAGGAATTTGTCTGAAGTTTTGATTTGTAAGGAGTTTTGATACTCCTAAATGATTGTGTAAATTTGCAATATTATGCGTGTAACAGACGTGATGCCTTTACGAGACTGTTAAATAGTACCGGGTCACGGTACACGCAGGATGTTGATTGTTTTTTCGAGGCGAGGAAAACTTTTATTGTGATGATCACGAGATATCGAGTTACCTATGTAATATTACAATCTAATGGAAGTGTTTATGATGTCTGTGTGCCTGGTACCTAAGGTTGGTGTTCTTGTGCTTAGAACTGAGATTCTTGTGCCACGTACAATCCAATATCACCGAGGACAACTTTGGTGAAGACTGCAGGCACTTCTTAAATCACATTTACAGTCTAGAACTGCGGTTTATATCCTTTCAATGCTCAGAGATGGTCATCGGACGCATTGTGACGCCTTTGTGGATGGACTGGAATTTTGGATGCTTCACGGTGTCATGGGCTTGCGAAGCGGCAGCTCTGGGGCTCTTCTCCAGCTATCTGGAGCCCTTGTCGCTGAGGTTAGAAGAGGTGCGCCATTTTAACTATGGCAAGCTACGAATGATCATTTGGAGTGGATTCTACTAAAATAACTGAATTATCTCTCTCTCTCTCTCTCTCTCTACATTTTTTTGAGTTTACAAAGGTATTTATGTAGATTATGTTTTTGCTTGTCAATAATAACAAGTACATTTTGTTTAATGTGAGTTCTTTTATTTACATCAGATAGTAGCTTTCTTTTATCCCACGCAGGACCCTGAGATGATGATAAGAGCTCATGTACACGGAATTTCTCTGCCAACTGAGAAAGGTACGTGTCAATATCATATTTTTAAGTTTCAATGTTTTATTTTTTTTCTTGCTATATCGGTCAATTTGACCATTTGGTAAAAGCATTTATATAACTACATAAATATTTTCATAACTTTACATAATTAATTGCATTCTACCGCGTGTTACAATTTGTTTGCGCATTGAAACGTATTGGCACTCTTTTGGTTTATGGAAGTGGATTCTTTCATCCCCTTCCAGGCGGGGGGCATGGTTACGCACATACTAATACCTACACATACACATACCTACACAGCACGCATACATACTATCACTGCTTGGACTTGGTATTAATTATTGTTGCAAGTCCTTTTGTCCTACCTTTTCCCCACTCGCATACCCGCCAACCTTACCCAGTCTGCAATAAACTCCCGCTGCATATAGCCATCACTGTGCTCTGCTCACGAAAGTCTGCAATATAACTCCCGCCGCGAAACAACAACTGTGCTTCGCCATCGGTCAATCCGCTATTAAAAATAACTGCTCCGTGCACTATAAAAATAACGAACATTTACGCCTATTGTGATCGTGCCTCTTGGATGGAAGCGAATGCAGCATTGCTAGCATACAAGATCCTTATCCTTTTTCCGGTGAGTCATTCCTTCTATGCAACATTTAATTTTACTATTGCAAGCAGTGATTAGTAACACAAAATTCAAGGTCCTTCGCCAGTCATTTTACAAAAACACAAAACCACTCTCACAACATAAATAACCATACAGTCTTTATGATTCCTTTTTGAATCGTATTCAGGCTGTGTAGGTACGTATGTTCAGCAGATCCCCATCCTATGATTCCATATTCAATTCGAGAATGACATAAGGCGTAGTAGACCTTTTTCATATCCTTTTAATTTAACACGTTTCTTAGACTTTTAAAGAAATATATAAGGCTTGTGAGTTTTTTCCGTAATACCTTTGATGTGTAGGTCCCATCTAAGATTTTCGTCAATTATTACTCCGAGATATTTTATGTTTTGTGTTTTTTCGATGACGGGGCAGTAACATTGTATATTATTTCCATGGCATTCATGTAATTTTAGTTCTAGTGATTTTATTGGTTGGCTGATTTTATTGTTGGTTTTCTGAAGATTTCACTTTTATGAAGTGTGAATTGCACACTCTTAATTTTTTTATATTTGTTTTTTTGTTTCACCATAAAAAAATCACAAAGTACCATGAAAATAGTTTTTAAATTATTCATTTCATATTGTGGGACGGTGGAGTTGTTCCAATTTTGGTACGGTAGGGTCATGGGCATCTGGCGTGTTTTCTTTAAATTCTTTTTCAATTGCTTGGAAGTGCTCCAAAAACTGACTCTTCTGGAAGAAGGTGACGAGAATGCAATCAAATAAGCAAAATATGCATACATCCTCCAGCAAAGGCCAATTCAGACCTCATTGATCTAGATTCTGGTGATGAAAATGAGGTATAAATTGAAATTTATCACGACCACAGTTTCAAAATGAAGCATTTGTGGAATATTTTGAGGATGCCGAGTGATCAACTGACGACGATATCCCATTGTTAGATGTTGCAAATCTGGAAAGAATATTTCCATTGATAACTGTTAAAAGATTTCCAAGGTAGAAAACAGATGTTTAATTAAATGAAGACAATATTAGCGAAACTCAATCGAAAATCTAGAGACAGAAAAAGATATTGGCACCTCTGGCACTCGAACCCAGGACCTTCTGCTTATATCATCAATGTAAGCAGAAGGTCCTGGGTTCGAGTCCCAAAGGTGTCAAAATATTTTTGTCTCCAGATTTTCGATTGAGTTTCGCTAATATTGTCTTCATTTAATTAAATATTACAATTTGAGGTTTACTCAAAGTTAAAAAAACGAATGTGCTTTAGACCACACAACTGAAGTAAAACTTCTGCTCCATCTATATGATAGGAAGAGAAAAAGAAAATGTGCGCTCGCACTGCTCTCTCTTGCTCCTACAGTGTGATACAGATAATAGGCCTGCATTGTGTAACGCAACTGGCTATGAGAGAAAGAGAGAAAGAAAATGTGCGCTCGCACCTCTCTCTCTTACCCCTACAGTAATATACTAAGCGTACTTCCTCTTAACTACCGTTTACCTCGCTTTTCGTAACACTCTCGTCACGCATTCACCAGCTCCAAATCAAGCGTTTGTAAAGAAGTTTTACTTCAATAAAGAAAACAGGTGATTTGTAAATGACCAACAACCCTACATGATACAAGGTTATGTTTTTTCAGCATCATCAGCATCGAAGATAGTGTGCTGAAAAAGTTTTAGTTTTATGCTGCGATTTTTTATCAATGAAGATCAAGTTGCGGTTTAGCGCAGAAACGTTTTCAAATTAAAAAACTAATAATATTTGAAACATAATTATTAATTATTTTCTAAAGGTCATAAAATAGACACAGATAACATTAGTCACGACGCTCGCGAAAACTACATAACAAAAACGACTGTTTTAAGTCAAAACCGTTTCAAACTAACTACCATAATGATATTGAAAGTTTCCCGATTTCCATTTGTGATATTCATAATAGTCCATACTATCTATGGTGTCAAAGCCAGTAAGTATTGTTTCTTTCAAATAAAATCATGAAGGTTTTAAACAATTTTATATAAATATAATTAAAAAATATATTTAATTATTTGCGATTTAATGTGTTCGTTTAAAATTATTAATTCATTGTAGAATATCCCCTGAGTAGATTTAGTTTCGTTTCCCGTCCCTGACAGGACAGTTGCAAAACAGTACCTACCATATTATTGTAACAATTATTCTTCTTCAACGTCGCAATGTTATACTCTGTTGTAGACATGTTTAGTTCAACAGTATTATAAAATAATCTGTCTTTGATACGCTTTTGTGATCGAATAGAGTCGATTTATATATTGAAATTGTTTTACTCTGGATGTGCAAAAGAACGTCTTTAAATTTTTTTTAAAGAATGCTGGATAAAAATTTAAAAAGTTGTCTCTGCTTTTCCCGTTTATTTTTATAAATATATTTAACCAAATAAACAAATCTGTGATAAATTACTAAAATTATACACTTGAAAGTATTTTTTGAACCTACTGATATTTATTATAGTTCTGCATTACGTAAAATTCGGTCCCGCAATACGTTTATAAAATCCCTACGGTTGTAAAATATATAAATAGTCAGGGTACTAACGTTCACTTTTATTTGTTCCTTTTCATTGCGAAGATAGTCTTCATCATCTACATAACAATCACGATGATGGTGACAGCGAAGTTCCCAAGTTTCATGAACAGGCTCCAAGGTACGAACAAAGTGATAACGGTATTGTAGTTCAACAAAGTAATGTGTTTGACAGTCACCATGATGAAGAACATAGTTACTACCGTCGCATAGACAAGCACAAAAACAAACACGGAAAAGATATTTCGGATCATAAAGAGCACGAGGAATACTACCATCAGCATGACGATGAAAACGAAGAATTCTTTAAAGACGAAGTAAACTTCAACAACGACAGTGAACGCCATGAGAACTTCCACAATCACCGAATCCATAATTATTTCTACGAAGAACATAACGTGGAAGTAGGAGAAAATCTACACGTAGACTCCGAGCCCGGTAACCTCAACAATCAAGGAAATCATCATGATGGTCACATCCACACTCATGAAGAGGGACAGGGTAAAGAAAAGGAAGATAAGTGGGATGGGAAAGGGAATTGGAGAGTGGGGCGGGGAGGGGAACAGAATGTGAGTGATAAGGGCAAGGGAAGCGGTGACGCTAAGGGCAAGAGGAGCGATGATGCGAAGGGCAAGGGTAGCAAGGATGTGTTCCGCAAGGAAAGCGGGGATGTAAAGGGAAAGGGGGATGCAAAGGGCAAGAGGATCAGGAGTGTAAAGGGCAAGGGTAGCAGGGTTATAAAAGGCAAGAGGAATAGGGAAGTAAAGCGTAAAGGTAGCGGGGATGTAAAAGGCAAATTGAACGGCATTGTAAAAGGCAAAGGGAGGGGGGATGTAAAGGGAAAGGGGGATGCAAAGGGCAAGGAGAGCAGGGGTGTAAAGGGCAAGGGTAGCAGGGTTATAAAAAGCAAGAGGAATCGGAAAGTAAAGCTTAAAGGTAAAGGTAGAGGGGATGTAAAAGGCAAAGGGAGCGGGCATGTAAAGGGCAAGAGGAGCGGAGATGTAAAGGGCAAGGAGAGCGGGGATGTAAAGAGCAAGGGGAGCGGGGACGTAAAGAGCCAGGGGAGCGGGGACGAAAAGGGCAAGGGAAGCGGGGGTGTAAAGGGTAAGGGGAGCGGGGACATATAGGGCAAGGGGAGCGGGGATATAAAGGGCAAGGGTAGCGGAGAAGCTAAAGGCAAGGGAAGTAGGGATATGTTCGGCAAAAGAAACGGGGACGTTAGGGGCAAGGAGAGCGGGGAAGTAAAGGGCAAGGGGAGCGGGTACATAAAGGGCAAGGGGAGCGGGAATATAAAGGGCGGGGATGTAAAGGGCAAGGTGATAGGGATGTAAATAGCAAAGTTGCGGGGATATAAAGGGCAAAAGAGTGGAATTGTACAAGACACAGGAAGCGAGGATGAATAGGGCAAGGGGAGCGGGATGTTAAGGGTAAGGAGAGCGGGGATGTAAGGGACAATAGTAGCTGGGATCTATAGGATAGGGGCAGCGGGGATGTGAATTAAGATTAAGAAGGGGACGCTTAGATTGTTTGGATATAGATAACGGATGAACGCGTGTTATGAGATTACACGACCCGGAAGTTAATGGTAAAAACAATCGGGGATGCCCGAGGAAGACATGGCACGGTTTGGTGAACCAGGTACCAAAAAATTGACTTTTTAAATTATTATTATTTTCATTATTTATTTAATATTATTATTACCGCACCAGTTTACTAGAATTCATAACCCAAAACTTTATTCCAAACAGTTCCTAACGGCGAGCAATGCCGGGTTCACTTCAGCTATTTATCTAAAAAAGATTGTGGTTGACAGTCGGCGTTTGTTTGATTTTTATGTAAATCTACAGTTTTATTCAAAGATTGATTTTATTCAGAAAAAAATTTGCACATTTGACCTTCAAGACAAGGGGAACTTTGCTGTCTAATTTAGATTTTGTAATATTCTATGTAAAGCCCGAGCAACGCCGGGTAGTTCAGCTAGTTAAAAATTAAATTTAATTCTCCGCTTCACTACACTTTACGATTTTTTTGTGATTACCGCATAAGAGTCCCAATTGCTGACAACCGCCTGGAGCCAGTGAGACCATAGCATCCCCAAATTGAGATGTGTTGTGAGGCTAAGAGTGGTGGGGGGGAAAGGAGATGGGGAAGAGGAAGGTGGAGAACTACCTGACTATTCTTCCGATTGAGTCACCAAACACGGCTAAAGCCATATCAAGCAACGTTTCAATTCTGAACGTTGGTCTTACACCAGGGCGATACTTAGAGTATCTTCCCAGAGTATCTTCCACTACGGAATGCGCCTCGTACCTTGCGTTATTTTAAAATTATTAAATTGTAAAATAACACAAATCAATCGTATAAAATTTACTTTCCCACGTCGGAATCTGAACCCGCGAGCTCCGGGTCGCTAACTCCTTGACGACGAATCTGGTTATTAATTATTGTAACCAAAATAAAAATTGCATTTTGGCATGAAAAAACAATCACTTTGTTCCTCAGAATTTTTATTATTAAATGTTATTTGGATACGTGACTAAAAAATAAAGTTCTCTTGAAATTTGTTTTCATGTTTTTCCCAAATATTTAAAAAATACGGAAATCCACGGACAAACCGTGTATAAATTCCTGCATTAATTAGTAGGTATATCCCAATATTTAATTTTTATTGGAATAACTCTTGTTATAATAACTTTGAAGGGTAAAAACCCATCAATGTAATATAATTGTAGAAGAACATAATACTAATATAATAAATCCTAACTAAAATATGAAAAATAATAAGACACAGAAAAATAAAAAGGTAACGGTCATAATAGGGACTCAACCCCAGGATCTCTTATCTTACCGGAACAAACGCCTTAAGAGAGTAACCAGAGAAAACCAGAAGTATGTCATTTTTAAACGACTTCGAAAAGGAGGAGGTTCTCAAGTCGACTGTATTTTTTTTTTTTATGTTTGTTACCTCAGAACTTTCGACTGGGTGAACCGATATTGATGATTCTTTTTTTATTTGAAAGCTGGTGCTTCCCGTGTGGTCCCATTTTAATTTGGTCTTTTTTTTGGTCTGGACAATGGCATCCATGAGAAAATCATATAAGTCTTAAATTTGCATCAAGTATGTGCGCGACAAATGGACGAATAACTCATTATCACGTAAACCGATTTCGATGATTCTTTTTTTATTGGAAAGGATGTACTTTAAGGGTAGTTTGATGAGAGTTTGGTTAGGTTCTGATTATGGGATCCATGACAAAGTAACGGAACTCTCCAATTCTGAAGAACAAATTTACGATACTCATCAATATGTAGGTACGATTGTTATTTTTGGAGTCGGTGTCAGCCAAGGTACCCGCGGCCCGGCGTGTTCACTTGACAGCTCCTCTCCCGCCGACACCGACTCCAAAAATAACAATCGTACGCATATATTGATGAGTAGAAAAGGTAAGTTGATTATAAAGTTGTAGAAGAATACGAAATTGTTTTTTTACTTTTTAGTGCATTTTTTGAAGTCGTTTTTTTGTTTTGTTAAAATTTTTATTTATTTTTAAATCAGATTTTAGACGTATTGACTCTTTTCCACAACAAAATTATAAATGATTTCAAAAGATTGTTCTTTTATCTAGCATTCGCATGTTTTAAATTTTTGAGATAAAATGTTTATTTTTAATATAATAAGGTTATACCATAGGTCGTTGGCAGATTTGTTAAATTTTCAAAAAAGATTTTGTATTATACCACACCCATTTCAAATCATATAATCATGCGGTAAAATAAATCAATACATCATCTGGGTATCGCATGTTTTAGAATTTTAATTTTAGTTTAAATAAAATCATTTAAAAATATATACGTACATGTGTTTCTTGACGAAAATTGGTCCGTTTGTGTATTTATTTGCGCACTTACGAACTAATATATTTCAGATTTTTTAACATTCTAATTTAACTTCGACATTTTTGAAAAATAATATATACTTATAATCAAAAAATAATTACAAAAAGTACATTATTTTAATGGTTTTATCATCACGCCTTTCAGCATTTTTGGATGTAGGTATAAATTAAAGCAAATTTAGAATGAAATAAAATCGATATTGAGTTATAATTTTAAAAAGCTGATACGGAGATTAATTAATTTTTCTCATTGTAACCGCCCTGCACGATCGTAAGAACAACTTTCGACGAAATGTGGAATTTCGGCCACTGGCTGGTTAAACGCTCTTAACCAAATCGACCGTTGGGACATCTTATTTAAGTCATTAGTCAAAAACAATGGGGTCGAGTCCCAGTTTATTTGTATGTGTCTTTATTTTTCATATTGTCGTTTAGATTTATTAGTATTATCTTCTTCAATGATGATTTTTTTATTTGTTATATCAGTGTTTGCCGTCATTATTTTGAAAATAAATGGTTATTGTTTATCTACACCTTGACCGTCCATTTTATGAATGTGATCATAGCCGGTAAGCATAAAATATGAATTTTTTAAAATTTTCAGAAACACCTACAAAAAAACTTTAATAATGCATCGATACCTACAAAGATCTCTCTCGAAAAGATTTTTTTCTTTTATAATTCCCTCCAAAGATTTAACCACGTTTTTTTAAAGGGATACCCGGTGAAAAATTTCGTTTGTTTCATCGATAACTTCTCACTGCCAAAAAGTGGAAAAATTTAATACCTTCGTGGGGGTTTCGTTTCTTTTGTTCACATTTATTAGTTGATATAATTCGATGTAAACTAATAAAATGAACTTTTTAGTTAATCGTTCACCGAGGATTCGAGCAAGAACAATGGACATGAATAATGATTGGACACAATGAGGGTGAACAGGGTGGTTATAGCGATCGCCACAGTAATCACGGTGGTCACATCATCAAATGATGGACGTAATCAACGCAATGACGACGATCAACAAGATGGCCATGGTCAGAGATGATCTGACAGCGTAATTAAGTTGAGTTGTTTCATCAAAAGGACATAGTTAATATTTTGAATTGGAATATTCAGTTTAAAGTGAATAAATCTTAGAAATTTATGCTGTACGCTTTATATATTGTCGGAATGTGTTTTATACAATGGGGACCAAATAGGTGAATTATACTCTACCTGGCTTCTTACTAAAGAAGAACAACGTTCATTCAAAATCCTTGAGAATCCAAATCATTGATAAATGAGATGTATAAAATGGAAGCTGTCTTAACTATATACCTATAAATATAAACATAAATCTAACGGCTAATTAAGAACCCTCCCGTCCCGTGTATGACCTTTAAATCAATTTTCTCATTGTGTTGTTTTTCTTTCTTCATTTTGTTTGTCTTTGATCGTTTTTCGAAGTGTTTTATGATTTGTATATTATTTTCATATATTTTTTTCCTATTTATGTTTTACTTTAATTATTTACTTGTTTTGTTAATAATATTAATCTTATGCGGAAACTTCACAGGTTCAAGCAAACTTGTAACATGTAAAAACAAATGTGTGCAATAATTTAAAATATTTTTTTAAACATTACGCGAGTTATCGAAGTGCCTCAATAAAACTAATTGCGAGTGACGACAATAAAGAATCACTTTTTAATTTTACTTATTTTACTAACTTTTTTACTACTTTTGTAGTTCGTCCGTTGGACATTTTGAGGATGATGGGCAATTAACGAGTAAATGGCGTACATAATTGATTCACATTTACACCATTACGTGTAGCTTTACTTGTAATAGTGTAAAGGGGTTAATTCTTGTATATTTTACCCAGTTTTGTTAGCAGTTCAGTTAGCTACTGAAGTGTTCTGCAAAATCCAACTACTTAAACGTTTTGTTTGCCGTTCTCATTTAAAAAATCGTACATCCGTATTTTAAATACGGACAAAAATAAACTGCTGTTTTACATTAGCTCCTTTTTAAGAAAGAGAAGGATAGAAAGTTCTGGGAAGGAAAAAGGTAGGGTAAGGTAGGTAGGAGGAGTGGGTAGGAATCTGGGGGATGAGTATATCCAGTAGTGATTGGCGTATTAATCCATCCCTCCAACTGCGTTGTTATTATGTGCAAGGCGATGGGTCGGGAGTCCGACTGGAAAGGTCGAAATGCCTCCCTTAACCAGTCTCTTGATCCGGCCCGCCATGCAACAGGTGGGCAGACGCGTCCGCCGCTAAGACCTGGACAAACCTCACTTCATGAACCCGGGCACCTCTGGTAAGTCCCCAAACGTAGCGAACCATTTGTGGTGACCTATGGCGTAGATGTTGGTTATCCAATAAACGTTCGGGTTCCTGGGGTGGGGGTACCTGAATCCGCCTCCCAAAGTGTTAGTGTTAAAGAGCCATTATGTGCACCTATATTTGACCGTTTACCCCTTGTTTTTAGGATTCATTAATATATATTTATTTGAATTATAAAACGCATGAACTCTGCGTATTACTTTCTTTAAAATTGCCGAACGTGCTACCTTTTTGAAGCAATATTAAAATTATTGACTTACGTATATATCTTTGCTTTGGCCTAGTTTATAATCCCAGTCATAAATTTAAATTTGAACATGCATTTTTTAAAGTGTAAACACATGATCAAAAAATTTTTGGAAAAAATATTTCTATTTTTCGGTTCGCGGAATGTCAATAACAAATAATTAAAAGAGATGCGAGACATCTCTTATTAAACTGTGAAACAACTAAGTTAGCCCTATGATAATACGAAGATCGCAATATTCTTATTGAAATAAAATCGATATTGAGTTATTATTGGTTCGGAAAATAATTAATATTTCTCATCGGGATCGCTCTGTACAGTTGCAGGGCACAATTGCAAGACCGTATTTCGAAGAAATTTGAATTCTGGTTAATCACCCTAAAAAAACTGATTAATGTTAGTTTGTAAGACCGTAAATAAATAGACAAACTGAAGTTATTTCGTCACAAAACACGTGCACGGATCTTTTTTTAAGATTTTATTTGAACTAAAATTAAAATACTGAAAAGTAGCTTTTATAGATAATTTATTGATTTATTTTATTGTTTGATTGTTTAATTTGAAATGTGTGTTGTATAACACAATTTTTTTTTTGAAAATTTTACAAATCTGCCAACGACCTGCGGTATTACCTCATTATACTAAAAATAAACATTTTTTCTCAAAATTTAAAATTTACCTTTACTAGGTAAAAGAACAATCTTTTGAAATCGATTTATACTTTTTTGTGGAAAAAAGTCAATATGCCTAGAATTTTATTTAAAAATGAAATATTCCCGGTTGTGTCTGGTAATTCCCTCTTATAAAAATGTTTTAAAAATATTTTTTTATTATTTATTTTTGGGGTGTTATGCCATGTTGCGCTACCTCCTCCTTTAGCCAACGTTTCGGACAGCGTTACGTTGCAGATGGCATATGCCCTGATGATGATACTGTAACGGACGTACTAAAGCTGTCCGAAACGTTGGCTAAAGGAGGAGGTAGCGCAACACGGCATAACACCCCAAAAATAAATAACAAAAATACTTTTGGCCATGAAAATCTAAAAACACATCTTTCAAAAATCTCTTCAAATTGGCCACATTTTGGCCAGTGGTCGCTTGGGGGTGTTTGCAAATAAGCCAAAATGTGGCTAGAAACTCTCCAGTGTTTACGATCACCGAACACCAGAATTTTCAAATATATATATTTATAAAAAACTGTCATCATCCAGGTATAATCATTTTTAAATGAGGCATACAACCTTGTCTCACAAGAAATTATTTGAATACTGCTTTTGGATATGCCCCTCTTCAATAATTATATTATCAATTAGTTTAATTACATATAGGTAACTATGTAATTGTTATGTCACATCCGAAGGTATTGTATGTCATGGGGTGATTATTACATCGCGCCCTCTAATTATCTGCTAATATGGCAGATAAGTGGAAATTACCAACACACTACATGAGCGTAAGGGAGACAGTAAAATCAGATTTCTTGAAACATTTTTTGGTTTCCTAATGAAATACGGTTTGCTAATATTCAATGTTTTTACGAAAAACCTTTAAAACATTGAAATTTAATCAATTTTTTGTGTTATTCAAATAATATATACAATGGCGTAGAAAATTTGAGGTAAGGCTCTCGATTGCCAATCTGAAAGTCGCGGATTCAAGTAAATTGTATTCAATTAATTTGTGTTGACTTAGCTTCCAAGCAGTTCATCGGGATTCGATTCTGGGTCGTGGCCGTTTAAAAAAAAATCCTTTAATTTTTAAACGAATTCAAAAAGGAGGAGGTTCTCAATTCGACTGTATTTTTTTTTATTTTTTTTTATGTTTGTTACCTCAGAACTTTTGATTGGGTGAACCGATATTGACGATTCTTTTTTTATTTTTTATTTAAAAATTTATTTTTTATTTTTTTATTTGCTTTTCGTATGTTCCCATTTTAATTTGGTTTAGTTCCGACAATGGCATACATGAGAAAACCATATAAGTCTTAAATTTGCATGCATGTGCCCGACAAATGGACGAATAACTCAATATCACGCCCACCAATTTCGATGATTCTTTTTTTTATTGGGAAGGATGTACTTCAGGGGTAATTTGATGAGAGTTTGGTTAGATTCTGATTATTGGATCCATGACAAATTAACGAAAATCGGCCGAATCTCTTAATGTGACCTTTACGTCGCTATGGTCAAATTATGTCTGTCTCATATGAGCAGCACGTTTAGTAGGTTTTACCCATATTCAGACAAATTAGTTAGTGTACTTCAGATTCACTAAAAACCAAAAAATAAACAAAAATTTAACAAAACAAAAAAACGACTTCAAAATATGCACTAAAAAGTAAAAAAATAATTTCGTATTCTTCTACAACTTCATAATCAACTTACTTTTTGTAATCATCAATATGTAGGAACGAATGTTATTTTTGGAGTCGGTGTCAGCAAAGGTACCCGGCCCGGCGGGTTCACTTGACAGCGGTGTGAGGGGTCACACCGCAGCCCCGCTCTCGCCTCTCGCCTCGTCAAGTCGCTTGTGCGATACAAGCACATCTCACCTATAACTATGTATGTAGTTACAAACCTAACTTGACTGACACCGACTCCAAAAGTAACAATCGTATCTACATATTGATGATTAGAAAAAGTAAGTAAATTTTTGTTTTTTTTTATTTTTATTTTAACTTTATGAGTAAAACCTCAAATTGTAATATTTAATTAAATGAAGACAATATAAGCGAAACTCAATCGAAAATCTGAAAACAGAAAAATCAGAAAAAGATATGGACACATCTGGGACGAGAGGTCCTGGGTTCGTGTCCCAGATGTGTCCATATCTTTTTCTGATTTTTCTGTTTTCAGATTTTCGATTGAGTTTCGCTTATATTGTCTTTATTTAATTAAATTTTTGTTTATTTAAAAAGTCGTTTTTCGTGGGTCTGCTGCGCCAAGCTGAAATATGTTTAATGTTGTGTGTGAAAAATTCACGAACCACATCCTTTGAAGTAGTACGTTCACTCACGATAACCAATCAACGAACAACAAATATCATCTCCATTCACATCACTCACAGAACCTGCAAAACAATAAACCGTATTTACTCAAATCAAAGGCTCAGTAATCAACAAAACAAATCAGTTTTGATATTGTCGTCGTGCCGTAGTTGAAATTTGCCAGTGTAACAAAGCGTTGGACCACTTCAAACGATCTTATTAAATGGCGTCCCTTGACACGTTATACTTCAATCAAAAACTTCCAGCCTGATTTGGATATTGAGGACGCCTAATGAAGCCTAGAAATGAATGCCGCCCCAAGCGTCGAAATTACAGTTGCAAATGGGAAAACTGACATGACCCGCCCATGCCAGAGTATCTTGCCTACAGCCTGCAGGTCCGCACTCGAAGCCATTTTACAAGTTTATTTTTTTAAATAAACAGAAAAATTTTGAAAACAGTTATGATCTATCTTATATCTATCTAAATAATATATGTAAAGAAGAATGTCTGTGGAGTGAGTCAGTTTTTTTCGAGATTGGTGAAATTTTTCACCTTCAAAACAAGAGAACGATTACTGTCCATATGATATTTGAAAAACCACCTTTATCTACCTACTGATTTTCAAAAAAAGATAATATTACTATCTACATCTGATGTCGAAAAGCACTACGTTAAGTACCGGTAATGCCGGGGACAGGAAGTAGATAGATAATTGTAATTATGAAAGTTAACAAAAAAATATTTGATTATCATAGAATTATGATCAACTATGAAACAAAATCTTTGTACATGAAGCAGGAAATTAAATGACTTTAAAATATCTTTCAATCTACCATCATATCTTTTAAGAGTGGTAGATATACTAAGTATCGCTCTGGTGAAAGGTTACTATTCAGAATCAAAACATTGACGTCGCTTGAAACGTCGCAGATCTGAATAGTCAGACAGCTTCCAATCTTATTCTTTCTCCAACTTCATTCAGCCACATGACGTATCCCATCCGGGGTGCCACAGTCTCGGAAAGTTAAAACATACGATGGAAAGCACTCAGAAGAACTGGAATCATTGATCTTATCGGGATCGTTGCGAAGCCGGTAGACACCCCAAACCCTTGCCCAACATTTTTATGCCCGGTTTAAAAACGGTTCCCTACGTTTGTTTTAATAAACACCACGTTACAGACTTTGCACAAAGCTTTCTTAGAGATAATATTAACCCGAGAAGAATCGTCGGGCCCTCCTGTATGGAATTATTGTAAAAGAAAAAACAATTTTTTAATTAGAGCAGCGTTTCCATTAGGCAAGCAAGTGCAACGTCACACCTGCATAAAGGTTACTTAAGCAAGTGTTTGCACGGATATTGGAAACCGCAAATCTTGTCATTGGACCCGGGATGGATTTAAAGAAGAAATCAGTATGATGCATCGACTACCCTCCTAACCTAAGCTCGTGCAGGTAAAAAGCGCAACGCACTATGAAAATGTGCATATCAAAATTCACTTGCATGCAACCTGCATGTGCAACGCAGGTAGAGATTTCCACGACGTAAGCTACTTGCAACTTACAACCTGCACGCAAGCTACTTGCCGCTTAAAGAAAGCAGTACCTATTTAGAAAATAAGATTATTTTCCTTAAGCCCGGTTAGTCCGTCCTACCGCCTCGTTCTGCTTATTAGAGCCGCACAATGGAACGTCTAACCTATCTGTGGTACAACATTAATCATATATTTCCAGACTGGGGGTGTGGGGCAATTCTAAAGGCCGGAACAATAGCCCTTTGTTCCCGACTCAGCGTTTGCGCTTTTCCCGGGAAAGGGCGGTGCATTAATGACGGTGAAATACGCGTGATCTGAGCCCTAAGATACAAAGGGACTGCAAAATTAATGAGTGTCATTTTGTTGGAAAATGTACGAATTACAAACATAAACATGTTTTGAACGATAAATGAATTTAATCAGAGATTAAACTACCACGAAATATATAATAAAACCATTATGATATATTTGGGGTGGTGACCAGTAAATTAAACCGTCGAATTAATAAACAATGCTCTGTGTTAAAGAAAAAGGGGGACGTGTCGATATTTTGACGTAACAATAATGAAAGAAAAATTATTTTATGTACTAAAATTAAAACAGCGTCGAACTTTGTTGAAAAGGGGGAATTAATGCGATTCAGCATTTGATCGAAAAGCTTTATTTCAATTATTTATTCAATTTGTGAAAACCGCTGCATTGAAATGAATATTTTTATTACATTTTCAATTCTCTTTTCTAGAGTAAATTAATTTCACATTCGCAGAATTAAAATGAAAATCCGTGATATGAATATAAAATTCTTGTTTTTATCATTAAATTATTTAATAATTATATAAATGCGAAACTGAACGGTAAAATGTTAAAACTTTGAAATATTTATGAATTGCGACTTATGCGTAGATATTTGTTTATTTTTTACACGCCCTAAAGGGGTTCTACATTCTAGTTTATAAGTTGTAGTTTAAAAATTCACAGTTATTTTAAATACTTCAAAACTAAAGCAATATAGGAAATATTATAATACGATGTAAAATAAAATACAAGATACAAATGATGAGAACTCACACATAAATAGATATTAAATATAGACAAAAATTTTAGAAATTGTACACGTCTACACGAAGGCCCCACGAGGGAAGAAGACTTCATCTCTCCTCTCCACTCCTTAGTTCCCTGAAGGCTCCAAGATGGAAAGTTCACCTCCCTTTGGTTTCCTGAAGGCCCCACAAGAGAAGAGTCCACTCCTCCTTGGCCCCGGAGGGAAGAGGACCCAATCTCTCCTCTCCACTCCTACATGGTTTCCTGAAGGCCCCACACGGGAACAGGATATCATCTCTCCAGTTCCCCACGCCAGAAGAGTGCACTTCCCCTTGGTTCCCTGAAGGACCCACAAGGGAAGAGTTCATGGAGGTGGCTTAGCTCTCCTCTCTACGGTTTCTCCTCTTGGTTTCTCCTGCAGGCCCCTCTCTTCTAGCTTAATAAAATAATTAGAATAAACACTGTGGTTATTTTTAAAGTTAAATATATCGCCTAGATCAGAATACTTTGGTAAGACAATATGACTCTGAGTGTTGTTACAATAAAGGGGAAGTAAACGTCAGCAAGATTTTTGGGTATATGGATTATGGATGTTGATTAATTGAAGCAATTCTGGGCAGTCAATTTTGTGATGCAGTACTTTATGTAAAAGCATTAAATCTGTACTTTTGAATGTAGCTATAACTTGGTGGTTATCCATTATAGATAATGAAACAATGTTACTTTGTTTGAACCACTTGTATATTTGTTTAAAGCCGGCCGGTTTCGGAACGACCGTTCCTTCCTCAGGGGCGTATTGACAGTTACATAATAGTGGATGGGAACAATGTATCCATTATTACTAAGGATCGTGGTAGGGGTGGATATATTAACGTCTGCTAAAATACTTGACCAATCTGAACTATTGTATAAATAATTTACAATAATAAAATAATTTATTCTCTCCTTCAATAATTTACTAACTTAATTTAGGTAAAACGTATAATTTATCACATAAAAAAAATAAGTATATAACAGCGACATGTCGTTGGTACCAATTATTGTGTTAAATTCTATAACTTTGGATCTATTTTCTACTATGTAATTATGTACTGTTTGTTTCTGCAAAATATAATAAAATAAAATAATAAAAGTCGGACTTAGCCCGAAAGACGACTACATAACTTGAGACTTGCTTACATAACTTCGGAAAAGCTTGGACTCTGGTTTTAAACATATATTTGTAATTCAAATATTCAATCAACCGTAGTTATTGTACTCAACGAAGGTATTCAACTAAATCTCCGATGGCCTTAAAACTAATTGAATCCATTTAATGAAATATCCGGATTCAGTTCACGAAGAGAACGTGAAATGGCCGCTTTCTTTTGTGAAAACTCGTTCAACGAGCAGATAAGTTTGTAGGGAGGAATATTAATTTTGCTGACCGAAAACTGACCCAACTCAAATGAGTTTTATTTAATAATATTGTCAAAAACAGAAGAGGTCATATATCTTTCTGGGAAAATGTAAATAGCTTTAATAATAATCACAAATTACGTGTTTCCATGCTAACTCAGAATCAAGTCAACACACTCTTTGAAAAGTCATTAAAAGATATGTATGTATGATTTGAAAAAACATGTTAAATTACTTAGTCCTATAATCGCCCACTTAATTAACAGAATAATTGATACGGGCCATATTCCCGATGAACTAAAATATAGCATTGTAAGGCCTATCTTTAAAAATGGAAATCACTCTTTAATAAACAATTACAGGCCGATTTCGTTACTTCCTGCATTAGAAAAAATATTAGAGAAATATATATCAATAAATTTAGATAACTACTTAAATAATCTGAGTATTATTGATGAATGTCAGTATGGCTTTCAAAAAAATAAAAGTTGCGATAAATTGCTCGAAAAATTTTCTAATCATATAAATTCACAACTAAACTGTAAACAACATGTATTGGTTCTATTTATTGATTTCTCAAAAGCTTTCGACACACTTAGCCATTTACAAATAATTAAAGTACTTGAATTTATAGGTATCCGGGGTAAACTCCTCTTATTCCTCAAAAAAAACTATTTGACAAATAGAAAAATGAGTGTGAAGATTTTAAATATAATAAGTAAATCAAGATACATCAAATCGGGAGTACCGCAAGGGTCAATTCCAGGTCCAAAATTATATATTATATATGTAATTGCTATGTGTGAGATTTTCAAAAAAGCTCGTCGATTCATTTTTGCTGATGATACTGCTCTTGTTTTATCAAATGAAAATCCTGAAATAGCTATACAAGAATTACAAAGAGATTTTAACGAGCTTCTCAAATGGGCTCATGATGTAGGATTAATTATTAATGTGAAAAAAACCAAATGCATGTACATAAAATCACCAAGTTTGAAAATGTGGAATGTTCCTAAAATAACCGCTCATAGCTTTGACTGTGTACATAGAGGAATTGTTAATGTTTGTGACTGTGAAAAAATAGATTTCACAAATGAATATAGGTACTTATCTGGGAATAATTGTTGACAACAATTTTAAGTGGGATAAACAAGTGGCTAAATTTTGTAACCAGCTCAGATCCTTAGCTAGTAACTTTTACAAATTAAAATTTATTTTGCCTCATTGTACTCTCAAACTCATATATTTTTCTATGGTCGAATCCATCCTTAGATATGGTATTCGAACTTGGGGACATGCAAGCACTACTTACAATAAATATATTGAAAATTTACAAACTGCCATAATAAAAAAAATTGTCACAACAAATATTTACAAACAGAGACATAACTTAAAACTACTGTATGGCTCAGAGAGCCTACTTACAATAAAAGGTCTCCACTGGTTCACTACTATTATGGATAATATGGGGGAAAGCCCTTACAAACACCTACTTGCACACAAACATATTACAAGATTTAGAGAAGGAAAGGGCCTAAAAACTCCTCGAATATTAAATAAATATGGAAGCCGTACTCTTGAATATCTAATACCAGTGATTTTCAATAAAATCAATAAAAACATAAAATTTGAAAAAAATGAGAGACTAGTCCTAAAATTATAAAACTATGGTTAATGAACGAAAACTCCATGTATCTTTGAATATCTTAATACAGCTGCCTACATATCTTGTTATTAGGCAGATATATTGAAATATCTTATATATTTATGGTTGTAAGTTAAATTATCTAACATTACTATGTGATCTATTCTAATGTTTCCTTAAAACTATAAATGTATTTACAAATATTTTTTTAGATATTATATTAAGAATGTTTAAATTGTTAGAACCTGCAGATAAGCTGTCATATGACAGCTTTGTGGGTCTACTCAAATTTTTTGTAAAAAATGTATTATGTAATTTAATAAATAAATAAAAAAATAAAAAAATATGAAAAAAATGGAAAAAAGCCCATAACCTGTTTAACCAATTTTTTTCACTTTTTGAAAACTTCTATAGCCCCGCTATGATTTGGATTTCGGATGAGACGGAAATGACGATTACTGCACCTGCTTTGATCATAATGTCACTTTTAAAGGCTCCCACGTCCCTTTTTTACATGAGCTCCACACGGGAGGCCCTGAGGAAAATAGTTTCCCTCAGGGAATATGTCATCTTTGGGGATGCTGTGTGGAGGGTTTTTTAAGGAAAGGAAGGAGAGGAGAGTTCTGGGAAGGAAAAGGGTTTATGAGGTGGGTAGGAATCTGGGGTTCAGTATGTCCTCGTCATCCGCCTCCAAGACCTAGACAAACCTCACCCCATGAACCCGGGCACCCCTGCTAAATCACCAAACGTAGCGAACCACTTGGGGAGACCTGTGTCAGAGGTGTTGATTATCCCATTAAGGTTCCCGGGGCGGCGGTACCCATTCCCGCCTCCCAAATTGCATTACATCTAAAGATATGAAAAGTAAATTGCGATAGGTCTGCGCTCATTGGTCGCTTTGATTATGACCTCACTTTTCAATATTGGTTGACATTGTTTTGGTAAAGTTTCGCTTCTACCGCGTGTAAACTGAACACGATTTTTTTTCAGGTGTGTGTGTTGGGTTGATTTTATTTTGAATTGTCCGGTCACAAACTATATATTATTTTTTATAAGAAATACAAACATTCCCGGGTTACGAATAACCCAACAATGTTTGAAAATCGCCTACTACCACCACAGAATGCCGAAAATATTGCTTGTGTTGTGATGGAGGACTTTGCCTGCCGAGGAATCGAACACGCGATGCTCGGGTGGGACCCAAGCGCTATGCCCACTCAACCACTGACCGGTCACATACACACCCTAAATTAAAATGTGTGGTTGAAATTAATGTTTTCGTAATATTGGGATTAAAAAACATAAATATATATCTATTCCAGCACAAATTAGGAAGGTTGGTAGCTACGTACTACGATATTGTATATTATCTACAAATAATCATCAAATAATAACCATCATAAACCTGTATCGGTGAACTCGAATTTGATTTGAATTTAAGTGTCATTTTCAATATTGGAACTGATTTGTGTGAATAATTCAGACTTTTCCGTCATTTTTCCATTTATCTTCAGTAGTAATAACCAGCAACATTTGTTTGCGAAGGAAAGAAATAAATTTCTTTTCATGCTAAAACAAGAAAACCAAAAATAATATACGTGTATTTTTTTTTTATTTAAGCGTACACAGTACATTTTATTACAAACGGTAAGGTAGGTACATTCAATTTTTCATCGTTAAATCAACTTTTTTATGCGAATACCGCACGCCTCACAAAAGTTCACCAAATGTCCTATGGCAGGGAGACCATTGGTTTTCCAATAAATCGTTCCCGGGGCGGCGGTATCCATACCCGCCTCCTAAATTGAATAATAATGGTGTCATTACTGTCAAACTTTCTTAAATTTTAATCAAAGCTTAGCTAACAACCTCGAGGTCTGCGATGCGTAAAAATATACTAGCTCTATTAAGTACATTGTTTATGGAAGGCCATATGGTTTTCCACCATGAATAATTAAAATTTGTTGTCAAAAGATTTTTTTCAGTAATTTTAGAACATTATGGAAAATTATCGCTATCAAACTGACGATGAACACACTGAACTGAAAGAGTTTTAAAAAAATCGGTTCATCAGTAAAAATACTGGCAAATCTGATGCGAATTCGCCCGCAGTTTTGTTCACTGTACAGAAACAGGAATGTCAGCTATCTCTATTGAATGTTTCATTGAAAATTGCAATAAAAAAACACTGATCGCTGAAGCAGGCTCTTTGTACGAGTCTGTAATATCCTGTTACTGATTGCACGCTGCTGCATTCATTTCTGAATGTTCCAATTCGCCGACGTGTTTGGTAGCAAATTTCCGCGCAATTTATTTAATCCAACTTTCCGTTATATTTTTGTGGAAAAATCTGTGTTTTGATTATTACCGACTGAACCTTAAAATGCAAATATAAAAGCGTAAAAAGTGCAGGTTTATCGACTGTTTGTCAACAAACGTCTAATTTTTTATCAAATCCTAAAGAAGTATAAAAGGGAAAAGACTGTCCGATAGAATAAAAATTGCAACCATTAAGAAACAAACAAGAACAAAAGATGTCATAAAAACAATACAAAAAGCTTTAGTGGAAATGGTCAGGCCTCACAACCAGAGGAAGTGAAAAATGGTCAAAATTAGTCATGAATTGGTTCACAAGTGACAAGAAAAGAAAACGAGGTAGACCATTTAGACGGGTGGGTTGATGACATCAAAGCCATAGCAGGTGGTACATGAACAAGAGTAGCTAACGATAGAGAGAAATGGTGACAGTTAGAGGAGGCCTTTGTCAACTAGTAGCAAGCAGACAGGGAGTCGATGCATGATAAATGTTATAAATGTGATAAGTTTATTATAAATAATGTAATCTAATTTACTGTCTGAATAAAGGTTATTATTATTATTATTGTTTGAAAGTCTAAATAATGGCCTGCACTCACCAGACCTTACCAAATTAATTTTTCATATTCCGTCAAGATCATCCCGACAATCCGAATTATTTTATTTGCCCTCATGTAGAACAAATATTTTTTAAAAAATCCCTAATCTCCTCTCTACGGTTTCTCCTCTTGGTTTCTCCTGCAGGCCCCTCTCTTCTAGCTTAATAAAATAATTAGAATAAACACTGTGGTTATTTTTAAAGTTAAATATATCGCCTAGATCAGAATACTTTGGTAAGACAATATGACTCTGAGTGTTGTTACAATAAAGGGGAAGTAAACGTCAGCAAGATTTTTGGGTATATGGATTATGGATGTTGATTAATTGAAGCAATTCTGGGCAGTCAATTTTGTGATGCAGTACTTTATGTAAAAGCATTAAATCTGTACTTTTGAATGTAGCTATAACTTGGTGGTTATCCATTATAGATAATGAAACAATGTTACTTTGTTTGAACCACTTGTATATTTGTTTAAAGCCGGCCGGTTTCGGAACGACCGTTCCTTCCTCAGGGGCGTATTGACAGTTACATAATAGTGGATGGGAACAATGTATCCATTATTACTAAGGATCGTGGTAGGGGTGGATATATTAACGTCTGCTAAAATACTTGACCAATCTGAACTATTGTATAAATAATTTACAATAATAAAATAATTTATTCTCTCCTTCAATAATTTACTAACTTAATTTAGGTAAAACGTATAATTTATCACATAAAAAAAATAAGTATATAACAGCGACATGTCGTTGGTACCAATTATTGTGTTAAATTCTATAACTTTGGATCTATTTTCTACTATGTAATTATGTACTGTTTGTTTCTGCAAAATATAATAAAATAAAATAATAAAAGTCGGACTTAGCCCGAAAGACGACTACATAACTTGAGACTTGCTTACATAACTTCGGAAAAGCTTGGACTCTGGTTTTAAACATATATTTGTAATTCAAATATTCAATCAACCGTAGTTATTGTACTCAACGAAGGTATTCAACTAAATCTCCGATGGCCTTAAAACTAATTGAATCCATTTAATGAAATATCCGGATTCAGTTCACGAAGAGAACGTGAAATGGCCGCTTTCTTTTGTGAAAACTCGTTCAACGAGCAGATAAGTTTGTAGGGAGGAATATTAATTTTGCTGACCGAAAACTGACCCAACTCAAATGAGTTTTATTTAATAATATTGTCAAAAACAGAAGAGGTCATATATCTTTCTGGGAAAATGTAAATAGCTTTAATAATAATCACAAATTACGTTTTTCCATGCTAACTCAGAATCAAGTCAACACACTCTTTGAAAAGTCATTAAAAGATATGTATGTATGATTTGAAAAAACATGTTAAATTACTTAGTCCTATAATCGCCCACTTAATTAACAGAATAATTGATACGGGCCATATTCCCGATGAACTAAAATATAGCATTGTAAGGCCTATCTTTAAAAATGGAAATCACTCTTTAATAAACAATTACAGGCCGATTTCGTTACTTCCTGCATTAGAAAAAATATTAGAGAAATATATATCAATAAATTTAGATAACTACTTAAATAATCTGAGTATTATTGATGAATGTCAGTATGGCTTTCAAAAAAATAAAAGTTGCGATAAATTGCTCGAAAAATTTTCTAATCATATAAATTCACAACTAAACTGTAAACAACATGTATTGGTTCTATTTATAACATTAATTTTAGAACATTATGGAAAATTATCGCTATCAAACTGACGATGAACACACTGAACTGAAAGAGTTTTAAAAAAATCGGTTCATCAGTAAAAATACTGGCAAATCTGATGCGAATTCGCCCGCAGTTTTGTTCACTGTACAGAAACAGGAATGTCAGCTATCTCTATTGAATGTTTCATTGAAAATTGCAATAAAAAAACACTGATCGCTGAAGCAGGCTCTTTGTACGAGTCTGTAATATCCTGTTACTGATTGCACGCTGCTGCATTCATTTCTGAATGTTCCAATTCGCCGACGTGTTTGGTAGCAAATTTCCGCGCAATTTATTTAATCCAACTTTCCGTTATATTTTTGTGGAAAAATCTGTGTTTTGATTATTACCGACTGAACCTTAAAATGCAAATATAAAAGCGTAAAAAGTGCAGGTTTATCGACTGTTTGTCAACAAACGTCTAATTTTTTATCAAATCCTAAAGAAGTATAAAAGGGAAAAGACTGTCCGATAGAATAAAAATTGCAACCATTAAGAAACAAACAAGAACAAAAGATGTCATAAAAACAATAAAAAAAGCTTTAGTGGAAATGGTCAGGCCTCACAACCAGAGGAAGTGAAAAATGGTCAAAATTAGTCATGAATTGGTTCACAAGTGACAAGAAAAGAAAACGAGGTAGACCATTTAGACGGGTGGGTTGATGACATCAAAGCCATAGCAGGTGGTACATGAACAAGAGTAGCTAACGATAGAGAGAAATGGTGACAGTTAGATGAGGCCTTTGTCAACTAGTAGCAAGCAGACAGGGAGTCGATGCATGATAAATGTTTTAAATGTGATAAGTTTATTATAAATAATGTAATCTAATTTACTGTCTGAATAAAGGTTATTATTATTATTATTGTTTGAAAGTCTAAATAATGGCCTGCACTCACCAGACCTTACCAAATTAATTTTTCATATTCCGTCAAGATCATCCCGACAATCCGAATTATTTTATTTGCCCTCATGTAGAACAAATATTTTTTAAAAAATCCCTAATTCCTCGTGTACGTGCACAATATTATTCAACATTTCACAGAATTTTCATGTTTAGTAATAACCTAAAGAAATCCCGATATGAAATGACGCGTACGATCGATTATTAATATGAGAGTATGGAATGCATCGGAAGCATCTCCTATCTTTTTCCTATATTCCTTTTCCTCTCCCCTTCATATAACCCAAAATAAATTTTAAGATATTAAACTTCATTTCCAATGAACTTTAGCATAAGAAACTTCTGTGGCTTGACTTCAGTTCACTTGCATATGTCTCACTGTATATTATGTAAAAGCTTACAAATAAATAAATAAATAAACATCACAAGTTGTTTATCATGATGACCGGACAACCCAGAATGAAATTAACTCAGAACCTCCTTTGGAAATTCATTAAAAGTGAGGAAAAAAGTATATAAAAATTGTTTCCATATGTTACGTTAGGTTCGGGTTATGGGCTTTTTTAAAATTATTTTTTTCATAACTTTTAATAACTTTTCAAAGAGGTGTTGAATTGACTAGCTTCTGAGATGGCGTGGAACCGTTTAACATACCATCAAACTTGATTTTTGTAAGAGAGAATTATACACATTTGCAATCATCAATTAAATTGCTTTAATTAAGTACTGAGGCTACAAAAACTGTTAAGAAAGTAATAATTATACCGTGTTAATATTTCTTGTAAAGCTCTCATTATGAAAATTACACTGCTTTTTTTTTACATTTCTCCACACAAGAAGCCCTGAGGAAAACAATTTCCCTCGGGGCCTATGTCATGGAGGATCATTTTAGGGAAAGGAAGAAGATGAAGAAAGAACAGACATTCAAAATGTTCTAAATAAATAACATTTCATACAAGTTCTCACGAAATTATATAATATTCAAATAAAACAAATACGAGAAACTGCAATTTTGCAATATTAATTATTATGATTAATTATTAATTATGTAACTAATTACTATTATGTAACCGCTATATTCAACTGTCACAAAATTTTAATTTACTTTTATCTAAAAAACAAAGTATGTATGTAAATATTTAATATACCAACATATAATTTATCTTTTTTATCTTTTTACATACATATATATATTTGTTTAAATACACACATTTCTTTTGGAACAAACATAATATGTGATTTACTTGCCTCGGAACAGACTTTGTCTAGTGAGGCGGGTAAAAGAAAAGAAAACAATGTAAATGTGGTGAACGTATGTCTTGCGGTATAAGAGAGACATGCATGTATGAGTGAGACAGCATGAGTAACGTATAAAAGGGTGTGATTGCTGTCTACCGTCCTCTTTGCATTCAGGCTTCCTACGAAGCGCAACTGTACAATCTCGGAATAAACGTCACTAGTCTACCTACGACTTATTATTGTCAATCACCCTGTACTGAGATCACCATCCAAAGAAGATCTGGATCCATACATCGGAGTCCAGATGGTAATGTTGATAACCGGCCACGGTCATCACAGTAAATAACCATGAAACTAAATAAACGCCCGGGTTGCCGGCACTGAAACTGAAACTGAAGTTCTGGGAAGAAATAAGGAATGAGGGGCGGTTAGGAATCTGGGACGTGTGACGGACGTATGAATCCATTGATGTGTAAGGTGATGAATCCAGCTGGATAAATCAAAAGGTCTTCTTCAACCAGTCTCACCCGATCGCATTATGTAGACAAACGCATCTGCCGCCAAGACCAATACAAACCTCACCCAATGAACCCGAGTAAGTCAGCAAACGTAGTGAACCATTTGGGGTGACCTACGGCAGGGGTGTTGCTTACAACATAATAAACATTGATGAGCTATGAAGTATTTTAATTTTTTTTTTATAATATTTTTTTAATAATATGTTTTACATGGTATTTACATGATAATTTTACATCTAAGGTTTTTACTACCCTTCCATTGAAAGCATTTGCTTGTGTATGGAAGGGGATAAAATGTTTACATAACTCTTTAAAAAAATCAGACGATATCTTTCGTTTCTTATTGTGATAACCGTGGCCGGTTATCCCAATTACCTCTGGACTCCTTTATGATGGATCCAGATTCCTTAGATATGATGATCTCAGTATGGGGTGTTTGCCAATAATAGACGTGGGTAGACTATGTGTATTTAATCCGAGATTAGTACACATAGTACCATTTATCAAAGACCTTGGTGTTATTTTTGACCGGAAACTTGCATTTGATCGTCACTGTGAAACAATTTCCAATAAGGCCATGCAAATTCTAGGTTTTGTAATACGTAACACAAGGACTTTTCAAAACATTGAGTCAATTAAGCTACTTTACTGCTCTCTTGTAAGATCGCAGCTGGAATATGCATCTCCTGTATGGTCTCCGATTTATACCTATAACTTACACCGTTTGGAGAGAGTTCAAAGAAAATTTCTTCGATACGTTCAATTCAAATTGAGACAGCCTGTAATTGAAATCCGCTACAATGCATTAATGTCTGATCTAAACCTACCACTACTTTCTACCCGGCGTACTATTAATGACATTCTTATACTTTTTAAATTACTGAACAATCTCATAGACTGCCCTCAAATGTTAAGTGTTATAAATTAGACGTGGGCAGAATGATTCCCAGGAGTGAATCGATTCAGTCTGATTCCCATGGCATTTTGAATTGATTCCTTTTATTCATTCCTTTAATTCAATTAAATCCCAAAAAAAATAATAATAAAAATTAAATGAATCGGGAGGCTAACACCGCACAGGAGACCGGGTGGCTACGAAGCACCGCATAAAGAGGAGACCAATAGGCTACGAAACACCATACAAAGAGGAGACCGATTTTTCTATCTCATTATCTTGCAGGCTAAATCCTATAGATATTTGTGTTTGTCTTTTTTTAGTGTCGTATTTTTTCGTATGTAAAATGTATTTATTGCTAGCAATTATATCTTAAAATTATTCATATAATTGGCCTTATAATATCTGCAAATTTACATATTATATCTACCCAAGATCTACGTCTAAAAGTAGGTAGGTACTTGTATTCCGATATCTTTCGTACGTACCAAAAAACCGATAAGCATCATTTTAGCTTCTCAATTTTCTAGCTGATGTTCGGATTCAAAGTCGAAAGTTTTCGACTAACTATGCAATGAAATTGACGGCTTGGCGCGCGGGGGAATGAATGAACCGCACGGACGGATTAAGGGCTGGCATTGAGGAATGAATTAGTAACTTTTGACTATTGTTTTGTGTCTTAACTCGCAGTGACTTGATTAACTCGCGAGCTGCGGACCTAGGACTGGGATGCGTTTGGGACAGATCTGAGTTTGACGTAGACGATGACGTCTGACGTCATTTCTAGGTCTGAGATTTACAAAAGACGATGACGTCACAAGTGAAAAAGACTTTTGTTTTAATTCCTGAATAAAGCGCTTTGGACAATCTCGATTCCGACAGACTAGATACCTGGGACGCGGACATTGAACACGGACCTGAGACGGCGGGGACCTTAGGACAATCTCAGGACTATTGATTAGAACAAATGATTAATTCCTTGCATGAAAGAGATGCTAGGGCAACTCGGCTGAATCGCGGCCGCGTTTCGGACATGGATTTTGATGACGTTCGGGTGTTTTTAGAATGGCGGCGCGGCGGTAGCGGGATACAATCGTAATAGGCGAGTCGTTCACAATACCATCCGTCGACCACTTCGCGGCGCGCCGACCGTATAATAATATTTAAATACCTATTAAACAATATAATATTTAAAACGTTTACGGAACACATATTCATTTAAATAATTTAACAGTAAAATAAATGGAAATTAAAAATGTATGGTATCGTTAAAAATCGTAGGATGCAAAGCCAAAGGTAAGGAATGAAGAATCAATTCCTTTTGAAATTGAGAATTAGATCAAGTGTGTCACAAGATTGAATTTATTCACTTAATTCGGTCATTCAATTTTGCCCACGTCTATTATAAATATTCGTGTCCCTGTTAAACCAACTCGACTCCACCACCTTTTCCACAGTGACAATCATAGCACTAACTATTCCTATCATTCACCGCTAGTGCGTTTTCACCGAACTGCCAATACGTATACAGACCTTTTCGATATTTTCAAAACCTCACCGTCTTGCATCAAAGCAAAAATAACTAGTTATTTATGTAACTGATATGTTTGTAAAATGATAAATATTTGTTGTACTAATATGCATCGTATGTATGTACTGTATGTTATTCTATATATATATGTATAATGTTTGTAAATGTTCAATACACCTGTATTATGTATGTAATAGCCCTATGTACGGGCGTTTAAATAATAAATAAATAAATAAATAAATTATTGTACAATGTTCTTCTTAGGAAGCTGATAACAAGAGAGGACAACATTCACGCCTTTTATACGTTCCGCATGCTGTCTCACTCATACACGCATGTCTCTTTCATACTGCAAGACATACGTTCACTACACTTATAACGTTCATAAAACGTTCTATAAGAAAAAATATGTGAAAATGTTGTTGCAATTTTGGGTTTAAACTAGTGATAATCTATCTTATGAGTTTCAAATAAACAGTTTTTGTACAAATTGTTAAAATGTAAGGTTTCGTTAATTTGTGTTTTTATTCAACCACTCGCTGATTTTGATATATTTTTCATAATAATCCACGCCAGGATTTTTGGTCTATGAAAAATATAAAACAATGCATCGTAAATTACGCCTTTAAACCGCAATTTTCGCAACACGTTTGTTAATATTCTGTGGGTTTTACATTTTACAGGCGCAGCTGACGGCCTTCCAAACCATAATCACGATAATAATAATAACAATATTTTGTTAAACCACAATAGGTAACAAAGGACTCAGTTACCCAAATGTTGTAAATATTATATTTAATTTAATAAAGTTTTGGTCTCTCTCTGCGTATATTGACATGTATTTAATGAAATTGAGCTAATAATAATAATATTAACACAATTTTTTTCTTCCGTCGAGTTCGTACACGAATTGAATCAGAACATTTTCCGACGCGTGAGCAAGCCATATGCAGCTGCTGTCAATGAACTCAGCCGCGTAACTGTCTAATATGAACTATTTTTTTACGTTTTTCTAGAAAAAAATCAGAGCTCCTTACCCCGCCCCTAACTTCAATTCTTACTGATTTTTTTATGTTTTTAAGACTCAAAAATGTCACCGGAGACCAAAATTTATTATTGCATTTTTTTTATTTTTTATTTGTAATAATAAAGACAAGGTAAATACAATATGACAAGAAAAATAAAAATATTTTACGGAAAAAGAAAAGTCCCAATAAACTACTTTTTAGTAGTTTGTCAATGGGTGCTTTTACTTTGAGGATTTAAATAAACGTATTTTACTTTATTTTGCAGTTACAATTTTTGTGCTAGTGTCTAATACAAATTTTTTCTTTCGGCGAGTCAATTCTTCAACATAATATTTGTTTTACCATTTGTACATTTTTAAATTTCAGCAGGTAACATATTCAATAAATTTGGTATCATGTAGTCCAGCGTTCTTGTCCATATTTGTTCAAGTGCTTAGGTACAATTAGTCCTTCATTTAGCGTAAAACGGGTATTGTAAATGTGATCCAGTTTATGTATGTATATAGGGCTATTCATATGCTGAGATATAATTTTATACCACAGAATTGCTCTTACTAAGAGAATTTCGAGATTCTGGTAAAAGTACGGAACATTATGTCTTTGTTCGTATAAACTTTTATGCGCTAATAATTTAACTAATGATTTTTGAACCGATTGAACATGATTTACATTTGTGTTACAGGAAAATCCCCAGGCTGTAATTCCATACCTTATAATAGATTCATGATCTTAATCTTGTTAATACGGAATATTTTTTATTCAAACAGTTAGATTTAGCTTCATTATTACGAAAAGTGAGTATTTATGTGAGGGGAGACAAAAAAACATGCAAAAAATATGCATTTTACATTTTAATTTTGTTTAAATTAATCCACTTACGCGGTAACGCCATTTTTATATTTATCGTTTTTATTTAACATTTCGTAGACAATCAATCAATGCTGCCAATCACAGAAAAATATTATTGCCATGTAAAACAATAATTTTATTCGTGTTATTTAGTGAATGCGTTATTGACAAGTTTGTACCTGTATTTATAAAAGCAGAACATGGAAAGAAATGTATTAGAATAATTACACATACCCGCTAGACAGACCCTGCTTTGCCAAACAAACCATTCAAAACCTGAGATGTATATCTAAATTATGATGCCATGCAGCTTTCGTAGTTTGAACCTCAATCCAATAATTTGAAGTAGACACTTTTTTGTTTTTATTTTAACGAGAATTTATTTTATTAGATTGGTACTTCCGACAAATGTCAAATTTGATTGTCTATTGGTAAAAAATGAATATTCCGCATTATCCGTGCATCAAACTTCGACAACATGAATGTTCAGTATTATCCGTGAGGTAGACTCTATGCATATTTACCCAAAATGTCATTAACATTTTTTAGTACAAATAATGTCAACAATCACTGGTTAAAGTAAGTCAAGTACGTCCCTTAATACCCTGTAAAATGTATTTCGTTATTTTCACGGTAGTAAATGAATCCATGATAATAATAAAACACATCGCATACGCTCCATGTCAGAATTTTGACATATACGAATATTCTGAAGTGAAGTTCGTATGTTTCTTTGACTTCTTACTTCGCTGCTCACATTTATTTTATTTATTTGGCTTTCACCCAAAGGACGATCTTGGCCATAAAAGGTTCTTAACATTTTTTAAAACTAAAGTTACATTGAAGAAACTCACTTATTTTTTAAAAAAATACAGAAAATGATATTAAACAAGCATTCTGACCATAAATATACCAATGCTTTCTGACGATTCTGAGGCAAAACGTATATACAGTAGGTTTTCGCAAAATTAAAATATTGAAACCTATGTACATATATATGAAAAATATATGTATAAAAGAACAGATTCTTTAAAATTAGTTGCATTTTTTTCAAAACAAAATAGCATATTCTTGGAATAGTCATACTTATATACAGCAAATGGGAGTAGATAAATATACAATAAACATGTGATTATAGAAGAGTATGTAAACAGTACAGAGCTAGTAACAGATGGTATTTAAAGAAAATTTAAATATGAATCTGTGTACAATATTAG
Organism: Limnephilus marmoratus; assembly: GCA_917880885.1. NCBI lineage: Eukaryota > Metazoa > Arthropoda > Insecta > Trichoptera > Limnephilidae > Limnephilus > Limnephilus marmoratus. The sequence goes on from OU862911.1 coordinate 16,523,160, forward strand.
CGGGCGTTCTTCGCCGTTTAAAAGAATAGATTCTTCAAAATTAGTTGCATTTTTTATACTAACCGCTTAGTTAATAAGAAACAAGCAAAAAATTTTACAAAAAACTACATTCGTAGCGGTAATAGCAAACCTAGTAACAACCTAATATATAAAAAAACTTCTTTAAGGGCGACTTATCTTTAAAATACCCCGCATATTACCAAATCATATTTCTCCAGCTTTCTATATAAATTCCACAATAATAAAAAATTGATTAATTACAAGGATGTTTCTAATACATTTGAAACAAAGGTATATACACTTTGGAATGTAATGATTTTGACGCACAGTTTGTAGATATGTATTACAACTAGAAATTTTAAAACTAGAATCAGGGAACATGAACTTTGTATACGAAATAATGCCTATTCCTAGTTGGCTAACCATTTGACAGATAGCTTGATAGATGATAGATAGATGGCCATAGCTTCGACAAAGAAAAAACTAAGATTAAGAATTCCAATATAAATACATATTTTAATTTGGGGAGCAGACATGTTTTTCGAATTCAATTTGTCAAATCAATTGTTCGGTTTTCAGTTTTTCGAAAGACTAATTTTTCGAACAGCAATTGGCCGAAAGACGTATTTTTCGAATTTGTTAATCAACTTTTAAAATATATATATTTCACTTGCTTATGACTAATGAGATATTGTTAGGTTAGGTTAGGTTAGTTGATATTGTCCATCATGTAGTAAAATACTCTTGCACGTACTGTATACATACTTATATCAATTCGAAAAACTAGCGTTCCGGACAATTGATGTTCGAAAAATATGTTTTCGAAAAACTGAAGTTCGAAATATTTCATTCCGAACAATTGAATTCGAAAAATTGATTTCGAAAAATTGCAATTCGGTCAATTTACCTACACCCTTTAATTTGTGCGCTTTAGAAACCATAGAAATAAACAAAAAAATTAAATGACAAATTGATTTAGTTAATAAAATAATAGCATTTTTTTATAAGAAAAACTCAATTTTTATAAGTTTTGAAGGTTATTCCTATCAAGGTACTTAATATATCATTGAAGAAGATTTAGAAACCATAGAAATAAACAAAAAAATTAAATGACAAATTGATTTAGTTAATAAAATAATAGCATTTTTTTATAAGAAAAACTCAATTTTTATAACTTTTGAAGGTTATTTCTATCAAGGTACTTAATATATCATTGAAGAAGACGATAGCAATAAGTCCGAGTTGCGACAATTGTCTTTTTCTATTTTTCATTGTCTTGTTCTCTTTCATATTTTCGTTTAGATTATAATGGTTATCTTCTACTTCAATGATAAAATAATAGCACCCTTTAAATCACCCTTATTAACAATGTTTCCATGTAATGATGACTCCTCCCACCGTTCTTCACATAGTCCAAAATCACCCCTCCCACTACTCCCACCTAATTAAATCTAATCATATTTGTACTTGTATAAAATTTTTAAATTTATTTTAAGTTTGCTAGTAATGACACGGATGTGTTGAAAGCTGTAGCAGAAAATTTTAAAAAAATTATATGCAAGAGGCCTGTTGCGCTTGCAAATTGTCACGTGACCCTCCCGAACACTGCCGAAGGTGTTAGGCGGTCACTATAACCGGACATAATTTATTAAAAATGGGTCATAATTAGGGCTGCCACCTTTCAAAAACAGTAGACCCGGAGATTTTAGAAATATAGTTTTATTTATTAAAATAAAACTTATTTTCAAATTAATTAAATAAAATACTTAGTTTTTACCTACCACTTTTATTGTTTATAAAAACCGTCAAGTTTCGTGAGAAATGCTCACTTCTTCAGCGTTTTATTAAAACCTACTAATTTTGAAAATAGACATAGACAATGGTATCAATGGAAAAAATAATAGCTATACCTAGACAATGTTTTTATAAACAATAAAAGTTGTAAAAACTGTATTTTAATTTGATTAAAATGGTGCCACAAAATAAGTTTGCTGTGTTAGAAGAAAAAACTTTTTTTAGTATGAATTATTTAATGGCAAATTAACATTTGTAATGTTTTTTTTTTAATATAAATGACCTAGCTATTGCTAGTCTGACGGACCAGCTTGACACTTAAAACTGTATTTTTAATTTTAAATTGATTGTTTAAGCATTTTTTCTTGCTCAGGTTTCTTCAAAAACTTCAAAAATTCTTGGCAATTCATATTGTAATTAATCTTCACAATTAACTCTGCCTTCACCATGTCCACTGACAAGCAGTTTCGCTCGCCTGTCCACAAATTTCCCATAGAAAAGACGCGTTCAACAAAAGCATTGCTTATAGGGATTGAAAAAAAATTTCCAATTATTTTTGGCAGTTCGGTGAAGGTTGAGGTGACTTTGAATAACTGAACCCATAAATCAACAGGTAATGTTGAATCACTAGATTGTACGAACTGAGGAAATACTTGGTTTAATTTTCGGGTCTCGTCATAAAGTTTATCTTCGTTGACATTTTTCAAACCAAGTGATTCGACAGCTTCCACAGTATCTTCGTATCTTACAGCACTTGTTAGATCGAATTTGGAAAAGATTTTGAATACAGATGTCGTTTGTCGCTTCGCTGCCACCGCCCGGTTTGACCCGGAGATATCGATGTTAAACCCGGAGCCCGGACATGCACCATGCAAACCCGGAGACTCCGGGTCAAACCCGGAGAGGTGGCAGCCCTAGTCATAATAAGCGACTAGTCACTATAAGCGATTCATTATATCCGACTTTATTATAAATAGTTTTATATGAAAACCAAACTTCGCTGTGTAATTGCTTCATATTAAGCGGTTGGTCAATATAGGCGGAGTCATACTACGAGCTTGGCCCGTGGGAAGGTGGACAGCTTTCACAATACATTACTTCTGTCGGTCCGTACTATTACAACTCAGTTTAATCCATCACGTAATTTATGCGTTTTATTGATCGATTTAATCTCTACTGATACAGCCGACCACCATTAAGCTCCCTTCCACATTTTCCATTGCCGGAATAAACAGAAGCTAACCGAGCCCCATTAGGTGGTGGTAGTCCTTACGGAATAAATTAATCCAATGCAATAATTTACACGCGGATTATCGACGCTTGGTACGCCGCGAAGTATTCGTTTTATTTTCGATATGGAACAAATCGAGATGATTTATGTACAGGTAACTCGAATCAGATTATTCTTACGTATGACCGAATCGGATAGGGACATTTTAGCTCATTTGGGAGAACTGCTCCCTGGCAAGGCGAAAGTCCTGGGTTCAAGTCCTAGAAGTGACCTATCTTTTTCTGATTTTTCTGTTACAAATTTTCAGATTCTCGATTTAGTTTCGCTAATATTGTCCTCATTTAATGAAATATTAAAATTTGAGTTTTTACTCATAAAGTTAAAATTAAAAATAAATTTTCATCCTAGACTTGCAGAAAGGTCAATAGATGTTGCATATAATCAAAATAAAAATATTTAAAATTTATCCAAGACTATCTAGATATAGTTCACGTTTGAATCTTGCACTCATATATAAAGATAACAGCCAATAAAAATATATGCGTTATTGTCGAAGTATGATACAGTTAAATATGACCGAATCATTAGCTTAATTCCGAAGGTCCTGTTTGAGGTTTCTGATTTTCTGTTTTCAAATTTTCGGTTGAGTTTCTCTAATATTGTCTTCATTTAATTAAATATTACAATTTGTGGTTTTACTGATTAAGTTCAAAATAAATATATATTTTTACTAGCTGACCCGACAAACGTTGTTCTGCCATATAAATTATTTCTATTCAATATTTTGGTTGTTAAATAAAAAATAACGAATCTATTGTAAGTGTGTGGGGATGGGATCTATGAAAAAAGAGAAATGGAGAATTGTAGACGAAGACCGCCGATAAAAACAAAAAACACCTAAAACAAAATATTTTGTTTTAAAATGGTGTTCCACGAATTAAACTTTATAGCAATAAATAAAAATAAAATAATAAAGAAGATTGCTTAAGATTTTCTATTAACTCCTAAAAACCTGAAAGAGAAGAAGACAATGACGTCATGTTCTCGTAAATCCGAGACACATCTTACCTGGAACGGGCTTTGTATTTATTTCCGCTCTTTGGAATCTCTATTTCCGTAAATGTGCATTTCCTGGAAACTAGATGAAGAGCAGTATTCCGCGAAGCATTTGCGAAATCGCTAACTTGACAGAGACATCTGCCAGTTGGAAGTTTGAAATTCAAATTTCCAGACCCCAGAATTGAACTGAGTTTTCCAGGTCATTTCAAATGTCATTGTAGATGAATGAAACTGAGTTTCAAATGACTGAAATCAGATAACCCGCCTGGAATATTATTACATTCCCAGAGCCGTACTTAATAAATTGTATCGGAAAATTTACACAAGCAGCTAGCTTAAGAGCTAGCGCATACACACAACTTAGTGTATCTCTATGTTGAACAACTGTTTTGTTGTGTATCATAAATATGTTTATACGAATATATTTAAGTGCACATACTGTCAACTCGATAGTTGTTCGACAAAAAAGTCAAAAAGCTGTATCGATCTGCTTTTGATTAAAAAGTTGGAAAATTTACGAACAAACGATCAATTTGTATTGCATTTATTGATGTGCACACACCATCGACTCAACAGTCGATCCGCAACTATACTATCACTATCAGTCTCGCATAAGCATTTGGAGCGGCTCCACGTCTCTTGTCACGTTGCATATAAGGACCCACGAATGATATTATGTATTACATTAAACGTTTCTTCACTCATTCTATAATATTAGGTCCTTACATATGAAATTGGCGTTTTGCCGTACTGGCAACTTTAATCTCAAATATCTTCTCTTTGGTAAGGAATTCCAAATTTAAGTTTGTACAGCTATTTACTCATGTATTTGTGTTTCGAAAATTATAATTCATTTGTTTTTTCCTTAATTGTTTTTTTCCTATGCGTCACTTAGTTTACAAGATGGAAAACTTGAAATGCCGCGTTATTTACGAGTACGAGTTACACCGTGGCACCAGTGCTGCAGAAACGGCTCGAAGGATTACTGATGTGTATGGCGACGGTGCCGCAAAAGAAAACACAGTGTGTTTTTGGTTCCAACGTTTTCGTTCTGGAAATTTCGACCTGCAGAACAAGTCCCGTGGACGGCCGGAGACCAAGGTTGATAATGAAGAATTGAAGGCTATTGTGGAAGCGGATCCATCGCAAACCACGTCCGAGTTAGCAGGCTGCGGAGTGCGGTGTTAGTGATAAAACTGTTTTAATCCACTTGAAGCATTTTCGGAAGGTGAAAAAGCTTCAATTGGAATGTCTAAGACATCCACCGTGCTCTCCGGACCTTGCCCCAACAGATTACCATTTTTTTCGAAATTTGGATAACTTCTTGTAAGGGAAAAAATTCAACTCCGATGGGGCAGTCCAAACCGCCTTCAAAGATTTTATTGATTCCCGTCCGAATGGTTTTTTTAGTAAATGGATCGATGAACTACCTATGAGATGGCAAAAGTGCATAGATAGCAATGGTACATACTTTGATTAAATAAATATATTATATTTAAAAATAATCGACTTTATGTTCCTCCCATACAAAACGCCAATTTTATATGTAAGGACCTAATATTTAAAAAAAACCTATCTGGGTGCTCTTTCAGCTTAGAATGTAAAGTGTGAAATTGTCCCACTAGATAATCTCTTACTGTATATAGGATGTACTCGTACACAGTTTTTTTTTCTCTTTTAATATGTCTATAAAGCACAGCACAAACTAGAACTTTCTTGTTAATTGACATTGTTTGTAACACCTTGACTTGAGCGTTGCTGAATAAAGACTGGTCGATTCACAGGAGATATTAAAAATCGACGATCGACTGCATCAATTGTATGCGCACCTCCATCAACTAAACGGTTTAGTTGTGTGGAAATTACGAGAAGTACATCACTCGACAAAACAGTTTAGTCGATGCAAAAGTTGTATGTTTGCGCTGGCCCCTAATGTTATATTGCTAGACAATTAATATTATATTATTTAAATCCAGTGGATAAATTGAATGTCAATCAATAGATTGAAACTGTTTCTTACTAAATATTCTGACATATCGTCCTTTTTAAACTATTTCTATTTCATAGATTAAAACTGTTTCTCACTAAATATATGATCGTCCAGTTGATTAGTCGGGCATCTAAGTTGTAAGATGAAGAGGAAAGCAATGTTAATAAATTAAATATTATTTGCGCTGTCTGTATTTTAAATATTATGTATTTTTCCGTAAATAATCATATAATGCAACACGCTGACCATTACACCACGTTATAAAACGGTTACAGAAATTCATGTTTTCATTGTGGCTACATATTGGGCTACTAAAAGTGATAAGAAATTTTGAATTTTAGAATGTTACGTATTGCTAATGTAAAAATAAAGAAACAAAAAACGTAATATGTATTAAGTTACTAAAATCAAAATGAAAAAGGTGCTTAATTTTGGTGTTCTAAATCAAAACAGAAAATACATTTTAGAAACCATTTTCCTCTTCGATCAAAACCCCTAGAATTATATTCAGACCTGTCTGTATAATATCGTACAGAATACATTGCTTTGCAATATAAAAACCCCTTTCAATTCCACGCAATTTATTCAAGTCACACCATTTTTAGACGCTTTTGCTCGCTTGTGTTAAAAAAAGACGTAAATTTATGGCTGTCCGCAATGTTCTTGTTTTCCACCGTCTGTTTTTTTGTCGCTGAACAAAGCAGCGTGATAAATGTCGGAAAATATGTTCTTTTTTCGCGAATATTCGTACTGCGTCAGGTGTTAAATTGGAAAAACATAAAGTAGTTACCTAGCGGTTTCTGGTAGATACACGTGGGTGTCTTTAAACTTTTTGTACAAAAAAGGAGAGCATATGAACAATATAAAAATTCATATTCACAAAGGTGACTCGATGGAAAACTTTTCTTTATAATAAGAGCCATATTTCAAATATGATATTTCAAATATACAATTTTTCTACTAGAACTATACAGACACAATCTATAAATGTCATTCTTTGTACGGTATTATATTTAACGTGACGATTCACGGAAACGGTAGAGTGAGGGCAAAAAAAAACAATAAACCTACGTTTGTTATCGCTAGAATACTGCAGCACGTTCTTACACATTAATTAATACTTGTGACTGTTTACTTCAAAGTACTATTTTTGCGACGGGAATTGCGTTTCATTTTCTTTATACGTGTGAGGGAGGTGCATGAAAACGATTGTCTCATTTTCAGGACAAGAGCAAAACCATCAGCACCTTGACATTTGACGTTTTTGAATTTTCGGAATTCACTCACATTTAAATATTATTCTTACTTTAAAAATGATCGTCACGGCAAGTAGTATTGGCAGGGGTCTACGGAGACGTCACAATGTTATAAGTGAGAGAGATACAAGAAAATTTCTGAGAGATATTTTGTTTTTTTTTTACATTAACACCACACAGGAGGCCCTGAGGAAAATAATTTCCCTCAGGGCCTATGTCATCTTTGTAGATGCTGTGTGGAGGGTCTCTTTGAGGAAAGGAAGGAGTGAACATGGGTCTTGAAGAGACCCATGTTGTAGGAGGGAGGAAACACAGAGGCCGGCAAATCGTTCCACAGCCGAGCCGTTGAACTCAAGAACGAGTCATAGAAACGACCCGTTCTCATGTGAGTAATGTCAACCGTGTACAAATGTTGGGCGCGTGTTTGGCGTGTTTCCCGACTATGCACCGGAGCCGAGGGGATCAATGATGCTAGTTCCTCGGAGCATCTTCCATTGTAATACCGGTAGAACAAGGACAGCATTCCCACCTGACGCCTATGCTCTAAAGATTGCAGTCCGTCTGTTAGGATGGGAGAATCTATCAAACGGACCGCCCGTTTCTGCACAGAGTCAAGGGTTTTTTTTAGGTATTTTAGAGCTCCAGACCAGAGGTGGCTGCCAAATTCAACCGTGGGGCGCACTTGCGATTTGTACAGGGTTAGCAGTTGGGTACTATTAAAGTATCTGCGGGCCCTGTACAGTACGCCCAGTTTCTGAGAGGCTAACTTAACTCTGGTTTCGATGGAGCCCCCGTACCTGAGCTGGTCACTTAGAGTTACACCAAGCATATCAATGGAGGTCCTGTTCGGAAGGTTGCTTCCGTTGAAGGAGACTAGATTTTCATTTCGATCCCTTTTAGACGTTATCAAACATGATTGGGTCTTTGAAACATTAAATTCGACGAGGTTATTCTTACCCCAAGAGAAAATACTCTCGAGGTAACCGTCCATTCTTTGCTTCAAAGCCCTCCGAGCTATTGGAGTTTGTGTGCCCTTTAGGGGCTTGTCAAACAAAAAGCTATCATGGACTGTACTGTCATCCGCGTAACAATGAATCGGTGCACATGACAAGAGGTCATTGATGTGCAACAGAAACAAAGTCGGTGACAGAACCGATCCCTGTGGGACGCCAGCATTTATCGAATGCGAAGAAGAGGTGAAACCGTCAGCAACCACCTGAATCGACCTCTCCCTCAAAAAGTCGGTAATCCACTTACACAAGGATGCGGGAAGTCCGTAAGAAAGCAGTTTGTTGACAAGCCCTCGGTGCCAAACCCGGTCAAAGGCCTTGGAAATATCCAGTGCAACCGTTTGGGTCTCACCAAAACGTTCCAGGCACCGCCCCCAAACATGCGTCACATACGCGAGAAGATCACCGCACGAGCGGTTCCGCCGGAATCCGTATTGACGGTCGTTAATAATTTTGTTCTTCTCGAGGTATGTGAGCAGTTTGTCGTTGATCACACGTTCCATTACCTTAGACAGAACTGATGTGATCGCTATGGGGCGGTAGTTGGCTGGGTTGGAGCGGTCACCCTTCTTTGGAATAGGGTGAATGATCGCTTTTTTCCAACCAGAGGGCACAGAGCCAGACTTCAGGGACACTTTGAAAAGCTTCGTCAAAATTGGAGCTATTTCTGCAGCGCACCTCTGCAATACCAGGGCAGGTATTCCGTCAGGCCCACTAGCTTTATTAATATCAAGCCCTCGTAAGACTTGGAGTACATCCCGATGCCGGATCCTCAGCTTTTTCATATGAAAACCGCAGTGAGGAACCGACGGCGGGGTAGCACCTTGATCATCGAGTTTTCCGCGAACATTTTGCCTAATAAGTTAGCCTTTTCGGCGGCGGTATTTGCTAGAGAGCCGTCAGGTCTGGTAAGAGGTGGCAGACTGGATTTGCAGAAATTGCGACCTATTGAGCCCGCAAGCGACCAGAACGCTCTGCTGCCGTGCGGGCAGGCAGCCAGCTTTCTACTGATCTGCAGGTCGTGCTCGAATTTCGACCTATTAATGATCCTCTTGCTTTCCTTTGCCATTTTGTTATATTCTGTTCTGTTTTCGGACGTTCGAGATGTGTTGTAGGCTCGGTAAGCCGCGTTTTTTCGTCGCACTGCTTCAGAGCATTGTCGACTGAACCACGGCTTTGAGCCCACACCAGTTTCTTTAACAGTGGATTGGATGAAGCCATCCATCGCGGATGTGATGACTTCACCAATTTCCTGGGCACATCTTGAGGGATCCGAGGTCCGAAAACAGACAGCTGACCACGGGAAAGCATTAAAATGTGCCCGCAGACCAAACCAATCTGCTGATCTATAGTGCCACACTTTTCTCTTCAGCCGCTCGTTTGGCGGTCTGAAGGTTACGGGGATTGACGTCGTCACCAGGCAGTGGTCGGACGATCCTAAAGGCGCTGTGACGTCAATCTTGTAGCCGTGTGGCACAGTGGTTAAAAACAAATCTAACAGATTGGAGCGGTGAGTCTGGACATCAGGAACCCTTGTCGGCCCCTGAACCATTTGCTCCAGTCCATGGCAGAGGGCAAAGGATTCCGCCTCTCGTCCAGCCAAGTCCGTTGGTCCTGAGAACTTTAACCAAGGTTCGTTATGAACATTGAAGTCCCCCAGGACCAGAAACTCTGCCGTAGGGAAGCGGGGCAAGAGGTCATCAATAGTATTACTTAGATGTTTGAAGAGTTCGGACGTATCTGAAACGCTAAGGTTCGGTGAGCGGTATAGACACGCGTAAAATCTTACCGTACTGGCAAGATTGACACGCACCCACATTACGTCGAATCTGGAGTTCTCCAGATTCAACAGTCGCACACAGTTGACGTCAGCTCGGCTGAAGAGACAGACACCTCCTTTGGGTCTGAATTTGCCAACGAGGGTGAAGCCCGGGCAATCCAGATAGGTGGCGTCTGTAGGCTCGGCTATCTGCGTTTCGGAAAGGAAGAGAAGGTTAGGGCGTTGGGAGAGAAGGTGTTGGTGGACGAAGTTTAAGTTTTTGTGCAGGCCGCGAATGTTGGTGAAATTCACCAACAGCTTTGGCCTGCACCGGGGACTCCTGCTTCTCGCCGTTGTGATAGTGATATTACTGTTGTTTGTGCAATTCATGATTTTATATGGTTTTTTTTTTTTTTTTTTGGGGTTATTAGAAGAAAGGAAGGTCCGGGAAGGAAAAGGTATGAGGGATGGGTAGGAAAGCTGGGGATCAGAGTGTACAGGAGTGACGGACGTATGAATCCAACCCACCCACTGCGGTGCAAGGCGATGGGCTGGGAGAGTCCGGCTGGAGAGGTCACCCAATGCGCCCCAAACGCTACTGCTGGGTCCCCTCCGGTCACGAACCGGCACAACAGCAGCGGCAGGGTTTTTGCACTCGTTGATGGGGCAGCCCACCCTCAGTCGTGAGCCTGAGGGTCGGGCCCCTGTACTACCGAGCGACCCGGACAACGGTAACCGGTTGTAAAGGGTCTCCCTCAACCAGCATCTCCCAATCCGGCCCGCCACGCAGAAGGTGGGCCGACGCACTCGCCATCAAGACCCAGACAAACATTACCCCATGAACCCGGGCACCCGTGCTAAGTCACCAAACGCGGCGAACCACTTGGGGTGACCTGTGGCAGAGGTGTTGGTCATCCAATAAATGGTTCCCAGGGCGGCGGTACCCATACCCGCCTACCATTTTAAAATATACAAGAATCTTTTCCTTTGGAGGGAACAGACCAACGTACATTATGTATCTCCTACTTTTGAAAGATCTGCAGCAAATTGTGATAAGGAACATAATGTTTATTGCCTTTTTTATGCCGTCACAGTACCGTTACCGTGAATCGTCGCGGTAAATGGAAAAGCGTCAATTCGATCAATTTATAATATTATATCATTACTAGCTGGTACCCGGCATGCGTTGCTATGCCATTTAATAAAGAAATTGTTTCTCCCTACGTGTCTTTTCCCATTCGTCCCGTTCCCCTTCCGCCTCCCCTTCCTCTCCCGCGTCCCCTTACCATCCATCTCCCCACTCCACTCCCCCCTTTCCCCTTTCCCCGTCCCACGAACCCCCCTCCCGAGTTCCCCTCCCCCCTCTCAGGTTCCCTTCCCCCCTCTCTAGTTCCCCTCCCCCTCCCCCTCTTGCATTCCATACATTCAGTTTTCAAACAGCTCGCGTACCACCTATTGCAATTTTCATAATTCCAGAGCTCACTAGTAGTTTTATACAAACCTTGTCCTGACAATAACGAACACAAAAAACAAAGAATTATCCAATTTGGTGCAGTCGTTCGGAAGTTATGCGCGTACATACATTTCGGGGATTCATTTTTATTTATGTAGAAGATAGAAGATGGAAGATAGAAGATAGAAGATAGAAGATAGAAGATAGAAGATAGAAGATAGAAGATAGAAGATAGAAGATAGAAGATAGAAGATAGAAGATAGAAGATAGAAGATAGAAGATAGAAGATAGAAGATAGAAGATAGAAGATAGAAGATAGAAGATAGAAGATAGAAGATAGAAGATAGAAGATAGAAGATAGAAGATAGAAGATAGAAGATAGAAGATAGAAGATAGAAGATAGAAGATAGAAGATAGAAGATAGAAGATAGAAGATAGAAGATAGAAGATAGAAGATAGAAGATAGAAGATAGAAGATAGAAGATAGAAGATAGAAGATAGAAGATAGAAGATAGAAGATAGAAGATAGAAGATAGAAGATAGAAGATAGAAGATAGAAGATAGAAGATAGAAGATAGAAGATAGAAGATAGAAGATAGAAGATAGAAGATAGAAGATAGAAGATAGAAGATAGAAGATAGAAGATAGAAGATAGAAGATAGAAGATAGAAGATAGAAGATAGAAGATAGAAGATAGAAGATAGAAGATAGAAGATAGAAGATAGAAGATAGAAGATAGAAGATAGAAGATAGAAGATAGAAGATAGAAGATAGAAGATAGAAGATAGAAGATAGAAGATAGAAGATAGAAGATAGAAGATAGAAGATAGAAGATAGAAGATAGAAGATAGAAGATAGAAGATAGAAGATAGAAGATAGAAGATAGAAGATAGAAGATAGAAGATAGAAGATAGAAGATAGAAGATAGAAGATAGAAGATAGAAGATAGAAGATAGAAGATAGAAGATAGAAGATAGAAGATAGAAGATAGAAGATAGAAGATAGAAGATAGAAGATAGAAGATAGAAGATAGAAGATAGAAGATAGAAGATAGAAGATAGAAGATAGAAGATAGAAGATAGAAGATAGAAGATAGAAGATAGAAGATAGAAGATAGAAGATAGAAGATAGAAGATAGAAGATAGAAGATAGAAGATAGAAGATAGAAGATAGAAGATAGAAGATAGAAGATAGAAGATAGAAGATAGAAGATAGAAGATAGAAGATAGAAGATAGAAGATAGAAGATAGAAGATAGAAGATAGAAGATAGAAGATAGAAGATAGAAGATAGAAGATAGAAGATAGAAGATAGAAGATAGAAGATAGAAGATAGAAGATAGATAGATATAGATAGATATAGATAGATAGATATAGATAGATAGATAGATAACGGTGACCTAACAGTTGATCCCCTTGACGGTTGGCCCCCCCGAAATTATAATTATTATAAAATTATAATTATTTCTTGCATTTATTACCAATTTTAAACCTAAAATCGTTTTCAAAAATACCTTTAATAAAATTGTATGGATATCAAACCAATTTATTTACGGTGTCGATTTTTTGTACTTGTAGTAGTCTTATCCTTGACGCACTTGAATGAAAATATGTTTTATACTTTTGTTATTCGTACATCTTCTCTGCACATCCCTTTTTTGTCCCACTGGGAAACTTATATATTGTGTGAGTAGTGAGGAAAGGAAGGAAAGGAAATTCTGGGAAGGAAAAAGGTATAAGGGATGGGTAGGAATCTCGGGGTTAATGTACCCGGATGTATGAATCCATCCCTCCCACTGCGCTGAAAGGCGATGAGTTCGGCTAGAAAAGTCTAGTTTACGTCTCTCTCAACCAGTCTCTCCCGATCCCCGCATAGGTCGGTAAACGCATCGGCCGCCAAGGCCTAGACAAACCTCACCCAATGAACCAGGGCACCCCTGCTAAGTCACCAAACGTAGCTAACCAATGGGGTGACCTACGGTAGGGGTGTTGGTTATCCAATAAATGGTTCCCAAAATAATAAGCGGCATACCCGCATCCCAAATTGTTTATTTATTTAAACGTCGTAAAATGGCTTTCACGTTAAAATTAAACATGAAATTATAAGTACACAGTAGCACACAGGAGGGTATCAATAGTATTAAGAACAAAATAAAAATGAATGAGTACAAAAATAATATCGCTGAAGTGATTTAGTTTTTGATTTTTTTTTTTTACATGTATACCGCACAAGAGTCCCAACTGCTCCCGTCTGGAGCCATTGGGACTACGGCATCCCCAATTGGGGTATGTTGTGAGGCTGAAGGTAATGGGGAAGGGAAGGTGATGAAGAAGAGGGAGGTGGGGAAGTACCTGGCTATTCAGATCTGGTCACCAAACACGGCTAACGCCATTTTAAGCAAAGTTTCAATTCTGAATGGTGGTCTTACACCAGGGCGATACTGAGAGTATCGTCCACTCTGGAACGTGCCGCAAATATACTATATATTATTTTAAATGAATAAATTGTGAAATAACCCAAATTAATCAAATAAAATTTATTTGCCACGCCGGGATTCGATCCTGCGACCTTCGGAGTGCTAGTCAAAAGCCTTACCGCTGGGCTACGCCGGCCGACAATTTTGTTAGTTTTTAGTTGTTATTAGAAGTGCATTGTGATAATATTGAAAAGAACTATGTACTCGTGTAATATTTAAATAATGTACTAGGTTTATAAAAGACCTGGCATAAAACAAAGTATGTTGCGTGTATGATAAAAGCTAATATAATCAATCCCTGGATAGTGGAATCTTCCCAGATCAACTAAAGATAGCAAAAATAATTCCGATTTACAAAGATGATTGCAAAAAAAATCCTTCTAATTATCGTCCTATATCCATCCTCTCTGTCGTCTCTAAAGTTTTTGAAAAGGTTATTAGGCTCACTAAATATCTCTTATCAAACAACTTACTCGCATCCCAACAGTATGGATTCAGAAACCAATCTAACACAAAATGTGCTGCCTTCGATTTTGTATACGCCCTCCAAAAGCATATAGACCAGGGTAAGCATGCTGCAGGCTTATTTATAGATTTAAAAAAGGCTTTCGATACGGTTGACCATGGTATACTACTAAAGAAGCTAGAACACCTAGGCATAGTAGGCACTCCCCTGAAGTTACTGTGTAGCTACCTCTCTAACCGACACTGTCAGACCTTTGTTGGAAAAGGGACAAGCAGCTTGGGAACGATAAAATGTGGCGTGCCTCAGGGCTCCGTACTTGGACCATTACTATTTTTAATATATATAAATGATATTGCTAAATGGGGACTTAAGGGTACAATACAACTCGATGCAGATGACGCAGTGATTCTTTACATCACAATAATGATTTAAACGAACTTGAAAAGGAAATGGAAAGGGATATAGCTTGCCTGGCAAACTGGCTGCGATTAAAGAAACTTAGCCTAAACATAAAAAAAACACATTACATACTGTTTGCAAATAAAAAAAATGTAAGTCTTAATAAAAGTCTTGATAATAACCGCCTTGAAAGGGCTGATGTTACAAAATATCTTGGCCTTTTCATTGATTCACAACTCACATGGAATCACCAATTTAAACATGTTCTATCCAAAATTACTCCTATAACTGGTGTTTTATATAGACTTCGCGGGTTACTTCCTCCCTCTCTATTAAAATCGATTTACCATGCTATGATTCACTCACATCTAATATATCTCGCCGGAATCTGGGGATTTGCTACAAAAAAAATGATTTCAGAAGTCCAAGTCGTCCAAAATAGAGCCCTGCGAAATATTTTCAGTTTACCTTGGGACACACATGTCAAAGACATCTACAGAAACACCCAAATACTTCCTTTTAATACCATTCCCACTTTTGAAATAACGAAAACTATATTACAAGTAATTCAACACTCGGCACATTCCAACACTACACTATATTACAATTGCGACGTACACCAACACAACACAAGAAATCACAACAAACTTCATATACCAAAAATCAAATCAACAAAATATGGACTAAGATCCCTAGAATACATAGCTAACACAAAATATAATCAACTACCCAACGAGATCAAATGTGCAAGTCAATGTAAAAAGACCCAAACTAACATGCTCAAACTTCATCTTATTAATGACTTTCTGAAATAATAATGTTGTGTATGTCCCCATCATATGTCCATTTAATACATACAGCTATATGTTTCATGTAATGCGTATCATTCCCGCAATGAGTTTATTAACTCCTGGGAGTACAATGCTTTATATAATATACTATATTCTGTATTGTATACTTTTGATAAATAAAAAAAAAAATAAAAAAAATATTTAGGTATAGGATACAATTATTCAATGTGTATTAAAATAAAATAAAAAGATTATGAAGTATTCTTGGTATAGAATGTCATGAAATGTTGTAATAACAAGGAACATTTTATTTGAACAGAATAAAAATATGTAAAAAGGGTAATTTGGTTGCAAGTAGAGGGTGTCCCAAAAGAAAGTTTATATTTGTTTTGCTTTCTGTATGAACGAAACTTTTCCGAGGGGCGGAAGGGATATGTCAATCAGTAGTCTGGCTCTTGGGAATTTAGTCGCTATGAATCATTTCTCGGGAGCGACCGCGCGTTGTGCGTGCGTGAGTTTTACAAAAATGGTGATTCGGTGACTGTAGCGCATAGAAGATTCTGCAATATTTGAGGTTTTCGTCAATTCAATGATGCGCCAAGCATTCCTCTCATTCGAAAATGGCTCAAAAAGTTTGAAGAGATCGGTACAACGCTGGCAAATAGACATGGGCAAAATTGAATGAATGAATTAAATGAATAAATTCAATCTTGTAACACACTCGATCTGATTCTCATTTTCAAAGGGAATTAAATCTTTATTCCTTACACTTGGCCTTGCCTCTTACGATTTTTTAACAGCACCATATTTATTTTTATTTCTATTAATTTATTTTACAGTTAAATATGTCATGTTATGTTGAGGTAAGAAAATTATAATATACTCTCTAAATATTGTAGTGTTTCGTAGGAATTAAATAAATTATTATTCTGCATATTTGTTAGGGATAGGTACGGAAAGGTACACCTACTACAGGTAATGCGCGCCGCGAAATTGCCTATTACGCGTAGTATCCCGCGCAGTAAATCTTGTACCTACAAAAAACCCAGTAGGCCTGAGTTCCCGTCCCCAGTCCGAGCGACAACGCCGCCAACAGATAAGCGAGTCAAGCTGAGAGCCAAGTAATTCTGAGCTCCGAGCACAAATATACCAATCCCGCTCCGAGTGTCGCGTCTGTTTCACAGTTGTCCCGCCAGACCCGCTATTTGTCATAGTCACGGAGGAATGAGGAATCGTTCCTCCGTGGTCATAGTCCTACAAGTCTTTGCGGACTGTAGCGCTCAATCCGCAACCCCAATCTCTGTTTCACTTATTCAAGGAATCAAAACATTTATTTCTTTTTCATTTGTGACGTCCGCGTCCCAAACCCACGTGTCGAGTCAATCCGGCCGGACAGCTCAATTCCAATCTGTTGAAGATTTCGTGTCCTTATTAGGTCCGCGGAATGCAAGTTATTCAAGTCACAGCAAGACAAAAGACACTTATTAGTCAGAAGTTCCTAATTCATTTCTTGATGCCCGCAGAGAATCGGTTCGTTGTTAGTCCCCGCGCGGCCAAGCCTTCATCTTAGGGCGAAACTTCCCACTTCGGACCCTGAACGTTAATAAAAAGACTCAAAAGCGAAAGTTAATCCCATATTTTTTCTCCCTCACACGTGCGTAAATTATGCAATGCGTGCAGAAACAAAACGATGTTTATTTATATTATTGTTTTTTATGGTAACTATTTACGTTTACCTAGCCGTAAACAAAACATCGCTGTCAGTCGCTGTCGAAACGTGATTCATGATAATCGAGTGATTTGTTCCTTTATTCTTGTAATAAATTATATGACGCGTGTCGCCCAGACTTTTAATAAGTTTTTATTCGGCGCATGGTTTTAACTTCACCATTGAGGTAGGTGCATTAAAAAATATATATTTGAGTGAAGCTTATTATTCCAGGTGACCGGATCGGATATACATATTTATGAAAGCGCGATAATAGTATGTTTTTTTATGCGAATACCGCACAAGTCCCTACTGCTCCCGTCTGGAGCTAATGAAACTATGGCATCCCCAATTGGGATATTTTGCGAGGCTGAAGGTAGTGGGAAGTTTAGATCACGTGAAGTGAAACTATTTTAAGTTTAATAAATAAATAAAAAAAAGTAAAACTTTAGGGGTTAACCACAAAAACTCTTTAATTTTAAGATTGAATTTCTATCCTAATATAAATAGGTACATTTTTCTTGTCAAAATTTTGTCTTTTTGGCAAAATAATATCTAAGTACACATTGAAATATTTCATTAACCCCGTCGCGCGTCGTTTTTAGTACCTACAATTTTTCAGAACAACATAATTCACCCTAAGAAAACTTCTTTAGCACCGTTGTGATTTGAAACTCGATGAAACGAAAAATACGACACTAAAAATAGGCAAACAGATACATCTAAAGGATGTAGTCTACGAGAGAATGAGATAGTATTATCGGTCTCCTCTTTTTGCGGTTCTTCGTAGCCTTTCGGACTCCTCCTTGTGCGGTGCTTCGTAGCCTCCCCACTTATGTCTACTTTAGTTTTCTGAAGTGAAAACCGCGTATTAGATAATATATCTATGTATACATACATATAAAGAGGTTTTTTTTTTTTTGGAATTAATTGAATTAAATGAATGAATAAAAGGAATCAATTCAAAAGGCCGAGGGAATCAGACTGAATCGATTCACTCCTGTGAATGAAACTGCCCATGTCTACTGTCAAAACCAAAATCCGGGCGTCCAAGGTCATCGAGAAAGGTAGAAAACGTAGCGAGTGTTTATCAGTCTTTTCGTGACGACTCAAACTTTTCGATTCGGAAGCGCGCAAATGCTTTAAATGTGCATAGATCATCGTTACACAGCATTTTCCACAAAGACCTAATGCTGCACCCCTACAAACTTACTGGCTAAAACCAAAAAACATGATTCCAGCAAGATGGAGCAACATTACATACGTCCAATACGTCTCTGCCATGAGTTCATGAAATTTTCCCTGGCAAATTGATCTCCAGGAGAGGTGACATAAATTGGCCTCTTCGTGGTCCTGACCTAAACCCTATGGACTTTTTCCTGTGTGGTTATCTCAAATCTAAAGGGTACGCCAAAAATCCGACTTCCCTGATGCAATTAAAAGAAAATATCCATCACGAAATGGCAGCCATCACGAAGCCTACCTGGCGAGCCGTCATAAGAAATTTTACTATTCGATTAAATGAATGCCGCGGACGCAAGGGTTTACATTTGGACAATATTATTTTTCAGAAATAAATTCCCAAATTGTGTATTTTAGTATTTAATAAACATTTTTTCGATAGAACCCTTACTGTTTTATATCGATCCACTAAATATCAACTTTCTTTTGGGACACTATAATCATTTGAATTGTATCATAAAACTTCATTTACAATTGATTTCCACGAACACTTTTCACGGCTTATATTCTGTTTCCTCAACCAAACATATGTGGAATGCTTGCAGGGGCGGGAGGTTGGAAGTGTAGAACATAGGAATTGCCCGACCAAACTAAATTCCATGATTCAGGATTTCAGAGGGTCAGCGAAAATGAGGTAGTGACCGAGGGAGCTACTTCAGCGGAATAAACTTTCAATATTGGAAAGCAAGTCCTTTGTTTTCAGTCTCGAGGACGGTTCAACTTCAGCAAACATTCGGAACAGTCGGTCCCTAACACACAAGTGCTAGTTGTATGAAAAGAAGCTCATAAAGCAGATATTCAATGCTTTTGGGTATGTTACTTGAGAAGATTCTTAAGTGTGGGTGATAATCGATTTTCTTGATTTACTCTTAACTATATATTGACTCTGTGAACCTTATTGTCTCTGAAATAACGTTGCTCGAATTGCTATTTAACTGTGCAGAGCCGGGATTCCCAAATTTCTCATTGCCGCTACTTTTTTAAGTGAAACTTCTTTTGCCCCGTTAGCGATTTGAAATTCGTATGAAACGGAAATGCATCACAAAAATATATTATTTGTGATGCTCGGTTCTAATATGCGGTAAATTCACGACTACGCACGGGCGTCCAATAGCGCCGCGATAAGAAACGCCTAAATCTCAGCGTCCAGAGAGACATCCAGCGAACGGAGGTTCGAAACCTACCAAATCCAAAAAAAAAATAAACGTTTTTGTTTTTGTAAAATCAATATCCAATCTTCAAACCACTTTAAAGTAAACGAGCAAAAGAAAAGAAAGCGACATTTAGCGACTTTCTGGTTTCACTTCTACTGCGTGTGAATTGCGCTCTGATTTGTTTTTACATTAGCTCCACGCAGGAGGCCCTGATGAAAGTAATTCCCCTCCGGACCCCTGTCATCTTTGGGGATGCTGTGTGGAGGGTGTTTTTTTGGGAAAAGAAGGAGAGGAAGTTCTGGGAAGGAAAAAAGGTAGGAAAAAGGTTGGGTTGGAATCTAGGGAGTCATCGTGTCCAGAAGTGTGAGTATGTATCTATCCCTACCACTGCGGTTCAAGTCAGTGTTCCGAGCGAGTCCAAAAAAGAGAGTTGAACTGGAGAGTTCAAAAGATCTCCCTCCCCCAGTCTTTCCCGATCGGGCCTCCACGCAGTTGGTGGGCAGACGCATCCGCCGCCAAGATCAAGAAAAACTCACCCCATGAACCGGACACCCCTGCTAAGTCACCAAACGTAGCGAACCACTTGGGGTGACCTATGTCAGATATGTTGACTATCCAATAAATGGTTCCCGGGGCGGCGGTACCCTTAAACCGCCTCTCAAAATTGGAGAATATAAGTTTATAATTATTTGTATTTTAATACGCTTTTCAATTAGATGGCTATATATTTTTTTAACGATTAGTTAATACATACCAACAAACAAGTCCTGCTAAGGCAATTGAATTGGATTGTCAATAGGTGCTTACAGTTTATTTACGTATACATTTTAAAAGCTATAATATTAAGACATTATCTACAGATTCAACATTTTTTCATACACTTTTTACATACACATCAATATTTTTTTCCGATAGCCAATTTTTCACCATATATTTAACCTTATTCGTAGAAATGCATTGCTTTGGTAATAAGTTAAATATATTCAAACGTTCTCTGTCCCTACTTATTATTAAATTTCGGAACTATTAAGAGGAATATAAACGCTAGAATTATTTAGAATCTCATGCCTGCAAAATTTTAAAATCGAGCATCTTTTTGCACCAGGCTGGTGAGCGAAAAAGTGGTTTTGTTTATTTTGTGCGTAATTTTATAAGAACGAAAAAAAGTTAGAACATAGAAAACCTCAAAAATAGTCTTAGCCATAAAGGGGTATTTTTTAAAAATTGTTTCTTGTATTACTTCATAGTAAGTCATGAAAAAACATTTTTTTTGGTGGTTTACGCTTATATTTTTTGTTACGTAAATAATAATTTTGTTGTAATTCAAATACATAGAAAAGCTATTAAAAGCTTCGATTTATCCGTAGCATATTTTTTGATGTTCATACTGTAAGCCGATTCGTCGTAAAGATTAATCAAAATAGTATCTAAATAGGATTTCACGTATATATTCATCTTAAGAGCGTTTAACCAGCCAGCGGAAGAAAATCCACATTTCGTCGAAAGTTGTTCTTACGATCGTGCAGGGCGGTTACAATGAGAAAGATTAATTATTCTCCGTACCAGCTTTTTAAAATTATAACTCAATATCGAATTTATTTCAATCCAAATTAGCTTTCATTTATACCTTCATCCAAAAATGCTGAAAGGCGTGGTGATAAAACTATTAAAATAATGTACTTTTTGTAATTATTTTTTGATTATAAGAATGTATCATTTTTCAATAATGTCTAAATTTAATAAGAATGTTAAAAACATCTGAAATATATTAGTTTGTAAGTGCGCAAATAAATACACAAATGGACCAATTTTCGTCAAGAAACACATGTACGTACATATTTTTAATGATTTTATTGAAACTAAAATTAAATTCTAAAACATGCGTTTGCTAGATAATGTATTGATTTATTTTACTGCATGATTATATTATTTGAAATGGGTGTGGTATAAAACAAAATCTTTTTTGAAAATTGAACAAATCTGCCAACGACCTATGGAATAACCTTATTATACTAAAAATTTAAAAAATTTCTCAAAATTTATTACATACGAATGCTAGATAAAAGAACAAACTTTCGAAATCCAATTATAATTTTTTGTGGAAAAGAGTCAATACGTCTAAAAACTTTTTTGAAAATGACATATTTCTGGTTTTCTCTGGTAATAATTTGCTTAGCAGGGGTGCCCGGGTTCATGGGGTGAGGTTTGTCTCTGCCCACCAGCTGCGTGGCAAGCAAGATCGAGAGAGACTGCTTGAGGGAGACCTTGTGACCTTGCAGTGAGAAGGATAGATTCATACGTCCGTCACTTCTGAACCCACTGACTAAGATACCTGCGCACATAAAGTGAAATAACACAAAATTGCGCTATATAAATACTACGTTATTATTATTATACCTACCCACCCTTCATACTTAGCTTTCTTTAAAAGACCCTCCACACAGCATCCCAAAAGATGACATAGGACCTGAGGGAAAATATTTTCCTCAGGGCCTCCTGTGTGGAGCTATTGTAAAAAAATGATATAATTATAAAATTTGAATAAAGCTTTCACAAAACTTGAAAATTAATTATCTTTGAAATTTAATAAAATGTTCAAATTCTGTTAAACAATCTATCATCAAACTTTATGTACGGGTGGGTGTTTATTTGTGCTTAAACTTTATTCATGCTATTGGAACATATTCGATTGTTAAGTAAAAACACAGTAATGAGTGTCACATTCTCCAGTATCTCATTCTCGTGATTTTGCAGTGTTGTTTGATCTTTTAGCATCTTTAGAATTGCTTAAAGCACAGATTTTTTACCGAAAAACTTGGGACGCTTGTATGGTATAAAAAAATTAGAATATAAAGTATCTACTCCCAACCATCTGGAACCAGTGAGACTATGGCATCCGTTGAAGTTAGCGGAGTGGGGAAGTAATTAGAAAAAGAAAGATGTGGGAGTACGTAAATAATTAGATGTCAATTTCAAGCAACGTTTCATTTCTGAATGGTGGTCTTTCACCAGGGCGATACTGAGAGTCCCTATCTTCCATATAATTGGCCGGATTCATAGTTCCGCTGCCGTCGCTAGCTCATAGCGCCGAGATACACCCGTCCTATGCAGATCTAATTGGTCTTTGCACTGAGATTTGCCCCCGATAGCGCAGCTGGAAGACTGGCAATTATCTCAATAGGATACCATATCGGGCTACTTGCTTCTTCATAACGCAGGGGAAAATCCCTACAACGAAAACCACGGGAAGTTAATACAATTTATAATAATGACAATAAAATAACTTTGTTTAATTCCACTTCATTATATTTTTTATTTTTTAAAACCAACCGGTTTGGGTTCGACCTGAACCTACCTCAGCGTGAATAAAATATATTAAATAAAATACAGGATTACAGAGCATTTAAATGAAAAGTAGAAGAGGGAGAGAAATAATCAACTTTGGTTGGGGGCGAGGGGAGGTAACTGAAAGAAAGAGTGGAAAATAGGTGTGGGTAAGGGAAATATGTTAAAAATTGGGCTATTTGACAAATCTGACTATTTAATTACTAAATTGGTTTTATTCCTTTTATATTTTATTTTATTTCAAGAGCTTCTAGATTATAATGAGTAGACCTATCCCGTTTCTATGTAGTGTATCAATCCCCGAAGATTTATTAAACGAGTGATCTTTATCTATTAGGTGCGTCACGAATTCTGAAAAATCTACACTATTTTGGAATCTTAACTGTTCAGCAACCCTTTTTTGAAATTTCTAGCCGTTTTACCTATGTAAAATGCTGGGCAATCATAACATTGCTTATAGATTATTTGCTTTATCCTTAAAATTTATCTACATGAAATAATAACCTAGGTAAACTTTTGATGAGATAAACTTGAATAAAAAAAAATTCTGAGTAAAAAACGTGAATGAATCAATCATAAAACAACTTTTTCCTTCATGGCGTCACTGGTCACTCAGCCAACACCTTATCCCGCCCTTAAATGTCCAGTACTTTTTGTATTTTTATGGCTCAAAAATGTCACCGGACACCAGTATTGCATTTAATTTTTTTACTCCAAATAATGTCAGAAATAACTGGTTAAGGTGTGTCAAGTATGTCCCTTAATACTCCGCATACTACACAGACATCGTAATCTGTAAAAAATGTGTTTAAAGTGGATTATTAACGTATCTATCAGAATTATACGTTATTATACAGAATTATACAGAATTATTCGAATTATACATACATGTACAAACCTTGTTATTGAAATAAATAATAAATAAATAAATAGATTCACACGTTTATCACTCCTGGACATATTGACCCTTAGATTCCTACCCATCCTTCATACCTTTATTCTTCCCAGATCTTCCTCTCCTTCCTTTCTCTCAAAAAGACCCCACACAGATCACCCCAAAAATGACATAAGCGTAAAGGGAAATTATTTCCCTCAAAGAATTATTTTCCCTTGTGGAGCTGATGTAAAATAATTTTAAAAAATTGCATTTTTCATAAAAACAAAAACATTTTTACGTAATGATACAGCTATCACGTTTTTTTTATTCTTGGTACAACTTTTGAACGATGTAGAGATTAAATGAAATAGTAATATTTTGTCCCGATATCCGCTTTTGGGGTTTTCCCTCTCGGTTCGTGGTGGGTACCTAGGGTGGTGTGGGGCTATTAGATATGCCACGGCTGTGCAACGTACCAGTCATGTACCCTCTACACCGTACCTACAACACCCTTACCACGCTCCACACAGTACACAGAAAGCAATTGCTATGCAAATATTGCAAATAATTGGAACCAACGGACCGTCGTAATATGCACCTCCCTGAAACTCCATCAGATATTGGTAACTAAATAACAGTCAAAGCTTTGAGCGAACCACTCATTAAATACTGAGATTCGCAAGTTGATAATTAATGTATCATTTTTCATATGTTGTAGCAAACACTTTGTGGGTATACATAATTATAATAATTACAATAAAATAATTGTGTTCGAATACCACTTTATCATATATTTTTAATATATACATATGAAATTGGCGTTTTGTATGGGAGAAACATAAGGTCGATTTTTTTTAATATAATATATTTATTTAATCAAAGTATGTACCATTGCTATCTATGCACTTTTGCCATCTCATAGATAGTTCACCGATCCCTTTACTAAAAAAAAACATTCGGACGGGAATCAATAAAATCTTTGAAGGCGGTTTGGACTGCCCCATCGGAATTGAATTTTTTTCCTTGCAAGAAGTTATCCAAATTTCGAAAAAAGTGATAATCTGTTTGGGCAAGGTCCGTAGAGTACGGTGGATATTTTAGACATTCCAATTGAAGCTCCTCTAATTTTGTAGCCGTCTGTTGTGCAGTGTGTGGTCTAGCTTTCTAACGCGCGTTTGTTGATTTACTTCACTCAATTCGTGAGGTACCCACCTTTCAAGCTTTTTTACCTTCCCAATTTGCTTCAAGTGGATTAAAACAGTTTTATCACTAACACCGCAGCCTGCAGCTAACTCAGATATGGTTTGCGATGGATCCGCTTCCACAATAGCGAACAAATCTTCTTTATCAACTTTGGTCTCCGGCCGTCCACGGGGCTTGTTCTGCAGGTCGAAATTTCCAGAACCAAAACTTTGGAACCAAAAACGGACTGTGTTTTCTTTTGCGGCACCGTCGCCATACACATCATTAATCCTTCGAGCCGTTTCTGCAGCACTGGTGCCACGGTGGAACTCGTACTCGTAAATAACGCGATATTTCAAGTTTTCCATTTTGTAAACTAAGTGACGCAAAGAAAAAAAAAATTAAGAAAAAAACAAATGAATTATAATTTTCGAAACACAAATACGTGAGTAAATAGCTGTGTAAATACGTGAGTAAATAGCTATAAATTTGAATTTGGAATTCCTAACCAAAGAGAAGATATTTGAGATCAAAGTTGCCAGTACGGCAAAACGCCAATTTCATGTCAGGACCTAATATATATTAACCAACCGGGGCCGGGGTGTTTAAGACATTTTAAATTACTTCTGTTTTTTTATGGGCCTATGTCATCTTTGGAGATGCTGTGTGAAGGGTCTCTTTGTGGGTAGGATATGAACCTGGGTCTCGGAGAATTGGTCAGTCAAGAAAATGACAGGTATTGGGGGAAATTATTTTCCTCAGGGCCTCCTGTGTGAAGTCAGAGTAAAAAAAAAACTAAATAATATTTTATCACCAAAAATACAGATTTGTGATATTTCTTCGCATGACAACCTTTATAACCACCGCCATCTGTTAATTTGCATACAAATCAAATCCACACCTATACCTAAAGCTTCCTAATGAAGTGATTCATCTCTTGGTGAAAACCACATGAAAATCTGTTCAGTAGTTTTTGAGTTTATCGCTAACAGACAGACAGACGTGGCGGAGGACTTTAATAAATAATATGAAGAGATGTCGAGATAAAACACTGTACACTACACTTCTAGCCACAAGTTAATGCTACCATGGAAGAGTAGTATTAAAATATTTGTTCAGGTGCTTAAATAAATAAAGAAAAATTTAAAATTTAAAATTAAATTAAAAAATTAATGCGGATTTTGAAAAGCCCCGGATTATATGAAGGAAGAAAAGTAGACGTTTTAGGTATCTTTTTTACCGGCTTTTTTGTTTTTGTCCCCTGAAGGGTATACCTGTACGATTGTGGTAGAAGTAAATTGGTTTTCAACAATTGCTATTAATTATTATTATTAGTCCAGTCAATAAATACTCCAAAAGGAGGTGTAGAGTGCGTGAGCAGGAACCTAAGCGATTCCTTCAGAAACTTGTTCAGGGTGCTTAGGGTGTGAACAGACTAAAAGTTCTGACGTCTAGGTGGTGAGCTATAGGGGGGAGGGGGAGGGGGAGGTCCCAATTTTTGGGTTTCCGCTTATATCTCAAAAACGGTGCGTCGCAGAGGAAAATTTTTTGAGAATAAGTAAAAGCTCATAAAATTATCTACAACTTTTATTCTTTATGTAATTTTCGAAATCCCAGTCATTTTTGAGTTACACGCTCCACAAATGTAGATATTTTCCAAAAAAATCATTTTACCTCACATTTTTCATCAAACATTTCTTCATATCGTCTAAAATATTCATTAAAGAAAGAAATTTATTTGAAAAAAGTTGTAAAAAATTTAATTTCCTTTTAGAATATACACCTCCTCTACACCTCCTTCCTTGACTGGACTATATTATGGATAAATATTTAGAAACTAAATAATTTTCCACTTAAGTTTAATTTTCCAAGAAATATTTAATTTTCAAAATGAAGTAATTTTATTTTTATGTTTCCGAAAACGAAAAATGCAGTGCTATAGTTTGTAACATCAATATTATGATCTATAACTGGTTGTGATCTATGGTCTCTATATAATATGTCGTATGTACAAGTCGTGATTAATATAATCTTTATTATAAATCAGGAAACTTAATTTGTTTCCCATAAGTTAGTCACTCTAAATAACGAACTAAACATAGTTTTAACGATTTTACTCGTTTTATTTTAAACATAAAATATTAAAATGATATATAATATTATGTATGACTAGCTGGTTCCAGGCATGCGTTGCAATGCCATATTCAAAGAAATACATTGTTTCTCCCAGACTCACCTTTCCCGTGTGTAACCCGTTCCCCTTCCGCGTCCCTTCCTAGCTAGCTTTATATCACGAATCCACATTACTGCAAAAATGAAAAAATTGTAGAATCAGTTCAAAAAAAAATGCTAAGACTGTTATCTTTTAAATGTGGATTGCAATAACATCTTAGATCATACGACATGCGACTTGAATACTTCAAAATTAATACACTTAAAATCAGAAGGCGATTGACTGATCTAATATGTTTACATAAAATAATTCACGGACATTTTGATACTTCATTATGTCTTAGCAATATTGATATAAATGTTCTCAATTCCCATTGTTTAAGAGCGTTTAACCAGCCAGCGGACGAAAATCCACATTTCGTCGAAAGTTGTTCTTACGATCGTGCAGGGCTGTTACAATGAGAAAGATTAATTATTCTCCGTACCAGCTTTTTAAAATTATAACTCAATATAGAATTTATTTCAATCCAAATTAGCTTTAATTTATACCTTCATCCAAAAATGCTGAAAGGCGTGATGATAAAACTATTAAAATGATGTACTTTTTATAATTATTTTTCGATTATAAGTATTTATCATTTTTCAAAAATGTCTAAATTTAATAAGAATGTTAAAAAAATCTGAAATATATTAGTTTTGTAAGTGCGCACATAAATACACAAATGGACCAATTTTCGTCAAGAAACACATGTACGCACATATTTTTTAATGATTTTATTGAAACTAAAATTAAAATTCTAAAACCAGCGTTTGCTAGATAATGTATTGATTTATTTTACTGCATGATTATATTATTTGAAATGGGTGTGGTATAATACAAAATCTTTTTTGAAAATTTAACAAATCTGCCAACGACCTATGGAATAACCTTATTATACTAAAAATTTAAAAAAATTATCAAAATTTATTACATGCTAATGCTAGATAAAAGAACAATCTTTCGAAATCCATTTATAATTTTTTGTGGAAAAGAGTCAATACGTCTAAAATCTGATTTGAAAATGACATATTTCTGGTTTTCTCTAGTAATGCCCTCTAAAGACTCCATAATATGTTTCACCTGAATACATTTAAAAATAATGTCGCCTATTTTAGCCCTCTGACCCAAACATGTCGACTTTATAATAAGAAAGAGTGTGCTGAAGTAGATATTTTTGTCGACAATTTATATAGCTTATTATGTGTCTTTTATGTTTTGTCTGGCCCCTCTTTAATTGTCATTTGAGTAAACTTTTTATTTTTATAATTTTCTATTTCTAACTGTTTTTTGTTTTATTTTATCTAATATCTATTTAAACTGTTTCAAATTTTAACCATTGTATAAATTAGCTGATTGATTTCGTATAAAGTTTTACCTATTTGTCTTATTTGTATAATTAACTGAGTTTTTATAACTGGGTTGTTTTCACGTGTGTGAGACCAATCTGTAAAAACCAGTATAAATAAATAAATTATAGCATATTTGTTATTCTGATGTATGAGCTATATTATTGTAAAGTTTCATTAAAATCCGTTGCGTAGTTTCTGCGTGAAAGAGTAACAAACACACATACATCCAAATAAACTTTCGCGTTTATAATATTAGTAAAATAATACATCCTAGGACTATTCATACAAACCCAATTTAAACAAAGTTCGCTCAATCCATCATAACAAATAATTATATTTATTATGATTGATGAAATACAAAATGTCTCTCCATAAACCATTTTACTTTAAATTACTATTTTTGTAAGTTCTAAGGAATGATTAATGGTAACATTTTAATGTCAAAACGAATTTTAACTCAGAAATGGAGCAACGTTGAAATAGAATTTCTTAATATTATAAGTTTAAGAAATGGCGACTGTTGATGTGAAATTTGGTTTACTAAAATAATTACCTTTCCATCGCGTTCAATTCCAAGATTTCCATTGACGTCTGTTTTTGCAAAACTTGTTTCATCATCTTTTTAATTACTTTTGTTTGTCAACCGCCAACACAAAGTAAGAATATTTCCAAAAATTATTGCGTAGCTTCTTACGTTATTTCTTCATATTTATAGTTTTATTACTGCCAAAGTTCCTAAGCTGGTGATTAATGGCCGGTGTCTACTAAACTCGAGACCATTACATTAATGCGTTCTGTCAAAAGTTTAGCAGTTTTGCCCTAAAATTGCGACACAACTTTCCAAGATGGCGCATTAAAGCTACCGCAGCGAAGTGAGCATCATGTCCTTGCTGTCTTCAAAGTCAAAATAATTATAGATTTTCTCTTACGAGAGTCACCTTCTCGCCCTCATTAATGGGAAATTTACCGCTTAGAAGATCGTTCATTTAAAACTTTTAGAAAACATTCAAAACCGTTTGAAATATTGAGAATGTTTTTCTCTTCTACCATGATAAAATGAAAATAAGATGCTCGACTATATTTATTCACCAATCGCCGTGTGACTCGAATAAGTACTAGGTAGATATGATTTTAGATTTTCACGGCCAAAAATTTTATGGTTATTTCCTTTTGGGGTATCATGCCGTGTTGCGCTACCTCCTCTTTTAGCCAACGTTTCGGACAGCGTTACAGTGTCCATCATCATCACACATCTGCCCTGATGATGGACACTGTAACGCTGTCCGAAACGTTGGCTAAAGGAGGAGGTAGCGCAACACGGCATAATACCCCAAAAGGAAATAACCATAAGTACTAGGTACATTAAATCTTTTTTTTTTGGTTTTTCGGTACGTCTGGAACTAAAAAGATTTATTACTGAATGTGTTTTAATAGTTTTTAACCATTTCTTTACATTAGCTCCACACGGAAGGTACTGAGGAAAATAATTATCCTCAGGGCCTGTGTTATTTTTGGGGATGCTGTGAGGTTTTTAATTGTTTATTTATAAACAGAAACAAAGAGTAGATTATTTACAGTGGTGAAAACAATTTACAGTTTTTAAGTATATTTCATGGTGGGTACCTATAATATGTTTCATTGTGGTATTTTATTTATGGTATGTATATTCAATAACTACCGGGTGATGCGTGTAATTGGTAGGTGTGTGTGTATGTGTGAGTATGTTTGTAGATGTGAGAAATGGTGATGTATGTACGTATGTATGCGCATTGAACAATTTATATCATTGACATGATGCTCTTTTTAAATTTGGGCAGTGAATCGGAGAAAATGTCGATGATAGAATTTAGACAAATATTATTGAACACAATATGAATAGCGTTTTGTAATCAAGCGTGTGGAATAATTCTATGTGGTGTGTATGTCTTAAGGGTAGGTAAAAATTAATTAGGGAAAATTAATTTTAGGAAAAGAATGAGAGGAAGTTATGGGAAGGAAAAATGTATGACGGGTGGGTAGGAATCTGGAGGTCAGTGTGTTCAGGAGTGACGGACGTATGAATCCATCCCTGATGAAGTCGAGAGGACTCCCTCAACCAGTCTCTCCCCATCCGGCCTGCCACGCAGATGGTGGGCAGACGCATCCGTTACCTTTAAAATTTTGCAAATACAAGTAAAAAAATATAGGTGTAAAAAAGTAAATTTTGATGGTTCCAATGGTAAAAGATTGCCATGAAAAATGCTGTAAAAATGAACTTGCAAACCTGTCCCTACTTGTAGGTATTCTTCTGTTGTTAAAGCTTCCGGCAGCGGCCAGACGGGTGCTTTGTGAAGGTGACAACTTTCCTGGAGACTTGCAATGCAGGCTGTAGACTTCTGGACCCGTATTTACAAAACCTAAAACAGTTAAGTCTAGGGCTGCCACCTCTCCGGGTTTGACCCGGAGTCTCCGGGTTTGCATGGTGCATGTCCGGGCTCCGGGTTTAACATCGATATCTCCGGGTCAAACCGGACGGTGGCAGCGAAGCGACAAACGACCATCACGGCACATCACCCGAAAATTAAACCAAGTATTTCCTCAGTTCGTACAATCTAGTGATTCAACATTACCTGTTGATTTACGATGGGTTCAGTTAATCAAAGTCACCTCCACCTTCACCGAACTGCCAAAAATAATTGGAAAATTTTTTTCAATCTCTATAAGCAATGCTTTTGTTGAACGCGTCTTTTCTTTAATGGGAAATTTGTGGACAGACGAGCGAAACTGCTTGTCAGCGGACATGGTGAAGGCAGAGTTAATTGTGAAGATTAATTACAATATGAATTGCCAACAATTTTTCAAGTTTTTGAAGAAATCTGAGCAAGAAAAAATGCTTCAACCATCCCTTCAAAATGAAAAATATAGTTTTAAGTGTCAAGCTGGTCCATCAGACTAGCACTAGCTAGGTCATTTATATTTAAAAAAAAAACATTTCAAATGTTAATTTACCATGACATTTTGCCTTAATTAAATAATTCATACTAAAAAAAGTTTTTTCTTCTAACACAGCAAACTTATTTTGTGGCACTCTTCAAATTAAAATACTTAGTTTTTACCACTTTTATTGTTTATAAAAACATTGTCTATATCTATTATTTTTCCATTGATACCATTGTCTATGTCTATTTTCAAAATTAGTAGGTATTAATAAAACCCTGAAGAATTGAGCGTTGCTCACGAAACTTGTCGGTTTTTATAAACAATAAAAGTGGTAGGTAAAAACTAAGTATTTAATTAAATTAATTTGAAAATAAGTTTTATTTTAATAAAAAAACTATATTTCTAAAATCTCCGGGTCTACTGTTTTTGAAAGGTGGCAGCCCTAGTTAAGTCACGGCGGCGACTGAAATGTGAAATTATAAAATAAGCCTAATACTACTTGTATTTTGCCTTTGATTATTTACCTAAAACATATATAAAGATTTTTTTTATAAAATCCACAGCTCCGGTTCAAGAGTTTTTCCTGTTTTAAATTCTGAAACCGATAAAAACTTTATAACATTGCACACTGACGTTACAATTGCCTAAAATTTCATATTTCACCGTCATTTCTATTTAAAATTATAGAATAATAGGAATAGACTAATCTATCTATATCTATTTACTCGTATATCTATATAAATAAAAATGAATCGCCGAAATGTATGTACGCGCATAACTTCCGAACGACTGCACCAAATTGGATAATTCTTTTTGTTTTGTGTTCGTTATTGTCAGGACAAGGTTTGTATAAGCGAGCTCTGGCATTATGAAATTTGTATAAAAAAATTGCAATATGTGGCACGCGAGCTGTTTGAAAACTAAAAGTACCGGGAATGAATGTATGGAATGCAGGGGTGAGGAGGGAGGGGGAAAGGGAGAAGGGGAACTCGGGAGGGGGGTTCGCGGGACGGGGTAAGGGAAAAAGTGGACTGGGGAGAAGGAAGGTGGAGGAGGCGGAGCGGGAACGCGAGAGGGAAAGGAGACGTAGGAGAGGAATGGGAGGTAGAAGCGTAGCGGAAAGAATGGGAAAGGACACGCAGGGAGAAACAATTTCTTTATTAAATGGCATAGCAACGCATGCCGGGAACCAGCTAGTATATATATAAATATCAAAATATGCTCGGTTTTGTGTTTGTATATATATATACATATGTGTGAGTATATGTGATGTCTATGCGTTGCTAAACCATTCATTCGACAGCGATGAAACTTTGGGGATTTGATGTGAGCATGGTGCTCGCGATGGTTTCTATTTAATATATTAAGTTCTGGCATCATGAAATTATGCACTGCTAATCGTTCATTCGAATGCGATGAAACTTTGGGAATTCGATGTCTGCATGCCTGCGATGGTTCTATATATAGTAGTGAGTTCTGGCATCATGAAATAGGCGGACTGAACGTATGGAATGCCGGAGGAGGGATGGGAACTTGGGAGGGGGGTTTGCGGGACTTGTGAAGCGAGAGGGGGGAGTGGGGAGTGGGAAGGTGGAGAAGGTGGAGTGGGAACACGTGTGGGGAAGGGGACGCGGGAGAGGAAGGGGAAGTAGAAGGGGTACGGGACGAATGGGAAAGGATAAGCAGAGCGAAAAAAATATTTATTTAATGGCGTAGCAACGCAAGCCGGGAACTCGCTGATAATATAATAATGTCGTGAAGATCCCAAATAAATAATTTATTTTTTATTAATTATTTTTATTTTTGTAACGTGCACACCAAAGCGTATATATTTTAACATGTGTACCTACTATATGTTTTCCTGCTTAATGTGGCTTCTTGCTCCTACCGTTTCCGGCATCGTATTATAATATTTCATCCCTTTATGTAGTAAATTATTTTGCGAATTCGTTTGCCTTTTTTTGGTAGCCTGATATCATTGCTCATCCTTATTTTATGTCCGTGTATGTCCTTGTTGTGTATAATTTTATTCGAAAAATATTTATTTTCTATTAAAAAAATGTTTTTGTTTATTATTTTGTGCTTTTACTTCAGTATTTTGTACCAGAAAAAGTATTTTACTTCCAAATGTCGTAGGTCGACTTACGACTTTTAAATCAGTCTACGGTAGCAACATTTTTGAAAGGCAATTTGAATCTGTAAGACGACATTGTTAAATACCTGTATGTTATTTATTACCATATTATTTTTAACCAAAAAAACTTACGGCATTTATATCAGGATATATAATACCACTTAACAAAAATATGGGCCAAAGATCGGCATCGCAGCCGCATTATAAAGTTATTTTTTTAATTTAAATATTAACTCCACACTCCTGTGTTATTATAGAGGATGTTATATATTACTTAGAGGATATTACACTAAAACGCTCTTAATATTGCAATCCGATTGTTAAATCTGAATAAATTTGGGAGGCGGGAATGGGTACCGCCGCCCCGGGAACCTTTATTGGATAACCAACACCTCTGCCATAGGTCACCCCAAGTGGTTCGCTACGTTTGGTGATTTAGCAGGGGTGCCCGGGTTCACGGGGTGAGGTTTGTCTAGGTCTTGGAGGCGGATGACCAAGACACACTGAACCCCAGATTCCTTCCCACCCCTTAAATCCTTTTCCTTCCCAGATCTCGCCTTCCTTCCTTTCCTTAAAAAAAACCCTCCACACAGGATCCCCAAAGATGACATAGGCCCTGAGAGAAATTAATTCTGGGCCTCCTGTGTGGAGCTCATGTAAAAAAAAAAATATATATATATATATATCAAAAGGACCGCCCGTCACTGAACAGTGCGTTGTCAGGTATTTTGGGGCTCCATATCAGATGTGGCTGCCAAATTCAACCATTTTCACTTAAGGCCTTCTGGTTCCATTTGCCCCCTTTTGCGGAAGGCGTCCTAGTTTTCATGTCTATTTTAACCTATGGTTTCATCCCACACCGGTTCTAGTTAGTACCTAAGCAAGGGATAAAAGAAGAAGGCTTTGTTCCTGATCATCACACTAATAGGCCACTTGCATGGATTTCATAACTTGGAAAACATCGTGTGGATAGATCTTTTTACTAAGATTAAGAAAATGTTAGTAAAATTGTTTAGAAATGTACAGATTTTTTTATTTTTAAATAAATAAATCCATTATTTGTGCTCGTGACGTCACTACATGACAATGTTCCGTATCCGAAATTGTTCCTATTAATTTTGTAAAATTCCACACTGATTTATTTTTTTATATGGCATCACTTTGATTTCAGGCGAATTTTTGAATTCGTTCACTAGATTTATTGTTTGTTCTCTGCGAACTTATTATTTGGTTTCACTTTTTGACAGATGTTCTGAAGAGAACCCCGTACTTTTACTGATGTACGGGGTTCTCTTCAGAACGTGAAGATGATGTCGGTACGTGTTTTAGAAGTATAACGATTATGGTGCTGATTTTAACAAAATTTAATTTTATAATATTCTTATTATTATTATAATTTACAAGTACAAGTATATTACATTAAATTTAGTAATATAGACGCTATACATTATAATGATTTATGATCAATAAGATGGATCAAGGAAAAAAATATTTATGAGATGTAATATTTTTGTTATGCCTCGTTATTCTCCTGTGCCATTAGTGTGGAAAACGTTCTTTACTTTTTAAATGATTTTCGGCTATGTAATTATCGTTTTTTCACATCTATAAAATTATGTCCCGTCTTTCCGGTTTATAAAAAATGGTCTGATTTTTCGGATTGAAAATTTCAAAAAATCCCCAGGGTTTCAAAAATACGATTAAAAAAGAAAATAAAATGTCTTAGAATATTTGCCTAAACCGGAAAAATTTTTTTAAAAATGTGATGCAAGTGGCCATCATCATACGAGTGCTTAACGAAAATACTGAAGCTGTTTTAGCTACCATGGCATCAAAGCTTTGAAAAGTATTTTTTTATTATTTGAGTTAATATTATTTTATAATGGCGCAATATTAGAAGTTCCTACCGCTTATCGTTTTGAGGGGAACGTATACGCGGACCATTTCTGCCCGTTTCATACAAATCTTAGATTTGGATTTGAGATCAAAATACCCAACCAAACTGAAAAAATATTTTTGTGATCAAAAGGTATATCAAATATCTAGTCAGGATGTGAGCTATTTTATTTATTTATAGAGCGAATTAGACTAGTTTTTTCAACAACTGCATCTTGTTCGTAGTTTTAGTCTATATTTTTTTTAATTTTTTTTTTTTTTTTTAATTTATTTATTGCAACATTTATTATAATTACAATTTTACAACAAATATGTAAATTTTTTTTACAGGTATTTTTTTTTTTTACTACCCTTCCATTTAAAGCATTTGCTTGTGTATGGAAGGAAGTTATAAGTTAGTACTTAAATAATTAATTGTACATAAATATATGTGAGCTGCAGTATTTGTTTGATAATGGTGTGAATTTTTTTAAAAAAAGAAAGAATGTAATGGAAAACTAAGGATATTTGTAAGATTAATTGACAGTAATTTTTTTCTTAAGAATATTTTTAAAATGTCTCTTGACAGAGAGCAGTATTCGGGTTTTATCATTAATGCTTCTGATTTCTTCTGGTAGACGATTGAAAAAAGTTCTTCCCTGGTAAGTATAATGATGCTGTGCAAAAGACGTATTTAGTTTTGGGCATAGAAAAACATGTTTAAGTCGAGTTCTGTTTTCATTTAAAAATGGATATTTATCTTTTTCCTTTATAATTTGAATCAATGAATTTTTAATATATAAATCTTTAAATGTGGGTACTTGAAATTCTTCAAACAGGCGTTCTGTTGGGTAGTCTAAGGATTTTTTTTAATATAATTTTAATAATTGTCCTTTGTAAAATTTCTATTGGAAGAAGGTTACATTTATACGCCGATCCCCAACTAATAATAGCGTATTGTAGAGTGGATTGAACTAAGGCATAGTAGATTAAATATAGATTTTTTATCGACAGAAAATTTCTAATTCTTAAAAATATATATATTAATTTTCTGATTTTGTTTACTACTTGACATATTTGTTCCTTCCATTTCAGATTTTTGTCGATAATTACTCCGAGATATTTAATTTTATTTGTGGTTTTTAATATTGTACAGTTTGATTTGCAATAATTTTGGCTATGAATTTTAGTATTATCGTGTATGACAATGTTAAAATTTTTGGGAGCATCGTTTGGATGGATTGCAAATGGAATTACAAATGTCTTTTCACTATTTAGTGATAGTAAATTAGTGTCGAAAAAATTCTTAAGCGTGTTGATGTCTTCTGTGGCCTTTAATTCTACATTTTCCCAAGTCTTTTCACTTATTATTAATACTGTATCGTCGGCGTATGATGTAATTTGACCATTTAAATGTTGAAAAAAAATATCATTTACATATATGGTAAAAAAAATT
Organism: Limnephilus marmoratus; assembly: GCA_917880885.1. Lineage (NCBI taxonomy): Eukaryota > Metazoa > Arthropoda > Insecta > Trichoptera > Limnephilidae > Limnephilus > Limnephilus marmoratus. Next base: position 16,560,296 of record OU862911.1, read on the forward strand.
GGTCCAAGCACTGTACCTTGCGGGATTCCAAAGCTTGAAATCTCTTGATCACTATTAACATGATTGATTTTTACCACTTGAGGGCGGTTTTTTAAGTAGTTTGTGATCCATTTAATCGCGTTGCCTTTAATGCCAATATCATTTAATTTTTTTAATAGCATCTCATGGGATATGCTATCGAATGCCTTTCTGAGGTCAATAAATATACCCGCACATTTTTTACCTTTATCTAATGATTCGTAAATGTATGAAGTTACGTTAGCAATGGCATCTTGTGTGCTGAGCGATTTAATAAAACCAAACTGGTTTTTGTGTAGTATTTTATTACTATCTAGGAAATTTACCAATTGTTTTTTTACTATTTTTTCAAATATCTTTCCTATGTTAGAAATTAGACAAATTGGGCGATAATTCGTTACTTGTTGCGGATCACCAGATTTGTAAATAGGTGAGATTATTGTGTTTTTGTAATTCATTGGAAATATTCCTTTCGTTAAACTCAAGTTTATTAAATGAGTGATGGGTTTTATTAAGTAAGATTTCATAGATTTTAACATTTGTGCCGTAATAGAATCAAAACCGGGAGACGAACCTCCTTTCATATTTTCTATTATTTTTAAGATTTCACATTCTGTTGTTATTTCAAATGTTGAAAGTATATTACGTTTCTGTAATTTTTTATTTTTTTGTTTTTCTGGGTTAGAAGGCTTATGAATATTTTTCGCAAGATTTTTTCCAACATTTGCATAGAAGGAATTAAATATGTTTGCACATTGTTTAGGCTGTAAATTGGCATCTATAATTTTTTTATCATGTTCGATGTACTTAATATTTTGTGTCTTTTTTGTATTGTCTATGGCCAAATTCACAGTTTTCCACATTTGTTTATGGTTATTTTCTGAAGATAATATTTTATTTTTAAAAAACTCTTCCTTACTTTTTTTAATATAAGATGTTAATTTATTTTTATATTTTTTATAATAAATATATGCTTTTTCATCATGGGGATTTTTTAAAGTTGTTTTATAAAGTTTTTCTTTGTTTCTGATAGATATTATAAGTCCTTTGGTAATCCAAGGTTTTAAACATCTTAATTTTGATTTTATGTGTATTATTATTTCAGTTGTCGAATTTTTAATGTGTTGTGACAGGATTTTTTCAAAGTTTTTCGAACATATTTCGGTATCATCACTCTTTAAAACATTGTTCCAATTTTCCATTTTTAGTTTTTCAGAGAGAATAGTCATGTCTATTGTTGATTTTTTGGGTACTAAATTATGTTTTTTATGTTTAATATTATTATTATTATACAGAAGTAAGCATGAATGATGATCAGTTATGTTAGTTTTCCAAACAATTGATTTTAGTTTGTGAAGATCTTTAATGTTTACGTTTGCCCAAATGTGATCTAAACAAGATGGAGTATGTTCTTTTATTTCTCTAGTATTTTTATTTATGCAAGATATGAAATTTTGTTCAGTCATACAATTGATGTATTCAGTTTTGTTACTATTTTCTATTTTTTCATTAATGTTCATATTAAAATCACCCACCACGAAGCAGAGTTTATTTTTTAATTTTAATAATATGTATTTGAGGTCATTAATAAACGTAATAATACTTGAGCCATGCGTTCTATAGATAGCTATTAAATGATATATTGATTTGCCGAGTTTGAAATGTACTTCGATGCAGTTTACCAAATGTATTGGGTGTTCTATAATGTTAACAATACTAAATTTATTATTTGCAAATATTATTATTCCCGAATTTTTGTTGATATCTACTTTGGTAGAAATATAATTGTACTCCGGTAAGTGATAAGACGGTGACTCAGCGTTTGTAAATGTTTCAGTTAACACTATGAAGTCCGGCTTTTTAATTAAATTATTTATTTTTAGAATTAGTTCATCTAAATTTTTCTGAATGCTACGGATGTTTATGTGCATAATAATTATATAGATTTGTATTTTTGACAGTAATAGGTAAGTATGCCTATTTACTTAATGGCCGTTAAGCATCCCTTCTACAAAAAGCCACTGGTAGGTATATTTATTTTTCCGGTTGAAAAGTTGAAAATTTCCTATTTGAGGCATGGAACTGGCAGAGGAAGACACGGCACGATCAAGTGCATCAAACACTGAGTATATATTAATCTTGAGTCGGGCCATATCAAGAGTCCGAAAAATAGAAGAGTAGGTATATATGATATGATGTAAGAATCTGAAAGAATCAGAGAGTGTGTGCCAAGACCAAGTTGCTTGTCGGCCCGTCCTCTCTACCTACCACTGCGGATAAACGGCGTGATGGTTAGTTAGTTAAAATTTCATACGTGTTCATTGTTGGCTAAGAAAATGCATACTTTATATACTTTAGTTTGATTTTAATCGAGGAGGAAAGGCAAGCTGAGCTGAGGCAGCTAGAACCATTTCGGACTTATAAAATTATTCAATCGGCTATTATGAGTTAATGAGGAATTATTCCTCTTCTGGCCTTTTCTTTTGACATTGTCTCATTTGATTTGACTGTTCTTAAGCGGGAAAATCTTCCTGATTGTTATCTATTCAAAAATATATATACATATAAAGCTGGATATGATTTTAGATTTTCACGCCAAAAGTATTTTTGTTATTTATTTTTGGGGTGTTATGCCGTGTTGCGCTACCTCCTCCTTTAGCCAAAGTTTCGGACAGACTTACAGTGTCCATCATCAGGGCTAAAGGAGGAGGTAGCGCAACATGACATAACACCCCAAAAATAAATAACAAAAATATATAAAGCTTCTTGTTCTAAATTAAAAATTATACAGATTTTCAAGAGTCAGGTAACATTTTTTAATAACGACTTCAAAACTCGACTTTTTGAAAACTGGAAACACCTTCACTTATTGAAACAAATTTCTTCAAATGTTCAATCGGCAAACTGCCACAAAAATTTGACGTCATTCGTAAATCAATGACAAGAATAATATTAATATGTTAATTTATTTAATTTATACCTTGGTGTAAAAATAGATAAATTCTTGAGATGGAATGATCATGTTACTATGTTAGTAAATAATACTAGGAGACTTACCTATATCTTTAAAGAACTGAGACATATACTAGACAAAGAAAAATTAAAAACTGTTTATTTTGCAATAATCCAGTCTCTGCTTTCTTATAATATAGTGTGCTGGGGATCCTGCGCAAAGACTTATATAGAACCACTTAATATTGCCCAAAAAATGATTCTTAAAGTTATGTTCAAGAAAAAAATTAAATATCCAACTCATTTACTTTTTAAGGAATGTAATGTAATGAACGTAAAACAGTTATATATTACACAAACGCTTTGTAGATTTTTTAATAATATTAATATTGCAGAAAGAACACAGCAAATTCGTACTACGAGAATTGACTCTGGTCTGAATTTTATGGCAATTCAAACTAAATCTTCTTTTGGTCAAAGAAATTATTTTTATCAAGCTCCACTCATATTTAATAGCCTTCCAGAACATATAAAGTCATCTAATTCCTTGTACACTTTTAAAAAGAATCTTAAATTATTTGTGTTAGTCGAGGATTGCCAAATAATTTTCTCTACTTTGTCCTTTGTAAATTATTAGCTAAATGAGTATGTTTATGAAATAAGCTAAAATAATTTTTATTTTTGTTTAAACTGTTTTTTTTTCATCTTCCTCCTGCCAAATCTATAGCATGTTAAATTATATACATATATTTATTATTTACAACTTAATCCTTAAAAACAAAACAAAAAAAAAAAATTATTTTATTTTATTTTAAATCAGATCTCAAAACTATGGTCACCCTAAAAGTCTACATTAATGTACTACCTAGCGCCGTCAATTTAGTAGGTACCCATAATCTCAATCTGTAAGAAATACAACAATATTGTTCTTTCAAAATCTGTATAATTTTGTGTTATTTTGTTAACTTGTATAATTATTGTTAACCTCAACACAGGCTTGTCCTAGTGAGGTAACAAATTGTAAACATTTTTACCTACAGTGTAAAGAAACAATAAATAAATAAATTATTATTTGTATCTATGTACTTTCTTAGTTCACAAAAAACTGTAATTCATCAGCTGATTTCCGGATATTTAACTTTTTTCTGTGTATTGATTATATCAATATTAATAGTGTATTGATTATAATCATGTTTGTCTATGGGTTACCTATTAACTTGACGCTGCCTGTCATCTCCTTGTTTATTTACGAAAAAAACATTAAAAGTTAAATTAATTCTAGTGTAAAGTGCTTAATTTCATTAAAGTGAACGTCGCGCTCCGACTGTGCCCAGTCTCACTCCTAAATATTATCACTATCGAGTAATATCTGCCTTCAAAACATAATCATTCAATCACCAAATAAATCGTGTGTTCTCCCGACCAAAGTTGAACATTAATCGAATTCAGCAAAGTTGTGGATATTCTACTTTAGTGATACTATCACAGTGAAACCAGTGCCCAAATAACTCGTCTAATTTCAAACACTGACAGTTAACTTCGACGCAAACTGCCGCTGTTGTTGTCAAAAATACAATCTACCTGCCATCGCAGAATCAAACCAAAACATAACCTGTGCAATTGTTTTTGCCTGCCTGCAGGCGCTACAGACTGTGCTATTGATTTTGCCTACCATCAGGCGCAACGTACAAAATAATAATCCATAATATTATAATGGATCGAGAAAACTCTGCCCAACAATTCCTGGCCAAGGCAACCTCTATTTTACACCTATTAAATATCATCATAATGGACACATCAAACAAATTCACCAAGGAACAAATAGCAAAACTCGCCCCCAAATTCACCGATCTTTTGGGTTATGTCGGTCAAATGGGTGTACAGTTAGGGAACCTTGAAGGAGAATTGAAAACCTACAAATTTATGTCTTCAAATCAAACACGATTACGTCCAACCAAGTCCTCCCGAATTATCCAGCCGTACTTATCTTCCCCAAAGATGACAAGTCACTTCCTTCCAGCAATACCCTTGAAACTCTCAAAACTTCAACTAACCCATCATCTTTGGGAATTACAATCAAGGGGGTACGAGAAATAAGGAACGGAGGTGTAGTCGATCATCCAAGTACCGATGCAGAGGCCATAAAACTGGCCAATGCACCGACCCTATCCGATGCTGGTCTGAAAGCGGCAGTTTCTTCGCATAAACTTCCTCGGATAGCTATCCATGGTCTACCTCAAGTTGTGCCCCTCGAGAACATCACCTTGGCAATCCACCAGCAAACACACGAAGAAACCGGTCTACAAATGAATGAATTGAAAGATAAGTTGCAGTTCTCTCACAAAGTAGGACCTCGTACCGGATCATGCACTCATGTCTTCAGAGTTCCTCCGTCTGTTCGTCACTCCCTCATTCGCTTCTCTAAACTGGCTATGGACTGGCAAATACATACCGTAAGGGATTGGATCGACAGTCTAAAATGTGGACACTGTCAACTTTACGGCCACACGGCGTCGAAATGTAACGCAGACACGCCTACCTGTTCTCACTGTGGAAAACCTGGACACAATCGAGATGCTTGCCCGACTCCTGAAAAGCCACCAGCATGTGCTACCTGCAAGTTCTTCAGAAAACTGGCCACACACAGCACTGGCTCCCCTGACTGTCCTGCCCGCCAAGCCGCTGAGAGACGCGAATTATCTCGAGTCAATTTTTTAGGCTGAATCAGAATCGACACCTTATTAATACTAACTTTTCCACCTATTATCAAAATATTCGTGGTCTCAATACTAAGCTAAACTCCTTTAGATGCTCCGTAAATTTATGCTCTTATGATTTTTTATGTTTTACTGAAACATGGCTGTCAGACAATATTGCTTCAACAGAACTTGGACTACATGACTACATTATTTTTCGCTGTGACCGCTCTTCCTCTTCTAACAAGTGTAGAGGAGGTGGGGTAATGATATGTATTAAAAAAAATACTCTTGCCACATTCTTGAATCGTCTAATAATGTATCTGAACAATTATTTATTTGTGTTCTACTTGGTTCCAAGAAACTCGTCATTGGTTGTGTATAAATTCCCCCCTCCTCTTCAATAGAAATCTATAAGTCACATACTGAAGCAGTTGAGCGTGTTTCCATAAAGGCCGATTCCTTACTTATTTGTGGTGATTATAATCTTCCTAAAATAGTGTGGCTTAATGATAGTCATGGTGTGAAACTCCTAATAATGTTTCCCTTCATGCTTCTATAATAGTAAATTTCTTTGCCTTCTTGAATATGTACCAATTAAACTCGATCAATAACTGTGTAGGTTACTGTCTTGATCTGATATTTACCAATATGCCTAGCGTTTGTGTATGTGAAGCTACTGACTCAATATTACCAATAGATAAATATCATCCACCACTCGATATTAACTTCACTAATCCTTTCAAAAGTGATACTCTGAAATCAGCAGTTACATACCACTACAAATTTAACAAAGGTGATTATACTGGCATGAATAGGTACCTTGCCCAATACGACTGGGCAGGTTATTTATCAAACAACAATATTAACGATGCTGTATTTAAATTCAACGAATGTATAACACATGCTATAGATTTGTTCGTTCCAAGGGGAACTTATTCCCAGCCTAAATTTCCTATTTGGTTCAGTATGAAACTAAAGCATTTGATTACGGAAAAAAAGAAAACACACAAGTTATTCAAATTAACGAACAACTTAGCGCTTTATCATAAATTTTCTCAGTTAAGAGAATTATCCAAAATTGAATCTGCCTTGTGTTACAAATCTTATAGAACTCACTGAGACAAAATTAAATCTTAACCCTAAACAATTTTGGAAATTTATTAAACAAAAACGTATTGATAACGATCTCCCTTCAAGTTTATTTTTTAATGAAACTCACGCTACCAACGATTTCGATATTGCCAACCTTTTTGCTGAACATTTCTCCTCTGTCTATACTGATAACATATGCACCATCCCTCCACTTAAATATGCTAATACTATTGACCTTAATAATTGCGAAATCACACTTGTAGATGTTTTCAATTACTTAAAAAATCTTTCCAGCTAAACAAGCACTGGTCCTGATGGTATACCTGAAATATTATTGAAAGAATGTAAATCTGTTGTATCTAATTCAATTTGTTTATTATATAACTTATCACTATCATCTGCCACTTTTCCGGATTCCTGGAAGGTTTCCTATATACGGCCTATTTTTAAATCGGGTAATAAGTCGAACGTAGAAAACTATAGACCTATATCGATGTTATCTCACATTCCTAAAATCTTTGAGTCTATAATCACAAAGAAAATAACACCTATTTTCAAAAATGTGCTGATTGAGGAACAGCCTGGCTTTAGATCTGCTAAATCTACCACTACAAACTTACTCTCCTTCACCAACACCGTAGTCAATGGCCTAGAAGATAAATCACATCACATGTTCTATATATTTAGAGACCGTCGAATAAAATCTGATCTCATTTGTTTCTTCAAAATTATTAACTGTTTAATCGACTCGTCTACATTACTACAACTCATCACATTTAATATACCTTCTCGTAGACTCAGAAATAAAGACCTGCTTTTCCTCAATCAGCACTCTACTAACTATGGTTATAACTCACCACTGTCCAGAATGTGTAGACTGGTCAACTCACGTCAAGACCTTATTTTTTTTGGTATTAGCCTAAATGATTTCTGTCGCTCTTTAAACAAATGATGATATTTCATATTCACCCTAATTTTTGCAAGGTCTTGACGTGACTTGACACTTATTTTTCTTCTATTTTCACTGTTTGTCTATGCTTTCATGTACCATCCGAATCCTTACATTGTTCCTTTCTAAATTTCGTGATACTTTGTTTTAAATTGGACGCAAGTCCGTAAATAAATAAATAAATATTTTATTGAACAGTTTTCACTCTGACTAGAAATCTTAGAATTTTTGTGTTACATTTAAGGACAAAGTACCTGGTACATATAGTGTACTCGTGAATGTCCACTCTATCTAGTACATATTACTGACCAAAGTAACAAAATAAGACCCGAGTCCTTTCTTTATGGCTTTTCCTGAAGTAGTGATCCTCGTAAAAGCCTCTTGAGAGGTCGTAGAAACGTCTGCAAGTCTGTCGGAGTGCTCAGTGCTGTGTACGATCATTATAGTGAAGTTGTAGGTAGATGTTATACTGATGGTGATGTAGAGTCATGGTATACTAGTAGCAGTGGTAGGCAGTAAGGAATTTATAAATGTTGAGATTTCTTCCAAACATTTATGATACATAAATTTATCTATTTGAATGGCAACTCTTTTATGTGGTAGGTTAAAAGCGGGGAGATTACCCTTCCGATGATGTAGATAGGTACTGCATCATGCTTTTAATTTGTATTATTTGTATATCGATAAAATCTTTGTATAATTTATTGATACACTAACGTAGACTCGTGAAAAATGACGGGAAAATAAAAAGTACATATATATAGATCAATCATGGGAACTAGTTAACAAAGTGGCAAATAAAGATATTAATATATTAAAATCATGGTTTGATGATAACTTACTCACACTTAACGCTAAAAAAACAACATATGTCTTATTTTCCTTGCAGAAAATACCTGATCATAAAGTTAATATTGTAATCCATGACGAAAAATGTGATCATGTACTCTGTAAACAACATAATCCTGTTTATACCGAAATTAACTCTTCTTCCGAAATTGAATATCTCGGTGTGATCGTTGATCAAAACCCGAAATGGAATAGTCACATTTCAGAGTTAGTGAAGAGAATGAGGAAATGTATATATATATTTGTTAGGTTAAGAAATATTTTTAATGTAAAAATAATGAAAAATGTGTACTGTGCCCTTAAATCTGAACTCAGTAAAAGTTTCACAAAGAATTTGACCGGTCAGTGAGCATAGCGCTTGGGTCCCATCCGAGCGTCGCGTGTTCGATTCCTCGACTGGCTAAGTCCTCCATCACAACACAAGCAACATTTTCGGCTTTCTGTGGTGGAAGTAGGAGATTTTCAAACATTGTTGGGTTATTCGTAATCCACGAATGTTTGTCTTTCTTTTAAGAAAAAAAAATCATCATTAAAGTAATAATAAAAAAAATCTACCTTCTCAACAGAACCACTTTTTAAATTGTTTCCAGTACCAAATGTCGATGACATTTTCAAGCTAGCTTCCATTATAAAAATGTGTAAAGAAAAAAATAACACAGAATATCAAGAATTTTACAAACTAATGAGAAATGGAAACCAATTTATTACACCTAATTTTAAAACAACTCAAATGCAAAATCATTATATTTTCCAAGCCATAAAAAACTATAATAACCTCCCTTCTGAATTACGCTGTATCATCAACCAATCAGAACAAATAAATTAAATTAAACAATTTTTCAAAAAAAACTTACAGTAAAAAGTAAATATTTAATACAAAACAGATTATAACTTACAACTCAAGTAAGAATCGTGGCTCTCTCTGATAAGGTATACATGACCAAAAACTACCTTTAATTTAATATTTTGTAAAATATACGTGTATATTATGTAAGTCATATTTTTTATATTACAATAAAAAAATTTAAAAAATGTACACGTGTTTTTTAAAGTTTATTGTTTCCTTGTTATATGATTTTTGACAAGAACAATAATTTCGATGAGCCAAAATATTTATTGTAATCGTAACCACCATATCGAAATATTATAGAGCACCAGATATGTTGTTCCTGTCCACAGGTTCATCTTTTGGCGTTTATTTTGTTTTTAAAATACCTAGTGTTACAATTTCAATTTTTAAAAAGGCAATTTCAATACTATACTTTAGGTATGTAGTGTTTTAGAATAAGATTAATCAGAAAATAGTGTTCACACTAATCTAACCTAACTCAACCTCTAAAGCACATTTTTAACCTTTCACTTCGTAATAGTATCTTTCCTAAAATGTGGAAAATAGGTTTACCTGTATATGAGGGAATATACATACTACCCATTCCTGTATCCATCGTTATTCTTAACAGGAATGCTCGATCTTAATACCTTAGAAGCCCGCCGTAAAATATTTTTGGGGAAACATTTTTTTAAGCTGATCTCCGGTACTGTACTGAATCCACCTATGTTGAAGGAGATTAACCTATATGTCCCTAACGCGTATACTCGTGGGAGATCTCACACACTTTTTTGTGCTCCGAAAGCGAGAACTTCTTCCTTTCAGAATGCCCCATTAAATAGAGCAATTCAACTGCTTAACGATTCTGCATTGAACATTGACATCTCCAATGTTACCTATAGAGAGTTCAGTAACTATCTTTTGACAAAAGTCTCAACATAGTGAAACTACCCCCTTGGCCTTTTTTTCTCTTATATTTTGTAATCTTCTCCGTAATAATTTGGTGTATAACTATTTTATGGAGAACCTGAAAAAATAAATAAATAAACACTTTTTAGCCTGATATTTTTTCACTGCCGACAAAAGCAAACTACTATGATGTCCAAAAGATTTAATAGAAGTTTTTTATTGCTATCCCAATATTTAAATGGCCAGCCATTTAATTAATTCTCTTTTTTATATTGTGAAACTGCAGAAATACCCATATGCCTGCAACTAACAATGGTTCTAAGTTCTAATACATTCCTAGTTCTAGGAATGTTACGAGGTTTTGGACGTTTTATAAGATGTTTTATTTAATACAATGCAGGAATAAGAATAAAGTTATCGCTGTATTGAAAAACCATCCTCCAGAATCGATGCTTTGCTAGAAATCAAATTTTCGGATTCGTCCATAGAGGTAAAGATGGCTAGTACACAGGTATTTTTCAATCATCCCCTTATCCATTTCCTTCCCATCTCCACTTTCCTAGGACATGTAATACATATTAACATACCCCAATTTGGGAATGCCATAATCCCACTCAACGCCTTAGGGAAGTTCGACCTCTTATGGGGTAACCACATAAATATAACAAATAAAAATCATGCGAAGGTTTGAGGAAACTTAACTTACCTAAAATAATTTCTATTAATCCTTCAACGTAACACATCCATCCTATTTCACCAACCCTACCCGGAAGCCAGTCTCAGTTGAAGGTTTCATTTGAATTGTAAATCTCGAACACGCAAATGCTTTCAAATACCATTTTTTCGACCGCACCTAACCTTTTTGCCATGCGCAGCAGAGGGCAGCACATACACGGGACGGCTGCCGACCACAATACATATTCATGCGGAACCGTCCGGGAAGAGAAAGCAATCTACCACGGGGATATCGGCTTACTTTTTGTCATTCGGGGCTTTTGTCATTCCGGATTTTTTGTCATTCGGGACATGTTGGCCATACTAACTGCATTGGGCTTGTGCACTGATTGTTTGATAAGGGTGATTGCCGTGATCGGTACTGATTGCACAAATAAAATGTCTGGACTCTATCGTACATAAACATTCATCACTAATTTGGTTTCTGTCTTATATTTGTCTCGATTTTGAAAAGAAAAGATCTGATTCTTTAATTTTCACAAATTCACTTTATGGCGTCATTATGATTATACAAAAGTAATTGACTTTGTATGCACTACTTATTTAATCAAAATTATCAACATACTTCAAACAAAGATTTCTTCTACAAGAAAAAATTTAAATGTGATTTGACTTACACTTGACGATTTTAATTTTACCCTGATGTAGACGGCATAGGTTTGGAAACATGTTGATAATTTTCATTAGAAAAAATTTGGTTTACAATAACCTCTTTTATGAAGGTTTATATTTCTTATACAAAAAATGTAGCCATCTTAACTTCGATTTTTTTTTTAAATAACACTATTTTTTTGTTGTAACCCCGAGCTTGTCCCACAAACTCTTTAAATATAAACTCAGGGGTCAACAAGAACTTTATTTGGGAATGATAATAATTAGCACGTATGACTTATTTAGCCGGCGATAGGAATGATGCTGGACCTCAACCTTGAGGTTGCAATCGCATGTATGTAAGTCTAAATCCCTGTATAGCTGCGTACTTTTTTTGTTGTTTTTATTTCTTGCTAGGGCAATCCCCATGAGTTACAGAACTCATTTTAGGACAGGAGGGACATACAATTCATGGGTGCGAGGAAATAGTTACAATTTTACATAGGAATTTAGATATTCAAAATAAACTTTCACATACAATATAGACGAAAAATAAAAGACACGTTAAGTAGAACAAACAACAATGGAAAACAATTAAGAAAAAAAAGAACAAGGTTAAACAAATATGGATGATTACAACTAAATGGAAAAGAAAAGAAGAAAAAAGAAATAAGACAATTGAACATGACAAGAAACTTACATAGTTTCCTCCTTAAACGTACTTTAAAAATATTCTTTTAAAGTATTACTCTGAATTTTTTATTTTGCTGGATTCCCTTGTACATATCTCGAAGCGAATTGTGTAGTGTAAAGGCAATATAGTTCAGAGATTTTATCCCATACTTTGTAGTGTATTTGAGGTACGTGAGTCGAGTTTTGTGAGTGTGGATGGCTAATTTGTAGGATGATGCTTGTGATTTCATGTTTAGGAAAGACTGTGATTGGAAGAATACCGGAAACTGAATAGATATCTCTTAATATGTATGACTTACCCGGTAGATGTACCCGTAGGTTCGCGAGCAACTCGCAATTGGCCGACTCACGACGAGCCGAGCCGACGCGACGCACGAAGAGTCGACGTGGTATTTCTAAGGCAACCTACTAAATTATTAAACTATTTTCACCTGGCAACATCCATTCTGAGTTTTAGAGATTTTTACTATCTTATGAGCCTACAGTAAATGAGTCAATCTCAATCACTGTATATTATAAATTAATGTCCACTGACGCGTCTGTCTGTCTGTTCGCGATAAACTCAAAAACTGATGAACGGATTTTCATTTCGGTTTTCACCAATAAATAGAGTGATTCGTGGGAAAAGTTTAGGTAAATAATTTGTCGAGGTTTTGTGTAAATTGGTTGAAATATAGATATAATATATAAATGAAGCGGACTGGCGAGCGGGTGGTATGGATTTGTTTTGTACGCAAATTAACAGATGGCGTTGGTTATAACGGTTGGGCTAAAGGTTAATAAACCAGTAGATGGCGTTTCGTTTCGTTAGCCACAGCAACGCGTGGCCAGGTGAGCAAGTAGAATATAATATGATGACATTCCCTCATACTTTATAGTTAATTGCGCGGAAACACTTGCAAAACCTCTCTGCATTATATATAATAAATCAATGAACGAAGGCATGTGTTATGAAGTACTTTCTTGAATTATAACTTCCTACCCCTATATGAATGTTTCCGTAATCAGGTACTAAATATTAGTTGTTAAATGTTAGCAACATCGGCTAGATCTTTTTGATTGGTCAAGAATTCGCCGTGGGAGGGGGGAAGCAAGCAGCGAGGGGGCTGCGGGCTGCAGCCCGCCACTGGCGGGCTCTTCTGGTTTTAACTGCGCTATGAGACGGTTCTTCGCATATTGGCGACCGCCGTGTGGTTCCAACGTTTTTGGAACACGTAATGTAAAAGATAGTTAAATTTGATATTTAAATCAACTCAGTGGTGTTCCCGGATCAGGTCCTCTGCCCAGATGCTGCCCGTGACAGTGTAACGTACGTAAAACTTATATAATTATGTGTTATCATTCAACCCTTTTATTATATGTTAGAATCATTAACCTTGAGTTCACAAAGAGATTAAAAGCTTTTCCTAGAAGCGTCGAGTCATTAATAAATTCACCAATTATTTAAAAGCGACAAGAGATCTTTTCATTTATTAAAACCCTATATATATAATTATTCCAACAATAAAGCGACAGTCGTTTTGAATTAAAATCTGAACGAACTGAGAACACAATTTCCCCTGAAGAGCTAGCTTGGGATATAAAGTAAGTATTATAATTTGGTTTTTGTAAGTATTTAAATGGAACCATTTTTTGTCTTGAACATTGTGGCGTTTATATTTATTATTAATTTGTACCTATTCGTAACAAGGCGGTTCGAGCCCGTGGTTATGTAACACTGTCGCTTTCCAATGTGGGGCTAGATTTGGTTCATTATGGTTGTCGCTTTCTTTGATTTTTTTTTCATAACTCCACGCTGTTTTTCGTGATGTATGTACTATAAAATATATATGTATATAATAATCATTTTTCCCATTTAAACATAAAGGTAAATAAGTGATTTTGAATTGTGTTAAAACCCCCGCGTTTTAAATGCCGTTATCTTGGAGGCCGCGTCTATACATTTTCAAATGCCGCCATTCTGAAAACAGCTCGCATTTGTAAAACGCGCCGTTTTTTTTGAAAGAGAGACATTTTGAACGGTTAGCGTTCATTTTTTGATCCACGTGTTTTCAAACGCCGATAAAGCAAAGCTCACAAGTGTTCGAGGACTATTTTTATTTTCAAAAAAGTTCACGCGTGTTTTCGAACGCCGCCATCTTGTCGGCCGAAACTCCGAATTTAAAAACCAGCACGTGTTTTGACCGTTAAATAAATCACACGCGCCGTATGTTGAAAAGCTTCGTTTTGTTTTACGCGATTTTTGAAACAAAATAGTTACTGAAACCTCAGAATTAGATAATACCTAAGCTATTTAAGGTCTAAGGTATTTTAGTAAGCAATTCGGGAGTGAAATAATATTATTGACTTGGCTTTAATGCGACGTCATTTATTTGAACGTCATTTATTTTGGTTTTAAAAAACCTAAAGTTTAAATATGCTCGAAATGGCTTTAGACATATTTGATGACTGCATATTGTGAACTTCTGCAAAAAACGGCGTGGTGGTTATTTGTCAGTTAATTCTTTAACAAATTTTCCTTTAGTAAATGCAGCTCGCATAGCACGCCAATAAATTGTGTGACCTAAGATTTAAATTTGATCGACATGTTTAAATATATTTTAAACACATTTTGAATAATATGAAGACGTTCGAATTAAAAATTTTACAAAAAGCCGTCAACCGCGGTAAACGGTCGGAAGCAGGTATTTGCCTAGGGTCGACGGGTTCATTTTTACGACCGAGCACCGGGTGAGATCTATTGTCTTGACAAATGCACTTTTGGGCATATTTCTTGACAAGTCGGCCAATGGACAATGGTTATTTTGGGTTCCTTCGAAGACAATAAATAGCTTTATTGTCTACCAGGATTGTCCTGACAAATGCACTTTTGGGCATGTTCCTTTATTTGCAGAGGATACACATTTATTTGAAATATGGGAAAGCAAGCACCTTTGTTTGTGCAGCGTGGAGATATTTTTAGTAGGTATTTAACGATATTACCTTCCCTTTATGAAATAGTGGCAGATAGATGCGATAATTTTTAGAACAGCAGAGTTAGTTTGAAGGAGAAATTAACGTACCATCCGGTCGTTTTTGATATGAGCTGATTGATTCTGGGAGAAATTAATCAGTCTCAGATTGTGTTTGGATCGTGTTTTAGCGCCATTTTTGTTGAAAAACCACGTGAACAAATAATATCTAATTGCTATTTAGTAGGTTGGGTGAGCCCATGCAGGTTGCTCGGAAACAAACTGATGGTTTCGAGTGGTAAAATAATATTTACCTATTTAAAAACAGATTTTTAACAGTTAAAATAACGACAGCAATACAGTTTAATCGAGTTCAATTCTCGAATTGATTTGCCAGTGAGATATAATTTTTAGTGTTCAATGATACTGCCTTCCTTATAGGATATAAATACCTACCAGTTCGAATCTGGAATAATAATAATGCAATGCACTCCGACGTAATCACATTACTTTAAAATTCAGTCGCGGGTTCGATTCCTTGCGAAATCATATATCTCCGTAACCACGCCGATCTCTCTATCGAAGGGTAGAAACCTATTAACGATTAGAAAAATATGTTTGTGACTTATGTCATCTTAGGGAATGCTGCGTGGAGGGTCTTTTTAAGGAAAGGAAGGAGAGGAAGGAAAGAGGTATGAGGGGCGGATTTAAATATGGTGGTCAGTGTCCAGGTGTGACAGACATTGGAATTCCTCTCTCCAAATTACGGTTCGATGGCAGGTAGTCTAGTCCGACGTTACCCCACATGGACTCCGGCACTTGTAGCGAATAAAGCGATACCTCGTTAGAGGATTACCTATAACTGAGGCGCTGGTTATACAATAGATAGTTCAGGGGCAGCGGTACCCATGCCCGCAACCTCAAATTGATACGACAACGAAGTCTATGAAAACGGAAGTACGATAGCTATTTTTTTAAATAGATGAATATAATCGGTATCTGTTAATATTAATGTATAGGTATTACTATTAATTAATTATTTTACAGAGAAGAGATGTGGGTTCGATTATCTATTACGTTGGACTTTCGAGATTTTTCTCAGGATATAACAAGTGTCTAGATTTATTCAACTAATGGTGTAGATTGATTGCATAGAAATCAATAGATGTCAATTGAAATTAATGTTATTATCTGAAATAATGATAAGGAGCGAACTAATTTACAGGTATTTGATAAGTTGATACCAGAAAAGCAAGATGGAATTCAACTAGAATGTTGGCCCATACCAATTAGAAAATTCTCCAAAGAAAATCAAGTTAGAATCCAAGTGGAAAATTATTTCTTCAAATAATTTTAAAATTTATTTGTGTGAGTAGAGTTTCGCGCTAAGCGACGGACGTGAATCATGTTTTGATTGATTAATCATTTAAATGGTTTCGTAGGAACCGGAGAAATCAACGTATTATGGAAATAAGATATGAAATTGACACTACACCCTTCCACACATACTGACACTCATCGCGCTGTTTTCGAAAGGACGCTTTCGGGACAGTGCATACATTACATCACAATTGCTTCGGAGTAATTAACCGAATGCGATAACCACACTTCACATTTTATTATACGACTGACTATATCATGCAATATTTGTATTGTATTTTATAGTGACAATTACCTAATATGAACATTGCAGTACTCTGGTGAGAGTAACGCGGGTCATTGATACCCTCGTTATTTTGATTTGAGTTTGTCTTGTTTAACTCATACAAAAATAAGATGGCGCCCCGTGGCACAGCCCGCGTAAATGAAGTGGAAAAGCGATACTATTTTATGATATATTTCATTATCATTATTGTTGTCATCATTAAAAAAATACTATAATGCGCTGACTATAATAACTTTAAATCGTATCTGACTTCTGCAATATTATTTCATTATTATTATTGTTGTCATCATTAAAAAAATACTATAATGCGCTGACTACAATAATTTTAAATATTGCCTTAAAACGCAAAACATCGACGACAATTATATTACAGTGAATTGTGATAAAACTTGAGGTATTATTAATGTGTGTTCTGGAAATTTTTGAATGATCATGAATTATAGGATGCTGTTTGAATGATCCTGAATTATAGGATGCTGTTTGAATGATCCTGAATTATAGGATGCTGTTTGAATGATCCTGAATTATAGGATGCTGTTTGGATGATCCTGAATTATAGGATGCTGTATGAGTGATCCTGAATTGAATTGATGCAGGACGCTGTTTGGGTCTTTAAAGGACTCTGATTTTTTTTGTCTGTTTTATTATCTGTTTTGTTTTAATATGTCGTTAACCAGTGATCCGTACTGTTAAAAAGTGGACACTGACTTCACTGAGCCACTACCCGTTCTTTAAAAGGGGGTTGAATGTGCTTTGTGTTCTACGACATACGCCAATGCATACATCACGACATATAATGTGGAGTTACCTTACGCTTTGATCTCTTGTTGATTATACAATTACTGTTTAGATAATTTTGTTTACTCTATGTGCCTTGATGCCTAAGTGTTTGTACTTTTCTAATAATTTTGTAATTTTATTTCATGTTGACACTTCTCCCCTGCTGAGGATCCTGACTATTACTCTAGACGCCCTGATGGACATTACACACTGACTTGCGCTGCCTAGAAAACTGCGTGTCACGAAGTTCCTGCCAGGCCACTTCGACGTGTTGATTTTGCTGTCTATTTGATACTTTATGTAAATTATGAACTATATAACTTATTGTAAACTGTACAACTTTTTGCCTAGGTTTTTAATGCTGAATCTCTATGTGAACGATTTTTTTTTTGTAAAGTTTATCGAGGGAAATCTTTGAAGGGTTTAGATTCAAAAAACCTTCGTTACGACCGCGGTTTTTTTCCTGGTGTTTTCGGGGATGTGTTATGAAGTACTTTCTTGAATTATAACTTCCTACCCCTATATGAATGTTTCCGTAATCAGGTACTAAATATTAGTTGTTAAAAGTTAGCAACATCGGCTAGATCTTTTTGATTCGTCAAGAATTCGCCGTGGGAGGGGGGAATCAAGCAGCGAGGGGGCTGCGGGCTGCAGCCCGCCACTGGCGGGCTCTTCTGGTTTTAACTGCGCTATGAGACGGTTCTTCGCATATTGGCGACCGCCTTGTGGTTCCAACGTTTTTGGAACACGTAATGTAAAAGATAGTTAAATTTGATATTTAAATCAACTCAGTGGTGTTCCCGGATCAGGTCCTCTGCCCAGATGCTGCCCGTGACAGTGTAACGTACGTAAAACTTATATAATTATGTGTTATCATTCAACCCTTTTATTATATGTTAGAATCATTAACCTTGAGTTCACAAAGAGATTAAAAGCTTTTCCTAGAAGCGTCGAGTCATTAATAAATTCACCAATTATTTAAAAGCGACAAGAGATCTTTTCATTTATTAAAACCCTATATATATATAATTATTCCAACAATAAAGCGACAGTCGTTTTGAATTAAAATCTGAACGAACTGAGAACACAATTTCCCCTGAAGAGCTAGCTTGGGATATAAAGTAAGTATTATAATTTGGTTTTTGTAAGTATTTAAATGGAACCATTTTTTGTCTTGAACATTGTGGCGTTTATATTTATTATTAATTTGTACCTATTCGTAACAAGGCGGTTCGAGCCCGTGGTTATGTAACACACGGTACCTGAAATTTGGAAAAGAGCCTATGTAACACCAATCCACAAAAATGGTGAAAAAAATAATGTTAAAAACTATCGGCCGATTTCAAAACTAACAATATTCAGTAAGTTAATGGAAAAAATTGTTTACAAATATATAAGTCCACAACTGAATCACATCATTACAACAAAGCAACATGGTTTTACAAAAGGCAGAAATGTGGAAAGTAACCTCGTTCTTCTTACTGAATTCATTATCGATCACATGGACAACCGCACTCAAGTAGATATCATATATACAGACTTTGCCAAAGCATTTGATAAAATTAATCAAAAACTATTACTCAGAAAACTTTGGTCATTAGGTATACTTGGTAATTTATTTCGTTGGGTTACATCTTATATACTCAAGAGATCACAGGCAGTAGCAATAAAGGGTTTCGAATCAGATTTCAGTGAAATTTCCTCTGGGATCCAACAGGGTTCTCATCTCGGACCATTGTTTTTCATTTTGTATATCAATTATTTGGTCAATGTTGTTAAATACTCTGAAATAGAAATATTTGCTGATGATGCCAAGCTATACAAACCAATAAAAAGTCTAAACGATTGTGTCAATTTACAACATGATTTAAACCATATATTTACCTATTGCCAACATAATCAACTATTTCTAAATGTCTCAAAATGTCATCATATTACTTTTTCAAGAAATAAAAATAAAACATTATTTAATTATTCTATAAATAACAACAACATTGTAACAGTCTCAGATATTCGTGATCTTGGAATAACCCTTGATAGTAAGCTACAATATAACCTTCATATACAACAAATCATAAATAAAGCTTCTGAAATGTTAGGTTTCATCATAAGAAACACAAAACTTTTTAATAGCATCAATATCATAAAGCAACTCTACTTTGCCTATCTACGGAGTCATTTGGAGTTTGCATCAGTTGTTTGGTCTCCATTTTACAAAATCCACATAAACAAAAATCGAGGCTATTCAAAACAAATTCCTAAAATATCTTTGTTATAAGTCGTTTGTAAGATTTAATAATTATGCAGAGGCAGCTTCACACTTTAAAATTGATTCATTGAGTGTACGAAGGCATCACATGGATGCTCTATTCCTGTATAAAGTAGTCAACAATAATATTCAATGCCCAGAGTTGCTAAATAAAATTCAATTCAATGTACCTGCACGTTCAAACGCTCTTCTGTCCTGTTCAGGGTGGATCAATGCAAGACAAACTGTAAGCAGAATTCTTGCCTGAAACGACTATGCAACAGTTATAATAGCGTATTTTCCAATGTGGACATTTTCAATTGCAAACTTACTGAATATAAAAGGTCCATAAAAGAGTGTTTCTCTAATGGTTCTTGAATAATGTTATGTTTTTATTGTTTATATTTCTGTTATGATTTGATTTATATGTACAACCTCTCTCCATGGCTACCAATGTTTTGTTAGATTTTTTGTTTTGTAATTTTTCATTTTATATTAAAATAAATGTTTTGAGTATACATATATATTTTTTGTTTTATATAATTTTAGATTCATATTCCTTTTTATAAAATTTATTTACTTATTCTTATTATGCTGTCTCAGTAGAAGTAAAGTCACAAGGATGAAATCCGTAATTGGTTTTATTTTGGCTATTTAATACTATGTACAAACTGAAATAAATATAAACTGTCGATTTCCCGAAAATTAATAATAAATAATTTTGCGTTCCGTTATTTGTCTGTTAAGAAATCAAATCGAAGCTGATTTAAACTCCTTGATATAACCAAACTAAATAATTAAATTAGTTCTTCGTTGTAATCAAAATATATAATTAAATTGGTTCTTCAATATAATCAAACTAAATAACTTCTGTTTTACAGGGTGATTTGTTTTCATTTAATTAAATGGGTGTTTAGTAGAAATGTATTTATCAAAGTAATAAGATCGTGATATTATTAATTCTAATTTCGTAACCTTTAATAAGCTAATAATAATTATTATAGTTTATAAATTTACTTAACATTATCAATTCTATGAAATCTTAATAATAAATTAGTCAAAGCAAACCAAATATTATTGTGAGTGACAGATTTTAGTCGATTGAATCTTAATTACAATGAAGGATGAACCTATTTATGATTTATGATTTATAATAAATAAATAATACCTACATAACACAACATGTATGGCGTACGAAGTAATGCATCAATTTCACCAAAGTAGCACTAAATTTGGTACTATTTTATTATTATTCATAGTTTATATTTCTATCTATATTTATAGTTATTGTTTTTATATTTTAGCAGGAGTAATTCAAGACACGAGCGCGGTGTATATTCATACTGTCGTACTAATAATATAATACTGTTCTTTAAACATGTTTTAAATCAGTGAAAATAATTTATAGTTACAAAAATCATTGTATGTAGTTACATCGCTTAAAAAAAATCATATAGATTATTACGTTCGTTATTATATCTAATATTGTAAATTTTAATAGAGTTTCTCCTATAAGTGTACTATGTATTAAAAGGTCAAACTCCTAAACACATAACCTAACATAATTTCATTTCTTTATGTTGTAAATCTTTTGTAATTCCTCCATCTTGTTCTTGTAATTCCTCCATCTTGTAAATCTGAATGTATTATACATACGTTACCAGATAATTCGGTAAATCCGATTATAATATATGCTACCAGATTACCTTTTCTACTTTGTCACAAAAAAATGTATGTGTACTTATATTTGTGTATTTTATATACATTTTCTTTATTACACACTTTAGCTTCAGAGAAAAAAGAAATTTTCAGTTTTTTTTTTGTTTTTGTTTTTGTTTTGTAATTATGTACATTTCAGGTATAATATGAACTAAACATGTCAATTTGTTTGTCCTGGAACGGGATACTTTCCTAGTTGGACAGGCAAAGCTTCCTAATTGTAATTTGTACTTTCTTTTGTATCTATAATAAATAAAAATAAATAAATAAATATTAAACCACCCCAATTTCATTAAAATTACACGAAATTGTGTTATGTTATAAGTTATGATTTTCAGTAGTGGCGCCCGGTTCCAAAAATCAAATCCACCCTTCAGTGAAAAACTACCAACCATTCGACAAAAGGGGGTTCCATGCCAACTGAGAATAAAGTCAACTCAACACCTCCTTGAAAAGTCATTAAAAGCTAATAAAAGAATAATTTTAAATTAGCCGATAACCCTATCCTAACATAACCTATTTAACCAATTTTTTTTATCACTCTAAATGACCTATCCGAGATGGTTCTGAGTTGGTTTCATTCCGAGTTGTACGGTCACCATGAAAGAGACTTGAGAAAATGACAAGAAAAAAACAATAATAATATTATTGATGAGAAATATTATATTACGAAGTACAAAAATTGAGATATACTATTGAAAGAGTTTTTTTATTATCCGAGTACTTCTGATTTTTTTTTCTTACGGGTAATTGGTTAAACCACTGCTCTCCAATATACTTGTAAAATTGTTGTCCTCCTGTATGGAGTTATGGAGCCAAGAACCCTTGGTCTTTTGCTGTCCGATAAAAGTGTTAAGTTTTCATACTTGAAACAATCTTTGTGAATTTGTGGGGTCATTTTTGCAGTGAGGGGATTTTACACTCTTGAAATAATCTGATAATTAATATAAATACATACATTTATATTTTTAAACACCATCACCGCTCTGTACTTTATTATTGTAATATTTTATTGTCCACCTACTTGTGTCAGGTTTATTTATTTTATTTTTATTTATTATGTGCATCTATATAAAAGGGTTTACATATACATTTTTTGGCCTTGCCTATCTCTCTAGGAAATCCTGTGTCGAGACAGACTAGTTTACAAATATTTTATAAATATTAAATAAAGTACATTACAAAAATATTTGACAAAATTTTCAGGTTGGTAGGTAGTGGTAACAATAATAAGATAGACGATTATAATATTTGGGTGAGGTGACTAATTATTGCACGACCTTTTTCGATGATCCATTGTTTGGTCAGGATTTTGTATTTGTTAATATTATTGGATTGTCTTGTTTTGTCAGGTAGGTTTTTGTATATTTGAAATTTCTGTATGTATATTTTTGTATATTTGAAATTTCTTTGAGCAAATGTTGTGTATGTTTTAGGTGTTGGTATGAGTTCTTTGGTTTTGTGCCGCGTGTTTTCAATATTTTGGGTATTTTCATAAAATGTATGTGTTTTTTTTTTAAACAGATGAATTAAGATTGTTTTTGTGTAAATTTGTCGAATATCTAATACATGGAATTTGTTGAATATATTTACAGTACGTGTTATTATGGGAACTTTAAGAGTAGCTTTCATAATTAATTTTTGTGTCTTCGATAATGAATCTACAGCTGATAGTGTTGCACTTCCCCACGCGATTATTCCATATTCAATGATTGATTGACAAAGAGGGTAATAAACAATTTTCATAGATTTGATACTGCGATCTGTTTTGGGTTAAACGCACTAAAATAGTAAAGTTATCTTTACAAATATCATCATAGGTTTTACTTGTATATATTTCAAACAGTTGTGTACATCCCGATCACCTCATCATCCCTATTACCCGTTACCAGATTAACCCGTACATTAGAAAAATAGCTATGTATATTTATTTGATTCCCGATGCCCTTCCAACAACGTTTTATCACCCTAACCTAATATCATTTAAAAAAATACTTTAAAATCATTTGTTGCTAAAATATGAATAGTCATATTTGATATGATTATTCATCACGACGAATATCAAGGAACACCTCATCCAGTGGCGTAGTACCAAAACGCTTGGGGCTCATCTTCAAGTAGGCTGGTGTCGCTTTGTTCACGGATATGGAGTGGTTTCTCAGACATCCCAATACTGATAGTTTCATCATCAACATTGCGAAACGCATTCCTGAAAATTATCATGAAACTCTTTTATATTTGGTAGGAGGATTATTTATGTTACGTTATAGACACAAAAACAATCGAAAAATAAGTTAGATCCCTGAGACTTATGTGTATGTGCAAACCATGTATAATCGTATGAGAAATGTGGAGATTCACAAAGAATGCAAGACTGATTTATGTGCAAACCATGTTTAATCGTATGAGAAATGTGGAGATTCACAAAGAATGCAAGACTGATTTATGTGCAAACCATGTTGAATCGTATGAGAAATGTGGAGATTCACAAAGAATGCAAGACTGATTTATGTGCAAACCATGTTTAATCGTATGAGAAATGTGGAGATTCACAAAGAATGCAAGACTGATTTATGTGCAAACCATGTTTAATCGTATGAGAAATGTGGAGATTCACAAAGAATGCAAGACTGATTTATGTGCAAACCATGTTTAATCGTATGAGAAATGTGGAGATTCACAAAGAATGCAAGACTGATTTATGTGCAAACCATGTTTAATCGTATGAGAAATGTGGAGATTCACAAAGAATGCAAGACTGATTTATGTGCAAACCATGTATAATCGTATGAGAAATGTGGAGATTCACAAAGAATGCAAGACTGATTGATGTAAGCGTAATGAGTAAGAAAGGAATTTGAGAAACTTTGGGCTTGAAGAGCGAATGAAGTAAGTAGTATTAAGAGAATATATGACACAAATGTGGATGGTAGAAGAAGTCAGGGATGCCCGAAGAAGACATGGCACGTTCAAGTGAACCAGATACTTGAGTCGGGCCATGGCAAGAGTCAGAATCAGAGAAACGTATATATGAGACGATGTATGAATCTAATGAGGCAAATAGTGTGTGACAAGATCTAGTTCTTTGGTGGAAAATTAGCAACAAATACATAGTAAAAATGTACCGCTATGGTCTCTACGTTCATAAAAAACTTAGAAAAGAGAATACAACCTTTTGGAGGAAAAGCAAGAAAATGAGAAAACAAGAAACAAAACGAAACAATACAATGATAAGACATTTAAGTATTTTAAAATTAACTTGATACCTAAATATTCTTCTAATGCATTTTTATTATGCTGGCTGATTTCATACCTATCAGGAAGAGTTATTTATTTTTTTTATATTTTGTGGTGTGTGATAGAGGAATGTGGATTTTATCTTTATTTCTAGTGATGTGGTTTCGGAGGTCTTCATTGGAAGTGGCTTGATGTTAGTGTGTAATGAGTGATTGGTAATTATTTTTAGTTTACAATTGATTCAAATTCTGCGAACCAAAATAAAGTTTAATTAAATGAAGACAATATTAGAGAAACTCAATCGAAAATCTAGAAACAGAAAAATCAATAAAATATATTGGCACCTCTGGGACTCGAACCCAGAACGTTTTATTGTGTGTGTTGTGCATCGATAAATTATTTCCTTGGTGAATTTTGTTAAATTTTGTTACTTCCTTTTGAATTTTAGTTTCGCTAATGTTTTGAGTGTATTTATGAACAATTTTGGGTTAAGAAATTTTGTCTTACATACCTAAGCATTGACGAGGCCCAGTTCCAAAGGGGAAATATGGTTTGTCTGTGTCAATCTTGTTATTTTCAAACCTTTCTGGTATTATGGAATCCGGGTCTTCGTAGAACTTTTTATCATTCTGCAATCCCTGCGAGTACAAAATATGATTAAAAAAATAAATAAAAACATTTAAAGACGTCAATGTATTGCTTTTCGCTGATGACATTAAAATATATAAAGAGATAACTATCCTTAATCACTGTGAATTTCTTCAATCCAATATAGACATGCAAAAAAATTGGTGCTTACAAAACAATCTATATTTAAATGTAGAAAAATGCAAAATTTTGACCTTTTCCAGAAAAAAAACATCACTGTTTTTCGGCTATTCAACAAATAAAATAAATTTAGAAAGAGTATCGGAAATGCGGGATCTTGGCATGAAAATGGATGAGAAACTAGACTTCACGGTTCACATTCAACAAACTGCAAATAAGGGTATGAAAACATTAAGATTTGTATTAAGAATAATTAAAAACTCTGAATCGTTACAAATCATTACACTACTGTACACATCCCTTGTTAGAAGCCTAATAGAATATAACTCCATAGTCTGGTCGCCCTTCTACAAAATTCATATTCATACTATTGAAAGAATTCAAAGAAAATTTCTACGTTTTGTAAATTTTAAACTTAACATCCCTTTAGAGCACATAAATTACCCGTAGTTAATGAATACTTTAAATATTCTAACATTAGAAAACAGACGAAAAATAAACGACCTAACCTTTTTATTAAAATTATTAAACTCTAAATTGGACAGTTGTGAACTCC
Organism: Limnephilus marmoratus; assembly: GCA_917880885.1. Lineage (NCBI taxonomy): Eukaryota > Metazoa > Arthropoda > Insecta > Trichoptera > Limnephilidae > Limnephilus > Limnephilus marmoratus. The sequence continues at coordinate 16,586,537 of OU862911.1, forward strand.
TGCAATTAATAAATCTACATGTATCTACACGAACAACTAGACAAACATTGACATTTTATATACGTACATCTCATTCGAACTATGATTTACATTCTCCAATACAACGTTTGCATAGTCTTGGTAACAAATACTTAAACAATATGGATGTATTTGACAATAATTTGAACTTAGCAAACTTCAAACGCCATATGTGCCAACTATTTATTTCTACCTATCCCATTAACTAAAGTGAACAACAATTTTAAACATTAACCTACATTGTGTCAAATCCTATATTTTATGAACTATATTTTGTTTCTGATATTTTATGTTACCTGTATTTTGTTAACGCTTGTATTTTATGTAACCTAATTTTTTTTAACGCTTATATTTTATGTAACCTATATTTTGTTTTTAACATATATTATGTTACTTGTATTTTGTAAACCCATTCTTTTCGCTGTAATTAAAAAAAAAATGTACTGCATCCTATGTAAAAGCCCTGTGGGCGTTTAAATAAATAAATAAATTAAAAATAAATAAAACTTAATATTACTCTGCAATCCCTGTAATCAGGTACAAAATTTAATGAACGAAAATAAATTTTTCTCAACCTAACAATCAATTTACAGATTAGATTTGTATCGCTGTACGATTTTTGCAATGTTCATTTCACTCTGTGTCATCTTTGGGAATGCTTTTTGGGGAGCTTTTTTAAGGAAAGAAGGTTTAGAAAGTTGTGGAAAGGAAGAGGGTTTAAGGGGTATGTGTTAATTCGCGGTCAGGGTTTTCAGAAGTGACTGACTTCTGAATCATCCCGCCCTCTGCGGTGCAAGCCGATGCGCGATGGTTCGAAAGAGTCCGGTTGTAGAGGCGAAAGATCTAAGTTCCCCAATCATTTTACACTAAGTTAAGAGTTAAGGTAGTGTTGTACTGTGATCATTTTTAAAATATTTATTTTTGTTCTATGTTCATTGTGTTCAATTTTACACAACTACTAGCCGTGTACAAATCACAAGTGCATCCCACGGTTGAATTTGGCAGCCAACTTTGGTCTGGAGCTCCAAAATACCATCGACTCTCTACGGGCGGTCCGTTTGATAGATTATCCCATCTTAACAGACGGATTGCAATCTTTAGAGCACAGGCATCGGGTGGGAATGCTATCCTTGTTCTACCGGTGTTACAATAGAAGATGTTCCGAGGAACTAGCGTCATTGATCCCTTCCGCACCGGTGCATAGTCGGGAAACACGTCATGCACGTGCCCAACATATGTACACGGCTGACATTTGTCACATGAGAACGGGTCGCTTCTTCGACTCGTTCTTGTGTTCAACAGCTCGGCTGTGGAACCATTTGCGGGCCTCTGTGTTTCCTCCTTCCTACAACATGGATCTCCAATGTTCACCCCTTCCTCTCCTCAAAAAAACCCTCCTCACAGCATCCCAGATGACATAAGCCCTGAGGGAAATTATTTTCCTCAGGGCCTCCTGTGTGGAGTTAATGTAAAAATAATGTTTACTTAGTTCTTTTTTACCCGTTTACTCACAGGGAATCATATTTGTCCCAGCTCACATAGGTCTCATAGAATAAATTAAAAACCTACAATGGTAACATGATAATAAATAAAATGTCCAATGATGCTATTATAATAATTAAAATGTGTAATGATATAATGTTAATAATTAATAACATACGTTGATAATAATTAGAAATGTAGAGAAGATTACCGTGTGCCTGTGCACGCTAAATAATAGCTCCACACAAAAAGGTCTGCAACCAGTGTAAAATAAAGTAAACGATTTATCTATGTCTTGTCATCACCGTCATTGTGGAAAATTTAAGTGAGCTATATTATTTACTGAGTAGGTACTATTGACAAATACAAAGATTGAAGTGAAGTGGTTTTACGATAGATAAATACCTCGTGTAAATTGTCTGGCGATGTTCAATTAAAATTCATTGGCATTTATTCAGCTCATTTATTAATGAACTAGCTTTTTCCCGCGTCTTCGCTCGCATGGTATTAGGGGATCCACCCACCCCTCCCCCCACTCCACTCCCACCCATGAACCCCCCTCTCCCTCCCTCTCCTTCTCCACCGACCCCTCCCCCAACTCATATCCCTCCCCACTCCAACTTCCCCCACCTTCCTCCACCCTCCCCCCATCACCTTCCGTCCCTCCCCTCTCTCCCACCCCACTCCGCCTCGTCCACATTCCCTCTTCCCACACCACTCCCTCCATCAACCCCCTTCCCCCACCCCCTACCCCTCCCCGCACCCTCCACCATCCTTTCCCTTTCCCCTTCCTTTCCCCCCCCTCTCCCACCCCATTCCGCCTCCTACACACACCACTCCCCCATCAACCCCCTTCCCCCCCAAACCTTAAGCCCTCCCCACACGTTCCTCCATTCTTCCCCTTTCCCCTTCCTTCCCTCCCCCTCTCCGGCCCCTAACTCCCTCCCCCACCCTCCTCCCCCTTCCCTTTCCCCCTCCACCAACAACCTCCCAATACACCCCTTCCACCTCCCCAATCCCCCCTCTCACCTCTCGCATTCCACACATTCATTCCCGATACAATACGTTTCCAAACTGCTCGCGTGCCACCTATTATAATTTTTTATACAAATTTCGTAATGCCAGAACTCAACGGTAGTTTAATACAAAAAAAAAGAATTATTCAATTTGGTGCAGTCGTTTGGGTTTATGCGCGTATATTGTACACTAGCTTTTTTCCGCGGCTTCGCTCGCATGGTATTAGGGGATTCCCACTGAGCCTCCTCCACCTTCCCTCTCCCCACTCCACTCACCTAACCTAACTTAACTGTAACCAAACTTAACCTAACCTAACGTTATTTCACTTTTTTTAACAATAATTTAATGTCTTTACAGGATGTCTGTATTATTTTTGTCACATTTTACCATTTTTGAACAATAATTTATTGTCTTTACAGGTTGTCTATTATTTTTATCCCACTTTTTGTTAGGTTAGGTTAGGTTAGGTTTTAGTAAATAGTTTTGGGGGGATGTTTTGTCATTAGGATATTTTGTCAGAGGATATTTTGTCCGTAGGATAGTTTATCTGGGATATTTTGTCGCGGGATGAAAAGTCGCGGAAGCATTACTTACCTGCATCGGAATCATGACTTTGGTTCCCTTTTGAATGACAATATCAGTTCCTGGAATTTTATAGTCTGTGGTACAATTCCGATCGATGAATGGAAAAGGTGGATACTTTCTGAAGCACTCTGAAATTCAACAGATATTGTTTCTTACAAAAAATACCCATGTCTGAAAACCGTTTTTGCTAAAGCTTCACAATTCTTAATAGTATAATTAATATTCATAACGCAGTTCAGAATTAGAGCTAACAAACGCACATGAAAACATTTCAGGAATTATGTAGGTACTGCAGGTACCATAAAAGGTTTCATAAAAATATTTCAGGAATTACCTGTAATGAAGCTAGTAAGATAAGTCAACTCGTTCAACGCCTCAAAGGTCAGCTCTCCTCCATGCTTGGCATACACATCCTTGATCTCCTCCTTGAGTTTGATCTGGAGATCCGGGTTTCTTGCGGCCTCCAGCAAGATGAAGGTGACGCCACTGGCCGTGGTCTCAAACCCAGCAGTGTAGAACATGAACATGTGCCCCACCAAAACCTCGTCGTTGGGTTCTGTAACATCAGACAATTTTTATTTTATTTGAAGTGAAACTGAAATACGTAACAACTCTTCACAAATACTCGGTTCTAATAAAATGCGGTAAATTCACGCTTTGGCGCGGGCCTTCGATAGCGCAGTGGGCAAGGCGCCTGACAGACAGACATCAGCGGCCAGAGAGACAGACATCAGGCGAACGGAGGTTCGAATCCTACGAAATCCAAAAAAAAACATTTTTATTTTTGTGTCACCTACGTGCCGTTAGACATTGTTAATTGTTTTATTAAATATTATTGCATGAATTAAGGACGTCTTTATAATTTTCTTCCGCTTTTTTGGTGGTGGAATGTTTTTTTTAATCTTTTAGTGGGTTTTGGAAACATCTGGGTGAGGCGGTCACCGTGAATAACTGCCAATGTCATTTAGTCTCGAAGGAGCTAAAAAAACTCAATCATATTGTTTTCTCTCACCAATAATTTCCCCGTCGTTTCCCTCCCAGCCACCCTTGTTTCTCAGGTCTACAAGGGAGTCAATGTAGTCCCCTTCACTTCCTGCGGAGCCCTTTGCCACTGCGGTCCCAACCTCTTCCTTTATGTAGTTGTAGATACTCGCAGGGAACAGAGAAATATTAAGAGTGTTCATCAGCTCAGGCGCCAGGAACAACATGTTAAATCTGAGTCCCTGGTTAAATGATTCCTCAAACAACTGAAATAAAAATCTAAATTGTAATTTTTGTATTAGTTTATTTATTTATTAACAGAAACAAAGAGTACATTATTTACAGTGGTGAAAACAATTTACAGTTATTAAGTATATTTCAAGGCGGGTACCTACGATATGTTTCGTTGAAGTATCTTATTTATATTAAGTGATTAACGGGTGTGTTGTGTGGAGGTGTGTGTGTGCGAGTATGTTTGTAGATGTCAGAAGCAGTACCGGATTATCCCTAAGGCAGAGTAGGCATCTGCCTAGGGGCCTCGCATCGGCTAGGGGCCCCGCGTCCCGAGAAAAAATTACTTGCTTCAATTAGTGAGCAACGAAGTTCCGGAAAAAGTCAGCTTTCAAGATGTTTTAATTATTTTTTTTAGTAACATTTATAGGTTAATAACATTAGGTACACGCATTAAAGAAACAAGCAAATCATAATAATTACGTTAAAACCCAATAAATAACTAGTGTTCACATCATGCACAATAAATAAAAGTCTATAATTAAAACAAATATACCCATAGTTGTATTTTACTTTTCTTTCTTTCTATTTGTTGCAACATTACTTAGTATCTGAAGTGATTGAAGGTGCCGTGTGTGGTTTATATTGGCATTTGTTTTGTTTAATTTTTTGCTTTTATTTCTAATCATATGTTTAAAATATAAATAAACTTCAGTATGTACTACATATCTGCTTGCTAAAATTCTTCGGGGAAGGTTGTCTGGAAGAGATCACTTTAGTGACAAGACGGCTCATTGTAATGTTTTTTTTTAATAAAATATATTTTCTTTTCCATGCATGTGTCCTTTTATGTGCAATAAAAGGTTATTGTATTCGTTTTTTTATTGAATGGGTTGATGGCATACCTTTCGTAATGTAGTAAAAGAACAGATTAATTATTAATAAAATGCGGCAAAGTTGAATGAACCCCCCCCCCCCCCCCCCCCCCATGTTAAGGATTTGATCAAGGGAACAAGGAGGCGTTTGGAAGCCCCACCCCGCCGTTAGTCCACCATTGGTAAAGGGGCCCCGAGACGTGCATTGCCTAGGGGCCCCGACATGGTTAATCCGGCCCTGGTCAGAAGTGGTGATATATGTATGTATGCGCCTTGAAAATTTATATTATTGACATGATGCTCTTTTTAAATTTGATGTAAATGCAAAAAATAACATAAGAATAATGTCACAGTTTTCACAGTCCTCCTCACTAGAGTTTCCACTTCTGGCCTCTAGTTTTTCATATGTTTATGTTTAACCTCTAATTGTCCTTATACTGTCTTCATAATGTTTGAAATTTGATTATCACTCAGTTCTCTCAGTCATGATTTTACTTGGTATTAAATATATTAATGTCTGTTAATTTTTTTATACGATGTGGTATAGCGTTATATGGTTTCGCACCATGAAATTTAATTTTTGTATGGTATTTCCAAAAGGTGTACGAATTTGAGAATAATAGTATGTTTTGGCTTGTTGCCCTGGTTGAGGACTGAAGTTGGGCAGTGAAGTACTCAGTTATGCTTTTCTTTAAGTTTATGTACAATTTTTTTTTAAGTTTAAAATTTTTTTATATTAACTCCACATAGGGCCTATGTTATCTGAAATGCTGTGTGGACGGTCTTTTTGAAGAGAGGAGGGAATAAACATTTGTCTTGAAGAGACCCATGTTGTAGGAAGGAGTAAACACAAAGGGCGGAAAATCGTTCCACAGATTCGTTAAATATTTATTTTTCATACAAATAATTAAGTTTAAAAGAAAATAATAATTTTGTAAACATCACTTTTAAATTTATGCTTTATGCCAACCGGGTTTTGCTACCACCGTAGCTTCTTCGGGCAGTATAATACTCTACTAAAATTAAGCTTCGTTTGTTATAGATATGTTTTAAAACAAAATGGTCTGGACTCCTCAAGTTAAGGAAGAAGTAGGCATAAATGTAGATGGAGCATTGGGAAGGGAAAGGGAATGTTCTTTGTTAATAGGGAACAACCAGCCCATTTTGTTTTAAAACATATATATTTATAACACATGTAACTAAATTTTAGTAGAGTATTATACTGCCCTGCAGAAGCTACGGTGGTAGCAAAACCCGGTCGCGTATTTACACTCCCTACCGCGTTTCAGTCGCTTTAAATTTTCAATATCAAAATTTAAATATTTAGAAATTAAATTATTAATTTCTAATATACACATTGGAAAGATTATTTTATCTAGATTTTAGAACAATTTTAGTTTTTGCAAAGTGATAAAAAATTATCAATATAGAGGTGTATTTACAATATATGGGAATAATATTAAAATTTAAATATTTAGTAATAAAATTATTAATTTCTAATATACCCACCAGAAAGATTATTTTATCTAGATTTTAGAACAATTTTTGTTTTTGCAATGTGATAAAAAATAACCAACATAGAGTTATATTTAAAATGTAAATTGTCGTTACCGCGACTGAATCGGTATAGGTTTTGTAAATACGCAACCCGGTCGGCATAAAGAATAGAAAATAAAAAGATGTTTACAAAGTTATTGTTTTATTTTAAATTATAATGTCACATTACAAAGTATCTGCTTTATATGAATAAAAAAAACTAAGTATTTAAAATTACATCAAAAATACATTAAAAAACATTGACCTCCTTACTAATGAACGTGTTTTAACTTTTACATTCTTCTTAAGGTGAAATGTCTAATTCAAAAAAAAACTTATAAACATCTATTTCCCATACATTAATAAGTGTATTAGTGAGGCCCTTAGTAATTAAAAACATTGAAACGTGTATAAGAAATATGAAGACTAGGAAAATATTAATTAAAATAGCTTCCTAATGTCATGGATGTAGAATTTTTGAACACGTTTCTAATTATAATTTTGTTTTGTTAAGCATGTGTGGACATATTTGTAATACCAATGAAATATAATCTGAATCTAATCTATCAAACAAACGTACAGAATTTGATAAAAACGTTTTCGGAAATACTGCTTGTCCAAGTAAAATTATTTTAATATGTCATCCTCAACATTTAACTAGGTAACATAAGTTAATTTTTTTTCAATATTTATTTACAATTTCATTTTGTGGTACGACTAGGGATGCAAGGTTTTTAAAAATATCGATATACATCGAATTAAGTCGACATTGATATATCGATATATCGGTCTAGTAGGTCGATATATCGATATTTCTTCTTTTTTAAAGGCTTATAGAAATCCAATGTAGTTTTAGTTTATCGATTATGTATATATGTAATTTTTTATACTTATCCAATGAATAATCACTAATATTGGATAGGTATATAATTTTTTTTTTTAAATTTATTTTTAAAAAATTATCCATTATTTTGAACCATCTATCGAACTTAAATATAGCAACTTTGACAGTCTGCTTCCTTGTAGACGGTTTCTGCTTCAAGTTATAGTGGCTCCTGCCTTTGAAAAAAGACGTTCAGAAGGAACACGTGTTGCCACAATTGGTAGATAGACTCATTGCCACTTTAAAAATATTGGGATATACATCTTGGAATTCTTGCCATGTTTAAAGAATGTTTACTTTTAGACTATTTACAAGAGCAGAAAGATAAAATAATAGCATTTTGTCCGATTTTGTGGGAATTTTATTTGGGAGGGTTTTTCGATATTTCGATACGATATACTGAGTTTTTCGATATTGATATATAGATATCGGCGTATCATCGATATCGATAATTTTAGGGGTCGATATATCGATATTTATCGGTTTGTCCGATATATCGTTGCATCCCTAGGTATGACCTCCACGTAGAAGAAACTACGCCTGCGGCGCTTTTAGTTTGTTTTAACATACTTTAAAGATTTATGTATTTTGATTTTATCTCAAACGGAGAATTTTTTGTGAATTAAGTGTGGAGTGACGTTAATTAGATACTGCACCGAACTCTCTATTCATTATATCGGCACCTCATGTATATTCTAACAAATAAACATGTTTACCATTATTTATCAGTGCCGTTATCAATATTTTGACCGTCCTAAAATAACAGCCAAAATATTACCTCACAATGTTGTCTTGAAGTCGAATCGCATAACTAGTATGTGTTATCTTTAATTGCCTATGTAAATAAATATGCATTCGGTCTAAATAGCGCCCGCATTCCCCATTTCTACCGATTCAGTTTTTAAGTTCATCAATAAACAATTTGAAGTTAATATCTGTACATTTGTTGAGCCGAAACAGTAATTATATGAAATTATAGCTATGAAAAAATTCACAGTGTACCTTTAAATGCAACTTAAGCATTCGCGGGGAGATTTTTGCTCTTTTTTATATGAATGCCTGAAGCCAGTGAGACTATGGCATCACCAATTGGGGTATGTTGTGAGGCTGAGGGTAGTGGGGAGGGGAAGGAGATAGGGAAGCGGAAGGTGGGGAAGTACCTGGCTATTCAGATCTGGTCACCAAACACGGCTAATGCCATTTATTTATTTATTTATTTATTTATTTATTTATTTATTTCTATTCGCAAACATACACTTAACAGATTATTACATTGGTTTAAGTACATAAATAATAAGTTTCAGTATAATAAAAAATAAGAAAAATGTTATTGATCTGTAACTGTATGTAAATTGGTTAAAAGTAGTGTTTTGTGAACACCTCACTAGGCGAACCTGTGCTGAGGTGTTCCCATTTTTAGGATAAGTGCTCTTCTGTCGGCAAGAGTCGAAGCACAGTATCCTCCTTGATTTTGTCAAGAGGGGCACCGTGGGTCGATCCATGACGGCAGTATCCTATACATAAATTAAATATTAGTAAGGATCTATATACAGGTTATTTCAGGATATCTAGAATATGTATAAGATAAAAAAAAATACTTGATATACAATTAAGTATAATTTTTCTACAGACCTCCCGCCACTAGTATTAAATAATATTGTGGTACTTTTTGTGGTACTTTTTTGTGTCCCGAAACAATTTTATTTTTTAATTTTTTTTACGTTTGGGTTGGGTCATGTTTGGTTAGGTGTTATAATATTTTGAATAAAGAGAATACCTTGTTGTTTGATCCAGTCTTTGATTAGTTTTTTGTGATGGATTGTTGATGTATTTGAAGTTAATAGTTGCTTCAGTGTATTGGGCATGCAGTTATAAAGTTTGGTTGCATAGTACTTAAAGTTTCTCTGTCCGTGTGAGGTATGAGTTATTGGGATATTTATGGTTTTTTTTATAGAGGCCCTGGTTTTAATCGCTAATTGTGGTTGCATTGGAATGTGGAGTTCATGTTGGAAGAAGTATATTAGTACAGATTTGGCATAGAGTTGTCTTATTGTCATGACGTCCAGTTTTTCGTAAATTACCTTCGTGTTTGTAAGGAACGGTACTTGGAGGATGAGTTTAATTATTGCCTTTTGAATTTTTACTAAAGGGTCTAAAGCTACATTCGTTGCACTTCCCCAAGCCAGTATGCCGTATGAGATAATGGATTGACAAAGTGCAAAGAATATGGTCCTGAGGATTGTCCTTGGAAATATGTTTTTAATTGAATTTAAGAGATGCATGACTCGTTTGAGTTTGCTTGTGATATAAGCTATGTGGTCAGTCCAGCGTAAGTTGGCATCTATTATAACTCCTAGGTATTTTGTGTGCTTAACCCTTTCAATACGCTCGCATTGACAGGTGGGAGAAGTTTGTCCGCAGTTGTGTAATATAAGGTCAGTATACGGTGAAGGTTGGCCTCTTTGTGTGATGCTGTGTGTAATATAATTGGTTTTTGTAGTGTTTAGGGTAAGAATGTTGTCGTTTAGCCAATTTTTAACTACCAATAAACTTTTTTCGGCCTTTGAATATACCTCATTCCATGTTTCTGCCTGGCAGAGAAGTACTGTATCGTCAGCAAATGTTACGATTTGACCGTCGATATCAATGTCACACAGGTCGTTAATGTAAATAAGGAACATTAGGGGACCAAGAACGCTTCCCTGTGGTACTCCATACCTACATAGAAGTGGCTCGCTTAACATATTGTTAATTTTGACCTGTTGCATTCTACCCGACATGAAGCTTTTTAGTAAGTCTAGTTCTGTGCCACTTACACCGACGTTTATTAGTTTTTTGAAGAGTTTTTCGTGAGAAATTGTGTCAAAAGCTTTACATAAGTCTAGATAAATTGATATGACTTTTTTTTTAGCATCTAGGTTATGCGTAATAAATTCGGTTACAGTGGCAATTGCGTTTTCTGTGTTCCTATTTTTTCTAAAGCCATGTTGGTTTATTGAAAGTATTTGCATGTTTTCCAAATAATGTTGCAGCTGGACTTTTATTGCTTTTTCAAGAATTTTTGACATAGTGTTTAATAAAGTAATGGGTCTGTAGTTATTAACATTATTTTTTGATCCCGATTTATAAATGGGAATAACCAGACCTTTTTTTAGAATGCTTGGGAATACTCCTTCTTTCAGACTAAGATTTATTACGTATGTTAGTGGTATGAGCAGTTGGTGGCTTAGTGTTATTATTGTTTTCGAGTCTATTCCGTCAGGTCCCGTTGTTGTGTTTTCCTTAAGGGATAGTATTATTTGTTTGGTGTCTTCCAGAGTTACCTTATGTAGTTTGAAATGTCTGTCATTGTTTGTATTAGAACACTGAGTCATATTGTTTCGTGGTACTTGATTACCGTTTCTAGTTGAAATTTTATTTATATTTTCGGCTAGGCTAGCTCCGATATTTATGTAATGTCTGTTTATGTAATTAAGAATAAGTGTTGGATTTTTGTGGAAGTCGATTTCTTCTTCATTAATAAGTAACTTTTTGATTTCATCATCTTTGTTTTTTAGTGTATGTGTACTTTCTCTCAGAATTGACCAAACGCTTTTCGGGTCAAAGTTTGCAGTTATCAGTTTGTTCCTGTAATATAATTCTTTGGCCTTACGTATAATTTGAGAACAAATATTTCTGTACCTTTTATAAAATGTGTAAAGAAAAGTATCATCTGGGTTGCGTTTAACTTGTTTGTGCAGTTTGTCCCGTTTTTTTATGCTATTTAGTATGCTTTGGGTGATCCATTTTTTAAGTCTTTTTTTTCGGTGCGTGATAATGTTGAATGTTGTTGTGGTGTTTTGAGTGATGAGCGTTTGTAGGTATGCTAGAAAGTAATTCCAGGCTTCTTCTGTCGTATTTATTTTTTTTAGATGTTCCCATTTCAAGCAACGTTTCAATTATGAATGGTGGTCTTACACCAGGGCGATACTGAGAGTATCTTCCACTCTGGAACGGGCCGCAAATATACTATATATTATTTTAAATGAATAAATTGTGAAATAACACAAATTAATCAAATAAAATTTATTTGCCACTCCGGGATTCGATCCCGCGACCTTCGGTGTGCGAGTCAAGAGCCTTACCGCTGGACTACGCCGGCACGCTCTATTTAAAACGAATCGTGTTTTATTAAATATTTTCAATATTTTCGCATAATTACAGTGGTATTTTCTTCTTACATTTGTATTGACATATCTCCCTTTCTTCTTATTTTTGAAACCTTACTGCCGGGTCTTAATACAATCAGACAATATTTCAGTGAATCGCTTTCCTAAGTGTTTACTTGGGAAGAATATATTATGACAAATAGTTATTGCGCACAATATCTACTATCAAAATAATAAGCATAAGGCATTATAATAGAAGGATCTCTTTATGTTAAGTGGCACATAAATAATGAGCAATTAGGTAGTATGTAATTGTACCAGCCCGATTGTATGTCTTTCAATACACGCATGACAAGAATTACCATAATTAAATACTTATACATATAGTATGTATTTATTAATGACCTTCGATATGTGTAATATTACGTTTATTAATCAATAATAACTAGGTTTAGTCATACTGTTGATTTACAGAAGATACAAATACTGTTTGTCCTAGGTACCTAAATATAGAAACGATATCAATTACTTAGATGTTTGATTTTGATTTTCCTCGTGTTTCTATACAATGTGGAAACATGGACAGTGAGTCAGCAAAATAAAGCAGATAGACTCCCTTGAAATTTGTTGCTACAGAACAATTCCGCGGACAGCCAGATGCACAAATTTGTCCATCCTGGAAGAGCTAGGCATTCACAACAGGCTCTCAACTATCTGCCTACAGCGTATTTTAAGATACTTTGGACAAGTTTCTTGCCAAACTAAGGTCTCCAACTTGGAAAAACTCGTAATCACGAGCAAAATGGAAGGCAGAAGAAGCAGAGGAAATTCATCAATGCTCTGGAGTGACTAAATATCACAGGCGTCCGTCACGTCGGTTTCAGCAGCTCTCCACGCAGATGAGAACCGCGAGGAGTGGAGGACATTGTCCACCATTGAAATTAGAGTAGAGGTCACGATCCTCAGCAATAACCGACTTGAGAAGAAGATACATTTACAAATGGTTTACTAGGTGGCTTATCAGGGGTGCCCGGGTTCATGGGGTGAGGTTTGTTCATATCTTGAAGGCGAGTGCGTTTGTCCACCAATTGCGTGGCGGACCAGATTGGAACAGGCCAGTTGAGGGAAGCCCTTTGACTTCTACAGTTGAACTCTTGAGCCATCGCCTTTCACCGCAGTGAGAGGGGTGGATTCGTACGTTTGTCACTCCTGGACACACTGACCCTCAGATTCCTACCAACTCCTCGTATTTTTTTTTTCCTTTCCAGAACTTCCTCTCATTCCATTTATTAAAAAGGTCCTTCAGATAGCATTCCCAAAGATGACATAGGCACTGAGGGAAAATATTTTCCTAAAGGCCTCTTAGTGATTAAAGTTAAAAAAAAAGACTATCGAAAAAATGGAAGGAAGAAGGCCTGAGAAATAGAGAAAAATAACGAGGAACCAAAATAGGCAGTTGGTATTTGAGAAGGGGCCAAATCACAACCTGGGTTGGAGATTCGTAAGGTTGGTGACAGGTAAAAAGTAGTGTGTAATACTAAAAACTCGCAAATGAAATACATGAAATACTAGTACCCTCAACATTGTAAAAGTTGAGTTCTTACCCTATTTCCCAGCTTTCTCATTCCGTCAGTTTTTGGTTCTTCTATAGCCCTTCCATTCTTTCTAAACACAGCGTGAGAAATAATATCAGAAGTGAAACAACTGGAGAGTTCCTTGATCTCTATCGTCGTTTCTGCAAATGATAATAAAGGCTACATATAATTATTATCATGAAGTAGTTTTAAAATAAAATTTGGTATAAAGAAAAGCCTAAAACAACACTTAAATTGGCAGCTCAAGACAACACTATACATACTTCTGTGCTTGCTTCTAAAAAAAATTAGGTTATCTTCCGAATTCAAAAGGAACCTTTCGATTTAGAGAGTATTTTTCGATTTTTGGGTGCAAATGTTAAACTAGAAAATGACCTTTCTTAAAATTAAAACTTGCAAAAACGTGCAAATTACACATGGTCTTGGTAAATTTGAAAAATTAATATTGGCCTTTTTAGTAGCAAGCCACAGATTTATCAAATTTTAATCTTATTTAAACATTTCTAATGAAAAATTTCGTGTTTATTTGAAATCAAGCAAATCTATTAATTTTTAATTAAAATTGTGCCACAAAATAAATTTGCTGTGTTTGAAGAGTGAAATATTTAGTTAATTGTTTCTGTGTTTAATTCGTGGAACTCCATTTATACATACATTTTAAAATTAATTTTAAAATGTTATTATTAAGTTCTGCAAGAATTCTTGTTTTTTTATTATTGTGACAGATTTTTCGGCTTACAAGGCCATTTGAAACTGTGGTTAGACCACTTTGAGACGACTTTTATATTGGATTCGAAATTTCAATTATGAAGGTGGTTTATTACTTGTTATTGTGACAATAGATTCAGTATTCTGTCGGGTTACTTTGAAATTTATTTTCCCACATGAGATGTTAATAATTGTTTAATAATTTTGTGACAGCTATTGAGTTATTATATTATTATTATATAGTTAAATTAAATTATGTTGATTAGTCAATAGCAGTTAAGTTAAAATCATTTTAGGCGCCTTCAAAATTGTAATTTATAACCAAATAAAGTCATCTCAAAATAGTCTAACCGGAGTTTAAAAATGGCCTTGTAAGCCGAAACAGATGTCACAATAATAAAAAAAAACTAAAATACTTGCAGATCTTAATAATAGCATTACTATATTTAGTTTTAAAATTAAAATTAAAAAAAAACTATTTACAAATAGTTGTAAATCTAGTACGTTGTTAACCTAGCAATGAAATAAACCCGTGGAAGTCGAGGCCTTACCATTGCTGATTTTTTTTTCGAATTTATTTGCAACCCGCATCATGGCTTCAAATACAGCCTTCTGTTTCTTAGTGGTGAATATGGGAGACAATTTCGCTCGTGTGTTTTTCCATTCTTTGCCATGGATAGAGAATAACCTGAAAACAAAACAAGCGTGATAAATATTTGGAGAATAATAAAAACGCAATTAACAATAATGTTGTGTTTACATATATTGTAAAAATATTATTGTTGAATATTATTAAATAATTTATTATTCAGTTTGTGGAAAGAACCGGTTTTAATATCTGTACCCGAGAAGCATACGGATGCAAGTCCAAATTATGAAAAAATGAATTTTTGATGCACACTTGAAGTAAATTATCTTGTTTATCAGTGGCAGAAAGATACAGGTCCTATCATGAAGAAAAATAGGAGTTTCAAAAATGTATACGGATGCAACTACCTTTGATGCAACAACCATCTTAGAATCAGAAAGATATTCATAGACTTTCATCTTTATGATTTAGTTGCATTTTGAGTATTATGACTCAAATCCATTTGCATCCTTCTGTCTCTAACATTACTACGCTTTCTATGGAAGTAAACTAGCTGTTAGTAAGCTTTCGAACAATGATCCTTTCATAATACAGCACATGTTATATTTGTAGTCCATTTCATTTTGAAGCAGAAGGACCCAAGTCCGTGTTTTTGAGTGACTCAAGTCAGCGTTTTTTTTTAAACAATATTTTTAAAGGCTTTGCATATAAAATATTTTCTTTTATTTGCTCGTTTTTAAAACAAAACTAATTGATTAAATAATTACTTTTTTGTTATCCATCATCATAGACATCCGAAGAAGTTATGAGACACTAGTTACAGAGAAAATAGTTTTTTAACTCTCCTGAACATTTACATTTTGGACTTGCATCCTTATGCTTTTCGGGTACAGATATGTTATTGCTGTTCATATTGATATACAACATTATTATTATTATTT
Source organism: Limnephilus marmoratus (assembly GCA_917880885.1). NCBI lineage: Eukaryota > Metazoa > Arthropoda > Insecta > Trichoptera > Limnephilidae > Limnephilus > Limnephilus marmoratus. The sequence continues at coordinate 16,602,126 of OU862911.1, forward strand.
AATAACTGGATTAAGTACTCGTGTTAGTACAATGTAACCAATTTATTCGTACTTACGCTTTGGCGCCTAAGGCATCGGTTTTCTTGGAAATTATTAGACTTCTCTGATTGAAGTAATTGAAATCTTGCTTTAAAATTCTGCTAACGAGATCGAAATCCCTCACCACCAGACACGGTGTATCGGTCAGAAAAATTCCAACGTATGGTTCATTCTCGTGTTCCCTGAAAGGACATTATAAAGAAATAAATGATTGATTTCACTGAAGAGCAACGGCTGCGCGGCTCTTTTGAAACAAAACTTTTGGATTTGAAGCAAAAATACCAAACTAAACTAATTTTTTAAACTTATCCTACTAATATTATAAAGGCAAAAGTTTGAATGGATGTATTATTGGTGGTTACGTTAATAATAATACGGTGGTTAATTAATGGTTCGTTACTTTTTCACGCAAAAAATACTGAATGGACTTTAAAAATTCTTTCACTAATAGAAAGTTACATTATTTGCGAGTAATATAGACTATATGGTAAGCTCTGATATTATGAATAAGCTCTGGAATATGAAATTATTTATTATACGTTTATTGTCCAGAGGAAAAGCAAAACAAATCGTTGCTTGGTAACTGTAAATAATTATTTGACGTGCGCTGTCCTTTTAAATGTTACTGTGGAGATCCCTTTGATAGTTAAAATTCAAATATGTATGAAATACTAATCTATACTAATATTATAAATGCGAAAATGCGTGTGTTTGATTGTTACTCTTTAATAGGAAGCACGCGAGCTGTTTGAAAAATGAATGTAACGGGTATGGAGGGAGGGAGTGCCGGAGGGTGGAGAGGGGGAAGGGGGGGGAGTGGAATAGGGGATAGGGAAGGTGGAGGAGGCGGAGAGGGAACCCTTAATACTATGCGGGCGAAGCCGGGGGCAAAAGCTAGTAATATTATAAACGCTAATGATTGAATGGATGTATGTGTGTTTGTTACTCTTTCACGCAAAAACTACTGAATGGATTTTAACGAAAGTTTACAATAATATAGCTCATACATCAGAATAACATATAGGCTATATATAATGTTAAGTTCTGGCGTTGTGAAATTTGTATAAATGAAAATGTGTGGATTTCATATATTTTAGTGGCAGGAAGGAAAGGAAAACAGGGGAGGTGGGGTTCGCGGAGAAGAAAAACTCGAGGGAGGGGGGAGGCGGGGAAGGTGGAATGAAACGGGGACGCACGGGAAAGGACATGCAGGGAGAATAAATTTATTTCTTTGAATGGCATTGCAATGCATGCCGGGGACCAGCTAGTGGTATATATATTTTAAATTTTATAAAGAATAAAATGTCAATTATTCAGAATAGCGAAAAGACAGTTTTTTATTCCTTCCAAATATCATATCTCCTGTTTTTGTAGATCTATAATTATGAAATATTTGCAAAAAAGCATTAACTTTGTGGCCCGCCATAATTTACAATAAAAATGCATAAATTTGTTGATAATTTTTCTGTGACAAATTTTTGTGTTTTACTATAATGTAATTATGAATTTGTTTTATAAAATAACATTGAATAGATCTTTCAGAATACTTGATATTTTTTGTAAATTTCTTTGATAACATAATTTATTTATATTTTTCAGAAAAAAACCTTCACGTGCAAAAGCACACGCACGTCAAATGCACGTCGTAAAAGACGCACTTATTTTTCAAATAGAAAAAAATCAGAAAAATGACATGTTTAAGTCATTTTTGGATTAAAATTTCCGCAATCGATATTGTTTAGCAAAGATGTATTGCGAACGAAACCTATTTTATGTATTTGTGTTTTAAATAAAATATACACAATTAAATAATACAATTTACACTGATTTTAAGTATTTGTGCGTTATTGATAATTAATTTTACCCTACCTACTATGCAAATAGTACCTACAGTTGATGGAACCTAGCGGGCGCAAAATTAAATTGTTTATTTTTAAAATTTGAAAATCTTGAAAAATCTTATAAAAGTTTGAAAATCTGTTGCCACCTGTAATTTAGTAGATAAGTTTGTATATACCGTGTTCTTATTGAGTATATTGATAACCCAAAAAATCTATAGAACATCTACAGAAATATTCACATTATAGGCACTGGAAACCACAAGCGTGACTTTTCGTTTTTAAACGACTTCGAAAAGGAGGAGGTTCGCAATTCGACTGTATTTTTTAAGTTACTTATTCTCTTAGTTACTAAAGTCGGTGTCGGCGGGAGAGTAGCTGTCAAGTGAACACGCCGGGCCGCGGGTACCTTGGTTGACACCGACTCCAAAAATAACAATCGTACCTACATATTGATGAGTAGAAAAGGTAAGTTGATTATAAAGTTGTAGAAGAATACGAAATTATTTTTTTACTTTTTAGTGCATTTTTTGAAGGCGTTTTTTTGTTTTGTTAAAATTTTTGTTTATTTTTTGATTTTTAGTGAATCTGAAGTACACTAACTAATTCGATTAAGATTCGGCCGAGTATCGTAAATTTGTTCTTCAGAATTGGAGAGTTCCGTTACATTGTCATGGATCCCATAATCAGAACCTAACCAAACTCTCATCAAACTACCCTTGAAGTACATCCTTTCCAATAAAAAAAGAATCATCGAAATCGGTTGGCGTGATATTGAGTTATTCGTCCATTTGTCGCGCACATACTTGATGCAAATTTAAGACTTATATGATTTTCTCATGGATGCCATTGTCAGAACTGGACCAAATTAAAATGGGACCACACGGGAAGCACCAGCTATCAAATAAAAAAAGAATCATCAATATCGGTTGACCCAGTCGAAAGTTCTAAGGTAACAAACATAAAAAAAAAATAAATAAAAAAATTGTAATTTATATTTTCCTTTAATACGACACAATAATACAACAAAAGTGTAAAATCGAGGACGGTACCTAAAGAAATACTTAATAAATTTATGTATCGGTATTAAGTGGTGAGAGGTTATCTATATTAATGTTAAAATGGATTGGTTTTTTTTACTCACTCGTAAATTTTTCGGAAAAAATCGCCAAGGGAATATTTCAAAGTCAAAATAGGGCCTAAATTTCCAATAAATGGAGTAGGTCTCAAATAAAATATTCCTCGGTCTTTCCAATAGTTGAAGTTCCTTGTGTAGTACAAGTAGGCCGTAAGAACACACGATACAAATAAAATCACAAACACTATCATGTTGTTAAGTTTTCAGCGCTAAATTTAAAAAAAAGCGACGTTATGGTAAAGAAATCAATTCAATAAATAATCCGCGAATGAACTATTACCCACCACCTCGGATGAAGTGCAATGAATATTGAACGGAGGAACGCAGACTTGCCATAGATAACATTTGTGCGCTTGTAATGAGTAATGAGCCACTTGCATGATTTTTCGGTTAAGGAATAATTTCGTTGATATTTTTTTGTATTTCGTTCTTAATGCCTTCGATATCAGAATATTTTCTATAAACTTTGGGAATGTTTTATTGTATCATTTTAGTAATCTTATAAATTTAAATAATTAGGGCAAGATGGCAGTTATGCGTAAAACACAGGATTATATTTTTTAAATATGAATTCAAACAACTAAGATATTGAAACTTTTTTTTTACATTAGCTCCGCACAGGAGGCCTTGAAGAAAATAATTCCCGTCAGGGGAAATGGGACAAAAATAATACAGACATCCTGTAAGACAATAAATTATTGTTCAAAAATCTTTGGGATGCTGTGTAGAGGGTCTTTTTAGGAAAGGAAGGAAGGAAGATCTGGAAAGGAAAATAGTATTAGGGGCGGGTAGGAATCTGGGGGTCAGTGTGTCCAGGAGTGACGGACGTATAAATCCATACCTCCCACCACAGTTCATGGAAATGTTCCGAGAGAGTACGGCTGGAGAAGTCAAAGGGACCTCAACCATTCTCTCCCGATCCGGCCTGCCATGTAGCTGGTAGGTAGACGTATCCGCCGCCAAGACCCGGACAAATCTCACCCCATGAAACCGGGCACCCCTGCTAAGTCACCGAACCTTTATCTATTATCTGTGCACCGAACGTAGCGAACAACTTGAGGTGACCTATGGCACAGGTGTTAGTTATTTAATAAATGGTTCCCGGAGCGGCGGTACCCATACCCGCCTCTATAATTGAAAAACCTATTTTGTCATTAATTATATTATTAAACTGCAACGCCCATTTATTTATACATGGCCAGAAATTTGGCAATTAGCCGCCTAGCAGAAATAGAAGAAGAGGAAAGGTTTCCGATTGCAATGACAACACGACCTCGCCTTCCCGTCGAGAAAGAAAATACATAACCAAACTGCTAGTTCAGCTGAATTTACATCACGCAACTAGTTGCATGTGTGTTCTAAACACCAAATCCTTGACACCAAAGTGAATTGCGCAAATTTAGTGTTGTGCAAACTTTGACACCATCATCGTCAAAGCTTTTTTTTGCAATGCACAATGTTGTTATCAAGAAAGCGCCTGGGAGAAACGCAATTAACCTCTGAATTAGCAGATGAAAATCCTGAAAGCTATAAAAACTATCATGAATGAACCACTATTTGATACTTGAATAGCGGCAATTACACTTAAAATAGCACACTTCGGAACGACGTAATCACAAGGAAAAGTGAACTGAATGAAATGAATGAAATGAATGAAATGAATGAAATGAATGAAATGAATGAAATGAATGAAATGAATGAAATGAATGAAATGAATGAAATGAATGAAATGAATGAAATGAATGAAATGAATGAAATGAATGAAATGAATGCAATGAATGAAATGAATGAAATGAATGAAATGAATGAAATGAATGAAATGAATGAAATGAATGACATGAATGAAATGAATGAAATGAATGAAATGAATGAAATGGATGAAATGAAAGAAATGAATGAAATGAATGAAATTAATGAAATTAATGAATTAATGAAATTAATGAAATTAATGAAATTAATCAAATTAATGAAAGAATGAAAGAATGAAATTAATCAAATAATGCAATGGAATTAATGAAATCAATGAAATTTATGAAATAAATGAAATACTACTTAATACAAACTGAAAAGATTTTTTTGTACTCCTCGATGAGTTCTGTCGGCGTCTTTATTTAAAGAAGATTTTTTAAATTCCTCAATAAAACATCCGAAATCAAATTTACGCCATTCTCTCGATAATATTGTTCTCTACGGCTCTTTAGGCGGATAGAATTCGATTTCAGTGCGAACAAGACGATAATCTGATGAAGCAAAGTCGTACACTTTGGCTATCAATGATGGGCCATTACGGCTGGTTACAAAAATATCTACGATTCCATCAGCATCATGAGTTGGTGCATCGAACCATTGACGGAGTCCAAAGCTATCAAATAAGTAAATGAATTTGACAGCTTTGGATGACGGTTCACGCTCGAGATGAATATTTATATCACCTGTGATGACTAGTATTTCGGAATTCCAAAAAACAAAAGACTCCCTAAAAAAAATTTTACAATTCGGTTTTGAACCGGGTCGATAGGGCGTTAGCGGTATAAATGACCATCCAGCAGAAGAAAAACGGAATCCAATGTACTCAAAAGTACTAAATTTACCGTTTGCCACTCTGGTAAACCACAGTCCTTATAAGTCCTAATACTACAACACGTGATTCACCTGTGAGATATTATTAGAGTTCTGTAGCTCTAGATCCACCTCCAGAACAACATACCCTAGGCCCTAGAGCTTCAAATCTCTTGATCGAGTAAAACTGTCTGTTTTCTGAGTATGTGGAGTTTTTGGTCCCTAAAAATATCATCCACCTTCTCTAACTTGTTGTTAAGCATTGTTGTGCATTCCAGAAACCTACCGCAAGCCTTCTGCTTCTAAAATTGGCATGCATGTTCTGATCGTATTGCATTCAAATTCTCGCATTTACTCTTATTACAATCACGAAGCCCTTCAAAAGCTAGGCTGCTCTTTTGTTGGTTGGTATGACCACTTGAATCCTCTGTTCTAACAGAAAGTTACTTGCATTACACTCAGTATTAGTTGTTATGAAAATAATTTAATGAGGGAATTAATGTTCAAAATTACCCCAAGGTTATTAATATTTGTCTATAGTAATAAATTCAATTATTTTACTGGCCGCTTATAGTTTCACTTTTTCTCCGAGTAGTTGTATTTTCGAACAATAAGGGGATAATGATCGTTTTCCAGCACTTTTTGGATTCGCGTCTTTAGGACAGGACGTGAATCCGACAGTCGACAATGTGGATTTAAATTTACTTAAAATGTAAAATATTAATTGTGTCGGCCCCACGTTGGGCGCCATGTTATGGTAAAAATGAGAGGATGTTGGGTGTCATGTTATGGTAAAGGTTGGGGTAGGGTTTTGTAAGTTATTAAACAGGGTTTTAATATATCAGGGTTGAAGAATTGAATGTAATGCACCGGAAAGTGTTGTGTTGGTTTTGTACCTACTATGTGATATTATCAAATCATGTACACCTCTTATTGAGTGGGTGCATTAAATGTTACAAATACAGTTATAGGGTAAAACATAAACGTACACAGTTATCAGCTTTAATCCCATTGGATCTTGGACGCCAAATCTCGTAGGTACGAGATATTTTCATAACATAGTTTCAGATTCTTGTTCCTTCCTGCGTATATATATTTTCTTGTTTTGACCACCACGGCCACCCTGATACCTGGTGTTAATGCCCGGGTCACGCTCAAGGATATACAATGATACTTTTAAGGCAACCAAAAGGGCCAGCATTAAACTTTTATTTTTAAAACTTATGCATCGCATCACAGAAAAAATATCGTAAATCACCACACTAGAACTAAAACTAGCTGTTGGGTCCAGCCAACTGCAGAATGCAAATGTGTTGATTTTATGTGACCAACTGACCAACCGATGCAAGCATACTGCATATTACGAAACAGTAAACGTAAAAATTTGAAAATAAAATTGTTGATTTACTAAAATTTAAATTAAGCTGTAAGCTGTGACGTTAAAATTATTTTGATTTTTTGCGCTTACGGTTATTTTAAGATAATTTGACGCCGAAAAAATGAGGACTTCTCAATTTTAATATAAAGCTAAGAGTTCGTGAGCACCTTATCGATGTGTTTTTTATGAATTTAAATAAAATAAATATTTGTTAAAATTTTTTTTCGGCATTCTCAAAACAAAAATCTATTTGCGTGGTTTTTTCAAAGCTTGTTACAAAACCATGTAAGAGGCTCAATATCATATACATACTCTTTATTGAGTTTTGCACTTGACATAGCTAATATCTATAATTTATATGACTTCCTATTGCAATTATTTATACTGACGTGATTAATTAGCATTATGAAAAAATATTACAAACGTTTAATAAATATTATTATTAGTTTTGTGATAGAAAATGTTAGATTTACAGCTAAATTAACTTTAACTCTGACAAGTTGCAGACAATTGGCTTTGCTTTTTCCGAAATAACAAATAATAAGTAAAACCTTCAATTTTAATATTTAATTAAATTAAAAAAATTTAGCGAAACTCAATCGGAAATCTGAAAACAGAAAAAAATTTAACAAACAAAAAAACGACTTAAAAAATGCACTAAAAAGTAAAAAAATTATTTGGTATTCTTCCACAACTTCATAATCAACTTACTTTTTCTAATCATCAATATGTAGGTACGATTGTTATTTTTGGAGTCGGTGTCAGCCAAGGTAGGTTTGTAACTACATACATAGTAGTTATAGGTGAAATGTGCTTGTGTCGCACGAGCGACTTGACGAGGCGAGAGGCGAGAGCGGGGCCGCGGTGTGAGGGGAGCTGTCAAGTGAAGTGTTTAGTGCATTTTTATGTCGTTTTTTGGTTTTGTTATTTTTTTGTTTATTTTTTTATTTTTAGTGAATCTGAAGTACAGTAACTAATTTGTCTGAATATGGGTAGACCTACTAAACGTGCTGCTCATATGAGACGGACATAATTTGACCATAACGATGTTAGGTCAAATTATGTCTGTCTCAATTTAAGAGATTCGGCCGAGTATCGTTAATTTGCTCCTAAGAATTGAAGAGTTCCGTTACTTAGTCATGGATTCCATAATCAGAACCTAACCAAACTCTCATCAAATTACTCTTGAAATACATCCTTTACAATAAAAAAGAATCATCGAAATCGGTTGGCGTGATATTGAGTTATTTGTCCATTTGTCGCGCAGGTACTTATGCAAATTTAAGACTTATATGGTTTTCTCATGGATGCCATTGTCGGAACTAGACCAAATTAAAATGGGACCACACGAGAAGTACCAACTTTCAAATAAATAAAAAAAATCATCAATATCGGTTCGCCCAGTCGAAAGTTCTGAGGTAACAAACATAAAAAAATTACAGTCCAGTTGAGAATCTCCTCCTTTTTGAAGTCGTTTAAAAAATTAGAAAAAGATACTGTACTAGATGTGATCGTATCTTTTTGCAATTTTTCTGTTTTCAAATATTCGATTAAGTTTTGCTAATATTGTCCTCATTTAATTAAATATTAAAGTTTAATGTAAACGAGCTGTAAAAACAAAATTATTTAAAAAATCCTACCATCCATAAATCTAAACATCTTTTTAATATACTATAATAGGTTATATTGTCAAGTTTATGGAAATTGTTTGGTTTTGATTTCCTCCTTATTGTACTTTTGCCTTTAATATCCGCTCAGAATGTTCTTTTTTCTGAAAATAAACTGCCTCCTATTTTATATTATATTATAGTTTATCGTCTTGTTTTGTCCTACCAACCAAAAACTAACTATTGTTAATTTTTTGTTCTCCTGTCATTGCTTTGTATGTAGGTACTGTATATATTTTGTTTCGTATTATTTGATCAATATTACTTAAGGAGCACTGTACGACCAATCTTATGAATAGATACTGCCACTGAATGCTAAATGATTATTTATAAGTTTATTATAGTTAAGCGCATTTGAAAAAATAGAGTGTATAATTCACACGCGATAAAAGTGAAACTAGAAAGTCGCTAGATGTCGCTTTCTTTGGCCTGTTTATTTTAAAGTGGTTTGAAGATTGGATATCGATTTACAATAACAAAAATGATTATTTTTTTGGATTTCGTAGGATTCCAAACTCTATCCGGTGGATTTCTCTGGCTGCTGAGATTTGCGACGCACTATACCGCTGCGCTATGGGACCCGTAAAAAAACAAAGCGGCCAATGAGGGCTGACCTAATGTCGTTTATGTTTAAATCTCAACCAATAGGAACCTTGAGCGCAGTTTGATGCTCCGCAAGTGCCGTAGTGCGTCATTTTCGTTTCATCCTAATTTCAAATCACTCTAACGGGGCTAAGGAAGTTTCACTTCAATAAAATAACATAAAATTGCGCTACACAAAAGTTATGTTATTGTTACGTTGATTGTTGTTCGGTAGTCGCATTGTAAAATCCAAACTAGAACACGATTCTGCTGTTTGGGCCCCATACCCAATTTGGTTTTCCAGCAATTTTAGTTAGCGATAATGGTGTGTGTTTTTGTTCTGAGGATTTTGAAAATTTTTGTAAGAAAAATGAGATGGAACATATCACTAGTCCAGTTAATCACCCTAGTAACAACAGACAAGCTATTAATAATACACAAAAAACTGCCAGGCTGCTGGTCGACGGACCAAGGAAATCATCATGAATGGGATGATCTAGACTACAGTTTTTCGTTAGTTTTGATCTTCTATTCGATGTAATAGATAGCATGGCAAGCGAAACCGATATGAAACTGACGGGGTTCGGAAATATTCGCCGTTTTCCGGACGAACGCAGCTTTCACGGCGACAGTGCGGTGGTGGTTTGAACTTCCAACCACTATGGACTATTAGGTTATCTTAAAAGACTATTATTATTATAAATTTGTACAATAATATGGACACGCGACAGCGGTGAGGGGCACCGCGGCAGGTTTCGTAAGTGGTTTGGCGTCGAAAGGCTCGCCCGACGGATGGATACACTCGGAACTCTCAAATTATTTTTTTTATCATTACCTCTTGAAAAGCTGCCAGGCTGCTGGTCGGCAAACCAAGAAATTCTTAAATTGGATTGTCTGGACTATAGTTATTCGTTGGTTTCATTCGTGTACTCGATGACGTAAAATTTACTATTTTTTACCCCACTTTGACGCCTGCTGCCTGCGAACTGCCAGGCTGCCGGTTGGCAGGCCTGCTTTTTTTCTCATTTTCTAATCGACCTTTATTATATGAGACCATTCCCATTCGTGTACTCGATGACGTAATTTTTCCGAAAAAAATTGCTAACTATTTCCATGACTGCGCGGCTCCTGCGCCAAGAGGCGCACCGGCAGACCAGCTTTATTAAGGTTTTCTAAATGTCTATTATCACTACAAAGTAGTTTCATCCGTGTACTCGATGACGTAGAGTTTATCTATCTCGTCTCCCAGTCTATTAAGTACTGGAACGTTTTGAGTGCGTATCGATTAAGTTACCTCTATGTTTTTCTGGGCTGGGAGTTAAATATGTCAGGAGTGAGTTGCGACAAAGTGATTTTGTGACAAAGTGAGTTGCGACAAAGATTATTTTTAACTTTATGAGTAAAACCTCAAATTTTAATATTTAATTAAATGAAGACAATATTAGCGAAACTCAATTGGAAATCTGGAGACGGAAAAATCATAAAAAGTTATTAGCACCTCTGAGACTCGTATCCAGGACCTTCGGCTTTAAAGATAGCAGCCAATAAAATATACGTTTAGAAAATGAGCATAACTTTGGTAGTTCTTAGTCGAAGTATGACGCAGTTAAAAATGATCGAATCGGATAGACACACATTAGCTCAGTTCCTCAGTTGGTAGAGCTGTGGCCCGGAAAGCCTAAGGTCCTGGGTTTAAATCCCAGATAAGCCAATATATTTTTCAGATTTTTTGTTTCCAGATTTTCGATTATTTTATATTTGGAGAATATGGGTTACAGCTAATAGATCATTTTATGAGTTGTTCTTGGAGCAATTCTGCTGGCGAAGTCCAATTCTTCTCGTGATTTTGCATCCAGCTGTAGCACCAATTTTGGAAAGAATGTCTTTCGTGGTGTCTCTTGTCTAAATCGCCGTTTTCGTGAAAAATCACCTCAGAGGGGTAGAGGGGCTTTAATCTTTAATTCTTCAATTTCCTCCTTCATTTGTATAACTACAGCTATTTTTTTTTTCATTTTGAATGTGTTTAGGTCAGTTGGACGTTTAAATATGTTTGACCTTAAAGAGAGAGAAAATGCAGGTAGGCGATAATTGTGTAAAAAGCCATAATGAGGGATTCAGAATCAAACCTCCATCAGGACATGAAAAAAGGAAAACTCATTGTGTTCCATTTCTATGTTTTCATCAGGTTCGTTCCACTAGTACTTCTCTCTCTAAAATTACGACATCTATCCAATGACGTCAAAAAATATATGTTACACCACCACAGTTTGACACTGTGATACTTAGTCAATTGAATACTTGGTCAGATATAAATTTGCAGAGATTTTATAATTATTAACCAATATTTATTAAAAACTGCACTTCAATTTTCAAAATAATATTAAATATTATCTGGAAATAATAATCACCGGAATGGGACAATACAACACACAGGCCTCTAAAACTAGAAAGTCATTAAAAACTGTGCACTAAAAGTTGATCTAAAACACGAAAATGACAATAGGCAAGTCGGGGATAAAGCGGGAATAAAATTGAAACCTAGCTTCGATGTAGTATTTAAATAATCTCAAAAAGATAGAATGAACTAACAAGCCATTTGTTTCCAGCATGTCAACCAACTGCATGGCTTGTTAGTCACACCGTCGATATATTGTCAGAATACTCTGTAGTTTAAATTAGTTATCTGGCCACAAAGGTGCACAATGCATTACTAAATCTTGTCCTATAAACATTTTTAAACTCTTTTCAAAAAAAATTTGCAATTTTTCTGCCAGATAAAACTTGAGTTACGTTCCGGAAAGGAGTACAATAATTATACGTTATTATTTTATATGGTGAGACAAAAGCCCTTTATTGGCGCTTTGGTCTAGGAAAGGCGGGTTTCATACTAATCGGTAACGAAATGTAGCACCACTTATGAAAAGGATAGCCATTCAAAGGAATATGTATGAACGGATCGCTAACGTACGTCCATTGGAACTAGTTCATCAAAACCAAACGCTTTTTCTTATAGTATGTCTTAAAATCTTATATTCACTCTCTTTTTATCTAAGCATCTTTCAAGCATTAGAACAAAATAAATGCGCATTTCGAATACAGAATTATGAATTCATGAAATAATATTGGTACAATATATACCCACTTAATCGCTTTTCTGATACGATAAGTAGGTCCAATAACTAGTTCCAATTTTTAAAATGAATAGTTTATTGAACTTGAATAATGTCAACCTGAAATTGGAATGTTGTCAGGAGTGTGCTGAATATTACCAATCCAACAGTTAGAACGAGTTGTTTCAAAAAGTTTTGAACAGTTCATCAAATTTTGAAGTAAATTTTCAAACTCTGTATGTTCTATTCAAGTTTTGTTATTATAACATAGATTAGTTGCTTCATAAATCTGAAATAATCACAGAACTTGAAAATTATCTTCAAAATTTGATGAATTGTTCAAACCTTTTAAGATATTTTTCACGTTCTATGAAATTCTATTCATGTTCTGTGACTATTTCAGATTTATGAAGCAACTGGCCTACAATCATATAATAACAGAACTTGAATAGAACGTATAGGTACAGAACGTGAAAATTAACTTAAAAAATTTCATGAATTGTTTTTTAATCAACCCGTAGTCAAAAATAATCAAATGGTCATTCAACTTGTTCATGTGTAAGTAAACAATGTAATATTACTTTTCCTAACCTTCAAATTGGCAAAAATTGCACAGAAACTAATGGAGGAACCCGGTATGCCAAAAACGACAGTATGATGAAATAACTGAAGACCTCAATAATTTACCTTTGCCTAACAATCTGTATACTTAACTCAAAATATGTATATTTTTGCGCTTCCATAACATCTACAATAAAAATGCCCACGAAGGTACATAGGTAAAATGTAAAACAGTAAAAAATGCCCACAAGTGCATAGATCTGAATGAATTTGATGTTCATTTATCAGCATTTTGAATTGTCACTTTAGGTACAGCGTAAAATTTAATTAGCAAAGTCTTAAACCAAGAGCAGTTTTACCAATATACAGATTTCTTCCATAGTCTGTATTACCGACCACGAACCAGAGGTAGAAGACGTTGACTTGCTCAGAGTCGATACTTATCAGAAAATCATTCTCTTTCGTTTTACACCAAAGGAATCAGATCTCCTAAAACAGTTTTCTTCCATATACACCAAAGAAGTCTGTTCTTCTTAAAAAACAACACCTCAGCTCGTGTCGGTATAACTGCAAAACAACAATCACGATCATAAAGTTTAGTTTAACGTACAAAGTGAATAATAAAAAATAGATCTGATGCTACAAAAGCGTTTTGTATTGCATTCGTGCGAATATCCTTGAAAACGTTCACTCGCTGACAAAACACAAAGAGTAAACGAAACTATTTTTCTATTCCCTTTTTGACATTCTGCATATAAATGTTCAGGATTTGTCCATTTTTATCGATCATTTTTCTTTATTTCTTGTTTCTCACCCATCCAAAGCCGGCAATTATTTTATGCCGTCAATATAGGTGGCCTCTTTAAGGTTTCTCTTTCCCAACCAAAGAGGCTACACTGGTGATTAGTTTGAATATTATAGTATGACCTCCATAATCATTCAATAACAACAAAAAAAACTCTTGCAAACACCTTTTTCACTACCGCTGAAATCAATCTCAATCGCCCGCTTCTTCTTCAAATGCATAGATAAACAGTTATACGCTACGTATATCGAAATCTTTTTAAAATTAAAGTATTACGTTTGTTTTTCAGGTATTTTATTTATAAAATCGTCCACTTGTTTTGCTTAAATAGCATTTTTATATTATTTCTTTACATTTTTTCGTACTGGAAGTGCACTTTCCTCAAGAAAGCTTCTATCACACGACTACCCGGGGTTAAGTTTCACAGTACTTATACAAACACTCCTTCTCCCCCACCCCTGGGTAGGTAGGTACTAGATACCTATCATAATATAAGGCGTGTCACCATGATTGTGAGGTGAGGAAGGAGAGGCGGAAGAGGAACAGGATGAATGGGAAAGGACACGCAGGGAGAAACAATTTATTTATTAAGTAGCATAGCAACGCATACCGAGAACTCGCTATAATAATATAAATTGAGCGACCGATCTATTTGATTTGTATACAAATTAGCAGATGGCGGTGTGAGTTAAAAGGTTGGGTAACCATCCAGTGGATGGCGTTGTGTTTCGTTAGTCACAGCAACGCGTGTCCGGGTCAGCTAGTAAGAAATAAATTGTTGATTCGTGCAAACTTGAAGCCCCAAAAGTAATTTTTAAAAGCCTTCATGATTTATTAAAATACATAACATCACATGAATTGTATGATAAAAATGCGATTTCAGGTGCAAATCCTGTTTTTAATACTTAATTACTTTAAAAATTAAGGTCTTTATAGATGCATACATGTGTATATCATTAACAAGTATTTACAAAATACAGATCCATCTTTTTTTTGCTAAGTGCCTTCGAATTCAGATAATCTGTCAAATCATTTTAAATGATTATCCACTTATTGCTCATGTTTTATGGACCTAGCATATTAATTAACTACTTTTTATAGTCGACCCAAAACACTTATATTAAAAATGGCCATTGAATTCAGTGAAACGACCTCACTACCAAATACCCATAATTATCAAATAACATTTGATGACCCTAACCTAACTTCATTAAAAACATACACTAGTTGCTATGGAATCTGTCTAGTCATCACGACGAATATCCAGGAACACGTCTTCCACTGGCGTAGTACCAAAACGCTTGGGGCTCATCTTCAAGAAGGCTGGTGTCGCTTTGTTCACGGATATGGAGTGGTTTCTCAGACACGCAACCACTGATAGTTTCAGCTGCAATAATGCGAAACGCATTCCTGAAAACATGAAATAAGTTTACATTTGGTGGGTGCATGTTATTTAGAACCCACATATAGTTTGTCAAATAAGAGTAAAAAATATAAAAAATTCAACTACAAAATTTATAGGCTGCCAACACCAATTTACCTGTCAAATATTATTTTAAAGTGCAATGACACTGAATGTATAGAATACAGTAAACCACGTTTTAGAAAACATTTTTTGTTCTTAAAGAATAAAAATTTAATCAAAGAAGCACTGTTGGGTACCTACTTAATATGAAAAGGCAAATTTGGTTAGTTGGTGTTTTACAAAGTGATTTACTTTCATTTAATTAAAAATAATTTTAAATTAAACAGTAGATAGACATGAAGAATCACTAATGGTGAGTTTAGTTACACACTACTTTTAGAACCGAATGAGTTAAATATATACAGATCTAAAATTAGAGATACGATCTAAAGCCCGGGCTATGCTAGGTACTTCTAGTATTAAATAAATGGAAGCAATTTCTATACTGTGCTTTATATTTTATTACAATATCATTATTTTTCATTATGTTAACACAAAATTGCAAAGGTTTAGATAATAATATACCTATATGCAATTCTAATTTTGAGATCAGTGGATATCTACATTGCAATGAAAAAAAAATTTCACTTTCATGCCTTTTTAATTTTTTATAAAAATGTAGGTTACACAGCTTTACATTAGCACCACTAGTTATAAGTTCAGTATTGCCATTTGCACAACAGTGGCGACCTCCGATGTTTTCTACTCTTATTTGACAAACTGTACCTACTCGTACAATTAGGCTGTATCGGCAAGCTCACGATGGTATTGTACAAGCGCGTGTCCTTTTCAACCTAACCTAACATAACGGAAGGAGTTTAGGTATATGGGTTAGCTCAAATGATGTCACAAAAATAAAGATAAACACTGTGCAATTAGGTTAGGTTAGGTTTCGAAGAGGGGCAAGTAGGTACAATGTGAGCATGTCGATGCAACCACACAAAAAATCGCAGTATTTTGCGCACTTATAATAATATTGTACCGATTTGTTGTTGTCTATTTGGAAGATTTTGGTATGGAAATGAGAAAAAAGGCCTAGTCTCCATTTTATTCAGTCAACGATTTTACCGATTTTACTCGTATAAAACGAAGATAACATTTTTTAAAAGCTGACACTATTTGTAGCCTAAATTCATAATTTTAGTAAATAAAATAAATAAATTGATTATTGGTTCTCATGCTGTACGAAGAAAAATTTGGATTAAATATTAATAATAATATTTATGTAAAAGAACGAAGTAAATTATCTGACAAAATGCTTAAAATATTGAGTGCTCCTAAAGGCGGATCTCCTGTGACCTCCGCCTTGCACATGAATATGAACGTTCGCTTGATTCGCTATCATTATAAACTTTTTTTCGTCTCCTCAGTTTGTTGAAACAGTGTTGAAAGATTGGGGCAAAGTGCGCGCGGCCACACTAGGGATGTCGAAAGTGAAAAAAAATATCGGTATACCGATGTATCGATATTTATTAAAATATCAATATCGACGTCGATATATCGAGGAAAAAATATCGATATATCGGTCAAATTTTCAAGAGATTTTGCGTTTTTTTAATAATGGTGTATTCAGCTCAATATTATCAATAGTAATTTTTGTACACAATTTGCTTTTTTAATGTACAAAAATCTCAATAAAAATTAAGGTATTTTTATCACTATTCATTTTTATTACGTAATAATTACAAAAATATCAAAAACTAAAAAGCTGTCTTCTAACTTAAATGTAAACTGAGACGCATACAAAGTTTGTATGCGTCTCAGTAACATTCTATTGGCGTATTAATCTCTCAAAAAGAACTTCGTGTTTGGAACAAGGTATAGTCAATAATCATCGACAATTGGGAACCAACAAATAGGAGTAGCTTAGAAAAAAATGGCGAAAATAGCATACATTTCTATGTATGTACCTACACACATGAGATAGTATTGGTGATCACAAATACTAATGCAAAGACAATAGATTTGTAAGCTATTAATATTTAAAATTTCAACCGCCAGATGTCATGACCCAATACAGTTACTTTTTTCCGTTCGTTCCTATACGGTTTTGGATTCTAGTGACTTTAGTTACATAAACAAAAAAAAATATCGTTTTTGATACAATTTTCGATATTGGATATTTTGTATCGATATATCGGATCAAAATATATCGACTAAAAATATCGATATATCGAATTAAAAATATCGATACTTTTTCAACAAGCCTAGGCCACACATAATTTGGAAAGTGGTCTGTGGTAAGGTAAGGACGTATCCGTGCGTACTAGAAGTGTGTCGTTCCGGCCGGAACGAATCCAAAGATTCCGAGTCCGAATGCGTTTGATTCGTTCCGAGTCCGCAAAATGTTATGAATCAGTTCCGGAGTCGCTCGCACTCGGGCGAGGTTGACGCGGAAGGAAGTGTGCGACGCGGGCCGGGCGGCAGGAATCATTTACGGGAGGAGGTGCGCGGCGCAGGCCGGGCGGGGATTTGTCACTCTATCACTCGGAAACGAGTGACAGAGTGAGAATACAGGACCCATTCACGGGATGAGGTGTGTGGCGCAAGCGGGGCGGCGTTGTATTGCTCTAGCGGGGCGCGATGACAGCGTGAAAACATTTTTCGAAAAGAAATAGCATTATATCTTAGTCAAAAGATAGCAAGGAGCACTGCTTTTTACCTTTTGTCGGTCATCACGGAGCAAATTTGCCTTCCCGCAAGTTCGCGCCGGTGATACTCTGGTGAATTACTAGTTTTATGAAGAACGTAAAATATCTAACTAACCATCACGCCGTTTCTCCGCAGGGGTTTTTCTCATTCCTGAGAGGAATGACCGCCAAACAACTCGATCTTGGCACACACTCCTTGCCTCACTCACATTCATACATCGTCTCAAACATACTCTTCTTTTATTCTGACTTTTGACATGGCCCGACTCAAGTATCTGATTCACTTGATCTTGCCATGTCTTCCCCGGGCGTCCCCAACATCTTCCACCATTCACATTTTGGCATATATTCTCCTTACACTACTTTCTTCGTTCATTCGCTCTACTTGCCCAAACCATCTGAGGGTCCCCTTCTTAATCTTACTCATTATGCTTACATCAGCCTTACATTATTTGCGGATCTCCACATTTCTCTCACGATCATACATAGTTTCACCACATATACGCCTCGGGGATCTCATTTCAACAGCATTCAGTTTACTTTCATCCTTCCTCTGCCGGTTCCATGGCTCACTGCTATACAAGGACTCCACTGTTCGTAAGTTTCAAATTTATCGTAAATATCTTACACGGTTCTCATAAAGCCGACAAAGATATCACTCATGTCAAATACATTATTATTAGCTATATAAAGATAAGACTTCTCACTCGCAATAAACAATAGCATGTTAATGTACACACGCCCGGCTACTTAAACACATGATTCCTTAACTCCGTAACGTTCCACGATTCCACCGAGTACGGCGAGTTCAGCTGAATCAACTCTCGGCATTGAATCAGCAGGAGTCAAATTGAGTTTGGTTCCGGCCGATTCAACGACTCCGGCGGAGCGCCACAATGAGTTTGGTTCGGCGAGTCCGGCGGAATTAACTCTGGCATTGAATCAGCAAGAGCCAAACTGAGTTTGATTCCTGCCGATTCAACGACTCCGGCGGAACGCCACAATGAGTTTGATTCGGTGAGTCCGGTGGAATCGCCGGAATCAAAGGAGCGAGTCCAGTGAATCGAGTCCACTCAGTCGAATATAGGTCCGGAATTGATTCCGTAAAATGAGTGAATCAACCCACTTCTAGTGCGTACGCACTGATCACTTGACGTTTGGCGTTTGCATAATGTTAAAATGCGTTCTGATGAAGTTGAGATGCTACATCAGGGAGAAAACACGGATATTTTAATAGATATTTATTTATCAGGAAAGATTTCCGACTAATATAGATTGTCGCACCACCTATAGTTACCTTTAAGAATTTCGTATGCGTAAATAATTACGTAGACGTCAAAAAAATTCGAGTTCTTATGTGAAAGATATTTTTACGGTTTTAGTGATAAGATTGTTGAAGTATCAAGGAGAACACGCATATTTCAAGTTAGACCGTAGGTACTACCTACCTCGAAATTTTATTAGGTATTTATTTACCAGGAATTAGAATAGAATACCGATTTGAATTAGTTAATTTCTTCCTTGTGAAACCGATGAACTGGGTTTTTGTACTACATGTGAAAGGAAATTTTCACCAGAAATGCGAATTGGAATCACATTAATATTTATGGTTACCATCATTCGTACAAAACCTGAATGTACCATTTAAGAATTTAAAAACAACAAGTGTTATTGAATTAATAGACTTTATTTACAAGTCAGTTCACGATAGAAATAATCATCCATTTTGACAGTATTTATTTACAATTTAAACTCATAATTTTTAGGCTCGCGCAGTTGACATAACCCCGAAAACTTGACCGCGTAAAAAATGAACTAATCCCCCCGTCTGCCTTCCCGCTTCAATTGCCTTAACCTAAAAGTTGAACTGTAGTGTTTAGTCAAAAACATTTATTTTCTTGTCCATACAAAACAAACAACTTTTTAGACAGCTTAATTAATACGTAGAGAAAAAAAAATAAAACCTAAAATCTTCTAATATTTGAATTTCCTAGAGCAGCAGCTGGCCAGTAGGTAGGGGGCTGAGTAGCTACTAGCATAGAGCCCACACACCCCCCTCCCAGTGACGAAGTCACGATACAGGAAAGCCTGCTAATGGCCTGCTGTCTCCTCGATAATATGTTTACAAATATGTAATAAATGTCTACATAAATAGTTGAGAAACAATTATATCAATTATAAATATTTTATTTTTGCGGAAAATGCACTCTTCTTCCGAATCTCCTGCTGTTTCCCTTGTGGTGATTCACTCGGCTCACTCATATTCTCGTTAGAGCACTCTTCAGCTTTTAAAGTCCTTAAAATCACGTCGGGGTAACCAATGTAGTGTTCAGTCAAAAACATTTATTTTCTTGTCCATACAAAACAAACAACTTTTTAGACAGCTTAATTAATACCTAGAGAAAAACAATAAAACATAAAACTTCTAATATTTGAATTTCCTAGAGCAGCAGCTGGCCAGTAGGTAGTGGGGCTGAGTAGCTACTAGCGTAGAGCCCACAGAACCTTTGAATTAAATTAGTGTTATCTTTATAAACGAATTTCCAACCACAGATAGTTGTTCTACATACCTAAGCATTGACGAGGCCCAGTTCCAAAGGGGAAATATGGTTTGTCCGTGTCAATCTTGCCATTTTCAAACCTTTCTGGTATTATGGAATCCGGATCATCGTAGAACTGTTTATCATTTTGCAATCCCTGTAAATCCACAATAAAATAATAATAATAATAATAGTCTCAAAATTTAAGGCAATCAATTTATGGATTAGATTTTTATCGTTATAAAAATATATTAATAGAGCAAAATTATCTTTTGAATTGCCGAAGATAATTATTTTATTTAGATATTGCAATAAGATAAAATCATACGAAAGTAGTAAAAATCTACGCATCATCTTTGTAAAAACAAACATGGTGATGTAATGAAAAAAATATATCGTATAAGCAATCAAAGTCACATCTACAACACAATTTGAATATTTATCACTTTGACCTTGGTAAAATGTCATGAAATTACAATTAAGACAATTTATTGATAAGACATAAAATGCCACTTTTTCCGAATTTATTATCAAGTGAAGACACCAATTAGTGTTTTTTTAATTTTATTTTATCAATCTATTGAGCAAACGCAGTCGAAGTAGCTTCTGTTTTATTGTAACTGTAAATCAGAAGCCCAGAGGGCCTGTCGTCGCTAGGAATGCCTTATGGAGGATATTTTTGGGGAAAGGAAGTAGTGAACCTGGGTCTCGAAGACACCCTTGTGATTGGAGGGGGGAAACAAAGTCTACTATTACTTACCAACATTGGGATCATAATTTTGGTTCCCTTTTCGATGACAATATCAGTTCCTGGAATAGTATAGTCCATGGTACACTTCCGGTCGACGAATGGAAAAGGTGGATATTTTCTCAAGCACTCTGAAATTCAACAGTTATTGTAATACGTTTTCTCAAAAAAATATATTCATGTACGCCAGTCGTTCCAAAACCTGTGTGGCTTTTAAATGTATAATACTCATAGTGCAGTTCATAATTGTAGGTAAAAAACGCATTTTCATAAAAATATTTCAGGATTTACCTGTAATGAAGCTGGTAAGATAAGTCATCTCATTCAGTCCATCAAAGGTCAGCTCTCCTCCATACTTTGCGTACACGCCTTTGATCTCCTCCTTGAGTTTGGACTGGATATCCGGGTTCTTCGCGGCCTCCAGGCAGGCAAAGGTCACGCCGCTGCTCACGGTCTCAAACCCAGCAGTATAGAACATGAACATGTGCCCCACCAGAACCTCATCGTTGGGTTCTGCAAAATCAGACAGGTTTTTTCTAATTTTGAAACCTTCAATCACCGTGGAGTTCTATTTACTTAAATATTTTTTCAAATACATCTATTTCAATTTCGACTTCGTTTGAATGAATTGGATTAAATAAATGAATGAATGAAATGGATTGTTGAATGTGGAAATTAAACCTCTTTTCGACCTCCTCAATGACAAAAAATCTTTGACATTGGCTACTATCCGGCCTAAGGGATGGCCAAACTAGGTCGAAAATTGAAAATAGATATAAGTAGATAGAGTTATAAAACTTGGTTTTTTACTTGTTGATTTTTTTAATGGATTCAAAAACCTTTATAATTTTCTTCCGCTAATTAAATAGGTTATTGAGAAAGGTCTCTTCGAACAGAGTAACTAAATAACAACAGGTTCCTGACATACGGCTCTTGGGACAGGGGACCTACTAGAAACAAGGTTCATGGTAGAATGCTTTTGGGACATGGGACCTACAAATAATAAAGTTCATGAGAAAAGGCTCTTGGAACGGAGTACCTATATCAAATCAAGTTCCTGATATAGGGCTCTTGTTCATGAACATGAACAATTTGTTATGATTGTAATTTTAAAACAGGTGAGGCAAAATGCCAACATTATTTTAGTCTGAAGCCTCGATAAACACTTAAAATCTCTAGGAATTTATTAAACTAATATTTCGTTCTGGAGAAACATTCCTCCAAATAAGAATTCACTTTTTTTTAAATATTCCTTTTGGTTACCACTTTTAATTTACAGTCTTATCCGTAGATTCCGTAGTGCTCGTAGGTCATGGGCCAATTGGTTATCTGCCCCTTATCCATTCAAATTCGATATTTATAAAGCGATCAGGGTAACGTCGGAGAATTTTTGCAAAACTCCTAGTTCCATAACATGGCACGGATCTTCTTCGCGTCAAGGCTAGATGTTGGCACCAAAGATTATTCGACGAGTATGTTTCACCTTCTTAACATTTATCGCTTTGCCCTAACATCAGGGAATTTGACGAAATTCAATGGTAGTCCTTTTAGTGGTATCTAATGCAAAATTCTTTTGAATTAACATTGGGTCTCGAAGGATGGATACACGCCATAAAATATATTTAAATACATTTGGGCATTAATCTCATTTGAATTAATAATTCATGCTATGGGACCATGGGGGCGCCATCTATGGTGGTTGTATTATATTGAATTTCCCTATGCGACATTGAAATTCCGTGAATTCAGGCATTTTCGGACCTCTGTGGGGCAAGCAATTACTTCCGACGTGAGTGTTAGTTAAAGCCAATAGATGTCAGTCATAATCAAATAATTAACCCATAATTAAATTATTGTTGTGAGATTTTGGCACGTACTATTAATTTGCAAATTCATATCCAGCGTGTGAACTACCTTCCTGTGATAAACACCTGTTGAGATTGTGCACTACCGCCTTGAATCAATATATTGGCAAAATCAATATTTTGAAGGAAACTAGTGTCGTTTGTGCTGGACATCGTGTGGAGAGCTGCATTCTCAGAGTGAGTTTTTGTTTTGTTTTCACCGAGGATTTTGGAATTGCTGTATAATCTGTTTTGTGTCATATCGGGAAGAGTTCATCTTTCATTTATTACATAGGGTAGTATTCCCTAGTGTCTGGGGCTATTTACACGCCCCTACAAAGGGGCTAAAAAACGTAATGATATTGTATTGTCTCACCAATAATTTCCCCGTCGTTTCCCTCCCAGCCACCCTTGTTTCTCAGGTCTGCAAGGGAGTCAATGTAGTCACCTTCCATTCCCGCGGAGCCCTTTGCCACTGCGGTCCCAACCTCTTCATTTACGTACTTGTAGATACTCGCAGGGAAGAGAGAAATATTAAGAGCGTCCATCAACTCAGGGGCCAGGAACAACATGTTACTTCTGAGTCCCTGGTTAATTGTTTCCTCAAACAACTGAAATTAAAATAATATATAATTATTTTTAAAGTATTGCTTTCATGCAAGACTCAGAAAGTTCAGCGGTAACCTGTAATGCCTTTGTCGCAATTGGTATATTTCAAAGCTTTCCTATTTTTGGTTTCAATTTTGAATGGTTTTAGGTTTTTTTGGAGATTTTATTGTGAATAAAAAGTGGCGTTATAAGTTATCGATTAATTAATTTGATAATGTAACAATCTCTTTACGTATACCGACAGACGCCAGAAAATAATTATGCTAATAAATAAACATGTTCTTCATTATTTATGGGCACCGTTATCAAAATTTTGGCTGCCTTAAAATAACAACCAAAATGTTACGTCGAATAATATCACATTGTTATCACTAACTGTTTATAAAGTTGAATCGCGTATATGGTATTAGATTATACACTATAAGTATACAGGGTCTTTCAATAAGGACGCTCAATTTTCAAATGTAAAAAAAAACAAGTTTTGAATGAGAAATCCACTCATTTTTTTAAAATTTGAATGTATATTTTATGACAATAAATTTGTAATATAACGTCTTTGAAATGTCCGCCGCGGCTTTGCTTGGTGGCACGTATTAGGGAGATCCAATTTTCAATGACTTAGCTATCTTAAATCGCAGGTCTACGTAACGGACGCCATCCAGCAAAGATTTATAAGTCACTGAAAATGAACTTTTCATGGAAAATACATGCCACCAAGCAAAGCCGCGGCGGACATTTGAATGACGTTATATTCCACACTTATTGCCATAAAATACCTACAACCAAATAAATAAATAAATAAACAAAAATTTTAACAAAACAAAAAAACGACTTCAAAAAATGCACTAAAAAGTAAAAAAATAATTTCGTATTCTTCTACAACTTTATAATCAACTTACCTTTTCTACTCATCAATATGTACGTACGATTGTTATTTTTGGAGTCGGTGTCGGCGGGAGACGAGCTGTCAAGTGAACACGCCGGGCCGTGGGTACCTTGGTTGACACCGACTCCAAAAATAACAATCGTACCTACATATTGATGAGTAGAAAAGGTAAGTTGATTATAAAGTTGTAGAAGAATACGAAATTATTTTTTTACTTTTTAGTGCATTTTTTGAAGTCGTTTTTTTGTTTTGTTAAAATTTTTGTTTATTTTTTGATTTTAAGTGAATCTGAAGTACACTAACTAATTCGATTAAGATTCGGCCGAGTGTTGTAAATTTGTTCTTCAGAATTGGAGAGTTCCGTTACTTTGTCATGGATCCCATAATCAGAACCTAACCAAACTCTCATCAAACTACCCTTGAAGTACATCCTTTCCAATAAAAAAAGAATCATCGAAATCGGTTCACGTGATATTGAGTTATTCATCCATTTGTCGCGCACATACTTGATGCAAATTTAAGACTTGTATGATTTTCTCATGGATGCCATTGTCAGAACTGGACCAAATTAAAATGGGACCACACGGGAAGCACCAGCTTTCAAATAAAAAAAAGAATCATCAATATCGGTTCATCCAGTCGAAAGTTCTGAGGTAACAAACATACAAAAAAAATTAAAAAAATTAAAAATTAAAAAAAAAAGTCGAATTGAGAACCTCCTCCTTTTCGAAGTCGTTTAAAAACTGAGTGACCCAAACAACTTGTTTTACTTACATTTTAAAATCGAACGTCCTTATCGAAAGACCCTGTAGTTACATAAAACCTTGTGCTATCTTTGTGGCAATGTAAATAAATAAATGCTTTTCGTCTAAATATTCTTCACGAAACAATTATTGGGAATACATTTTGTATTTACTTGGGTATGGGAAATAATTTTTGCACCCAATAATATAAAAATATTTCGCGAAAGAAATTATAATGATCAGAACTGGACCAAATCGAAATGGGACCACACGGGAAGCACCAGCTTTCTAATAAAAAAAGAATCATCAATATCGGTTCACCCAGTCGAAAGTTCTGAGGTAACAAACATAAAAAAAAAAAAAAAAAAAAAAAAAAAAAAAAAAAAAAAAAAAAAATACAGTCGAATTGAGAACCTCCTCCTTTTCGAAGTCGTTTAAAAATAGATCGTAACCACACCTAGAGCCTAGAGTAGTTTTTCTTATGAGTTATGACGTAAGTGATACCTAGATATTGAACAATTAGGCAGTAAGTACACATATTATATTATTAT
The DNA here is from genome assembly GCA_917880885.1 of Limnephilus marmoratus. NCBI lineage: Eukaryota > Metazoa > Arthropoda > Insecta > Trichoptera > Limnephilidae > Limnephilus > Limnephilus marmoratus. The sequence goes on from OU862911.1 coordinate 16,627,840, forward strand.
TTCGGACATAGGTAACTATGATCATATTTAAAAAAAACCACAAATAAATTAAATAAATTATTAAATTATTGTGCTAGTCTGATTTGTCCATATACAAATTCAAGTTATTGTAGTACATAAATATTTATGTAGTAAAATGCCACTATTTTGAAACACAATACGATAATGAGACAAGGTTACCTGGTTCCGGGCCGTCGAGGTGCTTCCGTGCCTGAAGGGACTACATGCTGTCGTCAAAAATGTTGACTAAAAGAGGCTCTATAAAAATGAGTTGCTATATTGTTGTGAATTGCTAAACCAGAAGGAAGAACAAATCATAAGATTCTGCTGGTCTCAATGTCTGTGATTGACTGGAAAGAATTATAAATCTGAAAATATCTGCTATAAAAAAGCGTGGAAAATCGCAAATGAAATTAATACACGACAACAAGGGTTACCTCAAAATAGGGGTAGCTGAGTTCTTACCCTATCCCCTAGTTTCCTCATTCCATCAGTTTTTGGTTCTTCGATAGCCCTTCCATTCTTCCTAAAAACAGCGTGAGAAATGATGTCAGAAGTGAAACAACCCGCGATTTCCTTGAGGTCTATCGTCGTTTCTGTAAATAATAAATGTATTTATTCTGGTCTTTTGCACCTATGTTGCAGTGTTTATTGCAAAACAGTCATGATTATGTAAATCTGTAGCTGTGTTATCCATCTGAATTTGTTTTTATTTGTTTTAACATTTTTCAAAGCTAGTTTGAACACAGAACTTTTTAACTTTGTTCCTTGAGGATGGGGCCTAGTTGAGAGTCATCCGCGTACCTGCTTATATCGTTGTGAACTATGTTTACAAATTCCCGAAAACTGAAATCGCAGTGTTTCATGTAGGTACGTGTAGGTACTGGCAGGAGTGCCTTGTAGAGGGCTCAGAACGACAAAAATTGTTTGAAAAAACTTGTCTAACTTTGTTGAAAGAAGGTTCACTTGTCATTATGCTTTCAAGTATCAAGTTGATCAACTAAAACTGAAAGTCGAAACCGGTTTAATGTTCGCAAATGCAAAATTGCAATTTCCCACGTAACATAAAAAGTTATATAATAAAACGCTTAATTTTAAAGTAAAACATTTATTTGCACAAAATATTATAATGGCCATATATAATTACTAGCTGACCAGGACACGCATTGCTGTGGCTAACGAAACACAACGCCATTTAGTGGATGGTTACCCAACCTTATCAAGTGTTGTGTCGATAAATTAATTCACACCGCCATCTGTTAGAAACTTATGGAACTTAACAATAATTACAAAGCATTATCCTATAACAAACAACAAACATTTAATTCGCAATAATAAATTTTGAGGTCAATAATCGAGATAAAACTATCATATCTTTTAAGTTATACCAAATTACACACAGTAAGCCAAATTTCATCAAAATCGGTTACGTGGTTTCGGAGTTTATCTCGAACAAACATCGTATTTTTGAGTGTGTAGTTTTAAAAAACAATTTGATATTAATAAAACCCCAGAACATTATCATAACCAATTAAAATTGGGAGCTCAATATAACCCTGTATATCTGATGGTATGTCAAATTTACGTTTGAAAGTTAGGTATGCAAAATGCAAACCTACAACCATATTCATGTTAATTATTGGGTGCAAATTCGTGTGTGTGCAATTATGTGATCGTGGTCAATGAGTAAACTGTACAACTGGTTGAAGGCCTAGTTGTACATCTAGTTGTTAACCTAGTAATAAACCCATGGGGGTCGTGTACTTACCCTTAGTGATTTTGTTTTCGAATTTATCAGCGACCCGTAACATGGCTTCAAATACAGCCTTTTGTTTCTTGGAGGTAAATACGGGAGACAATTTCGCTCGTGTGTTTTTCCATTCTTTGCCATGGATAGAGAATAACCTGAAATCAAAATCAGCATGATAAATATTTGGGTGAAAAAAAGAAAGATGTCTTAAAAGCGCAAAAAACAATTTTATTTCTTCAATAATAGAAAATTCTCCTTGTGGCATCATTTTACCAAAGTTAAAATAACTATTATTTATTACATTGTGTCCAGATGAAGAAACTATTGCTTTTAATACGAACACTATTTGGGAGGCGGTATGAGTACCGCCACCCTGGAAACCATTTATTGATTTACCAACACCTCTGCCAGAGGTCATCCCAAGTGGTTCGCTACGTTTGGTTATTTAGTAGGTGTTCCCGGGTTCAGGGGGTGAGGTTTGTCCGAATCTTGGCGGTGGAATCGCCTGTCCACCATCTGCGTGGCAGGCCGGTTTGGAAGAGACCGATTTAGGGAGACCTTTTGACCTCTCCAGCAGGACTCTCTCGGAACATCGCCTTGCACCGCAGTGGGAGCGGTAGATTCATACGTCTGATGCTCCTGGACACACTGACCCCAGATTCCTACCCACCCCCTGATACCTTTTTCCTTCCAAGAACTTCCTCGCCTTCCTTTCCTAAAACGACCCCCCACGCAGCATTCCCAAAGGAAACATAGGCCCTGAGGGGAATTTTTTTCCTCAAAGCCTCCCGTGTGAAGCTAATAAAAAAAAGTTAATTATAATTCATGTACGCAGAGTTTGTAATTTTCATTTAACAGGATTACTGTTTTCTTATTATACAGGGTGTCCGGGGGAAGAGTGCATTAACTTCCGGAAGTGATTCTACATGATGGTAGGAGTAAAAAAGATTAACAACTTTTTCCGAAATTCCAACTTTTTTTTCCCATTCAAAAAGACGTACCTACAAAAAATCCTTAGAGTGAGGTACGATCTTACTTGCTGAGAGCCTGCCGGGCGCCCGACTCGATTGTGATTGGCCCGTATTGTAACAGCGGAAAATAATAAATCCTGCGGCACACGCCGGATTAATTTTATCTTTTTATCTCAAAACTACCCCTAAAAGTTGGAATTTTGAATAAAGTTATTTATCTTTTTTACTAGTACTATAATGTAGAATCACCTCCCGAAGTTAATGCACTTTACCCCCGGACACACTGTATTATATTTTTTACTTTATTTTGTAGATCGGACCATCGTTAAAAGTGTCTTATTACTATTTTACATCAGGGTTATACTCATAAGGGTGATAAGATGTACGGTTTGCGTGATCCAATAAGCACCAACACTGTACTTACAAGTTTATTATAACAATCTACAACCGTACCTTAATTTGTATTTACAAAATATTCATGTATGAAAAGTGGGAGCAAACAAGTGGCGATTTACGAACTGTTACGTCGTCGGCAATCCGGAACAGAAACGGTTCCTCTTAATTTGTACCAGCAGTCGGTGACTACGTGAAAGATTCAAAATAGCGTTAGCGTCGTTCGCTGCCACACTTGTGTTAGTAGATTATTAACAATTCTGTGATATAGAACTATGGCTCTTAAATATTTGTACTTACGCTTTGGATCCATAAGTATCGGTTTTCTTGGAAATTGTTAAAATTCTCTGACCGAAATAATTGAAATCCTGCTTAAAAATTCTGTTAACAAGGTCGAAGTCCCTCACCACCAGGCAAGGCTTGTCGACCAGAAAAATCCCGACATATGGTTCATTCTCGTGTTCCCTAAAAGAATATTTATATAAATAAACTGACACATAATTCATAGAACTAAATACTAATAGACAGAACTGATAAATCTAAATGAAACATGAAACAGAATTCTGAAATTTTAAATATGAAATCAACAAAAATTACTTAAATGTAAATAAATACGTCCCAATAACCTAGTTGGTTAAGGTATTTGTCCTGGTAAGACAAGAAGATCCTGGATTCGATTCCCGGTTGCAATCATTACTTTCTTAATTTTTCTGTGTCGGATTTCGTTTCATGTTTCGTTTAAATTTATTAGTTTTATCTTCTGCTTCAATGATATATTACGCTGATGGGTATAACTTTAAAAAGTTATTTAAAAAGGTTTTCCAATGAACTTGGACGAATGATTGATTACGCTGTTAAAAATGTGATTTTTTTAATTATGATGATTGGAAAGGAACCGAACCTGCAACCTCTCGACTTAAAAGCAATTGCGTAGACGTTGACCAATACATTACGGGCGATGTCATTAGAATCATAATTACCATACATAACAAATGTTTTGATCATTGTTTTTACCCTTTCTTTTATATTAATTTGATCTAGACACCTACAATATTGTCATTTCGATTAAAATCTTCCAGTAACCCTAGATATAAAATTAGTTTTGGACACATTGTCTGCTACTAAAACGTACATATAAAAACTTTAATACGTGGTTAATGAACAAAAAAAGGAATTGCATTAACAAGTTACTTGCAAACCGACCATGTTAATCTTTTATACGATGAATATTGTTATTTAAACATACATTTATTAAAATTTAAAAAAAAAAATTAAAAAAAAAAAAAAAAAGTTCACACTAAAAAACGTTCAATTATTTTATATATGTTTGTAATATTTCATATTTAGATTATTTTATGTAGATAATCTTTTGTATTTTTATTTAAGTTTTTCTTTTATATTTTGAATTTTTATTTAAGTTTTTCTTTTGTACTCTGTATTTTTATTTATTATCTTTTGTATTTTTATTTAATTTAATCTTTATGAATATATGTAATGATATATACTGCTACTCGGCTCAGAACAGACATTGTCTAGTGAGTCGGGTAGCGCACATTTCTGTAAATAACTATTGATGTTAATAAACGCCCGGATTACCGGCAACTTTTTTTTTTAATACATAATAAAATTTCAAAATTTTCAAAATCGTTTCTCCTTTCATTTTAAAATTAAACATTTAAAAACTAATAACTACATATTAATTCATAGTAGATTTCATGGTTTTCACCCAGTTTTTAAATGCAATACAATGAAACAATGCACATCTGTGGCTAACAGATTGCATAGTAAACGAAAAATAAATTAAACAATTGTGGCTTTCGTTGTTTTCTCCCGAGACTTTTCTTATTATTATTTCATTTAAAAAAATTGTTTATTGGTAAAAAATTGTAATGGTAGGTAATGTGCCGCCGCCCTGGTAACCATTTATTGGATAACACCAACACCAGCTACGTGGCGGGCCGGATCGGGAGAGGCCGGTTTAGGGAGACCCTTTGACCTCTCCAGCTGATTTCTCTCGACGCATGGCATCCATATCGCTACGCAGCGTGATGAATGAATTTAGAAGTCCGCCACTCCTGGACGCACTGACCCGAAGATTCCTACTCACCCCTCATACCGTTTTTCCTTTTTAGAACTTATTCTCCTTCCTTTCCTTAAAAAGACCCTCCACGCAGCATTCCCAAAGATGACATAAGCCCTGGAGGAAATAATTTTCCTCAGGACTTCCTAAGTGGGGTAGTGAAAAAAAAATTCCATACAGGAACCTAAAATGAAAATCTTCCATTAAATTACTTTTATTTTATTTGCAAAAATTCTCTATCACAAATTTTGTATCCTAAATGTTACCTTCCACACGATTATATACCTATGTTATTAAATCTTAAAAACTCTAAAAGTAAATTATTTACCAAAACAAAACAATAGCGGCATTCATGAACTCTAGTGTGACGCATTTGTGTGTCCAACATGTTATACAGTGTTACGCGTTGGACAAACTGGCCAGTGCAATAATTTGTAATAATAACAGATTTATAGAATGGAATCGTTTATCAGACAAACATCTGAACAAAAATCACCCACCTAAAGAAAATAAAAATGGTATCCCATTACACCTAAAAAAATAAAGGCCGTACACTAAATATTTTAGAACAATAATCTGAAATTCAAAACATCCCACAGCTAATTCAAAAAATTTACATAAAAATACAATTCGTTCGCTACTCCTAGACATGTTTAAGCCGAATTCAATTATAGACTACCAGTTTCTTCTTCAAACACAGCAAACTTATCTTGTGGCACCATTTTAATTCAAAATTAATAAAATGCTTAGTTTTATCTACAAAAACCAGTTTTAAGTAAACCCAATGTTGTATTTTAAATAATATTATTAAATTAAATTAGTAAACAATAAACGGTTTGATAAAAACCTGTTGACTTTAAATTCTAAAAAAACCTATTATTTGCCATTTTTCATTAAAAAACAAGAAACACCTAAAGAAATAAACTTAATAATCCACTCTGTGACAAATACAGAAAACCACAAATGTAATATATCATGTTCAAAAATAGAAAGCAAAACTGATATTAAGTACCTGGGCATAACAATAGACCAGCGTTTAAAATGGTCTCCACACATTAATATTCTGAACAACAGAATAAGGAAACTAACATATATATTTAGATGTTTAAGAGATATTTTAAACGAAAAATTACTTAGAACCACGTACTTCGCTTTCTGTCAATCAATTATACAATACGGCATTATAGGATGGGGCGGCACATATAAAAATCAAACACAAACAATTTACATATCACAAAAACTAATAATAAAAACAATTTTAAAAAAGCCCTACTCATATTCGTCAGAACTTTTATTCAAACAATTTAAGGTCAGAAAATTAAGTGCATTATACTTTTATCATGCAACATTACAAATTTATAAAGATAATATTAAAAATCAAGTTGCACCATTTAAAAATAACAGAAGTCTTAGACAAACATCAATACTTCCCACTCCAAAATGTAAAAAAAAAATTGGACAATTGAGTCATAAATATCTCGGAGCAAAATTTTTTAATTCATTACCAGAAAAAATTAGAAACATGAATACCAATATAAAAAATTTTAAAACTCACCTTAAAAATTATACTGAAAACTTAAACTGAATGATATAAAAAAAAGCAATACAATAACACCCCCCCATACACACAAGCCTTGCTTAATTATGGGGGTACATCAAATACATCTACTATGTAATTAATTACTGTATAAAATTTATTTGTAATTTATGTACCTTCTATTACTAATAAAAAAATAAAAAAAAAAAAAAAAAAAATGTTAAAACTACTTATTTTATTAATTTTTAACAGATTACTAGCTTTTACCCGCGGCTTCGCTGGGAGAAATTACTGTACAAATATTTTTCCCGCTTGAATAAAATGTTTTTCCGGGAATGAAAAGTAGCCTATGTCACTTCTTAGTCTTCCAATTATCCCTATCCAAAAAATCACTACGAACGGTCACTTCTTTGCGGCGTGAAAGATGGACAAACAAACATACTTTCGTATTTCAGTTTATGAAGGCTGTCCAAAACCTTAGCTAAAGAAGGAGGTGGCGCAACACGTCGTAATACCCCAAAAATTAATCACGATATTAAAATAACTATTTTATTTTTAATCTTCGGTTAAAAAGAAGGCTAGCGCAACTATAATTAGTAGGGAGATCGATAGAACCTGTTTAGGGGTCGTCCATTAATCACGTGATGTTTTTTAGCAACTTTTTAACGCCCCCCCCCCCCCGTGGTGATATGTGGTGAGGTTTTAGACTAACCCCCCCCCCCCCCCCCCTCCCCCCAAAATCACGTGTATTTTTTTAGTACAAAGTATTTTGAAATTTTCAGAATATTGTCACGAAAAATAAATACACGTGATATCTCATTATACAGTTAAACCTTATTAGTTAAACATTATACCCTGGTGATATTTCGTGATTTTTTCCGAACCCCCCCCCCCCCCTTTCGAGCCTTACGTGATTAATGGATGACCCCTTATATAGATTTGTGGTTAACAGAGCAAAATCGAGTTAATTATATTAACAGAAAAGTTTGAAAAATTGTTGCTACTTGCATTTTACCACATAAATTAGTATGCTGTAATTGATAACCCGGAAGGAGTTTATTTCAATTAACATCTTTATAGTATTTATAGCTAGTGAGAGTAAATTTTCGGTTTAATAAATTTCCTTTTTTATGTTGTGTATTGAAAATATTTTGACGGGAATGTAAAATCGACAGATTCTTGCGGTGAATAAGTAAATACTCGACAACTGGTTTTAAAAAAACTAGTTCCATCCATCGATTTTAAGAGGTGTGAAGTCTGAAGTCATCTTTGTTATAATAATACATAGAAATTTTATACTCACTCGTAAATTTTTCGTAAAAAATCTCCTATGGAATATTTCGACGTAAAAATAGGGCCTAAATTTCCAACAAATGGTGTAGGTTTTAAATAAAATATTCCTTGATCTTTCCAATAGTTGAAGTACCTTGTGAAGTACAAGTAGGCCGTGAAGGCACACGATACAAATAAAATCACAAACACTATCATTTTGCTAACGTTAACGTACAAAATGAAATCAATTTACTAAATAATCCGCGAGAGTAATTTTTCGCACCACCGTAGATGAGATGTAAGGAAACTTGAATGAATGTTGATCTGAGATCTGAGAAACGCAGACTAGCGGTAGATAACATTATGTGTGCTAATAATGAGCCTCTTACTTATTATTTTCGGGAAAGATTTCTTAGGCTTAAGCGTTTTTTTTTACTTTTCGATCGTATTTTCGTTTTTTTAGAATTTTCATAATATTTCGTTCTTAGTGACTTCGAAACCAAAACGTTTTTATTTGTAAACAATGGGAGTGTTTAATTTTAGGTAACGTTTTAAAGACCACGTAAATTTTATAAATAAAGCCAGCTATCTGTTTACATTATTTTTTATATGAATTTAAATCATTTCGATGTTGAAACCTAGTCATCCCAGTTGTCTAATTATTATGATTTTATAAGTCAAGTAATAATTATTAATGATGTAGTTAACGTTTTTGTTAAAATAATTGTGTGCTGGCTAAAATCGGCAAATTCATTATTAGTTTTAAATTTTCAATCGTAAAATAATTTTCCTTTTTGTGATGTCTAACAAAAAATTATAATTTTTTTACTGTCATAATCTACGTCACGAGCTAAAAACAAAGCATCGGTCAATTTAAAAGTGTTTGGTAAATTCCACTCTTCTTTAGATAGTGATATATTTTAAGGAATTACATTATTCAGATTTCTTGAAAATATTGAGGAGTAGAGTAAATATACGCGTTACACCAGAAGTATGTAAATGCATAAGTATTATTTTTTTATTACACATTATTTAAATAAATTAAAATTTGGTGGTGTTTTTTTCAGATGTTAATCAATCGAGAGATATAAATTAAATATTGGACGATGCAAAGTTGACCTCGCCAGACGGTAGACGGACTAGACATTGGAGGTTATCCACCACTTACCCGCCCTGGTATAAGTAACAGATGGTTACTCCTTCAAGGCTCTCTAGAAGCTACATTTATTTATGTTGAACGAGACGGACTAGACAGACTAAAATAACAGTATAATCGGTAGGATAATGACTAGTGACCAAATGAATAATGTATATGCCTTGAACTACACAATACTAACAGCTGACAGAAGCTGGACCTGACATTGGACTCAATTCGATGTTCACAATATTCACATCGATTCAGTAATTAGAGATAATATTTCTTTGATTAGTTTTATTAACTTTACAATATTTGGATAATTTGTTCTTAATTTATTTCTAACATTTTTTTCCGCGTAATATAAAGGCGTTGAAGTTCGTTAAAGTTCCTTGAATTCCGACTTTTTGTGTTTATATATATTTTCTTTGAATCGTTGGGAAAATTCTTCCCGTCTGTATACGACGCAAATACCAAACGTTGCAGTCGGTATTACCACTATTGTTTAGCAATTCTACCTTAGTATTTAAGGCTAGTTCCTTCATCAGTATTACTTCCAAAGGCTATATTTTATATATGACCTTAGAAAAAATTCTCCAATCCCCCGTATATGCGCGCAATATAATACGCAATTTAACAATATCGATATTCTTAATAATACCCTTGTGAAATACCGAAACGAAGTCAAGCGTACGACCACAAATGTTAATTAAATTAATGCACAACTATAGAAAATGTACAGCATGAGCATCTCCTGTCCCCATCCCATCTTCCTCTGCTTCTTGCCCTTTCCTATTCCCTCTTCCTTCTAATATACTTATGTTTATTTTTTTTTTTGTTATTTTCATTTTCATATAATGGTTATTACCAATTACAATTTTATATTATATCATAATAACCAACATTAGCATAAGAAACTGTTTTGGCTTACCTCGTGTTTAACCTCTTGTATAACTCATCCTGTATAAAAATTGCTGTTTGTTTCTTACAATTAATAAAGAAATAAATATATTTCTTATTAAATTTTTTAAACTAAAATAATTGTCGGACTAATTTATTTTTAATTTAAATAAATTAAGTCTTTTGGTTGTTTTTAGAGTACCGTACCGAAGTTTTTTCTAGCATTTTCATTACAAAAATTTATTCACATGATATTTTATACACACATGAGCCTGTTGCTAAAATCATGCAAGGGGCTCATTATCGTGCGTAGCACCTGTGAAGTGAGTTACACCTTCGGCATAGTTATCTCTATAACGTAAGTGATAATATCTATTATGTAAGATTATCTAATCTACAGCAATATAAATTTTACACAAAAATCATAAACGTTTAATAATATTGCAGTAACTTTAGAGCAGGGGTGGGGAACCTGCGGCCCGAGAAGCCTTTTGGTGCGGCCCCAGAGCACTTTTGATCCGGCATGCTGAAAAAAAATTACACTCCGAAAGCGAGAACGGTTTCCTTTTACAGTGTTTTTTTTTATTTTTACTTTATTATTACTAAATCGAGAGAAAATTATAACATAGCTGGCAGGTACGTATTTACATATGCACCTGTGTTTCTAGAAATCAGGTTAGACACAAATGCGAGTACCTACATATATGATCCAACATTCTTTTTTAGTTTTATTTTTATTTCTTATTATCAATTAAAGAGATACTATTCTGGATTTCCAAGAGCAGTTATAAATATCTAGTTACAGAATTCATGTACATGATTTTTTATTAGAAGAATACTCGTCACATCTGATAACAAAAATAATCGGCAAAAAATAAGTTCACAGTAAAAAAATACGATCTTTACCCTTAAAAATTGAAAATCTATGCAAGGCCCGCGGGTGATACCACAAACGTCCAAATGGCCCCCGGTGCCAATGGCCGGTGCCAAAAAGGTTCCCTACCCCTGCTTTAGAGCTAAAGTAATGTAAACTCTGACAAACGTAAAGAAACAAAATGTAAAGTTAAAATGAAATGTAAAGTTGCAAGTAGTTGTTGGAAATGCGTTTTTCGAAATAACCATTAAATTTGAAAGTAATTGTTGTTCGGTAAGCGCATTATAAGATTCAAACTGGAATGTGCTTCTTTGGACCCCATATCAACCCAAACAAATAAATTTACTAGAACAAAACCAATAACACATTCTAAGAATGCATTTTGTGAAGGTACCCGCGATTAAATTCATTAGATGGATTTGTATTAGCGCACTGCGAAAAGGTCACAGGTTCAAATCCCGGCGTGCGCAAGTAAATTTCATTTGATTAATTTGTGTTATTTCACAATTTACTCATTTAAAATAATGTAAGTAAAGTATGTTACAGTACCTAACGCCCTGGTGTAAGACCACCATTCAGAATAGAAACGTGGCTTTAAATAACTTTGACCGTGTTTGGTGATCTGTATAGCCAGGTACTTTCCCACCTTCCTCTTCCCATCTCCTTCCCCTCTCCATTACCTTTATCCTAACAATATAACCCAATTGGGGATGCCATAGTCTCAATGGCTCCAGAAGGGAGCAGCTGGGACTCTTTAGAGATATTCATATTAAAAAATAATCAAGGTATTTGTAAAAAGGCACGTACGTCTATATTTAATACTTCGAAAAGACATATATATTTTTTTTTTATTATTCTTTAGATTATTCATTTTTATATGTTAGCTATATTAATAAAGGTGATTAACACGCTAACGCCCGGATGTATTAATTTCTTCCGCCTTACATTTTTTATTTTTATTTGTGAAAATGTGGTGCTGTAAAAAATTTCTCATAATTCCATGGACAGCCATATGCACAAACGCGTCCCTTCTGGAAGAGATATTTTAAGATACTTTGGACAAGTTGCTCGCCAAAATAAGAATACAACTTATAGAAACTCGTAATCATTGGCTAACAGGAAGAAGAAGTAGAAGAAGGTCACCAATGCGCTAGTGACCAAGTATCATCACTGGCGTCCGATACGCAGCTTTCCACGCAGCGCAGTACCGCAAAAAGTGCAGTAGCTTTGTCCACCATGGAAATCGGAGTACTTAGTGGTCACGAATCACGATCCTTAATGAGGAAACGACTAAGGGGTTACATGGATCCGAAAAATTTAAAAAAAAAATATATTTATTTCCCTTTATCTAATTATACAATATGTCTATAATATTCTCCTAAAGTTTTAAGTCAATCGGAGTAAAAGTCTCGGAGGAAGAGCCTCAATGCACAGATCTCATTGAAATTTGTATTACTCACTTTGCCAATCACACATCAAATACGGAATTTTAGCATGGGGTAATACTTATTCTAGTGCCTTCAACCCCATCATTAAAGCACAAAAACTAATCATAAAAATATTTCCTTAGCTTCCTTTTAATACCAGCACTGACACGATCTTCAATACTTTCAACGTTATGAACATTAATCAGCTCTACGCACGATCCATCTCAGTTAATTTACACAAAAACAATAAAACCCTATACAAACCAACACAAACGATACACAATACCCGAACCAAAAACAAAGAACTTCTCCAAAGTCCTTTTTCTAAAACCACCTTTGGACAAAGACACTTTAAATACATAGCTTGCAAACTACACAATACACTACCAGCTACGATTAGACAAACTGAATCAATGACCAAATCCAAACAAGATATAAAGAAATGGATTGTAGGTATTGGACGTCACACTACTGCAAACATCTGTAAAATAAATTACAAATAGACAGAAATATCAATTTACAAACGTCCTTACCCACATAAAACAAATTAAAATGATAGAATCCTGAATAATCTAACTCCATAAATAGATGGGAATTACTACTTCCTACATTTATAAGATGACTCTCTTCATTGTGGGATTTACCCACACTTTCAATCATCTTTCTGTTTTAATATTGTATTCAAATGAATCATGATATTCATTTATGTACCTCTACACCTGTCTCGACACAGGTATATCTTAGTGAGACAGGTATCGAAAAATCTAACGTAAACATACTTTAAATAGATAAATAGATTAATAAATAAAAAATAAAAAAGCATTGAACTAGGGATTTTTTCGACTACAGATAATTTTACAAGGCTATGCGAAATGTAAATTGTACCAAAAATTAAATTATTTTGCATACAACTCTGCCAAAACTCCTTCGTTCCCTGGCTTATACTTATCTACTAACAGAATTTTTTTTTTTAATTTCAGATGAAGCTATCATGAGTTATCCTGTCTACCGCGAGGACTCTTTTAGGGGTCTCCGGAAACCAGCCCCCACCGGCTGAATTTTCCGAAATTTTTATGACAATTTTTTTCAATATTGTTGAGAAGTTGTTCTTTTAAGTGATCAGCATTTCGAATATAAAATAATTCATATGTTACATTTTTGAAAAATCAAAAAAAGCCCTTTTCTTGGCTACGAGACCCATGTAACCCCAAGAAGAAGAATTTAAATAAAATAAAATTCGGACTTCAAGGTGTTAATCATTCGAGAGACTTGAATTAAAGATTAGATGATGATAAGTTGACCTTGCCAGACAGTGGACGGAGTAGACAGACTAAAATAATAAGTATCATCAATATGGTAATGACAACCACAACGACCGAACGGCCAATAAATAATCAATACTTGCAACTGACAGAAGCTGAAGATTTTGGAGTGACATAGACTCTAAGCTCAATTCAATATTCTCATAGACTCAGTGATCATGCAGTAACCTCAGACGAGTCGAATATTTTAGGAATCATTCTCTGAACATGTAAAAACTTCAATGACTTTAACCATGAAAATCCTATATTTTGCTTATATCCGCAACTCACTAGAATACGCTTCACAAATATGGAACCGCAATATAAATCACATGTGCACATGAAAAGTCTGCAACGCGTGCAAAATCGTTTCCTACGATACATAGGCCGAGTTATTTCTCAAAAATTCAAATGTACCTTCGAGGCTATTTTTTAGTGTCCGACCGAAACAGGATTTTCTACCGAAACCGAAACCGAAAAATAATAATAATAACCGAATAATATTAAAAATATTGTAAGCAATTGGAATTAGAGGAAATCTACTAAATTTGTTTGAAGATTATTTATTTAATTAGAAAAAAAGAGTGGAAGAAAAAAATGTCTGCTGGAGTCCCGCAGGGGTCGATTTTGGGTCCCACGCTATATTTTATATATATTTGTTTAGATAATGAAAAAACTATTTTTATATGTAAAAACACTTTTAAGATGCTGACGACACTGCACTTGTCATATCTGATGAACAATAATTATACATTGCTATTAAATGTACGCAACATGACTTACGTCCCTGATAAAATATGATACGGCCGGCGTAGTCCAGCGGTAAGGCCCTTGACTCGCACACCGAAGGTCGCGGGATCGAATCCCGGCGTGGCGAATAAATTGTATTTGTGTTATTTCACAATTTATTCATTTAAAAATAATATATAGTATATTTACGGCACGTTCCAAAGTTGAAGATACTCTCAGTATCGCCCTGGTGTAAGACCACCATTCAGAATTGAAACGTTGCTTGAGATGGCATTAGCCGTGTTTGGTGACCAGATCTGAATAGCCAGGTACTTCCCCACCTTCCTCTTCCCTATCTCCTTCCCCCCCCCCACTACCTTCACCTCGCAACATACCCCAATTGGGGATGTCATAGTCTAACTGGCTTCAGACGGGAGCAGTTGGGACTTGGGACTCTTGTGCGGTATTCATATAAAAATATTATAAAAAATGGTCGCATGACGCAGGTCTAGTCATTAATACCAAGAAAACTAAATTAGTGCACATACGGTTTCCACATGTTTCATTTCAGATTATGCCTAAAATAATTTTTCATGACTTTATTTGTAAAACATTTTGCAGCCCTGTATTTGCGATAGTATTGAACTGGTAAATGAATACGTTTATTTGACTGGGGTGACTGAGTTGATAGCAATTTCAAATGGGACACACAAATAAACAATACATGTAAACGGCTGAGAGCGATAGTGGGTAGGCTGTACAAACCCAAATGTTTCGTTCCGGTGAATATTTAAAAAAATATTTTATCACTCGCAGAATCAAGTTTACGGTATGGCTTAACCACTTGGGGACACACTTGCAAAAATAATTTTAACCAAAATTAAAAACAAAATTAAACAAAACCAATTTAAACCACCTATTACCGGTAATTATTCTTATCGGGGTCTCCTGCGTGGGGTTAATTTTAAAAAAATCAATAATTGATTGTATCATATTTACCATTTTAAAACACTTTATTAGTTTTGATAATAAATTTACATTTTTTTTTTCGATTGCTACAGTTTGCATCGAAGTTTTACCTTGTGTACCTAAATTCGTGTGGGAAATTATTTATCCATCTATTCCTTCGACTCTTTATTAGTCGAAGATCTGTTCACATCTACATTAAAACATTATTTATCTATTTTTTATACCAATGTTAAATAAAGTTAAATTTCATTTTTTTAATTATTTAATTTATTGGGGGGCAAGAATTCCAATAATCCATGCGCTTGATAGCTGCAAGACGAGTTGTTATGTAACCTCCTAAATAGTTAAGTAAATTAAAATATGTACATTTAAAAAGATATTTTATTTAATTTGTTGGGGGGCTAGAATTCCAATAATCCATGCGCTTGATAGCTGCAAGACGAGTGGTTATCTAGCCTCCTAAATAATTAAGTAAATTCTAAAGTAAAATTCATGCTTATTTCTACAGCGCTCTTGAGGCGATTTTTCGCAAAAACAGCGCTATATAAGTTGTCCAAATTCATTATTATTATTATTAAAAACATATTTTTTCACAGACACGAAACATATCATTGCTGTATAAGAATGTAACTATATTACTGGTCCAGGCCCTATTATGGTACAAAATATTGACTCAGCATATATCTGAGTCTGAATAAGGAGGAAAGTGAAACATGAACACGACACTAGGTTCACAAAGAATGAAGGAATGCTTGTTCCAAAATATAACAATAAGAACGGACGGCGAACCCTGGAATATAATCTTCGGTAGCTGTCTCAGTTTCGGCCAAAACCGAAACCGAAACCGAAACTTTTTTAGACATGTTAAAAATCTATTGTTTACTGAAATTTGGCTTATTTTTTACGTGTATACAAACAGTTAACATGTGTTAAATGAAATAAAAAAACAATTATATTGAAGTATGTGAATAATTTATTTTTTTATATTACTAAAAATTAACGAACATGTTAACTACTTCCTGGAACAAAAAATTGTCAATAATCAACACTTATGTATATGATAAAGGAAGGGCCTCATTAATTGAGTATTTTAATAATGTGTTTACAATCACAACATTCTTAAGAGGAACGCATGCGCGGCCCATTTCTGCCCGTTTCATACAAATCTTAGATTTGGATTTGAGATCAAAATACCCACCAAACTAAAAAATTATTTTGGTAATCAAAAGGTATATCAAATATCTAGTTAGGATGTGAGCTATTTTATTTATTTTTGTTTTAAATAATAAGATATAGGCCATTAAAAACTTTAATGTTTCTGGATTTCAGAGGCGATTTGGGCAATTATTTGTGAGTAAATGAAAACCAATAAAAAAATTATTTTACTATATTTATCATAAAAATATGATGAAATATAAAATAAAAACTCATAAAAAAATCATTTTGATAGGTGTAAATCAAAAATACAAATTACCTATTTACGGCGAAATAAAAACTAGTCGTTTATATACTTAAATTACTTCCCAAAAAATATATTTTTAAGAATTTTTTTATTCTTTTTTTTATTTTTCATTGTATTTTAAAAATAAATATATAATATGTTGATATGTTTAATTTCTTTTTATTAATTTCTAAATAAAACACTTGTGTTGCAAAGTTTTTTTATAACTAAGAAACGACATTTATGTTTATTTATATCACTTTGAATGGTTTTTTTCTAACAATCAAATAATAGAATAACAAAACAAATGACAATCGATGATTGCATTCTAATTGACATTATAGGATTCAAATTTAAAGGGAATATATTTCCTTTACATCCCCCCCCCCCCCCCCCCCCCCCACCCCCGGGAAAGAAAATTATTGCAAAAATTTTCATTCATCTTCGATATCCTCGTCATGGTTCATCAATGCAGGTGCTGGAATTAATTTCGAGATGTGGAAAAAATTTGATTCTAATTTTTTTCGACCAGTAGGTATTTATCTTGTAAATTGAGTTTGATAATTTTTCTATGATTTTGTAGGGTCCGATTCTCAATTCGTCGAGCTTCTTCCTGTTAAGTTTGTTTCCATTGTCCACAAAAACAGTATCACCAACTTTGAAGTTAATATGTCTCCTGGTTTTATCGTAAATTGTCTTGTTGTAATTATGTGACTTTATAGTATTTTCCAGAGCTTTTTTTCTGTCTTGAATCAAATCGATGTCAGTCTTCTTAAGTTTTAACTCATTTGGCAAAATCGTAACATCTGTGCCGTTAAGTAGGTACTGAGGCGCATATTCAGTGACAGTGTGCTCCGTTTCATTATAGTTTTTTACACAATTACGGGCTATAGTTGTCCAAGCCACTTTTAAGTCATTTTCGTTGATTTTTCATCTAATTTTATTGACTAGCGTTTGATTTAATCTTTCATTTAATCCATTTGAGAAAGGCGAGTTTACTGCAGTAAAAATGATTGGAATATTTTTCTCATCCAAAAATTTTTTGAATTCTCTAGAATTAAGACCCGGATATTGGTCTGATAGTATCATGCTATCATGATAGTCTGATAATATCATCTCTTCCTTCACCTACATAATGCTCTCTTTATGGTATTAACCCTTAATTTAAATCATCTTTCTGTTTGAATTGTATAAATCAGTATGTATCTTACCTTATTATATTCTTATGTTATAATTAAATATTCTTATGTATGATACTCATTTATGTACCTCTACGCCTGTCTCAACACAGGTATACCCTAGTGAGACAGGCATCGAATAATGTAATGTAAACATACCTTTTATAGATAAATAAATAATAATAATAAAATGCCAATGTCATTAGTTTCTGTGGAGTTTAAGAGTTTGATGAAATCGTTGGTATTTTGAGTTTTTGACGTCAAAATATATGCAAACCTCGTGAAATGATCTGTAGCAGGTGCAAGTATCTTTTTGTTGACCGTGAACCCCCAAAACCACCTATCGTATCAATAGAACATATTTCAAAAGGTTTTGTTGCGGGACCCAAGTAGGACATCAATCCATATTTATTTTGTCCTCTTGATTTGTTCTTTAAACATACTGCACAACTTTCGCAAGTTCTCTTTATATTGTTTGTCATGTTTTCTGATGTGTACCATGAGCTTATCATTTTTTGCATTTGATTAATTCCTATGTGACCTAGGTCTGTGTGAACATTTTTGATAAAATCTATGCTGAATTATTTTTTCTTTTTTTTTTACTTTCTTGTAATAAACATTATACTTCGATTTCAATTTATCTTTTCTGCACTGTATCTTCTCATTTTTGACCTGATCTTTTAAGATATCTTCTAATTTTATTAAGTTGACAACTTTTAATTGCTCATCTTGGTTCTCATCTGGTTCTAAGACTGGGTTTCTGCTTAGACAATCAGCTTCAATTTTCTACTTTCCTGGAGAATATTTAATTTGAAAATCATATTGGGATAAGTAATATGTTAAGTCACGCAGCTCTTCTTCGGTTCTAGATTTGATATTCATATTTTCCAGCGGTTTGTGATCTGAATAAACTGTAAATGGTTTACCTATCAACCAGTATTGCCAGTATCTCACTGCCTCTTTTATAGCTAATCATTCAGTAAATTACTTTTTTCTTTTTCTGGGCGCTGTTTAATTTTTTCGAAAAGTAAGCAACAGGTTTTTCTTTTCCATCAGATTGTGTCTGTTTTAAAATAGCCCCAACACCCTCTAGAGAAGCATCTGTATATATATTAATTGGTAAATCTTGATCAAAAATTTCCAAGATCGATTGTGAGCATATTAGATTTTCATCGTTTCAAAAGCATTTTGGCATTTATCAGTCCAAATAAACTTTTGATTTTTCCTTAATAAATTATGCAAGGGATCTAGTATTATTGCACTCTTCGGAATGTACTCATGATAAAAGTTGATTTTTCCTCACAGAAATTGTCTCACATTCTTTTGTGTTTTTGGAATAGGAAAATTCTTTATTGAAATCAAATTATCCTTTACTGGCTTGACTGAATTATTCTGAATTATATGACCCAGATATTTTACCATATCTGATGCAAATGTGCATTTTGTAAATTTTAATATAAAACCTTCTGTTTTGATTGCATTCAGCAGCTTTGTCAGATGATCAATGTGTTCAGCAAAAGTTTTTGAAAAAATAAGAATGTCATCTATATAATTGACAGCAAATTCGTTTAGTTTATATTTTCTCAATATATTGCTTAATATCCTCTGAAAAATTGCCGGAGAAGTCTTCAATCCAAAAGGCAGGCAGGTCCATTGATAATGTCCCTCCTGTGTTACAAATCCTGTTATTTTTTTCTTCAATCCGCAACGGAATAGACCAAAAGGCTGAGTTTATATCCAGCGTTGAAAAAAATTTGCAATTTCTGGTCTTTGTCATTAGGTCTTCAATCAATGGAAATGGTTGAGCTTGAGGTATTACTATTTTATTTAAGTCTCTGAAGTCTACGCATAATCTGGATCTTTTGTTTTCTTCCTTTTTAAATGCTAGAGTAACCGGTGCAGCAAATGGACTGTACGACTCTTCTATCAGTTTATTGTCTAATAATTTTGCTATTTGCTCTTCTATTTCCTTTTTATCTTCTACACTGCATCTGTAAGGCCTCTTACTACAATATTTATCCAGTTATAAGTCTATCTTCGCTTCATATCCATTGACAGTGCCAACATCATATTTACTCTTCGCGAACACTGATGTGTATTTGTCTATTAGTTCATTCATTTCTGTTTTTTGATAATTATTTAAATGATTCATTGTTATTTTAAAATCTTCTTTTTTAACATGTTCGTTAAAATTAATTCTGTGTTTTTCTATATGATTAAATTCAGTATTCGTTTTCATATCTGTAGAATATTTTTCTTTTTTATTTGTATTATTCAGGCAGAGTTTCTGTGATATTTGTAAGTTTTCATTTTGGATAAGTTTGAAGTCTTTTATCATGTCTAATCCAATCAAAAAATCATACATTGTGTTCATCAATAATGTACACATCAACTTTTTTCTCCAATTCAATTTTTTTTATTTTTAACGTTATCAAACCACTCGTCTTTTTAACACCATTAATCGTTACTAAATTTGCTTAATTCAAATTGTTTCCTTTTCCTTTTAGTTTCAATAATTTATAATTAATTAGAGAAACATTTGAACCCGAATCATAAATTCCGTATATTTTTAATTTATCATTTAGTAATAGTTTGACTTTTATTAATGGTGTTACTATTAGTTTTTTTATCATTTTCATTTAATTCAGTTTCTATCACTGAATTGTTTACATGTTTAATGGCATTTCTCTTAAATTTTTCATCCTCTTTTGTTTTGAACCATCATGTAGCTTGTTAGCGGACCTTCATGGGGGTCCCTACATTCTGCCGACAGACTAGCTCAGGTTTTAGTCAGCAGAGCGGGAGAGGCCCTCACCACCAGGGTGGTAGGATCTGTGAGGCGTGTGTGTGGCTTCTCTGAAATAAAGCTCAATTTTCTACGGGCTGGGGGAAGGCAGTGAAACCAGTAATCAGGGTAAACAACGGTTATATTAGGTAAAACACCTGCGTAGACACAATATCACAATAATGCATACATAGTAATTCAGGGTAGCAACAACAGTTTTTTTTTTTTTTTTTTTTAATGTTTCTTTATTCTTTGAATTGTTTGTTACATGAATTGGGAATTTTTCGACCACCATACTAGGCACATGCCTGTGTTGTGGTAGTCGATTTTCGTATACAGTTTATTAACAGAAGCAATATAAAGAAATGTGCGAGAATATAAAAAAAATAAAATAAAAATATATAAATATACATATTATATAAAATAATATTAAAGAAATTTAAAGAATACAAATGAATATAAAAGAATGTAAGTGACTAAAGAGTATGGAAACAATAAATGACTATAGAGCATAAAAGAGTATGGAAGAATATAGTAGAATATAAAAATAATATGAAAAGTATAGAACATAGAAAGCAATACATGAAAGAATATAAAAATGATATAATTATAAAAATTATAAAGTCGAAGTAAGTACTTTATAGAGTAAGTAAATAAGAAAGGATAACGATTATAATGAAGATCTGTGTGTACGTGGTTATATTGGTAGGTACATTATTTCAAACCAATTTTTGTACAAATAAATTTTGGAATAAATTCATGTTTCGAGTCCAGCGAATTACACTGGTCACTAGAGTAAATTATTATTGTTACAGTGGTTTATTGGTGGCACTGGGCTCTGAGTACATAAACGTGTAGATGTGGGCACTAGTACACAGTGGTGCCAAACAGTTTTAAAGAGTTAGTTTTTAAAAGTATTTAAACTTTTGGCTATTTATATTATAGTGGTTACAACCAAAAAAAATTATTAGGGGTATATAAACCGATATCAATTTTATTTACAAAAAATAAGTAAAAACTTTAAAAAAATGCAATTTCGCTTAACTAAAGCGCTGGTGTAATAAAAACAAAAGAATACTTAGAGTGGAAAGGGTTAAGCAATGTTTTTCTTCTCCCATATTTTATAAAAAAGTTGAAAGTTTTATTATATTTTCTCAATGAAAATAAAATAAAATGATGCTATCCTCCAGATAAATGAAGTAATAATGACATATTATATTTTACAAATATCAATAATTTGCAGATGATGTTTCCACAATGGCAAAACACATTTTCACAAAAAAATAAAATAAAAAATAAGTATGTATGCACGAGAAGAGGACAGCATGTTAAATAAAATTAAAAAATATTTTTCCTTAACAAGTGGAAAAAAATATATTTTAGTGTGCTAGTAGTTAGAAATATTTTTAAGTCAAATATGGTTTAGCTGCTAGCGTTATTGCAAAAGCGGTTTAGGCAAAAGTTGACCTTCATAATAGGATTAAATATCTATCCCTGTTCTAGCAGAAAATATCAGAAAACGATAATGTAATGCTAAGGCAAAATTAGATTTGAATTACGGATAAATGACACGTGACCTTTGTTTCCCACCAAGATTGTATTTAAATAAATCAATGATTGGCAATGACATAATTCTCTTCAAATAAATTTTCTAAAGAAATTCTTTAAAAAACTGTCGACCCTTTACGGATATCCATATTTGGACACCAGTTGCAAAGTGAGTAAGTGTACTAGATTTTTTGATGTTGTTATTTAGTTCGTTGTATATTTTAGGTGCGATGTATGAGTATTGCCTTTGTGAAAAAGTTGTTTTTGTTGTGGGGATTGTGCATTTTGCATGAGTTGAGTAACGAGTATGTATATCTTTTTGTGTGGATTTTATCAAACCATTTTTCCAGATATGGATGAGAACTATCTTAATGTACAATTGGCGAATGTCTAAGACAGCTAGTTTTTTGAAAAGTGGCTCTGATGGATGAGAAGGGGAACATTTGAAGATGATCCTTAACAAAAGTTTTTGAATGGTCACTAGAGGGTAGAGAATGGATGCTGCACAACCTCCCCATCCTATAATTCCGTATGTTGCTATAGATTGAAACAGAGCAAAATAAACACTTCTGAGTGTTTTTATGTCTAGGATTGATCGAATAGAATAAAAAATATAGCATAACTTACGGAGTCTCTTTGTTATGGAGTTGATTTGGGCCTCCCAGCGTAAATGGTTATCTATAATGATCCCTAGGTATTTTATTTCATTAGAAGGTTTGAGAATTGGGCATGAACAGCTGTTTATAAGAGATAGTGAGGGATTGTCTAGATTTTGTGGGCAAGTGTGAATGATTAGTTTAGGAAGGTTTTCTGGGAGAGTGAATTTTCGGATTGAGAAATGCATATATTGTGTTTTTTTAATATTTAGGGTGAGGAGGTTAGTCTAGCCATTTTTTAATTTTGTTCAATCCAGAATTTGCTTTCTCGATTGTTATTTTCCATATTTTACTTGTAAATATGATAACAGTGTCATCAGCGAAAGATATTATATTACCTTCAATATCCAAATTCAGTAAGGAGTTCATATAAATGAGAAATAAGAGCGGGCCTAGAACACTCCCTTGGGGCACGCCATAGGAGATAGGTAAGCATTTACTCCTATATTCTTGATTAGAGTGGATGACGGTTGTTTGTGATCTCTGTGTGAGGTAGTTTTTAAACCATTTCAGAGCAGTACCTTCTATCCCAATCTGTTGGAGTTTTTTTAAAAGAATGTGGTGGGAAATAGTATCGAAGGCTTTAGACAGATCTAGAAAGACAGCAAGAGGTTTATTGCCTTTATCGAGGTTATCTGATATCAGTTTGGTAAAGGTTGCAATCGCATCAGCAGTACTGCAATCTTTACGAAAACCGTATTGGTTTTTAGAAAGAATTTTATTGTCCTCGAGGAATTTATGTTATATCTAAAATGGAGGAATCTATCTCTATAATCTCTCTGGTAGGGCTATTTATCTCCGCGGTGAATTTACTGCAAACACACGCAAATAAGGGCAGTTAAATTGGTTCAGGTACTCACAGCTGGGGGCTGAACTCTTGTAGATTCAGTGACGGGAAAGAATATAGCCATTCTTGGAGTTCCCGCAAGTCACTATGCAAAACACGCTGCATCGTGGCTTGCAGAATGTTCCGGAACTGTGCGGAACGGTTTACGACAACACGGGCGCTCAAGCCAGGCGCTGGAGAAGAATGGCGGTTGGCGGCTCGCTGTCGACGGTGGCTTTGCTGGGTTCCGCCGCCCGTAGCGCGCCGGTAAGCTAGCGGCGGGGGAGTGAAACTGTAGTTTGCGCAGTGGCGTATTTGTGTATCGTAATAAGCTTCAGAGTGGTAACGAATGCCCTTATTCAATTTTTCACAAATTTTACATGGATTTTTACCCCCATTTTTATTATTATTTTATTTTTTTTTTTTTTATTTATCAAGAATTTTTTTTTTGTTTACATATTTCAAATGGTTATATATGGTAGGTTATAAAATATTTCACATTTTGTTCTACTACTCCATAAGTTGAGCTCTAGGAGCTCGTGTTTATGGGAGGAGTATTTACATGCAATTAAAAATAATGATGTTCCAATGAGTGTAAACAATTATCAAAGAACTTATCACATAAAAGTTCAACATTATTTTAGATAAGTACACAATTAAGAAAAAAATATAGTTAATGAAGGACAATAACAATACAATTTTTTTTTAAATATTAAATATTAAAATTTTTAGTAGGGGTAATTTACATTAAGGGTACAATATATCACTATCCAATTTCAGAGACTTAATTTGTTTTTTGAATAATTCATATTTCAGCGTTTCTGTTATGTTTATTTTGTTTTTGGATAATAATATATTGTACCATCTTACACCTAAATACAAATAGTGGTGGTGAGCCGTGGTTGTTCTTAGCATAGGGATGGCTATTAAGCCATTAGTTTTGAATCTATTGCTTATGCTATCTGAGGGGTGAATTTTGTGAATAAAATATTCTTTATAAATTTGGCATAAGGCGTTTCTCTTATACAATTCTGTGATAGTTGCTACATTGAATTCCCGAAATATCTCTGTAGTAGGGAAGTCGTATGGTTTCTTAAGGATGATTTTTATAATTATTCTTTGCATTATAATTATGGGCTGTAAGGAAGCCTTAAAGGCCCCTCCCCACCCAATAATGCCGTACTGTAATAAGGACTGAATTAATGCATAATAGACAATTTTTATAGTTTTCCTTTTTAAAATATTACGTATGTTATAAAAAACATTGGTAAGTTTTCTTATTCTTTCCACAGTGAGATTGATATGATCTTTCCATTTAACATTTTTATCTATTAAGATTCCATGATATTTTATATTAGATTTATGATTTAGCTTAGCGCAGTCCGTATTACATGTACCGTCATTTGCACAATTTTTGGAATGAATTGTTATGTTAATTAAATTATTTGGCACATCTTCTTGTAGAGAGAATGGAGTATAATAAGTTTTTTCTGTGTTGAGTGATAATAAATTGTTATCGAACCAATTTTTTATAACCTTCATGTCTTGATTGGCTGCATTGGTAATATCGTTCCACGTCTGTTTTTCGATAATTATTGCAGTGTCGTCAGCAAAAGATATAAGTTTACCATTAAGTGACAATTTAAACATTTGATTTACGTATATTATAAACAAAATTGGTCCAATAACAGTCCCCTGGGGAATTCCAAATTCTAAAGTTTCATCTACACTTAGTGAGTTATTTAATTTTACTTTTTGATTTCTTTGAGTTAGATAACTTTGCAGCCAATACCTAACCTTCCCAATAATACCGATATCATTTAATTTATTAATTAGTTTTGTGTGGGAGATACTATCAAAAGCCTTGCGCAAATCAATGAAAATGCCAAGGCATTTGTTTTTTTTTGTCTAATGCGTTGTAAATAGTTGAGGTAAGTTCAGCAATGGCATCATGAGTACTTAGTTTCTCTCTAAATCCAAATTGGCTACGACTAAGTATTTTATTATTTTCAATGTAGTACATGAGTTGCTTTTTTACGATCTTTTCAAAAAATTTTGCAATGTTTGAGACAAGAGATATGGGTCGATAATTTGATATTTCTTCAGGGCTGCCTGATTTGAAAACGGGTGTTACGATAGATTTTTTATAAATTGAAGGGAATATTCCACTATTTAAGCTAATGTTTATAATGTGTGCAATTGGAATGCTTAAAAAACTGTTGTATTTCTTCAATATTTCCACTGTAACTCCATCAAATCCTGGTGCAGATCCACCTTTTAATTCATTTATAATATTTTTTATGTCATTTGTTGTTACTGGCTGGAAAGCAGATAGGTTATTTTGTTTATGACAATCCTTCTCAAAATTATCTATTTTATAATTTTCATCGATCCGTGTAGCTAAATTTTGTCCGACGTTAGCAAAATATTTATAAAGGCATTAGCACATTTTGTCGGTTCCCTTATGGCGTCAACAGAGTGTTTTCCGATATAAATTTTTTTAATAAGAGTTTTTTTGTTTTTTCTACTATTTATTTCATTTATTGTTTTCCAAACTTGTTTTACATTTTGTTTAGCCAGGTCAATTTCATTTTTGTAATAGTTTTCTTTAGTTATTTTTATTAAAGAGGTTAATTTGTTCCTATATTTTTTGTAATATATAAATATTTTTTTATCTAAGGGAAATTTCTTTATCAGGCGATATAATTCTTCTTTTTTTTTCAAATAGACACGACTAAGCCATGTGAAATCCATGGTTTTATTTTTTTGAATTTCGCTTTAATGTGTATAGTTTTAATATCAGTCGATGCTGTAATATAATTGTAGAGAATATTATTAAAAATATTTGCGCATGTTTCAGCACATGTAGATTCTAATACGGGTTTCCACGTTTCCGCGCTTATTTTTATATTTAATTTATTATGGTTGAGTGACTTTTTTGTAAAATTATTGCTTTCTGAAATTTTGTGTTTATTATTATTAAGTTGTTGTATAGAGATGCAAGTGTGATGATCAGTAATATTATTTTTTAATATTATCGTAAGTAATTTGTCAGTATTTTTAGTATTGCACCAAATGTGATCAATACATGAAGGACGTTGACCCGAAATTTCTCTAGTATAATTTTTTATACATAATTTAAAATTCATTTCTGACATAAGATTGATAAATTCAGTTTTTATTTTGTTATTATTTTCGTTAGAAACATCCAAGTTAAAATCGCCAATCAGTGTTATGTTCTGTTTATTTTTTTGTTTGTTAAAATAATGTTTCTTAATTCATCCATGAAATACATATTCATTTGATCCGTGCGTTCTATAAATTGCGATAATGTTAAAACATATTTTATTTACAGTTACAATAATATCTAAGCAATTAACTCGCTGCATAGGTACTTCTTCCACTGTGATGTTTGAATAACAGGATTTAACAAATACAACAATACCACTATTTCGATTAATAGGAAAGTGTGTCATAAAGTAGCTATAATTAGGTATATAAAATTTATTGTAATAGTTTGTGAACGCTTCAGTTAACACTATAACGTCCGGTTTTTGATTTAGTAAATTAATTGAAAGTAAAAATTCATTAAAATTTCGTTTCATTGATCTGATATTTAGATGTAATATTGAGAATGAATTTGGTAATTTATCTACAATGTTATTACAATCATTTAAAGTGTGACAAATATGTTCCGCAATATTAAGAGAATCATCTAATTCTTTAGTGAAAAAATTATTCATATTTATGGGAATAAAAAATAAGTATGCAAAATGCAAACTTACTAATAATCAATCGCATTTGCGCATTTTTTAACATTTTCTTGCGGAATTCACATAAGTAACTGTTACCTGGATGTTCATTTTGGTAACCCTTTCTGTTAGTGCAGTTGTGGCATTTGGCAGGCTCTTGTTTTTTGGGGCAGTCTTGTATTTTGTGCTCTCCTGCGCAGTGGGGGCATCTGGGACTCTTCATGCTTTCAAGGCATCTCAGTGATGTATGTCCATATCCAAGACAATGATAACAATGCATGAGTGTTATGTTCTGCCTTTCCAAATGTTTTCTTATTCATAAATCTTTTTTTGTTGACCATATGTTCTTACTTGTTTACTTCATTAAACAAATCTACAGTATCTTGTAATCCTTCTCTATCGATCTTGTTAAGTATGAATTCTGGTAGTCCGGAAGCAACAAGATCTATCAAAGTACCGGTGTCAATTGATCTTCTCATATCCAATAGAAGTTTTTCTTTTCTCTTAGCATAATCCAACAGAGAACCATCTTTGTATCTAAATGATAGTGCGTATGTGACAGGGTTCCATCCTTTGTTTGCAAATGATTCACAGAATTTGTTTTTCCATGTTGACCACTCTGAGTTCATTGTTAGTTTTATAATCATGGAACTGTACCTACCAGTATACAAGATTTATCCATGAACAATCTGAGTATTTCTATTTTTTTTCCATCCATGGTCACATCAAACCGCAAACATTATTTTTCAAACACTTCTATCGCACTTGCTTGCATTTGTATTTTTTGTGCAGAATTTTTCTATAACAAACTTCTCAGCAATGTTTTTTAAGCTCTGTTGCTTATCTTCCATTAACTTTTCAATTAATTTTCCTAATGCATTTCTTTTTGATGTACTTGTAAACTTTTTTCGTCCAATTCTTCGAGGTATTGGTCTCCAAACTGTAGGTTTCCATCTTCGTCTACATATGTTTACCGAGAATGCCAAATGCAATGCTAATTGTAAAAGTAAACAATCGAAATTTAAAATTTAAACGAAATTTCTATGCATTTGACCGTTTACTTTTAAAATTATCATTGCATTTAGGATTCTCGGTAAATGAAAAAATCCACCATTAGTGTGTAAGAAAAAGCAAAACAATCAGCGCATTGACATTTGACGTTTTTGAATTTTTAGAATTCTCTCACTATTCAATTTTTATCTTTTTCACAATACTGCTGCAGCTCTTTCAAAAGATGGGAATTCGTTCCATACAAAATGTATGAGGAAAAAAAATTTCTTCATCAAAATTTTTCATAAAATTAAAAAAATTTCCTCAAAAAAATTTTTTTTAAGAATTTTTCGAAATATTTTAAAGCTATTCAGCTATTCGGGGTGGAGACAAATCCAACAAATCAAAAATCATAAAAATCAGTCCAGCCGTTCTTGAGTTATAAATGATGTAACTAACCCGACTTTGTTTTATATGTATATTAGAATTAAGTTTGATATACATGTTATTTGATTAATAACAAAATTTGTATATCGCCGTTTTTGTGAAAATTCATCTAAAGGACGCTGTACTCCCATTGAAAATAACTAGGAGCACAGAAATTCGCGGAGGAAATTTTTTAAATGACATTTTTTTTTGCCAAAATACGTAGGCACCACGGACATAGGAATATATGGACCTGCCCTAAGTGATAAAAGCGTATTGTTTCCCCCTCCCCATAACGGTTCCATGGAACCGCCTGGGCTTACGAGAGCCGCCCCCCTTGAATCTAAAAACGTGAAGTCATCATTCTTGTTCTAACCAGCGCCAAGTCACATAGTACATTTTACGAAATAACAAGGCAAAAACGGTAGCTTGTGCTATGAAAACGTGTAAAAATAGAAGTGAAAAGGAGAATAAACCAAATTATCGTATTACATTCCATAGGTAAGCATTATTTTACTTTATTTTAAGCTTATTCGAATTATATTACAATATTATCAGTTTTGTAACATAT
Organism: Limnephilus marmoratus; assembly: GCA_917880885.1. NCBI lineage: Eukaryota > Metazoa > Arthropoda > Insecta > Trichoptera > Limnephilidae > Limnephilus > Limnephilus marmoratus. The sequence continues at coordinate 16,657,351 of OU862911.1, forward strand.
ACTATCATGAACTTGTTTACACACAGCCGTAATATGCGTGGGATGGCGTATTTCAGCATATCGCTCGCCATATATTCCGATTGGGAATGTACGGCGAGCGATATGCCGAAATACGCCATCCCACGCATATTACAGTTGTGTGTGTGAACACGTGTTAACGCTCAGAAAGCGTGTTCACACACAGCTATAATATGCATGGCGACATAAAATACACAGCCGTTTGCAAAAGAATCAGGGATGTGCCTTCGCCTTTTGCGCTTTGCTAATATTTATTTTTGCGCTTTCCTAATCGTATCATTTGGAACGTCTATCTTTTCATGTGTTATTTCTTGCTGGAAATCCGTCGTATTAATAAAGGATAATAAACCAATCATTTTTAAATTTATCACACTTTAAGGGCCTTATTACTAAACGAGTTTTGAATTTTACGCAACTCATAAACAACCGTTAATATAAGATAAATAGTTGGTTATTCAGTCGTATAAAATTTAAAACACGCTATTAGTAAGGGGTTAAAAGTGGAATAAAGTATGGTTTTATTTATTAGGCGTTATTGTATATTTTGCTTTCTTAATTATGTACTCCTTCGTGGTATGTTTAGAAGTAAAATGTAGATACAGTGAGCATGTTTGGAATGAAATAAATGTATGTGTCATTTTGCTGTCTGATGATATTTTTTATCAATCAAAATTTAAAATAAAATATTTTTCTATCGCACGTCGCCACCGATTATATTATCTTTGGATCACACTGTCACGTATCAGCGGACCACGTGTTAGGTAAGCGCGTTGTTTCGTATGTACGGTACTGCTGGAACGAGAACGAGTGTATATCGCGTAATGCTCTAGGTTATTCCGAGTATGTATATGTATGGAAAACACGTTTTTTGTTTTTAATTGAAAAATTGTCATCGGACGACAAAATTACATCTAAATTTTGACTCCAAATACTCTTAGGAATCTGTGTAAAAGCTGTGTGTATAAAATTTAATTTGTTTTTGAGTTGTTTTTCTTTTCTATTATCTTCTGAAAAGTGAAATGTTATGTATTTTCTTAAAGATTTCCCAAAAAAGAAGACTTGAAGACAATGTGGCGACTTTCATCCGGTAAAAGTGAGCAGACAAGTGTTCGTAACCTTCGTATCTGCTCAGAACATTTCAAAGAGACAGATTTTATAATAAACAAACAGGGCACACGTGTGCTACGTGTAGGTGCGATTCCATCGGTCTCTTTGTCACCTGTTACAGAAAGAATTATCGTTAGTATATAAATTCTTTAATGACTAATAATTCTTTTTTGTAGTTATTCATTACATGTAATTATTTTAATTTTATTATCTATCCATTTCAGAAATTAAGCGACAACTTCTCTGAGAAATCATATGTATGTCTTTCTCTAACTGATGAAACGATTAATAATACTTATGGATAGATGAACCCTCAAAAGGATTCTGATTTTTCTCTCGTTTCTTGCGCACCTGCTCTACACAGCACACACGTCGTGAGTTCATTCTTATATTTAATTATCCTTTAAATTAATATTTTATTGATAGTGCATGTCACAAATTTGTAATAAATATGTAAATTATCGAATTGCAATAATGATTATATACCTAATATTGTCAACTTTGTCGCGTTTCGAAAAGGAATGCGAACCAGAACCTATGACTATGTGCTTGACGGAGATCGAGGCCGTAGCTGCAGCTGCTCAGTCATGTGTGCTCGTCAGTTGTATGGTACCCACTACTATTCCAGAAAGCTTTGTGAATACCAATTGATTATTGACCTTTGATGACTTCAAAAACACATTGTACTATTATGTAGTGTGCGGACCACTCTAGTAACTGACTAAATGTTTTTATACCTAAAAATATAATATTATGTCTCTATTCCTCAGATTCAGGAACCCCAACCCGTCTTTATGGAAGAACCACTTATTATATCAAAAACCACTCAAAAAAATAAACCAATTGAAGTCAATTACAAAAAAATGGAAAACTTATTATAAGAAAGTAAGTTACTAATTAGAAAATTTAAAAAAATTAACGTTGTTTATAAACGTAAAATATTTCTTTAGAAAATATTTTTTATTTGATATACACAGCTTCTCTGACGGTGTCGGAATAAATTATCTTTTTAATCTTCTTTTTTTATAAATGAAACCGTACAAGAGTCCCAACTGCCCTCAACTGTCTGAAGCAAATGAGACTATGGCATCCCCAATTGGGGTATGTTGTGAGGTTGAAGGTAGTGGGGAGTGGTAGGAGATTGTGAAGACGACGGTGGGGAAATCTGGCTATCTGATCAATGATAGTATTTTCCACTCTAGAACGTGCGGCAAACATTTAAAAATTATTTTTAATTAGTAAATTGTGAAATAATTCAAATTTTTAATTTGCACGTTGGGTTTCGAACCCGTGACCTTCCGCTTGCTAGTTGAGAGCGTTACCCCTCGACTACGGAAACCTTCGTATCTATGATTTTTCGGCGTGTAATTTTTTCTCAAGGTCACGGCCGTCATCACAGTCAACAGATTAATACCTTCTTACTATGTTGGCTCATCTTTTTAATATATTTTTATTCAGCTGTTATTATTGTACTGTTTTTAGCATCAATAATATAACTCCTGTACATGTTATGTTGTTTTCTCTTAAGCTGTGCTGTTATTTTTCTACGTTATTTAAACCTCTGTAAGTTGTTTATTGAATGCTGTTCTCACAAATATAATGTTATCCTTAACCCTTTTTGTCTTTTTCTTTTCACTTCTTCCATTGTTCATAGACAATGTAAGAAATAATTTAATGGAAGTTATATATATTATAAAAATATTATTTCTTTAAACAATATTATGCATAGTCTGAGAATACTGTTACTGTGTCGGTGTAGGTATATAATACTGTTTTACTAAGTTTCTGCTGATATATGCTTAAATGTACCTAAACAAAAAATATTATACCCAAAAAAATAAATAAAAAGCACCTTCGTCGTCAAAATATTCCAATTAATACCCCACTCCTGGCTACGCACGATCCGATTTGCAGAACCCAGATAAGTTGGGAGGTTTAGGGGGGAGGAGGGAAGTTGTTGCTTATACACAATGCGTCGATGTGGTGGTGAAAAGTACCTATCTATGTAAATCTGATCACTAAAGACGCTTAAAGCCATTTCAAGCAGTTGGGGCGATACTAAGAGTATCTACAAAAAGGAGCAAATAATAATGTAACTGCTACGTGCTACGTATTATTGTAATTAAATAACGTGTGAAATAATTCAAGTAAAATAATTTTAATTAAAAGAGATAATTACATTATTTTTATTAACTAGCAGACCCGGCCACACGTTGCTGTGGCTAACGAAACACAACGCCATTACCCAACCTTTATAAAATCCTCACCACCCGCTTGCCTGCTGCCCGCTGCCTGAATCGAATATTTGAATTTCTCGGCTTTTCTCTACTATAATAAGCATGTAATATAAATATAAACCTTTCTCTTGAATCATTCTATCTATTGGTGAAAACCGCATGAAAATCCTTTGCGTATTTTAAAAGATCAATGCGCACATACATTTTGAGTGCCTTCATTTTATACTATGTAATTATACCAACAGAGCGGTTGTGATAACCCTAAAATATGTCGGTCATCACGAATGTGGGCGGTTCTCGAATGTGCTCGTCGCTGGTTACAGGGGCAAGTAAATTATGAAACATTTGTAAAAGTGTCTTAACTAAATATGGCAACAAAATAGTTGTCCGTGAAAAGATGTGAACTTTACTTTGCCTATTCAGACTTCGCAAATATGTTAATAACGTAGCGAGCAATTCGCGCTCCCACGTAAAAAGGTCTATTCATTAAAAAGCAGATGTTATTTTTTAAGAACTAAATGGTGATATTATAATGCGAGATGCCTACATACTGTCAGATTAATTTTTCAACCAATCACAGTCATCTTCCCCTCTTCGTACCGCCATAGTTGATTTTTCCCCTCACCTGTTATTTCTGGTCTATTGAATTTGGATGTCTATGGTAGGCACGTACTTACACGGATATTACGTTTCAGAATGAATTGATATTACGCATAATATTACGTTTCAGAATGAACTGGGTAGGTACTCTAGGTATATACTGTAGGTTTTTATCTGCACATTTAATTAATGGAACCGTAAAATATCCCAGATTATTATGAAAATATAAGTCTCAACCTATACAATCCGAAGGGCCCAGTGAAAAAATTTAACAGTAAACTCCTAAACTCCATTTTGCGAGATAAGGCTCTGTTGGTTTTCCAAATAAAATTAAATAAAATACTAAACGCCTTGACCCGGGCGACAGAAGTGGCTGAATTGAGTAGGAGGTGTACTGAATTGAGCGGTAAGCTCCCTGGGCCAGTGACGGCGACCAAAGTGGCTTAATCGGCGTCTTCGTTGGAACTGGAAAGTAGGCTATGTGGGTATCAAATTACGCGTATCAACCTACACAACTTGAATGGCAGCGTGAAAAGTTGAGCAGTAAGCTCCTTGGCTCTTTTTGCGAGAAAAGGCCCATGCTGAATGCCTTGGTAGCAAGTGTACAAAATTGAGCAGCAAATCGCTGGGCCCTTTGAGTGGGCACACACACCTTACTTCATCCACATTCAAACGTCGTTTTTGTTTTCTTCAAATATTTTAAAAAATGTAGATACACAATCCTTGCTTCATTCACATTCAAACATCAAATCACTTATTACTTTTACCAATTAATTGCCTGCAATGGGGTAAAGCTAGCAGTAAGTAATTTCTTCATAGTGTTTCAAATGGAGATGGCGCCAACAAGCATGTGAACGCTTACGGTCGGTCGATTGACTTGTTATCGATGGTGACAATTGTGTACATACGAGTATCTAAAAAAAATTAAAATAAAAAATGAATACCTACCTATCTTAACTTAAGTCATGCGAACTTATTTATTTTTTAGGTAGGTATTGTGTTTAATTCTTAGAATTCCATTTATATATTTTTTAATTTTATGCGAATAAAAATGGATAAAAGTTAAGTTGAATTCCACCACGAATCGGTATTAAATAGAAACATTAATTAAATCAATTTTTATTATGAATATGTTAGGTTCTGCAAGTATTTCAGTTTTTATAATTGCGACAGCTGTTTCGGCTTTCAAGGTCATTATTAAATTATCGTTATACCCCTTTTTGTTTTGAATATGTATTTAGATGTACGCAATTTTTTTTTTGCTTGCTTTGAGATGGCTCATTTATATGATTTTATTGACCCCGACTCTATTTTTATTTGTGTGATGTTTAATGAAATTTTTTAATGAAAATAAACTGTTTAAGTACTATTTTTTTTAAAGAAAGACAAACATTTCCGGGTAACGAATAACCTGATAATATTTGAAAATCTCATACTACCACCACAGTGAGTGGGAAATGTAGCTTGTGTCTTGATGGAGGACTTAGCCAACTGAGGAATTAAACACACGGCGCTTGGGTGGGACCCAAAAGTGATGCCAACTCGGCTACTGACCGGTCAACTTACTAAAAGAAACAACTACTAGACCAACCCAACCCTAATCATAAGTTTTAATTTCATCATAATAATAACAAACAAAAAAACTAAATCTAGAACATCCTCTAAAAATATTTCATCAGCTGTCGAATTGAAACCAAAGTTGGTTGTTGATAGACTGACGATATTGCGGTACTTGACTTAGTCCACCGTATAGGTAAGTACACTTAACGTGCGGGAAGTCCAAAATCTGGATTACAATACAGCAAAATACAATTTGCTGTATTTTGGTGGGCGGAATGTTTCATAACGCTGATGAATTTCATACGTATTTGTGTTCCAATTTACCATGCAGATCGGAGGAATCCAGATTTTGGACTTCCGCACGTTAAGTGTACTTACCTATACGGTGGACTAAGTCAAGTACCGCAATATCGTCAGTCTATCAACAACCATCGAAACAAATCGTAACGTGACATTTGGCTCTACGTTGAAATGTTATTTTACGATTTGTTTCGATGGTTGTTGATAGACTGACGATATTGCGATACTTGACTTAGTCCACTGTATAGGTAAGTACACTTAACGTGCGGAAGTCCAAAATCTGGATTCCTCCGATCTGCATGGTAAATTGGAACACAAATACGTATGAAATTCATCAGCGTTATGAAACATTCCGCCCACCAAAATACAGCAAATTGTATTTTAAAGAAAAGTTGAACGTTAAGCGAAGCGCAGAATGCCATGAAATGTGACGTAGACGAAAAGAAGATGAAGCAAAAGTTTAAACTATATAAACGAAGTCCAAAATCTGGATTCCTCCGATCTGCATGGTAAATTGGAACACAAATACGTATGAAATTCATCAGCGTTATGAAACAAAAGTACATAGGTATGCCGCTAGGTGGCGTCGCGATTGCAACTCGTATTCCGTACTCCGCGAACTAAAAGTAAATAAATAATAAAAACAACACGAAAAATAACCGAGAATGTCTCTAATCGGAGGCTGCCCGTGCGGGATTGTTGTGAACGAGATCCTTGCGTTTATACAACAAAAGATGGACGTGATGGACGAGCAAACTATGCACATAATATGTGATAAATCATTCACCGAAGAAGACATTGAGTCCGCAAAAACCGTTCTGTGTAAATGTGTACCGGAAAAAACCTTTGCCAGGAGAGTAGGTGAAGGTAAGAAAAAACGTATTTTAAGTGACATAATTAAAATTCTTAAAGAAACTGATCCGAACAATATACCAAAATTCGCAGTTTTAAACATAAACAAACTACCGCCGGTGACTTTTAATTATATTGACGCAACTGCGTTCCTAAGAGACTTAATAATAATTAAAAGTGATGTACAGAAACTGAAAGATGAATCAGACCACGATAAGAATTTGGCGATTAAGGAACAAATTGATTTATTAAAATCAGAAATAAAAAGTCTCAAACTTAATGTCAATGAACTAACAAAACCATGTAATAACATGATTATCGTGCCATCTGTTGACGAAACGCCAAAGCCTCATACCAAGGTCAAACCCACGAAAGATGAAAGCATCGCAATGCCATCTATGGAGACAAATCCAAAACTTGACCCACCTCTAACCAAAAAACCATTTAATCGCCCGAAATCATTTGCAGATGTCGCCAACACCATCCCTTCAAGTGAAAACGAAAATCAAGATAATCAAGAATGGAAATCTATGAAAAAGAAGACTTATAAAAAGCCACAACCACCACCAAAAAAAAGGAAAAACATCATTTTGGGCAGTAACGAAAATGCAGAAATCAAAGGTTTGCAGAGGACGAAATATGCTCTCGTCACAAGACTGGAGAAAACAACAACCTGTGAAGATGTTATCGCTTTTCTCAAGCAAAGCGGTATTAATGCGGTCGCCTACGAACTACAGACAAAATCTGGCGAATATCGAGCATTCAAAGTTGGGACTCCTGAGTCAACATACGAAAAACTTATGGATGCGAGTATATGGCCGAAATTCTCAGTTGTGAGAAAATACATTTTCCGAATGCCGACAACGCAAACCAATGATTCAAAATAATATTCAAAATGGATCACATAAGTACCAAGACTCTAAAAATTATCTCATTCAATTGCAGATCAATTCGTCGAACAGAACACTTCATAAATGAATTATGTGGTTGTAATGACATCATTGCATTACAGGAAACCTGGCTGTTACCTACAGACTTGGGATATCTGTCATCAATACATCCAGAATTTCTCAGTCATGGAACATCTGCGGTGAACCTCTCAGACGCTCCATTAATTGGCCGCCCCTACGGAGGCGTTGCAATTTTATGGCGCAATACAATAAAAGCCATTCTGATTGACTGTAGAGATCCACGAATCACGGCTATTGAACTGGAGTCAGCAAATGGAACTCTCCTTATAGTCACGGTTTATATGCCGACCAATTCAGCTGAGAACTTACCGGAATTCGCAGACTGTCTGGGAAAAATACACGCCATTATTGAGGAACAAAACAGCTCCAACTCCATGATTATAGGAGATTTCAACGCGGATCCGAGGTCACTTTTTGGCCGTGAACTTGCACAGTTCTGTGTAGAAAATAGCTATACATACACTGATATTGTGCATTTAAGCTCTGATACGTTTACTTATGTAAGTGACGCCCACGGAACCACCAGATGGCTTGATCACTGTATTATGACACAGGGGTTGAATCGTGCAGTGAGGAGCGTAAAAATCACAGCCGATGCGACGTGGTCAGATCATCTCCCACTAACTGTGGAAATAGATCTAAATCTAACCCCCATTATTTCCAACAGACAGAATCGATCAAAGGACTTTGGAAAATGGACGGCAAAATCCGAAAATGATATTAAAACTTACAACGCCCTTGCCAATAAACTATTGTTAAAAATGAAACCCCCAGATGCCGTAAGATGTCAAAGACTTAATTGTGATAACGAAACTCATAAACTTGAACTTGATTCTCTCTACGGTAATATTGTCCATATACTAAGAAACTCCGCCATAAAAGCATTCAGAAGGAAAGAACCCAAAAAAATGTATGAAATTGTTCCTGGGTGGAATAATGAAGTCTCCACTTTGTACCGCCATTCAAGACATGCATTCCTCTGCTGGGTTCAAGCCGGAAGGCCTACGGAAGGCCGTTTCGCAGACGAAAGGAAAACTAGTAAGAAATCTTTTAAAATTGCTCTCCGAAAATGTCAACACTCGGAAAATAAAGCACGAATGGATAGCATAGCTACTTCTATGCATAACAAAGATTTCAGAAAGTTTTGGAAAAAAACTTCAACTGTGCTGAAAGCCAAGAGCAAAGTTCCACTATGCGTCAACAACATTATGGGTGATGAAAACATAGCCAACGAATTTAGAGACTTTTTCTCTTTAAGCGAGGATCAAGGAGATACCACGAAACCTTCGATAATGACATCCCCGCCTGCGGCCAATGATGATCTGGTCATGAATGTTACTCATGAAATTATTGAAAGCGCAATTAAGCAAACCGCCCATGGTAAAAGTCCAGGATACGACGCCATTGGTATTGAGCACATAAAATACGCAGGAGATCAACTTCATATTATTCTAGCCGCCCTGTACTCAAGCCTGTGATGAATGCCAACCTTCAACCTACGAGAAGCCTACAAGGAATTTTTTTTTGGGTATTTATGTAGAGAAAATCGTACATTCGGCGACATCTGTCCGAGCAGTTGGAAGCTATTACAGAGATATGCTTAAAGACGGGAGCGAGGGAACCCCCATATCATAGCTATATCGAGAACAAAGGAAGTTTAAATTCTACCAATAAGAGAGTGTACTTTGATCATTTTGGGCGGCCTTGAATTAATTCTCACAGGAACTTAGGTTGAATGAACTGTATTAAAAACAATACTGAGGACAAAGAGTTGAAAGATTATCGACTCCGGGTCGTGTTTACATAAGACGCGATCGGGAACTGGGGATTTTGGGTACCTACAAAGTTTAAACGGAAACACAAAAAAATCTTAGACGGGAATGTTGAAAATAAGTAAATGAAAAATCATCAATAAGGGCACGGAAAACGTAACATGAATGGTCCCAGGGGTCGATTTAATTAAAACCGATCTGGAATGATCACAAAAAACGGGTAGGATCTCGGAAATTTTCACAAACTGAATATAATAACCTGAAAAAGTGGGAAAATCTATTGATATGGAAATGGAATGGTGAAACGAAGTTATTAGAGCCAAATATCTCAAAAGAAAACTGATTGGAACTACTTAAATTGACTTTAATAAGTACCGATATAAGGATTACTCTGATCTGACAACACTATTCACGATAAACAGGATATTGAAAATATTGCATATCAAAGGCCACGGTACATTTTGGTCACTCTACAATTAAATCAAATCACAGGAAAAGATGCTTAACGTAGCCTGACACTGGGAAATGCGTGTGAACCGTCGAAGGAATCGCTAACCGTTTGACTAGAGAAAAAAGGTTGGCTATCACTTTGTTGATATGACTTTATCCAAATAAAATTATAGAACATGATTTCAAGCAATTAAGGGTATCATTAACACGAAACGACCTAAACAAAATTATACAAGTTAAATACGAATATTTACTCTAAAATAAAAACATTACTTTTATGGTGTAGGCATTAAAAAATGAATTACGAGCAAGTACATGAAATTTTTAATATAAATACCTGTCAATGAGAAAATTTATGTGATTTTTTACGAGAAAGAGACACTAAACTAATTTGGTTCTAAGACATGAGATAGGGGATTAACAGAGATTTGACAAAAGGTCATATACGGAGGAACCGAATTTGGTCCTTTTCCTATGAAAGTCTGGGCGATCAGGAGTGATTTTTCTATGAAAGGAGAGCTCTAAAAAGTCTTTAAAAGACCATGGTTTGATAAAGAAGGGAATTCGTTGGGAGATTGGGGGAGAGTTCGGACGGAAACAACGGGAATTGCGGGACCGTGGTCGTGGTCGTGGAAGACTACTAGTAAAGTTGAAATGTCTACAAGTGTTTGCAAAAATAGTAAATTCAGTGTTTTATTTTCCTCTTAAAATTGAGAAATAAAAGTCCGATAAAGTGCTTTAAAATAATACTTCGTGAAAGTTCGGGTGTTTTATAATGAAAGTGTTTAAAGTCAGTAAATAAGAATTAAATGACATTCGGGGTTCTTTCTTACAACTTATATTTAGTGGTTTTATAACATTTAACAAAAACCCAGTGTCTTAAAATAAATCAAATTACCGGATAAAAGAAAATATAACACGCGATTTTAAAATTAACTATAGGTGATGTAATAATTAAAACTTTAACTTTACTTTAAATAACATGACGTAGGTAAAATAAATAACAATAACGAATTGTTCGAGCCACGTTTAAACTACAGTGGTTCAATAATTAGCGGTTAAAAATCCTTTGTGAATTGAATAACGAAATTGTAATAAACAGTAGTGATAATAATTCGTACACTTGGAAAACGTGCGTATCTACGGTTATTAATTCTAAAGTGATATTAAAATATTGAGAATAAATAATAATTTACCTAATTCCGGACAATAAAATTAAACATCTGACTTGTTATTTGATGAATCACCTCTCGAAGGCGAATGAAATAAACCATTAGTTAATACAAGGTTGAGGAACTAAGCTAAATACCGAAGTGAATCTTAAATAGACAGATATTTGAAGAGTTTTTCCATCAGTCTTTTCTCAAAAAGGGCCGATAGGAATCCATTAGCTAGGAATCGAAAAAAAAGGAAAACCTCGATCACAATGTCGAATTTATGAAAGTCCCGACTGGAAAAAATTGTAATCGATCGAGGGCGGTAAGATAAAACCAATTATTAATTATTTTCAGAGACAAAGAAGAAAGGGACGAGCGTGCATCACCAATAAATCAATCGGAGCTTTGGAGTTTTGTACTAACACACTGCAACTAATTAAAAGATTATGTTATTTTCCACGCAGGATAACAATGCCCACCAGCTCGAAAGCAAGCCAACCAGGAAATATCTACTCTGAGTTAGGCTACATATGTAGGTTTTTGCTTCAGTTAGGTAAATACGCTAATTTATTATAACTCATATAAAACGAATCGAGGCGAGTAGGACGTAATAAATGACTATCGTGGAAGCTCTTTATTCTATATTTCGTGTGCGGGAGTATACATGCGTCTCAAAATTAGGTCAAACAAACAAATACCTACTTATAAATTAGGTTATACAAGTACTTGTTTTAGTTAGGTAGGTCTATTGTTTACATAAGCGCGTATAAGGATAGGCGACATACGATATCAGTTTGATTCGTAACCGAAATACCTATATTTCTCAGAACTATGTAGGTCAAGCAAACTATACCTTAGTTGAAGCTAGGTCACCCAGATACCTCTTAGGTTAGCAAAGTACCTACTTAAACGACCAATGTTTGGGCAAAGCTAGCACAAGTAAAATATAAAAGAATTAGTTAACCAATGAATTGTGTTTCAAAAGGACAATGACCGTAGAAATAAACAATCTCCAAAGTAGGTCAGTATACCGAAGGTCGTCTGTGTGAAGAGTAAACAAACAAACCATAAAAATGATGTACCTATTTAATATCGGTCTTTCGTTCATCGGAGTTAATTAACTATTGGCACAGTTTAATTAGGTATTACAAGGTGTGATAGGAGTGTGCCTCTTAATCATTCTAGGTAATTACATTGGCGTACTTGAATAATAATAATAATAATAAGACGAGGGAAAATAATTAACGACAACACATAAATTAAATAAACAAATAACCATGAGAAATGAAATACGTAACGCAAAAATCAATAGAAATAGCAAATTGATAGGTATAGCTAATACCTACCGAATCCTTTCACCGACGAGATTAGGGTATGTTATATGACCTTCGATTGTGTATCTAAAATTTCGATTAGAGTTCAATGACACGGTCACCTAAATTCCATCAACGAATAAACAAAACAAAAGCACAAAAGTCAAGGGGCAGGTTTATCAATCATAGCTTACGACGGAAACTTCGCCCAATATGTGAAAGAAAAATCGACGTTAAATTCACTCAATTCTAAACAACTGATTATACTAGAGCAATCGCCAATAGGTAGCATTGATTCCGCGCGCAAAATTTCGCAAAGTAAAGTACTGCGACTAGCTTCAAACTCAAAGAGAGCTCATCACAATTATTCAGGAGGTCATTAATTCAATGACAACTTGACTTATCTCGTTTTAAATCTTTCTTATAGCAAGTAGGTATCCATGAACCCATAAATACCCAAAAAATCCTAAATACCTAACACACGAGGAGCTAGTGACCTCATTTAAAAAACACTGGTGTTCAAATACTCATACAGTCCTAAATCCTGAATTTGCTCACGCATATAGATTTCAAGGCTGCTGTATGCAATTATGTGCTGATCGGAAGGGTAGTGAGAACTTTGTCCGAGAGGAAAATTTTAAATCCTGTGACGGTATTGTCGAGATGGGGCATGCGGGGAGAGGTAGAGACGTATGCGGATAATACGCAGGCGCGGCATTTAAAACTACAGGTTATTTGCATACCGTAAGCTCTTGTCAAACCTGAAAGCAAACATAAGGCTCATAAGGTGCGTTTTATGTCAGCTAGTCAGAGGTGGGGGAGCGTATTGCTAATGGCTAGTCACGTGGGAGTATGGATTCGCCTAAAACAGCTGCGTGCCACATTTAACGGATAGAGACATGATAAGGGAAGCCATGAAATACCCCTTCTAGACTCAGTAGAGTTAAATTCAATCCGGCGGAGATGGAAGTCGGAGTGAGGCAGAAAAACGGCATGAAGACTTGGTATTCCCCCATCTGGCGTGAAGAGCCCCTTTCGTAACAAGAGACGCTCGTCGAAGAGAGTAAAACTCGGACTTAAGGATAAGCTTAGCAAACGTATTTGGGAGAATCTGGTTTGAAATTGTTGTTCATCGGTTTTCACTTGGTTAGCGGAGGAGCCGACTTTTCAGCAAACATATTATCCCCCTCCCCATATCCATCCATTCCTGCTCTTTCAACAATTTTGCGAATACTAACCAATAACACTAACTATGACTACAAACACATTATGTTAGGGGAAGCTGCAGACAAGAACTCCAATTGAGAAAACCGGACTCTCGAATATGAACATTCTACACTGGTAAGATAAGGTTTTTATTTTTTTGAAATGATGTAATTTGTTAACTGTTGTTTATGTTATCGATGTATCAGCGGTGATAGGAAGAATTAAATAAACACACTAAATTCCTACGGAAATCAAATAGACACAAAGTCTAAGGCGGGGTTAGTTTATCAAACTCGGTAAAGATACTCAAATAATAATAATTAATAAATCGGAAAATTCTCACCCTTTCTCTAAAAGAATCTAGGGGTTACCACACGTAATACATTATCTTCTCTACATATGTGTGCATATTAAGTATGCAAACAGATGTAAAATCTAAAATAAAAAATCACACAACGCAGATTATAGAAATAATGTGAACTAAAATCTTAAATCTTGATTACTGTGAGAAAATCGCAGGGATTTAAGAAGATAGGGTAGGTTTAGCTAGATTATAAGGTATAGGGGTTTAGAAATCACGAGCCTGAGGTAGAAATAAACCGAAAGGAGGGTTGAGTCAGGCCGTCATACCTAGTGGTGTGATCAGTAGGACATAAGGGTAGAATTATGAGCGTGGCTACGAGACAGGAGCTACGAGATTTAAACTACGAGGTAGAAGCTTAGAAAAGTAAATCAGCTAGGTAGGGTTCATCACAATTGGTGTCAAAAGCCAAGAGTGGCGGACCATTACAACTGTTGCCGCGGACCAGGAGAGTAAAGGTTACAAGTTGAGAGAATTCTGAGATATTATAAAAATAAAATAGAATGAACAAATAAATAAAATTATAATTAATTGGAAAAAAAAAGTTAATATTTTAAACGAAAAGTGAAAAACGTGCCATTAAAACAATTTCAGATTACATAAAACAAGTGAAAAAAAAATCGCATCATTAAATTATACAGTAGAAATATAACAATAAATCAAAAATAAATTAAACGAAAAGTGAAAAACGTGCCATTAAAACATCTTCATTAAACGTGAAACAAGTGGAAAAAAACGTACCATTAAATAATAATACAGTCGGAAAAAAAAATAATAATAATAACTCATAAACCAAATATTTTAAAACGAAAAGTGAAAAACGTGCCTTAAACCAGATAAAACTCACAAATCTCATAACACGTAGGAATATTGACCCAAATTTAGAAGGGTGGTGCGTATTGATAAACAAAAAAGCTGTTATATAAACAACATTGCATACCTCCGACGGACTAAAACACTCGAATTCAAATCAGTCAAATAACACTAATAATAAAACGCGGTTATGTAAACAAACAATTGAATAAACACTGTCGCGAGGAAGTGGTGATATGGTCACAAACACGTACGGTTGTGACAAGGTTTTGTGACCGAAATCTTTGTTATTGAACAACTCGAGATGTTACTGTGAAAAAAGAGATACTTACGATAGTTAATCAAATAACGTTGTTTATGTTAATAGTGTTCGAGTTTATTATTGTTTCTTTCGAGTTGAAGGATTTTTAAATAAATACTTCTTTTGACACGGTGACATAAAAATAAATAAAATCAACATAACATACACAGCAAAGGACGGATAAAAATAAAATAAAATATTTACAGTGTGATTTTCAAATCGTTGCGTTCAAACGTGTAACAGGGATGGATTGGACCTTTAGATACATCATTACATAGATGTCGGCTGAATGAATTAGAAATCTAGCATTACCAGGGGTTGGCATATTTCTCGGGTGACCGAGTTATTTCCGATTTGCAATATAGAGCAAATAAGTGGAGCGGTTTAAAACGCATCCGAATTTAGGAGGGGGTAACTTGTTTAAAACGGGGTTTAGGTACATTATACATTTGTGTATTCGTGCATAAAAATAAATAAACAAACAAAGCCGGGTTGCATTAAAAAATTATTGCACATAGCTATGTTGCAGATTGTTTAGGGAAATATTGTATAAATAATGACTCCCTGAATTATAATAACGATGATTGAAGGTGATTCAATTCCTAATAAGCGGCCCGTGAGCTTATAAATACCTCAATTCATTGGAAAAAATTAAATGAGATCGGTGAAGTAAAATCTTAGGGGGGGGGAGGTTACGGAAGTAGAATCTTAGGGAGGGAGGGTTACAGAAGCAGAATCTTAGGGAGGGGGGAGGTTACGGAAGTAGAGTCTTAGGGGGGAGTTTGTGGAAGTAAGAATCTTAGGGGGGTAGAACAAAGAGTAGTAACAGCAACTGGCCTGAGTTAGTTGACTTAAATAGGTCATTGAGTAGACAAGAGTAAATTGAAAAATGGTTTTAGCACAGAGGAAAACCGAACAGGATCCTACGATAAAATAGTGAAAGGCAGGGGCGCGCAACAAGTTTGAAGAAAAGGAAAAAAAAAGGGAAAATTTAAGGAAGATTGTACAAAATTAGATCACCTATGTTTAGTTCTAATTCCATCAACTAACACTAGGAGGCGTGTTTACCGCTGGAATTATAACTATAGGGGGGCTGTGATGAATGCCAACCTTCAACCTACGAGAAGCCTACAAGGAATTTTTTTTTGGGTATTTATGTAGAGAAAATCGTACATTCGGCGACATCTGTCCGAGCAGTTGGAAGCTATTACAGAGATATGCTTAAAGACGGGAGCGAGGGAACCCCCATATCATAGCTATATCGAGAACAAAGGAAGTTTAAATTCTACCAATAAGAGAGTGTACTTTGATCATTTTGGGCGGCCTTGAATTAATTCTCACAGGAACTTAGGTTGAATGAACTGTATTAAAAACAATACTGAGGACAAAGAGTTGAAAGATTATCGACTCCGGGTCGTGTTTACATAAGACGCGATCGGGAACTGGGATTTTGGGTACCTACAAAGTTTAAACGGAAACACAAAAAAATCTTAGACGGGAATGTTGAAAATAAGTAAATGAAAAATCATCAATAAGGGCACGGAAAACGTAACATGAATGGTCCCAGGGGTCGATTTAATTAAAACCGATCTGGAATGATCACAAAAAACGGGTAGGATCTCGGAAATTTTCACAAACTGAATATAATAACCTGAAAAAGTGGGAAAATCTATTGATATGGAAATGGAATGGTGAAACGAAGTTATTAGAGCCAAATATCTCAAAAGAAAACTGATTGGAACTACTTAAATTGACTTTAATAAGTACCGATATAAGGATTACTCTGATCTGACAACACTATTCACGATAAACAGGATATTGAAAATATTGCATATCAAAGGCCACGGTACATTTTGGTCACTCTACAATTAAATCAAATCACAGGAAAAGATGCTTAACGTAGCCTGACACTGGGAAATGCGTGTGAACCGTCGAAGGAATCGCTAACCGTTTGACTAGAGAAAAAAGGTTGGCTATCACTTTGTTGATATGACTTTATCCAAATAAAATTATAGAACATGATTTCAAGCAATTAAGGGTATCATTAACACGAAACGACCTAAACAAAATTATACAAGTTAAATACGAATATTTACTCTAAAATAAAAACATTACTTTTATGGTGTAGGCATTAAAAAATGAATTACGAGCAAGTACATGAAATTTTTAATATAAATACCTGTCAATGAGAAAATTTATGTGATTTTTTACGAGAAAGAGACACTAAACTAATTTGGTTCTAAGACATGAGATAGGGGATTAACAGAGATTTGACAAAAGGTCATATACGGAGGAACCGAATTTGGTCCTTTTCCTATGAAAGTCTGGGCGATCAGGAGTGATTTTTCTATGAAAGGAGAGCTCTAAAAAGTCTTTAAAAGACCATGGTTTGATAAAGAAGGGAATTCGTTGGGAGATTGGGGGAGAGTTCGGACGGAAACAACGGGAAGTGCGGGATCGTGGTCGTGGTCGTGGAAGACTACTAGTAAAGTTGAAATGTCTACAAGTGTTTGCAAAAATAGTAAATTCAGTGTTTTATTTTCCTCTTAAAATTGAGAAATAAAAGTCCGATAAAGTGCTTTAAAATAATACTTCGTGAAAGTTCGGGTGTTTTATAATGAAAGTGTTTAATGTCAGTAAATAAGAATTAAATGACATTCGGGGTTCTTTCTTACAACTTATATTTAGTGGTTTTATAACATTTAACAAAAACCCAGTGTCTTAAAATAAATCAAATTACCGGATAAAAGAAAATATAACACGCGATTTTAAAATTAACTATAGGTGATGTAATAATTAAAACTTTAACTTTACTTTAAATAACATGACGTAGGTAAAATAAATAACAATAACGAATTGTTCGAGCCACGTTTAAACTACAGTGGTTCAATAATTAGCGGTTAAAAATCCTTTGTGAATTGAATAACGAAATTGTAATAAACAGTAGTGATAATAATTCGTACACTTGGAAAACGTGCGTATCTACGGTTATTAATTCTAAAGTGATATTAAAATATTGAGAATAAATAATAATTTACCTAATTCCGGACAATAAAATTAAACATCTGACTTGTTATTTGATGAATCACCTCTCGAAGGCGAATGAAATAAACCATTAGTTAATACAAGGTTGAGGAACTAAGCGAAATACCGAAGTGAATCTTAAATAGACAGATATTTGAAGAGTTTTTCCATCAGTCTTTTCTCAAAAAGGGCCGATAGGAATCCATTAGCTAGGAATCGAAAAAAAAGGAAAACCTCGATCACAATGTCGAATTTATGAAAGTCCCGACTGGAAAAAATTGTAATCGATCGAGGGCGGTAAGATAAAACCAATTATTAATTATTTTCAGAGACAAAGAAGAAAGGGACGAGCGTGCATCACCAATAAATCAATCGGAGCTTTGGAGTTTTGTACTAACACACTGCAACTAATTAAAAGATTATGTTATTTTCCACGCAGGATAACAATGCCCACCAGCTCGAAAGCAAGCCAACCAGGAAATATCTACTCTGAGTTAGGCTACATATGTAGGTTTTTGCTTCAGTTAGGTAAATACGCTAATTTATTATAACTCATATAAAACGAATCGAGGCGAGTAGGACGTAATAAATGACTATCGTGGAAGCTCTTTATTCTATATTTCGTGTGCGGGAGTATACATGCGTCTCAAAATTAGGTCAAACAAACAAATACCTACTTATAAATTAGGTTATACAAGTACTTGTTTTAGTTAGGTAGGTCTATTGTTTACATAAGCGCGTATAAGGATAGGCGACATACGATATCAGTTTGATTCGTAACCGAAATACCTATATTTCTCAGAACTATGTAGGTCAAGCAAACTATACCTTAGTTGAAGCTAGGTCACCCAGATACCTCTTAGGTTAGCAAAGTACCTACTTAAACGACCAATGTTTGGGCAAAGCTAGCACAAGTAAAATATAAAAGAATTAGTTAACCAATGAATTGTGTTTCAAAAGGACAATGACCGTAGAAATAAACAATCTCCAAAGTAGGTCAGTATACCGAAGGTCGTCTGTGTGAAGAGTAAACAAACAAACCATAAAAATGATGTACCTATTTAATATCGGTCTTTCGTTCATCGGAGTTAATTAACTATTGGCACAGTTTAATTAGGTATTACAAGGTGTGATAGGAGTGTGCCTCTTAATCATTCTAGGTAATTACATTGGCGTACTTGAATAATAATAATAATAATAAGACGAGGGAAAATAATTAACGACAACACATAAATTAAATAAACAAATAACCATGAGAAATGAAATACGTAACGCAAAAATCAATAGAAATAGCAAATTGATAGGTATAGCTAATACCTACCGAATCCTTTCACCGACGAGATTAGGGTATGTTATATGACCTTCGATTGTGTATCTAAAATTTCGATTAGAGTTCAATGACACGGTCACCTAAATTCCATCAACGAATAAACAAAACAAAAGCACAAAAGTCAAGGGGCAGGTTTATCAATCATAGCTTACGACGGAAACTTCGCCCAATATGTGAAAGAAAAATCGACGTTAAATTCACTCAATTCTAAACAACTGATTATACTAGAGCAATCGCCAATAGGTAGCATTGATTCCGCGCGCAAAATTTCGCAAAGTAAAGTACTGCGACTAGCTTCAAACTCAAAGAGAGCTCATCACAATTATTCAGGAGGTCATTAATTCAATGACAACTTGACTTATCTCGTTTTAAATCTTTCTTATAGCAAGTAGGTATCCATGAACCCATAAATACCCAAAAAATCCTAAATACCTAACACACGAGGAGCTAGTGACCTCATTTAAAAAACACTGGTGTTCAAATACTCATACAGTCCTAAATCCTGAATTTGCTCACGCATATAGATTTCAAGGCTGCTGTATGCAATTATGTGCTGATCGGAAGGGTAGTGAGAACTTTGTCCGAGAGGAAAATTTTAAATCCTGTGACGGTATTGTCGAGATGGGGCATGCGGGGAGAGGTAGAGACGTATGCGGATAATACGCAGGCGCGGCATTTAAAACTACAGGTTATTTGCATACCGTAAACTCTTGTCAAACCTGAAAGCAAACATAAGGCTCATAAGGTGCGTTTTATGTCAGCTAGTCAGAGGTGGGGGAGCGTATTGCTAATGGCTAGTCACGTGGGAGTATGGATTCGCCTAAAACAGCTGCGTGCCACATTTAACGGATAGAGACATGATAAGGGAAGACATGAAATACCCCTTCTAGACTCAGTAGAGTTAAATTCAATCCGGCGGAGATGGAAGTCGGAGTGAGGCAGAAAAACGGCATGAAGACTTGGTATTCCCCCATCTGGCGTGAAGAGCCCCTTTCGTAACAAGAGACGCTCGTCGAAGAGAGTAAAACTCGGACTTAAGGATAAGCTTAGCAAACGTATTTGGGAGAATCTGGTTTGAAATTGTTGTTCATCGGTTTTCACTTGGTTAGCGGAGGAGCCGACTTTTCAGCAAACATATTATCCCCCTCCCCATATCCATCCATTCCTGCTCTTTCAACAATTTTGCGAATACTAACCAATAACACTAACTATGACTACAAACACATTATGTTAGGGGAAGCTGCAGACAAGAACTCCAATTGAGAAAACCGGACTCTCGAATATGAACATTCTACACTGGTAAGATAAGGTTTTTATTTTTTTGAAATGATGTAATTTGTTAACTGTTGTTTATGTTATCGATGTATCAGCGGTGATAGGAAGAATTAAATAAACACACTAAATTCCTACGGAAATCAAATAGACACAAAGTCTAAGGCGGGGTTAGTTTATCAAACTCGGTAAAGATACTCAAATAATAATAATTAATAAATCGGAAAATTCTCACCCTTTCTCTAAAAGAATCTAGGGGTTACCACACGTAATACATTATCTTCTCTACATATGTGTGCATATTAAGTATGCAAACAGATGTAAAATCTAAAATAAAAAATCACACAACGCAGATTATAGAAATAATGTGAACTAAAATCTTAAATCTTGATTACTGTGAGAAAATCGCAGGGATTTAAGAAGATAGGGTAGGTTTAGCTAGATTATAAGGTATAGGGGTTTAGAAATCACGAGCCTGAGGTAGAAATAAACCGAAAGGAGGGTTGAGTCAGGCCGTCATACCTAGTGGTGTGATCAGTAGGACATAAGGGTAGAATTATGAGCGTGGCTACGAGACAGGAGCTACGAGATTTAAACTACGAGGTAGAAGCTTAGAAAAGTAAATCAGCTAGGTAGGGTTCATCACAATTGGTGTCAAAAGCCAAGAGTGGCGGACCATTACAAGCCTCCTAAGACACACACATATGCCGATGGATATGAGCAAAACTATTATCGTACCAATCCTGAAATCCAATCAGCTGGATGCATCGGTATTAGGAAATTACCGACCATTTCCTTGGCGACAATGCTTTCGAGACTATTTGAAAAAATCTTATTCGCGCTAGTCAAAGAGAAACTATTTACCCTTGATAACCAATTCGGCTTCAAGAGCGCCTCATCAACCGATATGGCCATTTATGGAGTAAAACAAACAATAGCCTACTACAAAAAAAGAAAAACCACAGTCTATGGGTGTTTTCTTGACTTAAGCAAGGCGTTTGATCGTGTTTCCCATCAATTATTATGGGAAAAACTCATAAAGCGAGATGTTCCAGCAGCAGTGGTCAATATGCTGGCTATTTGGTACGGACAACAGGAAAATCACATTCAATGGGCAGGAGCTTCTTCAAGACCTTTATTCCTTAAGAGCGGAGTCAGGCAAGGGGGAAATATGTCTCCAACTCTATTTAATGTGTACATTAATGACCTCTTACAAGAGTTGAACGATACACGAATCGGTTGTCATATCTGCGGACAAGGAAGTAACAACATTAATTACGCCGATGACATGGTGCTGCTTGCACCTTCGATTAAAGCGATGAGACGACTTGTGCAAATATGCGAAGAGTATGCAAACTCTCATAACCTGTTGTACAATTCTAAAAAGTCAGTCATCGTCGCTTTCAAACACAATAAGGAGCCATCACATATTCCTCCAATATATCTAGAAGGAAATGAACTGCTTGTGGCCTCACAGGTTAAGTATCTGGGACATATCCTAACCGAAGACATGAAGGATATAGAAGATATGGAACGACAAAGAAGAGCAATTAACATACGGGCCGGAATGCTCTCAAGGCGATTCTACCACTGTAGCGAAGATGTCAGAAAATTATTATTCAAGACATACTGTACTGCCCTTTATACGTCTGAACTGTGGACACAATACCCAGCAGCGCAATGGGACAAACTGAGAGTGTGCTACAATAACGCATACAGGCAACTTATGCAACTACCGAGGTTCTGCAGTGCCTCCACGATGTTTACCGAGGGGAGGGTGCACTCATTCCCAGCCTTACTTCGCCACCGACTAGCCAGCTTCTGGAGCAGGATACGAACTTCAACCAATATCATTGTCGTGGCTGCATCCGAGTGGCTCAGTTCCCCAATAAATGAGCGATGGATGCAGATGATGAGGCGACCTCCATGATGGACGATCCCAAAATATCTTTTTATCTTTTATTTTTAATTCTGTCTACTTATTATTTATTTTAATTTTATGTTTATTTTTTTGTTATTTGTGTGATGAATTTTGTTTTCATTTTATGTTTTAATTAGGTACTTACCTAATATTTAAACTTTTTTTTTTCTTTTATAGTTGTTTATGTAATATGGCAGACTGGGATTGCACTACCCTCCCAGTCCTGCTGGAATAAAAACTTAAATAAATAAAAATAGGCGTTATTTGTACGCATCCAATTGTTTCAACTTTATTATGATATACTTACCTACTTTTACAATACTGTCAGCCCATCCATTTCAAATATCAATGTTTTTAAACCAACGCTATGTCCCCACAACCAACTACCTTTATTGAGTAAATGCAATAATATTATTTTTTATTTCTGCTATATCTATGCCTGTATTATCTATATTGTATATTCTAATTTGAACTCTTGTAATAACTATAACATACAGTTTGTCAAATAAGAGTAGAAAATATATGAGGGCGCCACTGTTGATCAAATGGCAATACTAAACACATAACTCATGGTGTTAAAGCAAAGCTGAGTAACCTACATTTTTATAAAAAATTAAAAAGGCATAATAGTGGAAAAAATATTTTTTCATTGCAGTATAGATACCCGCCGATCTCAAAAATTAGAATTGCATATAGGTATATTATTATTATACTTTTGCAATTTTGTGTTAACATAATGAAGAATAACTATAATGTAATAAAATATAAAGCACAGTTTAGAAATTGCTCACATTATTTAATACTAGGTAGATAAAGTACCTAGCGTTGCCTGGGCTTTAGATCATGTCTTTAATTTTAGATCTGAATATATTTAACTCATTCAGATCTAAAAGTAGTGTAACTAAACTCACCATTAGTGATTCTTCCTTTCTATCTATTGTTAAATTCAAATTTATGTTAAATTAAATTAAAGCAAATCGCTTTATAAATCACCTTTTAATCAAATTTATGTCATGAAGAAAAAATGTTTTTTAAAATGTGGTTTACTGTGTTCTATACAAAGTGTCATTGCACTTCAAAAAAATATTTGACAATTAAATTGGTGTTGCCAGTCTGCAAATTTAGTAGTTCCAGTTTTTATATTTTCTACTCTTTTTTGACAGACTATACTTTCTGTACCTAGTACCTACTCGCTTTTTACAATGACACTACTCCAAAATTCAAACACGAGAAATATTTTCTCTATTGATTTGGGTAGTCTCGTTAAAAAGAAATTACTTAATGTATTGTTATTAGTACTTAATTAGTTTTAGGACCCATTTGTTTTATTCTAAATCAATATATGTACCTATGTATTTTTAAATAAATAAAAAAAAACTTATTCAATCAACATTTTATTCAAAAGGCTTTTATTTTTTAAATATAATGTACGGCAAAAACAAAAAAACAGTGCCCAAATTTTACTGTTTCTGTCGGATAACGCAAAATAATATATCGGCAAATTTAAAACTAGGTACCCAACCTTTTGCAAGAAATTTTGCTAATTTGACAAGACTAATTATTTTCTTCTTTCTACATCTCATGTTACATTTTTTCTTATTATTTCTCTTTACGTTGTTCCTCTTTGTTATTTAGCATATCTACCTGGTGATAGACAAACCATTAACTATGCATCCTGGATTGGATTGTTAGCACTTAACGCACTTCCCAATGCAACACGGTGAAGCAAAAGTAATGTCATAACATGAACGTACCATATTAACCATATTTATTGCAAATGGCGTCAAATGTCATTGTGCTTTGACATTTATGTTGTAGACAGATAGATAATTAGTTGACAACAAGCAATGGAGCGCACACAGCTCGGGCAGTGATGGATTTGATTTGATTAATGGAGATTTTGGAGATTTTGAAACACCAATTTCCGAGCCGCGTTTGGGCCGGCCAGGTCCCAGATCTGACGGCGTCAAAACTTCTTCATTTGCGGCTTTTTGAAATCTCACATTTACCACAACAAACCACAAACCTTGGAAGTCTAGCAAGCGAACATCGAAGAAGAAATCACCAATTTCGAGCCAGATGTTTAACGAGCAACAATTCAAAATATCGTAAAACGAGCACAAATGTGCATCAACTCAGGAGCAGGGCCGCTGACAGCCAATCTGGGCCCCAAGTTTAGTAGACTTACCGGGGGGGGGGGGGGGGAGAGAAAACAATTAAAAATGTCATGCTAACCTGCTAGGAATACTATTTCATTACCTTTTCTTATTTTCTAGTATCTTATACCATTATACCAATCATTCGAATTTAGCATAATTATTCAATGGAAATATTTAAAAAGTTATGGTGAAATTTTTTAAGAATAGCCAATAACCTAACCTAACGTTACCTATTTATCCAATTTTTTATATATTTTTTTCATCGCTTTTAATGACTTTTCAAATTAGGTGATGAGTTGAGTTCATTCTGAGTTGTCCGGTCACCAACGTAAACAATACAATGTCACGAATCTAACTTCATAACACAAGCAATTACACCAGCAAAGCATCATAACATTCATAACCATTGGTTTATGAGATTGGTTTCTGTATTTACACAAAAATGATGTAATTAATTTTTGCCTAATGATGTTTAGTTTTAAAATTATCGTACAGGAATATTGCGCATCAACCTTGACTGGCAAAAGTTAATGGATATTATTTTCTTATTATTTGAAGGGTTAAAGCAATTTTTTTATGAAATAAAATCGATATTGGGTTAAGGAGAATAATCAATCTTTCTCGTCGGAACCGCCCCGTACAGTCGCAAACGATAACAGTAAACAGTAGGAAGAACATGGTGCATTTACTTACCTCGTTTTAAAAACTTCCGTTTGGGAGACTGCCTTTTGACGAAATTTGAATTCTCGGCTGCTGGTTATACCGCCTCAATTGTTTGGATTATAGAGACTGTACTATACATACAAATTAAGAATAAGGCAGTAACATAGTGTTCAAGTTTATTTATTAACATGCACATAATAAAAATTTATACAACATGTTCTCGAAAAATATAAGTAATAAATTTGTGCTTTGGCTACTAAAAATAAAATAAATATAAAACCACTCAAAAAGCCATTCATTACATTCATGTCCAAAACAACTAACAGTGCTCTTTAAGATCTAAATTTATTCAAGAAAATATGTATTTTTTCATAATTTTACAGTCATAGCTGATTATCTAAAATAATAACAGTGAGAAGGGCGTACAATTTGTCAAAAAAAAAACATAATTTAGATTGTAAAATAAAAAACAAGTTTCCTTTTCTGAAAATAAAATGCATTCCTTATTATAAAATGGCAGTTATTATAGAGAAAGCCGTAAAAATCTCAATCACAAACCGGTTTTTAGAGCGGTTTAATTTTCAACATCGTAATTTTGTAACAAATTTAATATGAGAATGGGACCCAAAAACCTCAGAGTGATTTTCCCTATGATAAGCTATTGTCCTTGGAAAAGTTTAATTTTAATGGGTTAGTATTCAAATTTGATCTCTAAACAGCTGATATTAAAAATTCATTTTTAATAAATCTCGGCTCTCTTGCCTCGCCTTCTTCGAGAAGTCACAATAAAAATGTAAGCAGTGTATAATATACTCTTAATATTATACTCAAAGTGTAAATATGAAACTGACAAACTAACATTATGCAAGTAACAACAAAAAAATTGCGCCAGATCCCATTATGAACGTTTGAGCAATGATGCTCTAGCCAAAAAAAAACTTGATGGCTGATATTTTTCTTTGCATGTGAATACGGCTCAATTTAAACTTGTATGAATTGTATTTTAATTCAACCAAATATTAATTCCTTGCAAAAGGATTGCGATTATCTTAAAACGATTGTAGCATTCAAACAGAATCAACTCATTAATCTTAAATTATAAATAATAATAATAAAAAATGCATTAAGAATGTAACGCACAAGGAATGTTAAAGGTGCATAACACAAATTAAAACACACAAAATTGGCTGAATCCATCGATATAAAAAACACTAGAGAAGGCGTCCTCGGCATTCAAAAGAAATCAACACTAGGAAAAAATGTGAACATAAATTCTATTAACTTTATATCAGGAATATTAAATTTATATCAGGAGGTCTGGTCACACAACCAGACACAGATCACTTTTAGTATTAAGGAGAATCTTATTGCTCACAAAATACCGTTCAATGGCAACGTCTATTGGAAGAGTATAGAAAAAAACTGATTTAACTTAAATTAAATTAATTGGTGCCATTGTTCCACCTTTGTGGAAAGAAGGTTCAGATATCTGAAAAACCACATTGTGGAAAGTTAATACATGGCCAAATCCCCAACCCTGATGAATTTGACTAAAGTGACTGGGCTACACAGTCGCGGTAACTAAAAACACAGTGTCTTCCTGTGAATACACTGTGTTTTTATTTATCATGACAGCACTATTAAGGGAAAAAGGTGAACACGAGAGATAGTAATGGGCCTATGTCCTGAGTGCCTACGGGAGCTATTCAGATATTGCCATATCAATAATAATAATATTCAATTTGGAAAGAGCAGCAAAAGCCACATTCAAACGAGAAGTACTGACAACCTAAAATGGTCTATTGTTATTGCTGGGTGACTTTTGAGAAAAGCCTATGCCCAAAATGCTAGGTGACAGCTAAGATGGGCTGATGATCTTAAGAGGACTAATGCATTGGATGGATGAATTTTAAGAAAGACTTTTGTCCAAAGATGCCAGAAGTAAAATAAGATGAACAGGTGACCCGAGGACCATTGTCAATTGTCATTCGATGGGTGACTTTTGAGAATCGCTTTTGTCCAAGAACGCCAGAAGATGAATAAATATAGACTGATGACCATTGTCATTGGATGGGAGACTTTTGAGAAAGGCCTATGTTCAAATATACCAGAAGGCCGATTAAAAAAAATACAGCATTATCTGTCTGGATCTCATTTAAAAATTGGTAAAACTATTCAGCCTTCTTTAGCTTCCAAGCTCCTATTCTGTATCGCAGGTAGATGAGGCCGAGGTCCCCGCCCATCTGGAGCCAAGACCACAATGGTGTAACCTTGGAGCCATCAATCTCCGTCCAGTAAACTGCCTCCTCTGCAATGGGAATGTCGTAGTGCTGGGCGATATAGAGTAATTCAACGTCAAATGCCCTAGAATGAAACATCATGAGATTATTATTCATACATTTATATATATAAAAATGAGTCCATGTTTCCCTTGGTCACGCCATAACTTCAGAACGACTTTACCTATTTCATTCATCTTTTTTTTTTAAGTTTCTAATACTTTGTAGAAGGTTCTTAAGAAAATTGGATAATTTCAGAAAACTTAACGAATATTTCAACTTCCGCACGATTTAAAGTAAAACCACACTAAGCCCACGCAACGCGACGCAACGTAGGTAGACGTCACCATTTCCATATCTGGACTAGTTACCATCCATACATTTTCTATGGAAACGGGTGCTTTAGAATCAGACTAGCCCCACGCAACGCAAACCGACGCCCCCTACGCGACGCGGATCTGCCACAGCCAGATCGGTGTGGGCCATGTGGAAGGTAGAGGGGGTATGGTCACGCCTACTACGAGATGATTTTACATCTTTGTGGTGTTATCTAAGCATCTAAAGTTATGTTTGGCTATATCTGTGGTTGTTTTTTTGACAGATATTATTCGAAAATGGATGACGAACAGTTCATTGAAACTGTAAGACGGCACGAAGTTATTTATAAAATCAAATTACAGGATTATAGGATTCTGCATACATAGTGCAGCTTGGGAGAAAATTTCAGCCATTCATGGCATGACTTTGAATATTATACCCCTATAATGAATGACAATCAAACCTTAGACACACTGCCAGTCTTTCTCTGGTCCCAATTGACTTTCAGAGACGTGTGTTTTCTTTTTTTATGTCACATTCAATTATGCTGTGAAGCTCTTCAAATACCACTTTCCTCATACGGAAGTACATGAAGAATCGTCCGTCATCAGATTCTAGTTCCTTTACTAAAGTATGGAAACCAACATTTGGATTGGACAGTTGCGCGTTTGGTGAAATTGAATTTAGCAGGCAGCTGTTTTTTTTTGTAACAAAAGAGTTGCTTTTGGATTTTTTTTAATTATAGATATTTTAAATAGGTACCTAAGTTGGGTACCCGATTTGATTGATTGTTTTTACAAAATACAAAAATGAATATTTGTAATATATGAAAAATGAAAATTTGAATAAAAAAAATGTAATAGGTGGCACATGAGCTGTTTGAAAACTTAATGTACTGGGATTGAATATATGGAACGCGGGAAGGGGGTTTGCAGGACGGGGGAGCGGGAGAGAGGAGAGGGTGGGTAGGGCAGGGTAGGGAATGCGGAAGGGGAACGGGGATGCATGGGAAAAGACATGCAGGGAGAAACAATTTATTTCTTTGAATAGGGGTGTATAGATATGTATTAGACAGGACAACGTCTGTCGGGTCAGCTAGTACATTTATAAATCTGTGGCTTGCTTCTAAAATTGCCAATGTCAGTTTTGGAAATTTCAAGAGGCTTATGTAGAATTTTCTCTTTTTAGCAAGTTTTAATTTTAAGAAAAACGATTTTCTAGTGCATCGGCCCCAGAAAATCGAAAAATCCTTCCTCAAAATCAGAAGGTTCTTCAAAAAAAAGATAACAAAATTTTGATATAAAATCGCAAACAAATGTATAATGAAAAGCTTTCTTTGCCCTTTTAGAAGCAAGCTACAGAAATAAGAACCTACTAATTTAGGTCCTTTTTAAAAACACATTAGAAGTCGTCATTTAATCACGTGAGGCTCGAAAAGGGGGGGGGGGGGTTGGAAAAAATCACGAACTATTAACTCGGGGAGGGGTATAATGAGATATCACATGTATTTATTTTTCGTGATAATATTCTTAAAATTTCAAAATACTTTGTACTAAAAAAATACACTTGATTTTGGGGGGGGAGGGGTTAGTCTAAAACCTCACCACATATCACCACGGGGGGTTAAAAAGTTGCTAAAAAACATCACGTGATAAATGGACGACCCCTTACAATAATGTCTTCTTGTTGAAAGAGATTAATTATCCGTGCATGAATTATGAAAGTCTGTCAAGAGTATGTTTTTTACATATTTAAAATTATAAATATCATACAAATCTTACAAAACAGTTGGTTTGATTTGTACAAAGAAAATATCATTATTTACTACTTTCTTATCTTTGTTTATATTTTTCTTAAGATTGTTGACTGCAATATCAAAACCATAAAAATAGTTCAGAATAGATTTTTTGATTTGGCACAGTGAAATATTAATTTTATTTAATATTCAATAGTTACAAATGATCACAATACTCTTTTTTCTTATTGAACAAATGAAAAACAGAAAATAAACAATTTAGCTTCTCGTCTTAATTTGTTGAGAGTAAGTAGATACATATTTAAAATCATTAGATCGTAATAGAAAAGACATAGCAAGAAAAAAATAGTTTACAAATGGACACCGGTTATAAGTATATTTAAGATTATAGTTCAATTTATTATAAAAAAACAACTTACCATCTTTCAACGTGCATATTTGTGAAACAAATTCTTGCCGCTTGTCTGGTGAAAACCTTAAATCCGCACTGAGTGTCTCTAACTCCGCGCACAGCAAACAGCCAAACCAAGAAGTGGAATCCATACATCAACACAGTCCTGCAATACAAATTTTAAAACCAAAATAAATTTGCAGAAAGAAAAAAATATTAATTTTCATGACGCTGAGGCTTGCCGTAACAGAGTTTTACCAGTTTCAGAGGATACCACTACCCATTTACTGGATAACCAACACCTCTGCCATAAGCGTGTATATGTATTTGCATACGTATGCACACATGCACACATATAAAACTATGAATAAGAATTATGTTTTTGAATATGATCTTATAATCTTGTGCATAACTTTGCTCTTTTCTATAATTTTTCCAATTTTCAACATGTTTATATATTTAATCCATTTGTTTAGGTACACTAGACACCACAAAGTAACTATATTCCATTGGTCACCATGAAACAGGCAGCATGGTGATGTAATGTATCATATATATGAAAATGTTTTACTACGTTTGGTTTTTTACAGGGTGCCAGGGTGTGTCTAGGTCTTTGCGGCGGATGCGTTTGCCCACCTACTGCATGGCGGGCTGGATCGGGTGAGACTGGTTGAGGAAGATGTTTTTATTTCTCCAACCGGACTCTCTCGACCCGTCACCTTGCACCTCAGTAAGAGGAATGGATTCATACGTCCATCACCATCGTTTTCCTTCCCAGAACTTCCTCTCCTTCCTTTCCCTAAAAAGACCCTCCACATAGCATCCCCAAACATAACAAAGATAAACTGTCTTCTTCAGGGCCTCCTGTGAGGAGCTATTGCCTACCAACACCTCTGCCATAGGTCACCCCAAGTGGTTCGCTACGTTTGGTGATTTAGCAGGGGTGCCCGGGTACATGGGGTGAGGTTTGTCTAGGCCTTGGAGGCGGATGACCAAGACACACTGAGCCCCAGATTCCTACCCACCCCTTAAACCCTTTTCCTTCCCAGAACTATCCTCTCCTTCCTTTCCTTAAAAAAAAACCTCCACACAGCATCCCCAAAGATGACATAGGCCCTGAGGGAAATTATTTTCCTCAGGACCTCCTGTGTGGAGCTCATGTAAAAAAAAAAAAAAAAGCAAAAAAAAAATGGTGGGCATCAGTCTGAATGTAGTGATAAATTATTAGCTTGTATAAAAATTTATTAAAATATATTTCTATATTTTAACAACACAAAGATTTTTTTATTTTACCTAAACATACTCCTGGTGGCAATAGATTCATCTTCAAGATGTGCTCTTGATCCAATAGCTATGGCAGATTTCTGCGCAGCAACCTGTGGCTCCGTGATGTAATTCTTGCCGCAGTACTTTGTCAAGCTGCCTTCCAATTTACTAAAATCTGAGAATCTAGTCGCGCCATCTGCATCGGCAAAAAGAATCAAAGCCCCCCGCGCACTCATCACCCCCTGGAAAAAAAAACAGTACATTAATGGGTAAGGGAAAATAAATATATATGTATAAAGAAAATAAAAGAAAATTTGAAATGGCAACATTCCATAAATTAAGAACATACATTATCAACTGTAATGCATTATTTGCCATGACAGAATACTTGGTAATTTTTCGGGATTAGTGTCCATGGCTATTACGAATAATTTTTAGAAAAAAACTTTAGATTCGCCTTAATCACTATAAAAGGAAACTTTTTGCATCACAGCCGGCGGAAAATAATGCATTTTAATTTTCAATGTCGTTAAATAAAATTTCACTTCGCGAACCGATACTACAACAGCCCGCCCGCTGCCGCCTGCCATTTTGGCACTGTTATGTTGGTATCCCTGACCTGATATAAACAACATAATAATAAGGCGCGTAATTATGAAAAACAGAATTAATAATATAATGTAAACGAACCTCTAATCAGGCACTGGAATGGAGACAAACCATTCAAATCCTGGGATGTTTTTTAAAACAAAGATAATATACACAAGCCCGCTACACAAACCCTGCTTTGCCAGACAAACCATTCAAAAACGTAAGCTGTTTTTTAAAATAAAGATAACATACACAATCCCGCTAGACAAACCCTGCTTTGCCAGACAAACCATTCAAAAACGTAGGCTGATTTTTAAAGTAAAGATAACATACACAATCCCGCTAGACAAACCCTGCTTTGCCAGACAAACCATTTAAAAACGTAGGCTGTTTTTTAAAGTAAAGATAACATACACAAGCCCGCTAGACAAATTTCATAATTACGCGCATTATTATGTATCCCACGAAGTCGGCTACAATCGTATCTAGGCTCTTGTTTGTATCAGGTCAGGGATACCAACATAACAGTGACAAAATGGCAGGCGGCAGCGGGCGGGCTGTCGTAGTATCGGTTCGCGAAGTGAAATTATATTTATCGACATTGAAAATTAAAATGCATTATTTTCAGCCGGCCGTGATGCAAAAAGTTTCCTTTTATAGTGATTAAGGCGAATCTAAAGTTTTTTTCTAAAATTTATTCGTAATAACCATGGACACTAATCCCGAAAATTTACCGAATACTTAAATAAATCATGAAATGCGAAAAAATGCTATCCATTTAAATCCAGGGCTTTTAAAGATTAAAGATAAAATTAATGCACAAAGCAAAGTAGCTCAAGTAGGTTTAAAGTAAATAGACAGTAATCTCATAAATAACAATATTTCAAATCTAAAAATAAATATTTTCGGTAGGTCCATGTACAACAATAAAATATTTTTGAAAAAAAAAAGACAAATGTGAACAAATGTAATTTTGCACACTTGGTCTTTCTGGGAGGTACATTTTAATAGTTTTTTTAAGATTTAAGAATTTGTTGAAATATATACAATGTCTTGAAAAAAAATCACTGATTTGATTCCAAACTGCTAGTGACAGATTCAGAGAACTTGCATAATTTAAATGACATCTTAACCTTTGAAATGCCGAGCTCCTGCGAACTTTTTTAGTGTGCCAAGGGTAAAAATCCCACAAACAGAAATTATTGCTTTTAGATAACCAATTGGATACTCCGGCACTCGACAGAATCAAAATTTTTAAATCCCATTGGTACTTTTGGCGCTTGAGAAGTTAAAATTGATTTCTAGAAGTTATTTGCCAATAAAGTTCTAGCAAATGTGGAATGTGGGAGAAAGCTTCACTTAAAGATATTGAAGAATATATTTTATACTGACCAATCTAACTGCACCACCTTTTCCCCTATTTTCAATGAGTTCCAAAACCCTAACTTTATCAGCACCATGTTTCTTGGAGTATTCACTCGCCACCTCTACAGTCTTGTCCCGGCTTCCATCGCTCACTACAATTATCTCGTAACTGAAGTTCTTATTCTCTTTAACTTTATCCTCCAAAAACAGTATGCACTCGTCTAGCATCGGCGGTACTGAAATAAATGGAAAAATTCGTTACAAAAATACAAGTATGTTTGCTACTTCTCACGGGAAGGGTTTCAAGAAATACACATTTTTCTAGAAATGTTTTTTTTCACTTCTATTGAAACTAACAACTGAATCTAAAGGTAAACACAGAAGTTACTAATTAATTGAAGGGTAGAATTGAAATGTTTGAAATATTGATTGTTTAACACATAAATATTGAATGTAACGTAAAACATACTTACATCTTACTTCTTCATCAAATGCAGGGACAACCACACTCAAATTCACAGTTGGTGAGTCATCTAAAGAAGGGAATTCTACATCTTCTCCGGATCGGTAATCCTTGAAATATTTCTCTTTTTGATGCCTCTTATAATTTGGGTAGGGCTTATCACATATAAGAAGCATCAAGCACATCTAAAAACATACGGGAAAATCGTTAAAAAAAAATTTGCACATCTCATCAAAATATTTACACGTCATTTTTTTATCAACTTACCAGCAAAAATGCCGATATTACGAGGCATGCTCCGTAAATGAGGACAGTAGTTATTTGCAAATAAAACATTTTAATTGCAATAATAATAAACGGTACACATCACAAACATAACCTAAGCCGAATTTTCCGAATGTCAAACGTTCACGACGAACGTCAAACCAAACTTCGTAGCCACGTCTGGAATATGAAATAATGACAGGTGCTCTGGGCGAGTACTAAATGTAGGGAAAAATATATTTACTATGGAAACATTTTGTTTTCCACTAATTTTATCTTTAATTTATTCACCAACCGGTTTCGCTTGGCTCAAGCCTTCATCAGGGCTTAAAACTTTAAAAACAAAAAAGTTTAAAAATTTTACCTTCATGAAACTTGAACTAAGCCAAACCGGTTCTTAGGATCATTGTTTTTCTTTTTGAAATTGGTGGTTAATAACAAAATGCTTGTTTCATTAAAAAAACAGAGTGTTCAATTCACACGGGGTAGAAGTGAAACCTTCAGAATACTAAAATAGACAAGAGTGGGAAGGCTAAGAAGCACTGCAAACACAGGAGACCGATAAGATGCGAAGTAGCGCGCAAAGTGGAGATCGATTAAATTATCACATCCTCTCCCAGGCTATATCCTATAGGTGTATATGTTTGTCTCTTTTTAGTGTCGTTATTTTTCGTTTCATCGAGTTTCAAATCACAAGGTGCTAACCAGTGGAGTAGCGTGCCTTGGGCGGGCCCTGTATGAAAATTATTTGGGGGGGCCAAATGAAGGATAAAGATTTCTCACAAAAGAAACAAAGGGCCTCTTTAGCACGGGGGCCCCATATCTAGCTACGCCCCTGGTGCTAACGAAGTTTCACCTCAATAATATAATATCAAATCACAAAGTGATTGTTTTCTAGGAAAAAAATATTTTAGTACATTATATGTCCTGATGAAG
The DNA here is from genome assembly GCA_917880885.1 of Limnephilus marmoratus. Lineage (NCBI taxonomy): Eukaryota > Metazoa > Arthropoda > Insecta > Trichoptera > Limnephilidae > Limnephilus > Limnephilus marmoratus. The sequence goes on from OU862911.1 coordinate 16,692,367, forward strand.
AGAACATCGTTCTTGAAACATGTTGACTTTTAAATAAAGTTTATTGTGGTAAAAACAAAGTGTTTTTAATTATTTCATTAATAAAATGGTGCCACAAAGTGAATTTGCTAAATTTGAAGAAGAAAAAAATATTATTCGAAACTACCCTGTATTTTTAAAACCAGGCAACACTGAAACCATGTGCCAAAATAAAATGTCAAACTGTGAACTGTCACAACATTCGAAAACTTCTGTAATAATAAATTGAATACGCTTTATTTGTGTCTAGTTTACACAACATTTAACAGAAATTGTTTGTAGTTTATCTTCAACAAAATGCTTATTTCAGAGGTACAATTTATTTTAATTTTGCAGTTATTTAATTTAATTATCAAATAATGTCTTGCTGTGGGTGGTTTGGTGTATTTATGGTCTTGCTTATCCATTGAGTCAATTCAGTGAGAAGATCTTCTTTCAGTCGCGAAGGAGGATGTTTCTATCGAATGGATGAGTTGACGGAAACTATCCCAAATCTTCAAAAGTGGTGGTGTCGAAATTCGGCCAAGTGGACCATTGCGTCTTACATCGAAAACTCATCGAAAAATAAAATAATTATTTTTAGGAAGCCTTGAGACATTCCTGCATGATAGGCCTTTTTTTATGGACTTACCTAAATCTATATGTTTGATTACTCTAATGTGCTGATGCCGTGTAGAGGAGTCTTTCCATCCTTTCCTTAACGATTTATCACTTTATCTTGAATCATTTAACTTACTTTTCTAGGCAACACAATAATAATATACATGAAAAAATATTGGAAATATTTGGCATATTTTATCTTCAAAGTTTCGGTTTTTCCCTTTACATAAACAGAAGTATTCGTTTTACGCAACCATGTTAAACTAACCCGTTCTTGTTGTTCAATTTCAGTTACCCGGAGATGAAGATGGAGGTCAGAATTGCCGCACTTTTGTTTTCCAAGATGAAGGTCACACTCTTGGAAATGCTTTAAAATGTATCATTTCACGATAGTAAGTATAATTACTTAGAAATATTACATGAGCAATTTGACATCTTGTCTTATTTTTTTACGGTTAATTGAATATTTCAATGCTCCACATGTAATGATAAAAAAGTGGTTGCAAGCTGAAAATATTTGCATGGAATTAGAAATTCCTGAAAGAAAAACCTGAGCAAGCTTCATCACTAAACTGTTCTTAAAAATGTACCCTTTAAGCTGGTACACGGCTATAAAATATAAAAGATCATCGCATGCCAAATAACGCTCTCCATACAATCCCTTTAGACTGTTCACACCTAAGCGGTTTAAGCGCAGATCAACCATAGACATTACAAATCTTACGCCATAACCAAGGGCTGATCCAGGATTTTTTTCTGGTGGGAGCACAAGGGGCGGACGCGCAAAAAAATCAACAAGTACTGATAGGATTTTTTTCTGGGCGGGCACAAGTGGCGGACGGGCAAAAAAATCAACAATTACTGTTAGAAATAAAGTATCATTCTTCAAGTTTATTTCTACAAGTTCAAGTATGTATAGGAAGGTTTATGAAAGTGTCAAAACAATAGAAAAATTAAATGTTTAAGATGAAGTCATAGTAAATAATGCAAAATCATATGTTTTTGTTTTGAAAATTTGATCGCTTAGAAGTATTGTAGATGCTTCAATTAAATACTGCGTGTAGAACATACCTTGGCCCTTAAAAATATCGGTAATTTTTTTTATAAGTTTTTTAATAAGCCTATAAAAAAATAAAGTATAAGGTCTAAAAAACAGACTTTCAAGTCCAAACTCTCCTATTTATAAACCCCTTTTCGGATATGGTTTTATTGTGTAATGTGGCAAATTCAGTTTATTTTATAATAATCGCAAAAAAAGTTGATATTTACACCCAATCTTCCCAAAATAAAATAAAATATGCATTTTCGCGTTGATATTTTACAATACGGCCGCTAGTCGGCGAATTCGGTTATTCAAAGTGACCCCTATGGCGTCCACCGAAGAACTACTGTCCACGGCACAGTAGTGAACTAGTGGATCGCCTTAACTTCTCGAGTGCCGTTGCCGCGCCGGCGCGCGAGTATCAAATTTCAAAAAAGAATATTTATTCAAATAATTTGGATGCGATTTTAAATTTTATTCCATTAATATATAACATAAAATAAAGCTTAAAATAGCTTCCTCCATTCTTGTTCTTAAGGTAATTTAAAAAGGTAAGGTAAAAAACCCTGGCCATTGACAGGTTAATAAAGACAGTTTATGCTTCTAAGTATGTACTGTGATGGAATCTCCACAGCACACAAAAATCTGTCTGGGGGGGCAAGTGCCCCCGTGCCCCCCCCCCTAAATCCGCCCTTGGTCATAACCACTCCCGATGCGATATGCGAAAAGTTAAGCTCCCCCCTCTCCGACGAAACCAGGAGAGGGGGTCATTTTAATTATGGAGCTGTCTAGACCGGTGGATGACAGATATCAAGTTGACAGATTCAGTACAAAAAATTTGCATTCCGTGGCCGCTCGCTAATTCATCTGACCCCCTCTCTTACCATAGGAAGAAATATTTGATAGCATACAAAACATAAGCGCTCACGGTTCAACAGATATCTGCTCGTTTATAGCTGTGTCTGTACACAACTTTAGTATTTTCTCTTTCATTGTCTAGTATTTTAATTATTCTCTCGTGTTGTAAAGACGTAAAACTTCAGAACTGAAACTCCACAAAGTATCATCTCAGATATAATATAAACCTTTTTACATTACAGCCCGGAAGTCCAGTTTTGTGGTTACACTGTCCCTCATCCCGCAGAAACTAAAATGAACTTCAGAATACAAACTTACAAAGGAAGCGCTGTGGAAGTATTGAAGAAAGGGTTAGAGGACTTGGAGGACGTCTGTGATCACACCATACAACTCTTTGAACATGAAGTGAAGGAATTCAAATCATAGATAATATTATGACTATTCATTTGGCTATTTGTTAATTAGGTAATAATTATTATGATATCTCTGGCCTCTTTTTGAAGTCTTCAGCTATGTATACATGTATATTCATGCTCAACGGTTTGGTACGATTGAATGTTGATTTGGAACCATGCTCATACATGTATATTCATACTCGACAGTTTGGTACAATTGAATATGTTGATTTGGAACCATGCTCGTCGTTGCGTCTTAGATATATCAGGAAGACGCTCAGTCAAATCGTAAATTTCTGTCGAACATCGAGCAAGAATTACAGCATTGAGCAAAAAAGCATCAAGAGAGACTGTACATTCGTTGACGTGTATTTTAGCGTGGGTACAGACCATTTCCTTTCAATAAAGTATATTTTTTGAATCATGTTCTTTTTGATTTCCTCCTAATAATATATCGATCAACAGGGCAAACATATTTGTAAGAACGATTATCGCTCTCACAGGCTTAGAAATGATGAATGACTTGCATATACCTAGGCTCGTATAAAGCATGAAGGAGACAGTGAAACAAAAGTAAAAAGAATGATTTGTGCGACAAAAGACACCTGAAAATGAGGCATAAGAAAGACCAACAAGATGAGTCGTCCAGGTGCTGATTTTCCCCATATCTGAATAATACTTCGTATTTTTTGAAACATGAATACTTTGTGTTTTTGCGTTCTTTGTGATGCAGCTATGGAATTAAAATTAAGTTTGTTACAAAAAATAAAATATGGACCCTTTGTTTTATTTTTTTCCCAAATCATGAAATCTATTTTTTTTTCAAAACTTCTGACCATTTTAGCGAGCTAATAGTGAACACCAATTTCATTTATTTTTATGTTTTCGAATAACTACAGATGATACGCAACTCTTGAGACCCCAGGCAATTAAAAATAAGGCAATTTTTTTTCTCCATGGAGAGCGACACAAGCTATTGGACACTGCTCTCCAAACTGAGTCCAACTTGGAGAAGCTCATTGTCAGGGGAGGGCCGTCCAAATGGGCACACAAGCACTGCCTACCCAACATTACGTAAAAATATAAAATTATTACAAGACATCAACACAACTACCACCACAGTACTATAAAGTATCAAAGACAGGAAACTAAGAATGCACATTCATATTCAAACTAGCGTTAAAAACCTGCTCTGCGAGTTTTTTCTGCTAGGCCCTGCGGGCGGCACGGCATTAGTTTAGTCACTAACTATCATCCGTATAAGACTGGAGAGATTCATGAAAATGCAAATCCAAGTGTACTTAGCCTGCCAGCCGACGTTACTCATGCTAACTATTAACGTAAGTGGCGCCATACTTGCTTTAATTCGGTTCTATTACGATAGTAGCTTAAGTCACAAACTTCACGTTCACAGATGGTTTCCATATGGCGCGGCGTCAGAGTTGTACTCAGATTCTTAAATTTCAACCATATAGTCGCTAGGGTATTAATATTGTCACATTTTGTCTTCATTCAAAGCAAAAATGTTGACGCGTGCACGATGCTCATTCAGGAGATGATTCTTTGTTTGAAAGACATTCCCGGGTTACGAATTACCCAACAATGTTTGAAAATTTCCTACTACCACCACACTATGTAAGTGGAAAATGTTGCTTGTGTCGGGACGGAGGACTTAGCCAGCCGAGGAATCGAATACGTGACGCCCGGGTAGGACCCAAACGCGATGCCCATTCAGCTACTGACCGTTTCGTTTGTGTTAGTGTTGAAAAAGTTGTGCCTTTCAGTACAAACTACGATTATAGCAATCAGTACCATCTGTTGGTACCTCTTTAATTTGGCGGCAACCTACAGGTTACAATGCAAAGGTCAATGAAGAGGTGAGTTGCCCAAAAACAGTCATACGGAGATCGGAACAAGACTGAGGGCAATTAGCCCGACAGCTGGAATGAAGCAGGACGGCAAACAAGCCGAATACTTCTTCAGACAGCAGTTTGATGTGATGTACCCCACCCGGGAGAAGTGGGACATGGTCCCGGGTCCAACCTCCTTGGGTATGTCTGCAGGGATCCAAGAGGAAATTCAGTATACCTAATACACTGCACTTGTTTCAGGCTGAGATGAAAGCCATCTTGGCCTGCGCAGGAGAATATATGTATTGGCTAGAGGAATAAGAACATAACTATTTGTTCTGATAGCCAGGCAGCCCTAATGGCACTGGAAAGTAACCGATGTGACTCCAGACTGGTGATGGAATGCAGGACTGTTCTTACAGAACTCGCTACCATCAATAAAATAACCCTGATATGGGTACCAGGACATAAGGGTATTGAGGGCAACGAGCGGGCTGACGAACTAGCAAGGAAAGGGGCGAAAGCACCACTTGCAGGATCTGAGCCGGCTCTAGGAGTAGCAGCTTGCCACACCAAATTACATATTGAGAGGTGGGTCAAATCCCAGCACCGGAAGGAATGGGAGAGGGCTCCCGAAATGAGGCAATCCAAAGTACTCATAAACGTACCTGACTCCAGACAGACCATGAAACTACTCGATATGGACAGAAACTCGCTGAGGGAACTAGTAGGCCTACTAACGGGACACTGCCATCTCAGGAGACAAATGCAGCTACTGGGAGTGGAAAGCACCAATAGATGTAGAAAATGTGAAGAGGATGAAGAGACTCCAATTCTCTACTGGTGCCAATATCCTGCCCTGGTGGGAACTAGGCTCAGATACCTGGAAGTCACATTGTAGAACCAGAAGACTTAGCCACATATCCAATGACAATTCTGGTGAACTTTATTAAAGGATTGAGGTAAAATGGAAGAAAGTACAATGGGTCCATGGCCTAAGTACTCACGGGAACTAATTATTGTAAACCGTCTCCGCTTTAAAAAAAAAACCCTTTTCCTTCCCAGAACTCTCTTCTCCTTCCTTTCCCTAAAAAAATCCTCCACACAGCATCCCCAAAGATGACATTAGCCCTCAGGGAAATTATTTTCCTCGGGACGTCCTGTGTGGAGCTCATGTAAAAAAAAAAATGAAAAAACCAACGGTTGCCCAAAACCGCGATATTTTGTTATTTATTTCAGAATGATAAAAATCAATATTTAGCATTATTAGTTTGTATCAGGATATAATTTTGCCAACTTCTGATATAATTAAGAGAAAAGTTACTTTCAGTTTTTAATTTAAAAGCAATCGTTCAGATTTCCAGGCACTGTGATGTATATTTTTTTTTAAATAGGCAATTCACCCTAAAGAGAGTGCTTTGTGATATTTAATGTTTTCAGAATCTGTATTACAAAAGAGAGTGTGCAATTCACACACGGTAGAAGTGAAAACTTCAGAAAACTAAACTTCGAGAGAATGAGACGAATGCAAAGTATCAGGAGTAGGATAATTGTAGGGTTTTTATTATAATATTGTTACTAAGTTTAAAAATTGTTTTACATTTTATTCTACGAAGCCCCGAACAAAGATAGCCGATAGGTTACGAAGCACCGCACAAAATAACACAAGAACACCGATTAATCTCATTCTCTTGCAGGCTAAATCCTATAGATATATATTAGGCATTTCATCGAGTTTCAAATCACAACGGCTGTAAAGAAGTTTTGACTTCAATAAATACGAAAGGTTTTCAAAAACTTTTGTCTTTCTAGTATCAGCCGATCATATCGACGGTCCCGAAGAACAATGTCGGATCTGCTAAAAATTGAAAATCATTCTGTTGGCTTATTTCGTCGATTTAAGTCTGAATTTTTTGGGAATTTTTAATGAAATGTAATATCAAAATAGCACTATCTCCAAGGGCGGATCCAGGGGGGGGGGGGGTCATGACCCCCCCCTGGGCTGGGTCCAGGACCTAGGTGGACCTACTTTTTACTTGTATCTATCATTATAAAAATTAAATTATAACTTCTAGTGACTTGACCACGACTATGTTACCCCCCCTAGCGCTATGTGACCCCCCCCCCCTGGCGCCAAAGCTGGATCCGGCCTTGACTATCTCAAAAACAGTAAAAATGCAGAAACGGAACTTTAAGTAGCTCTATTGCACATTGTTCTTCAGGACTATCGACATCTTGTTCTGCATTCTTTAATATTTCCAAATGGTAAAAATCGACAGCATATATTGGTTTGGCCTTGGGAGAAATAAAGCCTTTTTTTCTTAGATTCAAAATGGAGATGTTAAGGTTAAACATCACGTATGTCATAATCTACGCATTCTCAGGTGGCGCCAATTAAATTATTTTAGGTTTTTTATACTTTTTGCACGTTTTGCTTTAAAATATTGAGGTGAATTAATTGTTTGCGCCCGTACATATTTAATATGAACATAAATAAATAGTTTTGTTCATAAACAAACCCAAATCTTTCAAGGCTGAAAAATACAATGGAATTAGTCGTTACAACGTTACACTTTAAAATATTAAGGTGAATTAATTGTTTGCGCCCGTACATATTTAATCTTCTATATATATATAAATAAAAATCAATCGCCGAAATGTATGTACGCGCATAACTTCCGAACGACTGCAAAAAATTGGATAATTATTTTTTTTGTGTGTTCATTATTATCAGGACAAGGTTTGTATAAAACTGCTGGTGAACTCTGGCATTATGAAATTTGTATAAAAAAAATTGCAATAGGTGGCACGCGAGCTGTTTGAAAACTGAATGTATGGAATGCAGGTGGGTGGGGGGAGGGGGGTTCGCGGGACAGGAGAAGGGGGGGAGTGGAGTGGGGTGAGGAAAGGTGGAGGGGACGGAGTGTGAACGCAAAAGGGGATGCGGGAGAGGAAATAAATAGTTTTGTCCATAAACAAACCCAAATCTTTTGAGAAAGGCTGAAAAATACAATATTGGATTGAGTCACCGATACAAAATTGAATTTTTCAGCCTTTCTGGAAAGATTTGTGTTTGTTTATGAACAAAACTATTTATTTATATTCATATTGGATATGTACAGGCGCAAACAATTATTTTACCTTAATATTTTAAAGCTTAACATGCAAAAAGTATTAAAAACCTAAAATAATTTGATTGGCGCCATCTGTGAATGCGTAGATTATAACATATGTGACGTTTAACCTTAAAATTACCAGTTTGTACATTGCAAGGCGCATGAGGAACTGTGCACCTGCGAACACTAGAATTGCACAAGTTGCAACCTGTTTGAACACAGGTGGGTGCGGTGAATGCTAAAAATGTTGTACATTGATGCAACACACACACACACATATTTACATACTAACAATTGTGGAATTTCATGTGGTTGTTAATATCGGTAACCAGTGATAGTGGAATGCCCAATTTTCTTTCTCCGAATTCAGACCAAAATTTACCTACATTTATGGATACCACCTTCACACTTGCTAGATAATTTCAGAGAAACGTAAAATCATGATCTCACATGACAGACCTTCTAGGAATCGACAAAATAAAAAGCATTTTTCAGGTTCTCAAGTCATGTTTATTTCAGACTTTTTACTGTGGGGGGTAAACATTATCCGCGAAGCGCACCTTCTGGGGTTTGGCCAGGTACTCGGCGAACTCTTGGTAGGGGGTCTTGCCCAGAGGAAGGTCCCTCCATAAGTCGGGGGTGAGGAAAGCGTAGGTCTTGGCGATGGCAGCGTACGTGGCCTTGGCGAAGTTTCCAAGGGTGGCGGTGGAGCCACGAGCTGAGGTGTAGCAATCCTCGATACCAGACATCATCAACAGCTTCTTGGGGACTGGACCAGAAACGATTCCGGTACCACGGGGTGCGGGGATGAGACGCACCGACACAGATCCGCACTTGCCAGTTACCTGGGAATATGAATAAAAACGTAATTAGTATACCTGTGATATTAATGGAAGGTGAAATATTGATTATGGAATGATCAGACGCATTGCAGCTGACATCGAGCTTAAGCTCTCCAGTGGAAACCACGAATGAATAAAATTTGTATCATCATTTAGTAATTGTAACTCTTGTGTGCAAAGACAACGTTGAGAGTTATTAAAGAGAATAATAAATGTGTAAAATAAACTTCAATCAAAATAATTACCTTGCAAGGAACGGTGTGAGGCTTTCCGATCTTGTTTCCCCAGTATCCTCGTCGGACTGGTACAACAGACAGCTTGGCGAGGATGATGGCACCACGGATAGCGGTGGCCACTTCCTTGGAGCACTTGACTCCCAAACCAATATGTCCCTTGCTGTCTCCGATGGCGACAAAAGCCTTGAAGCGGGTACGCTGACCAGCACGGGTCTGCTTCTGGACGGGCATGATCTTCAGGACCTCATCCTTCAGATCAGCGCCACCGATAAAGAAGTCGATGATCTCGCACTCTTTAATGGGGAGGGAGAACAGGTAGATCTCCTCCAACTTCAAGATCTTTCCGTCGCGTACTAAACGTCCCAGCTTGGTCACAGGCACCCATTCCTTCTGGTCTTCCTTTCCACGTCCACGCCCGCGGCCTCTGCCGCGTCCACGGCCTCGTCCGCGGTCTCCACGTCCGCGATCTCCTCCTCTATCGCCCCCACGAGCACCGAAACCTCCGCGGAATCCACCACGTCCAGCGGCTGGAGCTGCGTCCGCCATTCTGAAACACAATCACCAATAATAAATATTCGCTCCCTATTTTATCAAACATTGCTTGTAAATCAATATAGATCAGACGTAAACGACCGTCACTGAAAGATTTCTCTGGTGGAAACCACGAATGTTATAAATATGTTATCATCATGTTGAAAACACGTGTCAAAATGGCGACACCTTCGAAGCAAAGTTCTCGGTCCTTCAATTCAGAAAACTAATAAGGGACCAAAAACAACACTCACTGAAATAGCAACAATGTACTAAAATACACACGTGGGTCAGTAAACCGTTGGAATAATATTGAAAATTGTAACCAAAAAGATACTTACGTAGAACAAGGTGTTGATACTGAGCGAACCGGAAATGTAATAAGACAAAGTGAAGCACGCCGCAAACTTTTATAACTTTTTGAATCACGTTCACTTCATGGGCTGCGTTTTCGTATACAAAGTACTTACCCACTAGACAATTTTTTTTTACGAAGTTCATAGGTCTGAATGTTCCATCTTCTTGGGTCTTCTAATCCTTTCATGGGTTTGAGATTCGTGGAAAATGTGTATTAATAATATACTTAATAAGATGCTTTTGAAGAGAACATCACCATGGAATGAGTGTGGATCACCATCACCAGAGTGGAAGATACTATTAGTATCGCCCTGGTGTAAGACCACCATTCAGAATTGAAACGTTGCTTGAAAATGGCTTTAGCCGTGTTTAGTGACCAGATCTGAATAGCCAGGTACTTCCCAACCTTCCTCTTCCCCACCTCCTTCCCCTCCCCACTACCTTCAGCCTCACAACATACCCCAATTGGGGATGCCATAGTCTCACTGGCTCCAGACGGGAGCAGTTGAGATTCTTGTGCGGTATTCACTGTAAAAAAAAAAAAAAAATCAATGACTCCAGTTACTAATATCTACAGCCTGTATGTCGGACGAATATCTACAGCTCATATGTTGAACTAATATCTACGAACTTCAGAGTGTTGACTAATATCTACAGAGCGTAGGTTGAACTAATATCTACAGAGCGTAGGTTGGACTAATCAGCTACATGCGTCCAATAGTCCGATATCAGGGATTTTTACATACATACTTACATAAATTAAGTTTTTTAAACTGCATACGCAATATTACGTTATTCCAATATGCTATACATAATTGCAAATCCAACCTCTGCCAGTACTGTAGATATTCGTCAACACTTTGGTTCTCATAGATATTAGTCAACAGTTTGAGCTGTAGATATTCGTCAACACTTTGATTCTCATAGATATTAGTTCGATTTTTTCTGTTTTTGGAATTCCTGTAGATATTAGTAGACGCCTCCCCATCAATCATTATTTTCATCCAAGCTTAGGGCCAATATTTCTGCATTTTTTGGACTGTGTGTAGCAAAGTCCTGCTTTAGCTCGACTTTTTTTGAATTTCGTCTTTCTAAAAATTTATTTGTACGTTGCGTTTTCGTTTCAAGATGGTGGCCGATTTAATGATTCAGTAAACATTCTTTGTTAAAGTATCAAAACGTCGTGTTTCTTTGGATTTTCTTAAGCAACATGAGGCGTTAGGGAACGTACCCAAACTACGTGACCAACTTTTTGCAATTTTTGACCCCCCCCCCCCTCCCTCCCGGTGACCAAAAACCTATGGCCCCCGCCGCTCATTTGTACCAAGCGTCTATAGAATATTGTCTTCATCACTAGCCACTTGACATCGTATTGCGTGAAAAATGGTCAAGTTCAACGATTTTTGGGGTAGCGCCGCTTATGGAAACCAGCATTAAGAGTAGTATATATGTAGGTTCGTGGTTGCGTCACAAACATGTAGTGATGTCTCGACATAGGTATACCCTAGTGAGACAGGCATCGAATAATATAATGTAAACATACAACATACCTTATATAGATAAATACATTTAAAAAACATAAAGTTTGTAAGTATCTCCATCTACGAAGAGCCATAATCGGCGTAGGCCGCGCTCAAAAGCGCTCGTGCTTTTAAGAAAACGTACCCATACTACGTGACACGTTTAGGGGGGGGGGTCTTAAAAATACCACGCTTGGTACAAATGAGCGGCGAAGTACTTAGGTTTTTGGTTACCGGGGGGGAGGGGGGGGGGGTTAAAAATTGTAAAAAGTTGGTCACGTAGTATTGGTACGTTTCTTTATCTGAAAAAAAAACGAGCTAGAAGCTAAACCACTTTTTTGGAGCCGATGGCCTCATTCTGGAGCTAGCTCTGAGGGTGCTGAGTTGGCAACACTGAGTCTTTGCGCTGCGCACTGCAGGCGGTTTGTATATTTATGCTGCAGGCAGTGCAGCACAGTGCAGGCAGGCGCTGCACTAGTTTTTTTAGAATATTATCTCTTTATCTATGCACCACTCTTTTCTCTTTTGACTTTTGACAATTAACTTTTGAGGTTATTATTTTGAAACATAAGAAAATAAAAACTTTCGTATTCATATTCATATAAACAAATACGAAAAGTTAAAATGTTGAAAACGATTGGGAGGACGCATATTTATAATCTAATATACAATAATTGCGCTGTATTTTCTTCCAAAACTGAACTCCCTGGTTTTGGTTTATCAAACGTAAAGAAGAAAGTTGGTGACGCAAATGTCAAAGTTACCCTGATATCTCAAAATGAAGATGTGTCCATTGTTAGTCTCGCAGAAGCGCAAAAAATATCTAAACGACGAGAGTTAAAACTCGTTAAAATAATAGACATTGATGCCAAAACAAGCAGGCCAGTTTACAAGTGAGTTCGGTCGTATACATTAATTTGTTATAAAGGTTAATTTATTGAGTACGTAATGTCAAAAACTTTGAAAACTCGTTGTAGAATTCGAAAAATACTACGAATTTCACATCCACCTGTATACAGATGTGGTGTGGTGAAATTTCGGGTAGAGATTTGTATGACTCGCTCGACAATAAAACATGTTATGGTGACCGTGAGTAGAAGTGAGACCCGAGTGTGACATCTATCATCCTATCGTCTACCTATGTTAGTAGTTCTTAGTCGAAGTATGATACAGTTAAATATGACCGAATCGGATAGAGACACATTAGCTCAGTTGGTCTTTACGCCTTTAAGATTTAAGATAAGGTCCGGGTCCCAGATGTAACCGTTTCTTTTTCTGATTTTTCTGTTTTCAGATTTTCAATTCAGAGTTTCGCTAATATTATTTTCATTTTTAAATATTACGATTTACAAAGCCCACAAACAAAAGGTAACTTAAAACCGTTTAAAAATTAAGGTCAATATCACGTCGATTCCTCAAATCCCAAGCGTAAGAAGACTTATTGATATATCAACGGCAGAAAGGCTAATCGACATAACCAACATTTTGTCGATTTTCACTCTTTGATGCCATTTAACTTGAAAAAAAAAACTGCATCGATTTGTGTACTCGAAGTTCATATACATATTATGAAAATTTGAAAATTTACCCCCAAAAAACTGCTGTTTTTGCGGAAGTCCGATTATAAATTGACGTAAGTGATGGAAAATCCGACGTTTTTTAATAAAATGCCGGTTACTATCTTGAACCCAGGCGAATCCAATGTTTTAGTTTTTATTTACTATGAAAAATTATATGGTTACGTCAAATAGCCTTTCCGTGTTTTAGGAAAAAATTTTGCTTACGGCAAACGGATGACTGGAGTTTTAAGTTTTATTTGTTTACATTAGTCCTTAAGTTGTGCTACATCGAAAAGTTTTTAGTAACATTGTTTTGTAAGTTTAAAAACTTTATTAAAAGTTGAATACCATACCTACCTACCTACGAATTTGGAGACTTTTATTTTGTGGAGAACGTTACACGAAAATACGTCACGCTCAAACATTGTGTTATTGCATCCAGTTTTGGCGTTCAGTGCATGACTATATATTTGTATAAATATATAGTCATGAGATATATTTTTAATATATTTTTGTGAGAGTTTGGGTACTACCCTTTGTTGTATCCCTCTGATTTTCTCGCGGGAATGCTGGGACTAAATCTTCTCGACGTTAGGAGAAAAATTGCAATGGTACTAGTAGCACACAAGCTGCTAAACGGGCACATTTGTAATCCTGATGTCCTGGAAAGGATTTCACTTTATGTCCCCGATAACTTCACCAGAGCAAGGCAACACAGACTTTTTACTTTTCCTAGAGGCAGGACCAACCTACCAATGGTTATGCCTCTGGGGAGAATGACCTCACTATTAAACCTTTCTTCTGAAATTGACATTTTTCGATCGAACTACAATCATTTCAAGAGCGAAATAAAGGTATTCTTTAGCACCTGTCATTATTAATGTACCTATATATAATTAATGTTTTACACTATTAACTAAAAATTGTGAAATGTAATTGGATATACATGTTAACTGTTTTTCACAATAAATAAATAAATAAATATCTAATAATAATAGTTCTTGTCAGATTGCCTAATAATTTACAGTAGTTGGAAGTTCGAAAAACCTTCGCGCCGCAGCCGTAAGCGCTGCATTAGTCTGGAAAATGACCGAATTTTCCGAACCCCTTCCGTTCCATATTACTTTCGCGTGCCCCGCTGCATCTACTATATCAAATACACGAATGAAACTAATGAATAACTGTAGTCTAGATCATCCCATTGAAGAATTTCTTGGTCTGCCGACCAGCAGCCTGGCAGTTTCTGGTGTACAATTTTTTTAAAGTTTTTTTATTATTTAAAAAATATATATATTTACTTATTCTTATTTTTATTTCAACATGATTTTTAAAACTTAATCATCAGATTTTTAAAAAAAAATGCGATAGCGATAAAAAAAAATAATTTGAGTGTTCCGAGTGCTCCGATCAGACGGGCGAGCCTTTCAACGTGAATTACCTTACGAACCCGGCCGCGGTGCTCCTCACCGCTGTCACCTGCATAACATAAATATCATTAAGTACATAAATATATAAAAAAATAATGTGTAGTCCTGGTAACATTGCCTAATAGTACCTATATAGTGGTTGGAAGTTCGAAAAACCGCCGCGCCGCCACCGTATCTTCCGAACGTCGTCCGTCCCCTCATTGCATCGCTGGGTGCACGAGAAACAAAACGAGCTTCATGAAAATGCGTGTCCTTTTCCTCCGGATGGTGGTCGGAGATTGGCGCGTGACTAAGCAGATCCCTCTCCCCCTGCTCCACCGATCCCAACTAGTCCGATCGTGTTGCGACGTGTATTCACCTCATTGCAACATGATCGGACCGGTTCGGATCGGAGGAGTGGGAGTGGGGGGAGGGGAATCTGCTTAGTTAGTGTTTCCAACTTTGGAACAAATAGTAGGACGAGTATTTTTTAAAAATTACGAGTTGTCAACTTATTGCCATCGATATGAAAAAAAAACGGTTGTTAAAAGAATATTTCGCCATACCTCCCATTACAAAATTAATTTTGTAATTTAAATTTGTTTACATCAACTAATTGTAAGTCTGATTCCCATCGAAGAGGCTTACACCATGGTTTTAGGAGCAACAAATAACACAAAAGAGGTTACGCCCTTTTGCCTTTCCGTAAATTGATCACACACCGAGCTTCTCACACTAGATATTGTTGGTTACAGTCAAGCAATCGTAAAATTTTCACAAAAAAGAATGGATGTAACCACCAAAATCATCATTTTTTTAAATAATTATATAGATCTAATTATATTGGTAGAAACATAAACATTATTCTGTTGTTCATTGTAAAAATCAAAGAGATAGGGGTTACCATTACTATTTTCTGATTTTTTGTTGTTGTTTTTTTCGACTTTACTGAAAGTAGAGGATTTGCTGGTTACGTCAATTAGCCTTTCTGCCGACGATATGTTACCATCCTGAGTAAGAAGAATTATTTCGCTGAAGCCCTTTCTTTAAATGTTTTCCATGCTCTTTGTATCTTCCACGCGGTGCGCGGCCATATTTTCGGTATATATTTTTTTCGTTTATGACTGTTTGGAGATGTCTGCTAGGGGCTCCACATAAAATGAAAATTCCCAAACGGCACGCTTAGCTTCATGGGATCGAATGAAAATCGCATTCCTAGTCGGTAGAACTGATGCACGGGCCGCAATTATTTTCTCTTACCAAATTCATATATTTAGACAGGTAATTAGTTTTTATTTTTAAGATTGTGCATAATTTTTTATTTTAAAATATTGTGTAGGAGTATAATGAGCTGTAATATTTTGCTTAACTTTGTTGGTGGTTCGGTGCACGAGTGAACGGTAGAACTAGCCGCGCCTGGCGAGAACCCTTTCCATAGGGGGGCCTACACAGGGTGTAACAGGACGGACCCTAGGGATTGTAACCAGCGATTTTTGAGCATATTTGGAGTAAAAAATTTTGGTGTTCGGTGATTTTTTTTTCTATTAATAACAAAAAATATGCTTTTCAATTACACCGCGCTACTGTTCCCATCGCTATGGGAATTATCCCGTCCTGATGTATGTAAACGATACGCGCTGTTTCGTGTGGTAGATATGGTGTTAGAACGAGACGCAATGCTTATCGAGTGTCCGCTAGGCTATAAACGGCTTTTTAATTTCAGTTGCGGCGTGTGATGGATAAAATTTTTTATTGTTTTTAAAAGAAAAAAAAATGTCATCGGACAGCAAAATGACATCTACATTTTTTACTCCTAATATGCTCAGGAATCGATGGTTAAAATCCCTCAGGTACGTTCTATTACACCCTGTATAAATTAGGTTTGACTCCAATGCACTAAGCAGTAACATTATGACTATGGGTTCAGTTCAGAATTTGGTTGTTTGGTACAGTACTAACAAACAATTTTATGAATATCATTATCATCATTAGGGAACGTACCCATACTACGTGACACGTTTAGGGGTGGGGGGGGTCTTCAAAATGTCAAGCTTGGTACAAATGAGCGGCGGCTGGCTTAGGTTTTTGGTCACCGGGGGGGGGGGGGGTAGTAGTAGTAGTAGTATGGGTACGTTCCCTTACATAGTATAAAATGAAGTCGCTCAAAATGTATGTGCGCATAGATCTTTTAAACTACTCAACGGATTTTCATGCGGTTTTGAGGAATGTTATGTTTATATATATAATACATGCTTATTATAGTAGAGAAAAGCCGAGAAATTCAAATATTCAATTCAGGCAGCTGGCAAGCGGGTGGTGTGGATTTTATAAAGGTTGGGTAATGGCGTTGTGTTTCATAAGCCACAGCAACATGTAGCCGGGTCTGCTAGTTTGTTTATAAATGTGAAAAAATCTTCTGATTTTTTTTCATATCGACACACCTATATTCTTCCCACTTTAAATTCTTGATAAGTAACTCCATATTACCATTTCGTTATAAAAATTTTTCAATTTCAGATTGATGACAGGTTCAGACTTTTATGAAGAAGACTTGAAAAGGCGGGATCAAAAACGTGAGGCGAGGAAAGAACCAATGATCAAAGGAGAAAAGTTTGTTCCAGTTTCATGTAATATTGCAGAACATGATTTACATGTACATATGAAAAGGATATCTAAATGGCTGCAAAAGTTTTATGAAATTAGAGTTGCCATAAGTGCTGAGGGACGGGATCCGGAGCGTGTTGTAAGTTTATTTGTTTTTCAATATTCTCATTTTGAAATTTTTTGTTAAAACTATCAGACAAATGAAAACTCAACATCAAAGATAGACTTGACACTTCCAATAGTCCGAAAAAGCGATGAATAGATCTCATAATCATAAACTCTCAACTCAAATGTGTAGATCACTGCCGTGGAGGCCTTCAGCTCAGAACAATATATCCACGAAGAGTTTTCGCAATGGAAAATTGTGAACTACTAATAAATTATTTCAGTTAAGTGCTTTTAAAATTCCTATGGCGACGGCACAAAAATGATATGTACTTTATCCCAATAATGCTGCAGCTTTTTCTTAGACACTAATTAATATTGAGATAAACGATGTACGTATGAATGTCTGCTTTGCCCAAATTGCCATCATTATCTTCCATCTCCATCACTCGCATCGAACAAACGAAACGCCGTAGCCGTGGGAGTTACAAAAGCGCCCATTGGCTTATATTTTGTTGTAGAAATTATGAGTTCCTCAAAGAAATAAATCAAGATTTAACCCTATTATATATCATACATTGTGTAACTCTGACAAAACATTGCTTCTGACCAATTTTACTGTCTTACAGATTTATGATCTCCAACAATATGTAAACATATATTTTTTTATTTTCCAGGGAAGGATCTTTGATGATATACAAAAAGAAACGGTACAATTTGGTGTTGTTAAACAAAAACAACTTTTGAAAAATGGCAACATCAAATTTCAAATTGTACCTAATTTGAATGTATCTACCGATGAAACTCAGGAAAAAACCCCCAGTAAAGTTGCTCAAACTTCGAAATCTGCAGAAGATGACAATGAAATACCAGAAACGGAGCAAAGTGATCCAAAAGAAAAGAGTTCCCAGTCATTGTGACTAGAAAAACACATATTTTCTGCATTTTCTGGAGCGCTCACTATTTTCCTGTTGGCCAAATATGGATATTTGTACTATTGTAGAAGACAGTGTGCAAAAAATAAGTAGTTTAAAATTTTCAAAGTTTTAGTTTGAGAGTAGGAAAAGCTTAATTTCTTCTTCACTGTGCCTATTTATTATTGTTATGGTTTGCAGTGTAAAAAAAATAAAACTGCTAATGAGCAATATCACACAACTGGAAGTTTTCTAAAGTCGAATTTGTGTTTTTATTTCAATAATATGTATATATTTCAAAAAATGTAATTTGTAACTTCTAGTCTCTTATCCCTTGATGAAAGTATTTTCTTTTATAAAGATAAAGCTATATTGGCTTTCTTATTTTGTTGATTTGTAAATATTATAGGTAAGTAATTGCAAAATAAAAGTTTAACTCACTCTGTTTTTATTTTTAATTTTCCAATTAGAATTATGTTATGATAATAAATCCACGCTGTTAAACCTGCTTTATTTTATTACTAGTGAGTTTCCGGCATGCGTTGCAATGCCACTTATTAAAAAATTGTTTCTCCCTGCGTGTCCTTTCCCATTCGTCCTGTTCCCCTTCCGCTGCCCCTCACGCGTTCCCCCTCCACCTTCCTCACTTTTCCTCTCCCGCCAACTCCCCTCCCGCTTTCCCCTCCCCTCTCCCTCATTCCATACATTCAGTTCCTGTACATTCAGTTTTCAAAGAATACAAAAAAAAAAATCAAATGAAAAAATTCAAAAAGTTACAGGGTGTTGAAGTGGGGGGCCTCAATAAAACGGCGCGCCTTGGTTGACCCAACTGCAACCCTCCTAGTAATCTAAAAAAAATATTAATCCAAACAAATGCTGCTATGGCCTGAACCTTGGAAAAGTAAAAAAAAATTTTTTCACAAAATGGCGGCTGTCTGAAATAAAAATACATTTTTTAACTTTTCCGAATTTTTTAAAAGTAGGAAAAAAATTATTTTTTTATAGTTTTAGTTTGTGAGAAGAATCACACCAAATTTTAAGTAAATTGGTTCAGTAGAACTTGAGATATCATGTCAACCATCTCAAAAAAAGTAGTTTTGAGAAACACGCATTTAAAGTTTTGCTCTTTTTAGATTCCGTCTAAACCGGTCGAACTAAAATGGCTCGTAACTATTAAAATAATTCAAATTTTGAAAAATTCTTTTAAGGAGATTTTTTTTTTTACATTAACTCCACATAGGAGGCCCTGATGAAAATAATTTCCCTCAGGGCCTATGTCATCTGGGATGCTGTGTGGAGGGAGATTGATATTCTTGAACATTTAACCTATCGAAATATGAAGATTTTTTTTCTAGACTAGAATACCCCCTTTATACCTACATAAACCCGTTTTTATATACAGAGATAGATTTATTTCTTTATAAATGTAAATCCTTTTCAAATCATTAATTTTGTTCTTAAAAGATTTATGTTGAAAAACCAAAACTTTGTGAAAATACAAAACTAGTCACATTTTTTATTTGAAAAAAAAATCTTTTCAACTATTTTCATGGGGGGCTGTTGCACAATCCACGTTAGGTTTGTGTTAACCACTTTTCCTGTCATTTCATGAGTTACAAGGAACTTTGCAGCAGGTGGCTAGAGGATATTTTTTCATATCCTGAATTAATCGTTTTCCTTGAATGTGTTCAGTATATAAATGAGATGGGGCAGTGATGGTCAACACTTTTACCCCAAGAGCCAATTTTAAATATGTTCGCAGGAGGAAGGGTTCCTACAGCTTGATATTGTTAAATTTGCAATTGGTGGTATAGAAAACCCATTTATATTTTGCAAAACAGCAATTTTTTGATAAAATAAGTACAGAACCAAGGCCAAACCAATAAATGATGACGATTTTTATCATTTTGAAATAATAAAAAACATTGAGCAATTGTTTTTTTCTGTCGTTCGGAAAGTTAAACAAAATTTAGCCAAGAAAACTTTGGTATTTTATAAAACGGAAACCTTTAAAATGCATCACTAATATATTGTAGGTCTCGAAAGGCGCTGCGCTGCGAAGGTGAATTTTTTCTAAACTTAAAGTCGAACCACGAAATTTTGTTTTCATAAGAATATTTTAGAAAAATCTTATTATTTTGAGCGGCTGATTCAAACAAGAGAAACCGTTGACAATTCTTTACCGGAATTTTTTTGATACATTTTTCAGCCAAGTGGGAGGTACGAAAAGGCTCGTAGGCCACACGAAATGGGCTCGCGGGCCTCGAGTTGCTTATCACTGAGCATAAATATACAAACCACCCATCACTGAGCTAGAGTATTTAAAAAAGAGCTAAGGAAGTTAGACTATTTTTTTGCTGATGATTCAGATTAGAGCTAAATCAAGCTCCAAAAGAGCTGAATTAGCCAAACCTGATTGGGTCAGATTAGTAAATTGTCGATGGATTTTATCTGTCAACTGAGTTTTTCTACGGTTTTCGTAAGTCATAGAAATTAAAAATGATTTTCGTAAAGTGACGTGTGGTCATTTTTCAAACGTGTGACAATTTGTTCAGGTTATGCATGTCGCCGGCTTTAATTTTTGATTTAATACACCTGAATTAAAAACATACCCGTTTGTCAAAAAATGGTAAGTGCCTGCTATTTTACGTAGTTTGCTTTTTTGGAAATGTATAAATATTATGCCTTGAAAGTTGCTTAGAATATGACATCAGATTTTCGATAATATTGCGCATATTGTGCATATTGTGATACTTTTATGGTAAGTTTTACTTAGGATTTAAAAAAAGCGTTCTACAAGTACAGCCATAAATACAAACCATATTCCAGCATGTATAATTACCATTTATAGATTTAATTGATTTATTGATAATTATACGGTTATTCTAATCTAACCAAAAATTCGTATTGCGAATATTGGTTATTAAATACCGGATATTCTATGCGGTCAATTGAAAGGGACTTCAGTATAAATATTGTGCGTAATGTATTCATCTGACACTTTTTCAGAAATAGCCAGTTGAATAAATGTAATGCACATACTATTATAGAAAACCGCCTCACAGAAAATGGAGCGGTCAATTTAATTTAATTTATTTTACCGTAATAACTTGTAATACTCAGGTTAAGTTTCCTTACTCCGCTTACTTCTTAATATGTAAAAAAATAAAGGATACTTTACCATCATATCAATAAAGTTATGTGTGTATAATATTTATTCTTTTGCATATTGCATAAAATATTTGATTTGTCGATAAGCTGTAACACAGGTTTAATAGATTTTCAAATGTTTTGTAATATTTACAGGCCGCTGTTGAGAGGAAGGGAACATTTAAAGTCGAGTATTTACAAAAAATCGAAAAGGAAGTTCAGTTGAGATGGAAGGCAGAAAAGGTCTACGAAGAAAATGCCCCAGAAGTTGCAGTTGAAAAAAAAGAAAAGTTCTTCTGTACTTTTCCATTTCCCTACATGAATGGCCGTCTCCACTTGGGTCATACCTTTTCACTCTCAAAATGTGAAGTGAGTAATATTCTTATATTGTATTGAAATTCTTCATAATATATCTACTTCTTCTTCTTTGCGTGTAACAGGTCCCCCCGACGTTGGTGATCACTCTTGAAAATGTCTCTCTATCTTGCGCTGCCCGGAATAGCTCCTCCACACTTCTAATGCCGGTCCACTCTCGTATATTTCGCAGCCAAGACATTTGTCTCCTACCAGGCCCTCGGCGACCCTCTATCTTGCCTTTCAATATTAAATGGAGCAAGTGATACTTCTCCCTTCGAAGTATATGACCCAGATATGAAATTTTCCGGATTTTTATTAATGTAAGCAGTTCTCTATCTGCTCTAGCCCGCCTGATAATTTCTGTGTTGGTGATCATCTCGGTCCATGGGACCTTGAGCATTCTCCGGTGAAGCCACATTTCAAAAGTCTCTAACCTGTTCATGGTATTTACTACAAAGATGATATATGTGGCTGAAAGAAACATAGGACCTCCTGCCGAGCCATTCTCTATGTTTTGTGAGATCGAGATAGATATTGGGCGAGATCTCTTGTCAGATTTGTGTGATTTTCTAAGGCTGTTAAATTAATGAATAATCATGTATACTTGTACAAATTCGTGCTTAAAACGACCTAAACTAAAATACGCGACAGCTCACAGCTGAAATTCTGACATCGACCCATAGAAAAAGCAAATAACAGCCAAAGGAGATCTCGCCCGAGATCCATTTCGATGTCACAAAAAATTGAGAATCGTTCGGCTGAGTGGATAATATTACAAAAAAACAACAATATTTGCAATATTCAAGGGTCTTGAGCTTGTGCTATGATGGATGTTTAAACCTCTGACTTTTCATTTGCTTTGTAAACTTTCGAAATCACTTAATCACAAGCTTAAAATGAATATTTTTTAGAAAAATCTTAGATTCACCTTAATTACTATAAAATACAACTATTTGCATTCGGGGTGATGGAAAATACTGTATTAAGCGTGTCCAGTGATTTCGAAAGTTTTTTTATTGACAGTTCCCATAGCTTGCAACTTGTAACCCAATTTTAGGGAACATAGATTAAATATTCTACAGAAACAGAATGAGTTATAGGCATGAAGTCTATGCTAAATTTCCCCAGATTTTAACCACTGCTTTAGATGTATCAAAAATGCAACCACCGGTCCTTACTCTATCAAAAAGAAGCCCTTATCCCACGAATTGTGTTTTGGCTGGTTATAGAATATATATGTACCACAAATTGGTTATAGAATATTAGTGGGGTTATTTTTAAGAGTGTTTGCTATGGAATGCTTTCTAGGTTGTGAGGTTCCAAGTAGCCTATAGTTCAAAGATAAGTATGTTCAACCAGAATTTATGCTGGATTGGGTGCAAACAAACTCAATCATCTTTCAAATGTTTGGTTTTCAAAAACTTAGTTGACATTGATTTCTTATGTACTTAAATAATTCAATTTTAGTTTGCCGTTCGTTTCCAACGCCTGAAGGGCAAGAAAGTTCTGTTTCCCTTTGGCTTCCATTGCACGGGGATGCCCATCAAGGCCTGCGCAGACAAGTTGAAGCGCGAGATGGAAGACTTTGGATGTCCCCCGATCTTCCCCGCCGACGATAACACCCCGGAGACGGAGGAGGTGGACGATGTGGTGGTGAAAGACAAGAGCAAGGGAAAGAAGAGTAAGGCCTTGGCTAAGACTGGCACCGCCAAGTACCAGTGGCAGATTATGCAGAGCCTCGGACTGTCCGATGAGGAGATTAAACCCTTTGCCGATGCTGAGTTCTGGCTGGATTACTTCCCCCCGCTTGCCGTTGATGACCTGAATCAGTTCGGCATTCATGTAAGTTGAAATTACTTCACTCTCTATTCTCATACGGTATGGAAAGGCTATGTGGCAACAAAAACTGCAGAGACACAGAGATAGCCTTCCTCGGGTCGGCAGATTTTCTACCTATTGAGTTATAATTAATAAGATGACCCCACCATCCATATTTCGCATTTATAATAATATTATAAATGCGAAAGTGCGTGTGTTTGTTTGTTACGCTTTCACGCCTAAACCACTAAACCGATTTTAAAAATTCTTTCACCAATAGAAAGCTACATTATCAGCGAGTAACATAGGCTGTATATAATGGTACGCTGCATGGCTGGCGTTATGAAATTTGTATAAATGAAAATGTGTGTATTTCATATATTTTGGCGGCAGGGAGGAAAGGCGGGGGAGGTGGGGTTCATGGAGAGGGAAGATACGAGGGAGGGAGGAAGGCGGGGAAGGTGGAAAGTAACGGGGACACACGGGAAAGGACATGCAGATTTCTTTAAATATCATTGCAATTCGTGCCGGGTACCAGCTAGTAATTAATAAGATGACCCCTCCATACATAATACAACACAATGTGCTTGCCCCAAGAAAAAAAAAAACAATTAATTTAAATTTTGATAAATTTGTGATAAAAAATTTGTTAATTAGCCATAAATTAATACTTTGTAGAAGCTAATGGCTTTTTGCAAGATTGTAATAAACGGTTGATAACTTTTGTGATAAAATTATCGATTTTGTTAATTTTGCAATTCTACTAAATTTATGCTTGAAAGGTTAAAGGGCAGAAATTTTCTGTTTATAGATAACTAGCTGGTTCCTGGCATGCGTTGCAATGCTATATTCAAAGAAATAAATTGTTTCTCCCTGAATCACCTTTCCCGTGCGTCCCTGTTCCCCTCCCGCGTCCCCTTCCTAGCTAGCAACATAAATTATAGCCTATATGTTATTCTAATATATGTACTATATTATTGTAAAGTTTCATTAAAATACATTCAGTAGTTTTTGTGTGAAAGAGTAACAAACACACATACATCCATATAAACTTTCGCATTTATAATATTATAAGTAAGATTGTTTTCATTATGAGATCATATTCATTAGACACTTGTGTTATGCAGCTCACTAACCCTCTTAGGGAACGTACCCGAACTACGTGACCCGTTCAGGGGGGTCTTCAAAATACCACGCTTGGTCAGAATGAGCGGCGGGGGGCTTAGGTTTTTAGTCACCGGGGGGGGAGGGGGAGTTAAAAACTGCGAAAAGTGGGTCACGTGGTATGGGTACGTTCCCTTACTAAAAGATATATTTTAAATTTTAGTAACTGATAAACAACCATTTACCTATGTTATTGGTTGTTTATCAGTTGTGTTAAATTTAAAAGACGTCTGTTAGTGAGGCCCTGAATCTATATCATATAAAATTTATGTTTACATACATGTTTCTAGCATTTAAAATGTTCAAATATTTTTACAGACTGACTGGCGCCGGACATTTATCACGACTGACGCCAACCCCTTCTTCGATTCATTCGTGCGTTGGCAGTTCCTCCACTTGAAGGCTAGGAACAAGGTGCAATACGGCAAGCGCCACACAATCTTCTCTCCCAAGGATGGCCAGCCCTGCATGGACCATGACCGCAGTTCCGGAGAGGGCGTTGGCCCCCAGGAGTATACTCTCATCAAAATGCATCTCCAAAAACCGTACCCTAAACAACTTAGGTAATATTTTTTTATTATTCAGAGGGTTCTTTCCTCTTATTTATAATAATTTTAACTGACCTAAAAAAAAATTAATTTACCCACTGTGCTCTGTTGATTTGATTGATGAAATCGTGTGCTACTTTGCTGTAATCTAGTTTAACAGCACATTTTAAGTTTGCTGTCCATCAGCAGTTATAAAGAAATCTTTACAAAGGTAATAAATTTTATGTGGCAGAACAGTGATGCGTGAATATAAATTTACCATGCCTACTTAAAATGATTTTATCAGTGAAATAAATGTATCCTTTTTTTTTCGTCATGTCACATTATTTTTCTGTTCAGTTATATTTTTACAAAATTGATTTTTGACTCTTTCAGCTCAGTGAATGACAAAAATGTTTTCCTCGTGGCGGCCACCCTTCGTCCCGAGACCATGTACGGTCAAACCAACTGCTGGGTCCGACCCGATATGAAGTACATCGCTTTCACAACTGCCACCAATGAAGTATACATCTGCACGGCCCGCGCTGCTAGGAACATGTCTTACCAAGGATTCACCGCTGTCGAGGGAAAAGTAGATGTTGTCGCCAACTTGATCGGACAAGACATTATGGGTCTTTCTCTAAAAAGTCCGTTAACTTTGTATCCAATTATTTATACACTCCCGATGTTGACCATCAAAGAAGACAAAGGTACAGGAATCGTATCGAGTGTTCCCTCAGACTCGCCGGATGACTACGCTGCTCTTGTGGACCTTAAGAAGAAGGAACCTTTCAGACAGAAGTATGGAATCACAGACGAGATGGTTCTTCCGTATGAACCTATCCCTATTATCGAAGTTCCAGATTTTGGAAACCTTACAGCCGTGTATCTTTACGATAAACTCAAGATCCAAAGTCAAAATGATAAAGATAAGCTGCTGGAAGCTAAGGAAATGGCCTACTTAAAATCTTTCTACGATGGAGTTATGCTGATTGGTGAATTCAAGGGAAAGAAGGTTCAAGACGTCAAGAAAGATCTACAAAAGAAACTCACCGATAGTTCCGGGGCTGTGATGTACTTTGAACCTGAGAAAATTATTATTTCGAGGTCGGGGGATGAGTGTGTGGTGGCTCTGTGCAATCAGTGGTATCTGAACTACGGTGAACCCGTGTGGAAGGCCAAGGCTGAGAAGTGTCTGGAGAATATGAATACCTACCACGATGAAGTCAGAAGAAACTTTACTTCATCGCTGAACTGGCTTCATGAACATGCCTGCTCTAGGACTTATGGTTTGGGTGAGTTGTTTTTTATACTAGTTCAGGGGTGCATGTGTCTTTGAAAACCACAATATATTATGCTCAACTCATTTCTTGTATTACATACACAAATTATGTTTTTTATGGGACTCTTTTAAATGTTGTGTTTTTAATTTCAAGTAATGGATCTCGCCCAAAAGAAAAATAATATGTTGTCTTTGAGCAATTGACTACCACAATACGGGCATGTGCCTAGCATGGTGGTCGAAAAGTCCTCAAATTATGTAATTTGGGAGATGGGTATGGGTACCGCCGCCCCGGGAACCATTTATTGGACAACCAACACCCCTGCCACAGGTCACCCCAAGTGGTTCGCTACGTTTGGTGACTTAGCAGGGGTGCCCGGGTTCATGGGATGAGGTTTGTCTATGTCTTGGTGGCGGATGCTTTTGCCCAACCACTGCGTGGCGGGCTGGATCGGAGGAGACTGATTGAGGGAGGCCTTTTGACCTCTCCAGCCGGATTCTCCCGACCCTTCGCCTTGCACCGCAGTGTGAGGAATAGATTCATATGTCCGTCACTCCTGGTCACACTGACCCCAGATTCCTACCCACCCCTCTTACCTTTTTCCTTCCCATATCTTCTCCTCCCTCCTTTCCCTTAAAAAACCCTCCACACAGCATCCTCAAAGATGACATAGGCCCCTAGGGAAATTGTTTTCTTCGGTGCCTCCTGTGTGGAGAAAATGTAAAAAAAAAAAATTACAAACAATGAAAAAAAAAATTATGCATCCATTTGCACTCACCTGAACTTTTTTCCAAGTTTTTATGAGAATACCACTGTGCGATTTCTCAGCAGAGATTTATAAAGCAAGACGCCTCCGTCCAAATACATTCTCTTTTCATAATTGTTTGTGCCTGGTTACGTACTATAATTTAATATTTTGACGCTGTTTATTACAGGAACCAAACTGCCGTGGGATGAGATGTGGCTAATTGAATCCCTCTCAGACTCCAGTATCTACATGGCCTATTATACGGTGGCTCACCTGCTGCAGGGAAACTCCTTCAAAGGTGACAAACCAAACACTTTCAAGATCAAACCTGAACAGATGACCCCCGAGGTCTGGGACTACATCTTCTTCAAAGATGCCAAACTCCCACCAAAGAGTAAAATTTCTAAAGATGCCCTGAACACCATGAAGCGTGAGTTTAACTTCTGGTGAGTTGTTTTTCATTATTAAAGTAAAAATTAATGTAACTAAGTTTCTTGTTAAATGAATATACACTAAAGCGGTAAAATCCAGCCAACGGGCTCGGTAACATATTTACATCTAAATATATCATCACTTTTCGAACTACAATATGTATTTTATTCATCTTTTGGCTGTTTATTATTGCTTTTTGCAATATTGACACATTTTATTTTATATTTCCCATCCAGTTTTTAGCCCTCAGATTAATTTGTTCACTTTTGGGAACAACTCGTATAGCTCTCTTAAAAATCGCAGTGTCTCCCTTACTATCATAGTGAGAAATATTAAACATTTGGTGTTAGAAACAGAAAACACCAAGCTTCATATTAAAATCTGAAAGTTGACCACAAAATTATTAAAATGTATACACCTTTATGAAACCAAAGTTTCTGACCGCAAAAAAAGAATTTAATCCTTGTAAATTTTTTATTAATTATTTTTACATATACATTATTTTTCCTCTCCTATCTGCATTACAAAATTCCCTAATATTTAGTGTGCCATAGTTCCACTGGCTCACGGCAGTTATGAGTCTTGCTTGAATGGTGATCACGTTAAAAAGACCCACTCAAAACTATTTTTTACATTCGTACATAATATAATTTTGTTATCCACCTCACTCAACAATATCTGTTTTGAAACAGATAAAAAATAATCTATGAAGATCGCCAAAAATCTTCATACATTGCCCTTTCCAGGTACCCCGTTGACTTGAGAGTGTCCGGAAAAGATTTAATTCAAAACCATCTGACTTACTACATCTACAACCATACCGCCTTGTGGCCGGAACAGGAGAACATGTGGCCCCAGAGCATCAGAGCCAACGGGCATCTCATGCTGAACTCTGCCAAGATGTCCAAGTCAGACGGCAACTTCTTGACACTGTCTGATGCTGTAAAGAAGTTCAGTGCCGACGGAATGAGGCTTAGCTTGGCTGACGCTGGAGATTCAGTGGAAGATGCCAACTTTGTGGAGAGCACGGCTGATGCTGGAATCCTCAGGCTGTTCACTTTCATTGAATGGGTCAAAGAAGTCTTAGAGAATAAGGAAGCTCTCCGCAAAGGTATTGTATAATCATTGGTTTCAACTATGCTTGTATTTTCATCAATGATTTATGAAATTAGGTGAAATGAAATGTGAATTGAGGTAAGGAAGGGAAGGCCAGGAATGAAGGAAGTATGAAGACTGGAGGCGGATGGTCAGGGATTTGATCCAGTCGAGGACATTTATAGAGGACACGCCATGTACCGCCATGATGATGTTAATGAGAAGTGATCTATAGTTTGACCAGAAACAAAAGACCATTCCCTAACGTCGTCCGGAATAAAGCTCTGGGGCTCGATTCTCTCCGCTCACAATCGCTGTTGAAAGTAAATACATTGGTCGGCTTTGTTATTCTCGAGTCTCGTCGAAGGTACATACTTAGATGCCAAACGTCAAAAGTCATTTCACTCCAACAGCGAGTAGGTTCAATCAGTCGACACCGACAAAACTGTCAAAATCTAGTACAATGTATATTATATATATAATATATCGTTTCTTGCACGCTCTTAGAAGGACAGGCATTGTATATTCATACAAAGCCGATTTGAGGTTCCATATAATGAGAGATTTACCGGCAATATTGGCTGCAATACATAATGTTGAGCAACTGAAGCAGATGCTTTAAGACCAACAAGAACGTCTTGCCGGAGGGTAGATAGTTTTCACATGAAAATTAACTTCTTGATTAATCTTGCAATGTCGTTTTGCAGGTGTTAGCAGCATTAAATTTCTTTTCGGCGGGTGGTTGGTTACCAGCTGTTTTTGGTTTTGAGTAATATAATCACCAGCCATTTTTAAGAAAGTGCGGTGAGTGCAATCGTAATTTCAAATTCGCACTATAGAAACGTCAAAAATATCAGAAACGTAGACAATATTCACGGGGCTGCCAATATAAACATGTCTGTTATTTACAGACTCGGAGTGTAGGCTTAGGATATTTAGTAAAGATACGCGAATTGGCGAGATGGATATTTATTGTACTTGCGGCTAGAGTAACGTCCTATCTATTGTGCTGGCGGTAGGAAAAGAGAGCGAGGAGATGTCTGCATCTCCTTTTATAGTGAGATCACCTGTCTCGCTCTTGCATTGACGGAAACAGGTGTACCACCCCAAAAACCTCTCTCACAATGTCTTTAATCCTTCCATATTCAAGAATACTTTAAATGTAACATTCGACAAATTTTGTCGAGACGATGGGCAATTTTTCATTCGCATACGGCGCTTATCGAATAACTCTCGATCGCTATAGGAGAATCGAGCCTGTGCAGGAGGCGAGTGCGGCATATCTACCAATTAATCACGCCCTTTCTGCGCACGACAAGACATGTGTGTCTGTGCACCTTGCTTACAATCTATCTAAATGTTGTAATAATTTTTGTTAATAAGAGCCTGTAACGCTTTTGCTTTCAATAACTAAATGGTTTATTTTGTTTTGACAGGCCCAGCAAACACTTTCCATGACAAAGTTTTCATCAGTGAAATGAACATGAAGATCAAAGAGACGGAAGAAAACTACGAGAAAATGTTGTTCAAGGAAGCTCTCAAGACTGGATTCTTCGAACTGCAGGCAGTTCGAGACAAGTACCGAGAGCTATGTGGATCCGATGGCATGAATGCGGAGCTGGTGAATAAGTTCATCAATGTTCAGGCTTTGGTCATGTCTCCCATCTGTCCTCATGTGTCTGAACACGTTTGGAGTCTTCTTGGTAATGTAAGTGAGATTAACTATAAT
Organism: Limnephilus marmoratus; assembly: GCA_917880885.1. Lineage (NCBI taxonomy): Eukaryota > Metazoa > Arthropoda > Insecta > Trichoptera > Limnephilidae > Limnephilus > Limnephilus marmoratus. Next base: position 16,722,623 of record OU862911.1, read on the forward strand.
TAATTTTAATTCTGTTACATAATTCATGTTTCTTCTTTACATGAAGTGATTCAATTTGTAATTTTTATTCCTTATACTGGTTGGTTAGTTAGTTAGTTAGTACTGTAGCAAAATATGGTCAAGGCCCGAGGGGTTAAGTAATTTTTGCAATGTTGCCACTGTTTGTTATAGTCTTGATTCGTGTATGTTATTAACCATTATATTTTTATTGTTTTTAGAAAACCTCTATAGTTAAGGCTTTGTGGCCTAAAGTTGGTGAGATATCCGAAATAGATGTGAAAGCTAGCAGCTACCTGATGGAGGCGGCCCATTCATTCAGAGTCTTCCTCAAGAACTATATGGCCATTAAAAAACCCAACAAGGCCAAGGGTGAAGTGGCAGCCGCCCCGGAAAAGCCTGACAAGGCCACGGTCTGGATAGCCAAGACCTTCCCTCCCTGGCAGGCAGCAGTTCTTACACTGATGAAGAAAATGCATGATGTAAGTTCATTTTAAAAGTAACATATCTTTGTGTTTTATTCAGACTTCAAAAAGTGTTTTTTAAATCTTCTATTTTCTTTCAGAATGTTATGAATAAATAATTCATTATGTAGGGAAACGAAACTAGAGTTTGTGGATAAAACTTTTTAGACAATAACTGGTTTGCCCATTCGAAAAGTGGACAATATATTTTTTCTGCGTACATAATATACCCATATTATATTCAGTTTTTCTATTTGTTTTAGAAAAAAGTTTTATAGTATAATCCAGTGGCGGTTTTCTCTAAAGTTCGTTTGTGCGGTGAACCCCCATTAAAAAGATGATAAAATAAAAGAAACTTGTTTTATAATATTATTATAATTAGTATCTATTTCCATTTTGTGCGTGATGAAAATTCTCTATAGAAAAAATCCTGGCCCATACAGATCCCTCTGACGGTGATTTGAACGAAACTCTGCATTTCTTTGCCAAATTCATTCACGATGGTGCGCCGATCCCGAGTCATGTGATATCACGTGATCTCCGATCTTACACGAGTAGTACCGATCGAGTTCGTCGCAGGGCGACCATTGCCTTTGCACCGGATGAAGCTATGGAATCCTATATAGATACTATTTAGATTATCTTTACTATAATTTGGTTTACATTATGAACATCAAAAAATATGCTATGGAAAAATTGAAGCTTTTACTACCTTTTGTATGGATTGGAATTACAATAAAATTATTATTTACGAAACAAACAAAAAAAGCGTAAACTACTAAAGAAATGTTTTTTCATGACTTAAGTAACTATGAAGTAATATGAGAAACAATTTTTAAAAAATACCCCTTTATGGCTAAGACTATTTTTGACCTTTTTTATGATGTAACTTTTTTTCATTCTCATAAAATTATGCATGAAATAAATTAAAACCACTTTGGCGCTTACTTGCCTCGTGCAAAAAAGATGTTCGATTTTAAATTTTGAAGGCATGAGAATCAAAGTATTTCTAGTGTTTATATTCCTCTTTTTTATATTATTTTCAACAAACGTCGCATTGTCAAGTCGCTAGTTATGCAATTTTGTGTGGAACTTGCTTCAGTATTGTTTTGGCTATCAAATTGAAAACGGTTGCATTTATTGGTTGTCGCTAATATTCTGTCATATATTTTTTTACCCAATAGCTGAATGCAGTGTTGTGTACATACAAAATAATTCTAATACAAATGAAAAATGGTTGGAAATTAAAAATAAAAGGCCTCTGCGTCCACTTATATATTCAACGTAATTATTCTTGTTGTAAAAACAATGATAATTAGCAAAGTGCATTGCTGTAAAAAACATTAAACAATTTAATTCCTCTAAATGTATATTTTGATTACATATGTCTTCTCTCGGATTTCTGAACCTCCTGTTAAAAAGACCACGAACCGCCACTGGTATAATCTACCTAAATATAAAAAAAATATGTTTGCAAAATGTCAATGTCTGTTATAATATATTATTTATGTTTGTTAATTGTTAGCACATATAGTGAAATAAGTGACTTAAAAACTTAAAACCCCCAAATCAAGCAAATGACAACCAAACCAGGTGTTTTGTTTCTTGTATTATTAATATCACAATAGTCATTGTTGATCAAACTAAAGATTACGAATAACTCAACAATGTTTGAAAATCTCCTACTACCACCACAGAAAGCCGAAAATGTTGCTTGTGTTGTTATGGAGGACTTAGCCAGCTGAGGAATCGAACACGCGACGCTCGGGTGGGACCCAAGCGCTATGCCCACTCAACCACTGACCTATATTCTTAGTTTTGTAATGAAAGTACCCTGAAAATATATAAATGTGTCACGTCAATAGTAATGAAAAAAAGATGGTTGCCAAATGAATATGACAAATTTGTCTTTTTAATTTGATTGAAATAGCTATTAAAAAATATTCTGGCTGTTTACCATTATTAACCATTTATTAACACGTAACTAGATCAATATTTGTAACACAAAAAGTAGAGCAATACAAAATCGAAAACTTCTGATATTTAAATGGTATTTTTTTTGCAGGACAACAAAGGACTACCCGATAATAAAGTGCTGTCTGCAGAGTTAGGAAAAATTGAAATTCTTAAAAAATACATGAAGAGGGTAATGCCCTTTGTACAAGCCACCAGGGATAAAATGGCTGAAAAGGGAGTCCAAGCCCTCTCTTTGACTATGGAATTTGATGAGGCCAAAGTACTTAAAGAAAATGCTACCTATTTGGCTAACACTCTTGATGTAAGTTGATGTAACTAAATTTCTCATTCTGGGCGTTTGTGCTAAGCTTTATACAAAATATGTTAATGCTTTATACAAATTATTTTTATGTTTGATGGTTCTTTTTAAGCCAATGTTTCTAACAGTCTTATAGTACCCATCGTTAGGGCAGTAGGCAGAAATTTGAAGCTGAATATGGAAAACAATATAATGATACTATGATTAGAGATGGCAAAATTTCGTTTTAACTAAAAACGCGAGAAAATAGCGAAAAACGTGATTTTGGCCGTATTTCAGCTAAATTATTCTATTTAGCGAAATAGGGGTGAATTTCCCGAAAATACCGGGTATTAAAATAATAGGTGAGAATTTAAAAAAATCGATATTTATCAGCGGAAATAAGTGATTAAAAATCATCTCTAACTTCAGCTCGCGCTCCCCCGACTGTGTGCGTAAGCTCGAAGCCTGTCCTACCTCTTTTTACAATTTTGTTACTATTTTATGTGTAAATATATAATATTTTTGTACTGTAGGCTAAAATTGCTTTTTGACATTACACAAATTGTGCGAAATAAATTACGCCTATTGATGTTAATCGCAATCTGCATTAGTTTTGTTTGTGTTCGACCCGTACTTAGAGTTTCCTTCCTTATTAATTTAATATTAAAATTAATTATTTATAATCTTTCACATGGAAATACTTGCAAATGAAGGTTAAACGTATACCTATTTTACCAAAAATACTTAAAATATGCGCTAAAAACATTCAGGAAATACATTTTTTTCTATTTTGCTACAAAACGCTAAATTATGCCTCAAAATGGTATAAAACGCTAAATTTCCAATTGTTAATGCTAAAAAATCTGAAAATTAATGCTAAATTTTGCCATCTCTAACTATGATTTATCTTATTGGCTTTGAAAATCTTAAATAATACCTCGTTTCATGCTTATCAAAATTTGCAATCTAAAAGTGAACCAAATAACAATGCAGAGAGTTTTGCATATTTTTTCTGATTTATTTTTCTTCAGTGAAATTCGTACATAACAGTAAAAATAATTTCTCATGTTTTCTTTCTGTGTGTCTATTTGTTACACATTTAAAAATATATGTATGTATTTCTTAAAAATTTAGCTTGAAGAAGTAGTGGTTGAATACACGGACAGAGCCCCGGAGAAGACCAAGGAAGATTGCTGTCCAGGGCTACCCCACATCACCTTCTCCACCACCCCTGGAGTGAGGCTGGAGTGCATCAACTCTACACCCCTGAGCGGCCTGTTCAGCCGGGAGATCCTGGTCTCCGATGGAGACACTGGCAACAAGCTGTGCCAGAAATTGGCAAAGGACTGTAAATCTATCAAAGGTTGGTAGTTTATTTTTTTTTGTAGCTTTATAAATCGCTGGCAGCCATTTCTGGTGTAAAGTTTCAAAATACCTGAAGAAAACCAGAACTAACTATAGTCAAGACTCTGCGCAGAAACAGGCAGTCCGTTTGTTAGACTCCGATCAACACACGGATTGCGATATTTAGAGCATAGGCGAGAATGCTGCCCTTGTTCTGCTGGTATTTCGATGAAAGGTGCTCTGAAGAACTTGATACCTTCGGCACAAGCCCACGGTCAGGAAATGCACCAAATGCCCAACATTTGCCACATGCGAATGACGATTTTTACGACTCGCGCTCAACAGCTTGGAGGTGGAATAATTTACCGACTTCTTGTCTCATCCTACAACATGAGCCTCTTCAAGATCTAGATTTAGTCTTTCCTCTGCTTAAAAAAACCGTCTACAATACATCCCATAAGATGACTGGGTGGTGTGGTTAAATGTAAAAATATGGTAACCAAACTAAATTAAACCAAACTAAACCACACTTTTTTTATGATTCTGTGTAAGAGTTTCAAGTGGCTGGAGCCAACTTATGGAATTATAATAATTTTTTTTCACATAGCGGCCCTGTATAAACCATCCAATTATTATCATTATAGCATCCTCTTTTGGGTAATGTTGTGAGGCTGAAGGAAATTAATGGGGGGAGGAAACTACAAGGCTATTCAGATCTGGCCACTAAATATACCTAAAGCCATTTCATTTCCATTCAGAATGGTATGGCGGCAATGGTGTCTTACTCTCTGATTCAACTTATCTATTGTTTTCTTTTGCTAAGCCTATTATTGGATAGTGTTTGCTAAATTTAAATGTTGTGATAATAATGGTTATTTTCCTAGTAGGGACACAAGATAATTCCAGGTGTCCCTATCCTGGGGTGTTTTGGTGAACTTAGTCCATTTCATACCTTGTCTTTCCATCTTCGTTAACCCATAAACATAGTCTTTAGTTTCCTTTATTTGTATTTCAGATGTCAGCGGCATAAAACTGTGGAGATACGAAGACCCACTGAATGGTCCACGTAAATTGCCGTCATTTGAAAGTCCCTACAAGGGCAAGGTCATCATCCAGCCAGAAACTGCTTTTGTGGTCAACGTTGAAAAATCTACCATTACCATCAAAGATGGTGCAATTGATTTGGGCTCAAAGATTGTTTATTCTTATGGATTATAATGCTTTTTCATGTTTAACCTTATAATATTGTTCTGTTAATAGTATTTATATCTTATTTTTTTGTTATCATGGAATCTAGAACATCATTTTCGTTATTTGTTTTTGGAGTATTATGCCATGTTGTGCTACCTCCTTCTTTAGCCAATGTTTCGGACAGCGTTACAGTGTCCATCATCAGGTGAAGTGTGTGCTTATGTATGCAGAAGCGATACCGTCTCTATGAGCTGGTATTATAATACACTTCAAAATGGTTTTCTGCTTTTAGCTTTGGTGCAGCCATACCGGATACCAAGAACTATCGAGTTTAGCTCCGTCGTCTCTATTAATATTAATTGGATTTTTATGAATTTCAATCACTTCCATGATCAGGCGAGCTCTATGAGTTATGGGTCTTCCCAGGACTTCAGGAATAAATCCAAAGTAATGGCCAGTTTCGCCAATACTCAGCAATTGTTGATTTGTCAGGGTGGCTGAGTTTACGTGCTGGAAAGTATTCTGATATCCTTCGTCCGCTCTGTCTGGCCTACATAAACCTTGTCACATCCGGAACAACAGAGCTTATTCACTCTATCTGTTTCTAGAGGAAACTTGGTCTTTGCAGACCTCAGTAGGTCTTGTATTTTTGTTGTGGTTCCGAAGACAGTCTTGACAGACAGTCTTCCGAAGATGATTTTGAAGTATATTGTAATACCAGCTCGTAGAGTGGAGTTGGCAACACAGTATCACTTCTATGTACATACTTCACCACTATCAATTAAACATCTGCCCTGATGATGAACACTGTAACGCTGACCGAAACGTTGGCTAAAGAAGTAGGTAGCACAGCACGGCACAACACCCCAGCAACAAATAATGAAAATACTTTTGGCCGTGAAAATCTAAAATCATATCTAGAACAACATTATTTATTATTTTGTCCAACTTTCATTTGCACTATAAACTCGGGTGAGTATTTATTTATTATTGGCTGTAAGGACTTATATCTACCAGTATTTTTGTTATGCAAACTTTTACTTTGTAAGCAAGTTGAAATAAAAATAACTTTTTGAAGCCAAAATATTTTTTTTCTGTTCCTTCATCTTCCACTTAGATTGAGCACTTCATATTCATTTCCTTTGATTAATAACTTGACACAGGAGACCCTATGTCATCTTCGGGGATGCTGTGTGGCGGGACTCTCGGGAGCGAAGGTGAAAATTATAGAATTTCAAAAGATCTTATTTCTTTACAACAATTTATTATTTTGTTAAAAAATTTCAGGTTATAAAAAATGTGGTAAATAATAAAAATAAAACATGCACTCAGATGTGATGATGCTCATCATAAAAAATCACACTCAAGTGCGACCATAACTGATATAAAACTAAACCATATAAATGTTTTTTCTTCTTTTATACAGATCTAATATCTACTTCCAGCGAGAGCTTGTACGCACGTCGTCGACGATCGTTCTCTTCCTTCTCTTGTTTTGTATGAAAATGAAAAAGACAGAAGACGATGACGTCATGTACAACCTCTCGCTGGGACTAGTATAACACACTTTTAGATTAAAATATAACATAAACCACCATATAGAATTTGATTATTGGTCAATAACAGTGCAAATAATAAATTAAGCCTATACAACGTGTCCGGAAACTCGTAGTACAAGCGGGAAACTGGTGAATCTACATCACATCACACCAAAAAACTTATTTTTTTCGATCTAAGCATTTCGATTTTAATATTATTTTTTTTCTATTTTTCCATTTTTTCGGCAACTAAAGGGTTAAAAAAATTTTTGAGCCCGGTTTACCCTTCGTTGCATTTTATAAGACATTACACAGCTGAAATCAACCCCCTAGTGAAATTTTTTTTCAAATTTAACCTAAAAAAATTCCAACTTCCGACCCGATTTACTCGAAAACGAAAGCCCAAATCAAAAAAAGTTAAACCACAAAATCGACTCCAAATGTGATGTGGATTCTCCAGTTTCCCGCTTGTACTACGAGTTTCCGGACACCTTGTATATCAGACTCTGAAAAGGACAAATTCTTTCCGGGATAAATTTTTTGTACTTGCTCAAAACATAAAAATTAACGTTGTACAGGAAAGAATATTTTGTGGTACAAAATTTATACTTACAGTTTGTCAAATAAGAGTAGAAAACATAGGAGGGTGCCACTGTTGTTCAAATGGAAATACTAAAAATATAATCATGGTGGTAATCTAAAGCTGTGTAACCTACGTTTTTATTAAAAAAGCATAAAAGCAAAAAAATTATTTTTTCATTCCACTGATCTCAAAATTAGAATTGCATATAGGTATACATATTATTATTATATCTTTGCAATTTTGTGTTAACATAATGAAGAATAACGATATTGTAATCTTTACTAAGTATAAAATGAAGTCGCTCACGCTTTTTGTGCGCTTAGATCTTTTAAACTAGGCAATGGATTTTCATGCGGTTTTCACCAATAGAGTGATTCATGCGGAAGGTTTTTGAAAAATTTGTCAAGGTTTTGTGTAAATTGGTTGAAATACATAATATATATGGCCAAGTGGCAGCGGGCAGCATGGTGTGGATTTGTTTTAACAGATGGCGTTGGTTATAAGGGTTTCGTTAGCCACAGCAACGTGTGGCTGGGTCTGCTAGTAAAATATAAAGCACACTTTAGAAATTGCTCACATTTATTTAAGATCATGTCTCTAATTTTAGATCTGAATATATTTAACTCATTGAGATCTAAAAGTAACTAAACTCACCATTAATGATTCTTTTTTCTACCTACTATTAAATTCAAATTTTTGTTAAATTAAATCAAAACTAATCACTTTGTAAAAGACAATTTAATGAAATTTATGTCATTAACTCGTTGAATGCCGGGGTATGCCAGCAAAAAGCACCACCAATAAAAACGCGGCATTATGACACCACGTGACATTTCGTGTCTCGCGATTCTGAGAAATTTAGAACAATAGAAAGGTCAAAACCGCAGTTAAAGGAATTTTTCCCGCGCATGCGCAAGAACTGCGCACGTTCCCGCGCTCCGGTAAATCATTAATATAAATTATATGGAGTGACAAGACGCATTGCGGTTTTCTCTATGGTAAAGAGCGATAATAGAGCAAGCGATTCAGACCGTGTTCTTCATACACTTTCTTTATACATAAGGGTCAAAATCGCGTGTAAAGTCTCATGATACGCCGGCGCACAAGCGGCAAATGAGTGGTTAAGTAGGTAACTTAACAACAGTGCTTCTTCAATTTAATTTTTTTTTTAAGAACAAAAAATGTTTTTTTTAAATGTGTGTATTTTCAGTGTCATTGCACTTTAAAAGAACATTTGACAGTTCCATTTTTTATATTTTCTACTCTTAAGGCAGAAAAATACTTGCGTATCATGGCATTTCGTGACGTGTCCGAAGCCCATCGGTTTCATACATTTATTATGGTTAGAGACATATTTGTAGGTCGTGGCGTGTCGACAAGCCACGACTATGATTGGTTAATTTGTAGTCATGACACGCAAGTATGTTTCTGCCTTTATTTGACAGACTCTAATTTAAATGTTTTCGTAAAAATTTTGGTTCTTGTTTTGACAATTAGATTTTGAAATAAGTACGGATCATTACATAAATGTTTTTATGCTTAATAAAAATAAAAATAATTTAATAAAATGTTTTTAATTTTATCAAAGAAAGGAAATAAATGAAAGTTTAAAACAAAATTGACAAATTAAAATTATTATTATGACTAGTTTTCCTCGGAAAGTTTTTCGAGCCCATTCAAATGCATGAACAGGGTGATTGGGCAGTGGTCACTTCCAAAAACTTGGCTACGGATGACATTCTCACAGATAGATGGCACCAGGCGTTCAGAAACTATCGCATAGTCCAGTCGCCTGAAATCAAAGTGAAAATAATAAATTAATGTATTTAATAGGTTTGTTTATTTTTTACAAATATGACTAGAGTGAATTTTATTGAAACAATGAAAATAAAAAAGATAACGATCGCAAATGGGATTTGAACCAAGATCTCTAGCCTTACTTTTTTTTTTTATATGAATACCTCACAAGAGTCTCAACTGCTCCCGTCTGAACCCAGTGTGACTATGGCATCCCCGATTGGGGTATGTTGTGAGGCTGAAGGTAGTGGGGAGGGGAAGGAGATAGGGAAGAGGAAGGTGGGGAAGTACCTGGCTATTCAGATCTGGTCACCAAACATGACTAATGCCATTTTAAAAAATTTTTTTTTACATGAGCTCCACACAGGTAAATAATTTCCCTCAGGGCCTATGTCATTTTTGGGAATGCTGTGTGGAGGGGTTTTTTTAGGGAAAGGAAGGAGAGGAGAGTTCTGGGAAGGAAAAGGGTTTAAGGGGTGGGTAGGAATCTGGGGTTCAGTGTATCCTGGTCATCGACCTAGACAAACCTCACCCCACGAACCCGGGCACCCCTGCTAAATCACCAAACGTAGCCAACCACTTGGGGTGACCTATGGCAGAGGTGTTGGCTATACAATAAAGGTTCCCGGGGCGGTGGTACCATTCCCGCCTGCCAATTCAAGCAACGTTTCAATTCTGAATGGTGGTCTTACACCAGGGCTATACGGAGAGTATCTTCCACTCTGGAACGTGCCGCAAATATACTATATATTATTTTAAATGAATAAATTGTAAAATAACACAAATTAATCAAATAAAATTTATTTGCCACGCCGGGATTCGATCCTGCGACCTTCGGTGTGCGATTCAAGAGCCTTACCGCTGAACTACGCCTGGCCGTCAGAAGACTAGGAGTTCTAGGACCAATTAAACTGCTGAGACATAATTAAATTTGGTAATTTTTATCCATCTCATATTTCAAATTAAGAATTGTGTAACATTATCCTCACTGCCATCTTTGGAATAATTGCAAAGGTCTTATTACAAATTTCCGGTGTCTCTATTTTCGTTGATTCAATATTACGATGAGGTGTTTATAAACTTCAATTAAGGGAGGAGTCGGTCCAACCGTTTTTTTTTTTAAAGATAAAACTTATCTTCATTCGCGAATCTTTTCTTACTTGTAAGGGTACATTTGAACACTACTGAAAGTTTGATTTGAATATCTATAGATATAACGACAACGAGATATAATGGGCTGGAATCCAGGAGTCCTTGGAAATAATTTAAAACATGAAATTTAAAAAAAAATCATTGTAGTATGAATGTAGAATCAAGGGCGGCTGGTTGCACAGTGTGTTCGTGTGCAGCACTGGTAAATTATATTTTCTAAAATTACTTTAATACTTTATTTTATATTTTATCTTACCGAAAAATATAAAATCTATGAATCTCATTAAAAATATCACCTACCAATATAATGCCTAATATAATATGAATCAGGGAGAGCAAATTCTCAAAAGTTCCGCGCGAAGTTACCCTGTCCCGGTGTGCAGGCCGATTGCAAGCGGAACGAATTATGTTTTTGTATCGAATATCCCAAACATCGCCAGCGCGCAATGCCGGCCACATGTATGAAAAATTAAGCTATATTGGTGTGCCACCCCCTTTATCATACAAACTTAAATTTGGATTTAAGGCAAAAATACTTAATCAAACTGAATAATTCTTTTTTTAATCAAAAGGTACAGCAAATACTTAAATTTTACATATATTTGCTTTTTTATTGATTGGTGTTTTAAATTATAAAAAGCAGATCATTAAGGAATTCAATTTTTTTATATGTAACTTTGACAATTTTGCCCTCGTGCTGTTTATACATTGTTTATAAATACTGTTTGTATCCTGTTTATAATGAAATATAAAACTAATTAACCAACCATCACGCCGTTTCTCCGCAGGGGTAGGCAGAGAGGACGGACCGCCAAATAACTCGGTCTTGGCACACACTCTTTGCCTCACTCACATTCATACATCGTCTCTTTCTCTCATTCTCTTCTATTATTCCGACTTTCGACATGGCCTGACTCAAGTATCTGATTCACTTGCTCGTGCCATGTCTTTATCAGGCGTCCCCGACTTCTTCTACCATTCACATTTGCGTCGTATATTCTTCTTACACTACTTTCAAATTTATTTTATTTTAAAATATACAAGGTGTCCGGAAACTCGTAGTACAAGCGGGAAACTGGAGAATCCACATCACATTTGGAGTCGATTTTGTGGTTAAACTTTTTTTGATTTGAGCTTTCGTTTTCGAGTAAATCGGGTCCGAAGTTAGAATTTTTTGGGTAAATTTGAAAAAAATTTTCACTAGGGGGTTGATTTCAGCTGTGTAATGTCTTATAAAATGCAACGAAGGGTAAACCGGGCTCAAAAATTTTTTTAACCCTTTAGTTGCCGAAAAAATGGAAAAATAGAAAAAAAATAATATTAAAATCGAAATGCTTAGATCGAAAAAAATTTTTTTTTTGGGTTCTCTACGTGATGTAGATTCACCAGTTTCCCGCTTGTACTACGAGTTTCCGGACACGTTGTATACAATAAAATAAATTAAACATTGTAAAAAAAAGAGTTTTTTGGGTTGAAATTTAAGATTTATTTATGAAAAAGTTGTATTGTTTTATTATTATTTAATTTAATTGTATTTTATTATTATTTATTTTCTTAGTACAGAAAAAAGATCTGTTAAAAAAAATTAAAATTTTAATTAAAAAGCGATATGCAGAAGTTTTCGCACTTCGAAAATAGCTTAAAATAGACCTTGGGGCCTAGTCACTAACTTTTATGTTTCACAAACAGTCAGTTAGCGAAACTAGGTAGTTCTCTCCAAATAAGATTAGTGGAATCGTTTTTACCTAATGTTGCTTAGTAATCGTTATCTCATAGTTACAGATTATCAGTGAACCACCATGTTTTCAGGGCAGCGGCCGCCACTGTGTAGAATGCGCATGAACCACAGTTAACAAAAAAAAAAGTTGTTGATTGCAAAAATGGCGGGCATTAAATGAATGCTGATGAAAAAAAAAAGTCTTAATTTTATCCTATAATAATAATTTGTCATAATCCGAGGTTAATTCGCATATAAATTTTATTTTCTTTAATTTAAACTTTGAATAAAGTGATTCAGACGAAAATTTAATGAGCTATGATTCTAGCCAACTTGAAAAACGTGGTTCTGAGAAAAACGCATTTAAAGTTTTCAATGAAACTGGGGGTTCTATTTTCCGGTGTACCTGCTTGGCACGTACCACACCTAGCTATATTTAAAGGTTGAAATTAATGCTATAATTTTGGGAATGTATTCTCCACATGTACAAGAAGATTTTTAGGCGACAACAGTCGATTTTTTGGAACGGCTGGACCAGACTCCCCCCTTAAGGTAAGGGAACGTACCCATACTACGTGACACGTTGAGAGGGGGGGGGGTCTTCAAAATACCACGAAAAAGCGACAATCTATTTAGCCTGTGAGATTTAGAATGAGATAGAATAATCGGTCTCCTCTTTTTGCGGTGCTTCGTTGCCTCTCCACTCTTGCCTACTTTAGTTTTCTGAAGGTTTCACTCCCACCGCGTATGAACTGCACACATGTTTTTTTTAAATACTGGCTCACAGTGGAGAATAACCACTTTCTTTTTCGAACTGTGACTATTCATGTTCACAAAAGTCTAATTTAAATAGTCACATACTGACTCACAGAGGAGAAAATCATTCTCGTGTCCCGACTGTAGCTATTCATATTCAGAAAAGTCTAGTTTAAAGAGGCACATGCTGACTCACAGTGGAGAAAAACCACTCTTTTGTTTCAACTGTAACTATTCATGTTCACAAAAGTCTAAATCAAATAGTCTCAGTGGAGAAAAACCATTTTCGTGTCCGTGATTTGCTATTTGTAGTAACAGAATATCAAAATTCATTCCCCAATAGGCCAGCCACTTGAATAACATTTTTTTTTTTTAAATTCCGGTTTAGGCAAATATTCTAAGACATTCTCTATTTTTTTTTTAATCGTATTTTTGAAACCCTGGTGATTTTTTGACAATTTCTATCCAAAAAATCGGACCATTTTTTATAAACCGGAAAGACGGGACATAATTTTATAGGTGCGAAAAAACGATAATTACATAGCCGAAAATCATTTAAAAAAAAATTATGTTTTCCACATGAATGGCACAGGAGGATAACGAGGCATACCAAAAATATTACATCTCATAAATATTTTTTTCCTTGATCCGTCTTATTGATCATAAATCATTATAATTTACAATGTCTATATTACTAAATCCAATGTAATATACTTGTACTTGTAAATTATAATAATAATAACAATATTATAAAATTTGATTTTGTTAAAATCAGCACCATAACCATTATACCTCTAAAAGACGTCCCGACATCTAAAATGTACGGGGTTCTCTTCATAACATCTGTCAAAAAGTCAAACCAAATGATAAGTTCCCAGAGAACAAACAATAAATCGAGTGAACGAAATCAAAGTGATGCCATATAAAAAAAATAAATCAGTGTGGAATTTTACAAAATTAATAGGAACATTTTCGGAGACAGAACATTTTCATGTAGCGACGTCACGAGCCCAAATAATGGATTTATTTATTTAAAATAAAAAAAACTACATTTCTAAAAAATTTTACTAACATTTTCGTAATCGTAGTAAAAAGCCACATGATTATTTCCAAGTCGTTATGAAATCCAAGTCGTTATGAAAGCCTATTGCGACTACAGATATGACCTATGCGGTCCTTGGAAAATTTTAGGTCGTCAATGAAGCCCGTGGTGCAATTTGGGTTGGCAGGCCTGACCTATTCAAACATCACCCCATGAACCCGGGCACCCCTGCTAAGCCATCACCAAACGTAGCAAACTACTTAGAGTGACCTACGGCAGGGGTGTTGGTTAATCAATAAATGGCGGTACCAATAACCGCCACAAACAATGTAAAAAAAAAGTTTCAATGAGTTTTGTGTGATAACGGTTAAACTTACGCCGGTAGCCGATTCTACTTTTAAATTGAGTAATGCTTGTAAAAGTGGCATATCCACGCAAAGACAATTTAAAAAAAATTATTTCTGGCTTTCCCCTTTAAGGGTGTTCTAGGCCATCATTTAAAATTACAGAGAAAGGAAAGGTGAATTTATATATTAATTTTATTTAAATGTGCAAATTTCAGAATTGTATGGAAGATTGGAGTCGAAATCAGACTTAGAAGAGATGAAATGTTGAATGGAGGAAAGGCAATTTTAGATAATGCTTGATAGAAGAGAGGATATTTATTTAGAGAGGGACAAAAATGTGTGATCTAAAGTTTCCACATCTAGACCACAGAATGTACAATCTGGGGAGTCAAGAATGTGAATTTTAAAAAGGTGAGAAGGAACGGAACAATGTCCGATTCTCATTTGAATAAGTGAGGAAATTTCTTTTTTGGAAAAATGGGGGAATTTTTGAAACCACGGTTTTGACGGGATAGTCCTTTGTATTGAGGCGTAGCAGGATCCCTTGGCTTGACTAGCAATGTTCCAATGATCTGTCCAAACATTGCGGTATCTATCTTTGATGATGGAAAAAATATCAGATAGGGGAATATGTTTTACGAGGGTAACAACAGGGTTGGACGCTCCTTGTTTTAACAAGGAATCAGCAATATCGTTTTAACAACTCTGCCAACATGTCCAGGAATCCAAATAAGAATTACGGTTTTTCCAGAGCTTTGAATGGAAGATATCAGCACTCGAATAAGACATACAAAGTGATCATCAGGAAGAAGAAGAGGATAGGATTAAAGTTTTTGGAGGGAACTGAGAGAGTCAGAGAGAACAAGAGAATGTTCAAAATTATTTTTTATTATATATTTGAGAGATTCAATTATTGCAATGCACTCGGCAGAAAATATTGAAAATTGATTTGAAATTGAATAAAATATTCTATCATTAGAGTTATTGTGGTAAATGTCAATACCTATACCACAGTTAGGAGATTCCGGAGATTTGGAGCCATCAGTAAATAAAAGAGAAGAGTTGGGTAATTTAGATGAAATAATGTCATTGAACATTTTATTGACAGTGAATGACTTTTGAGGATGCCGATCCCTTCTAAAATTGTTGGGGATAGGGTGACATTTCTATATTTTAATTTGAACAAAGGAACAAAATTACTTACCAGCCAACATTTTTAGCTCTGCAGTTCATCATGTAAGTCCAAAAAGTGTATGAGCCAGTTTGTTCTGGGTAGAGACTTCTAAATGTGTCCACAAAACCTTGACCCAATAACTCCGTCATCCCGTCTCTCTCTTCTTTTGTAAATCCAGCATTCTTTTTATTAGTTTTAGGGTTCGTCAGGTCTAAAAAAAGGATAAAATATTTGTTTACAGAATGAATTCAATTACGAGGGCTCTTCGTAAAATAAGGTCTCCATGGTGCTGTGATCGTGTGGAACGATTTGACGCGCGATCTGGCAATACTGGCGTGTAGCCTGAATGCTAAATCCCCACCATGCTACACTCTCTGCGATGTTTAGTCTTGGCGTGGCAGCCATTTGCGCTCGCTTTTCCACTCGCCGCACCCGCCAGGTGTGAATTACGATCTGTAATTAGACTAGACATTCATTCTCATCAACGTGAAGTGTACGGAAAATAGTGTATGAGCCCAAAAAGCATGCGCAAATGGTGCAGAGAATTTAAAAACGGATGTACAGATGTCCATTTCATCTTTCAGATGAAACGATTGCCAAAGTGGAAAAAGTAATGCTTGCAGATCGACGGGTGATGGTTCGGGAGCTCTGTGACATGATCCCTGAAGTCAGTAAGAGCACTATTTACAAGATTTTGACATGACATTTGGGATACCACAAGCAATGACGTTATATACTGTAGATGCATGGTAGAAATCTCGAAGTGGGAAGCCAAAAGCAAGGCAATTGCACTGTAGTCGATTTCTAGGACTTTAGTACTAAACTGTCACTCGTCGAGTAAGGTCGTGTCTTACCAGTAGGAAACTTGCATTTAAAGAGTGCCAAAATGCCCTCCTGTGTGATGAGAAAAAGTTTCCATTACACGGCAAAAAGTAGTAAAAGTGAAGAAATAACATTTCATTATATGTAAACACAAATTACTCATTATTATCGATTATTATAAGCAATACAATTAATTTTCATGTTTCCCGTCCGATAATTTTATGCGTCATTAGAGAAAAAACACACATTCTTTGATTGTCTTATGGTACGGCCACACTAAGGCCAACTTCCAACTTCAAACTTTCAGACGATTGTGTGGAAGGGTAGTTTGTGCGTTGTAAGTTCGAGTTGGAAGTTTGGCTTTGGTGTGGAAGTAGCACATCTTTTTAATACATGAATAACTTTTGAATTAAGAAATTACTGAAAACCGCTGAAAACAAAAGAGTGTTGCTTACTTCCCACATTATTTTCTGAGTATGTGAGACTATGGCGAGTCTATTTATATAACTTCATTGACCACAAGTCCCAAAAATGCTCACAAACAAAAGGAGCGACATGCTTACGAAGGGAGTGCATTTGAATCATGATAACACTCGTCCCCACACCACCCGTGTAACAACCGCTCTCATCCCTTGATTTGGATGAAATACTATTACAGCCCCAAGTGACTATCATCTCTTCCCTGAATTGAAGAAACACCTTGGTGGAATAAATTTCAGTACCGACGAGGAGCTGAAAGAAGATGTGTGCTACCTGCGCGATGCGGTGGGAGAGTTCTACGACAAAAGCATAAAAAAGATGGTATACCATATGCAAAAATGCATCGATCGCAATGGTGATTATGTAGAATAATAGAAAAAAGCCCAAGCATTCCAAAAATGTATGTGTTAAAGAAAAAAACATGTTTTACCATGCGAAAAATCATTGGATATCTTTTTTACGGACAGCCCTCATATGTCTATAATTTGTCGAATGATAAGGTTTAAGAAAATAAACACAGGTTAAATCGCATGACTCTTGTTGCGGAGAGATCAAACCAGACCTGCCTAGCAATTTCATATTTTTTGTGAGATCTTTATTGGATAACGGACGTAATCTCCTGTTAGATTTGTGTGATTTTTATGGCTGTTATTTGCATATTCTATGTACAACATACATCAAATGAGTAAATAGTCATGCGTACTTGCAGGAATTCGTGTTTAAATCGATCTAAACTAAAATACGTGACGTAAAAATCACACAAATCAGACAGAAGATAACGTCCGTTATCCAATAATTGCTAGGCTAGAATTGCTAGGCTGGTGTAATTGGAATCTACGAAGATAATGTCGAAAAGAAAATAAACTACTAAATTATCTTTAAAATAAACTTACCAATTTCAAGATGTGAAACATTCATGTCTCCGCAAATAATCACAGGTTTCTTAGCATCCAAAGTCTTGACATAGGCTTGGAATACCTCATTCCATTTCAGTCTCTTCGGTAAGGTGACTAGTCCACGTCCAGAGTTTGGGACATAAGTACAGATTAGATAAAATTGTTCATATTCGGCAGTTATTATTCTCCCTTCATCATCTAGAGTGGGATCACCAAGTCCATATGTAACTGTAATAGCCATTTTTTTTGTGTAAATGCCGACGCCGGCATAACCTTCCTGTTCCCCCGATAGCCAATACGGGTGGTATCCAGGGATGGAAGCTACTTCACTGGGTAACTTGTCTTGGGAGCACTTAGTCTCCTGAAGACAGAGAATGTCTGGTTTCTCGTGCTGAATGTATTCCAATCCTCCTTTGGTTGCCCATGCTCTGATGCCGTCCACATTCCAACTTGATATTTTAAAATTCCACAATTTCCCCGATGGAGTCGTCTTTGAGCAACTAAAGTCAGTACTTGTGTAATCTGTCGTTGCTTTGTTCTGAAGGGGTTTTGCAGTCGCCTTTCTTTTAGCTGCCGGCTCTTTCTTGGCTACCGGTTCTTTCTTAGCTGCAAAATTATCATAAATGTTATAAAAACAAAGTTAAATAAAGACAGCATTACTATTACAAATAAAATAATTAAACATACAAACGAATAAAACCTGAACACCAAATCTATATTACTTATATAATGTGAAGAGTTTTCTAGAATAACAATGACAATATATGTATCATTTACGGCACAAATCAAAAAGAAAAGCTCAATTTTAATTTTATGAAATACTAAGAATTAGATCTATCCGCTGTTGCAATAAAGTAGGTACATCTATTCTCCGAAGTGAACACATTCGGTTATAAGAAATTAGTCAGTGAGAACGGAATGTTTTACTTCGATCGGATTTCATCACGATAATAATAAATTATTACTTTGTGCTGTACAAGACGTTTTAAAATCACTCCAAAAATGAATGTGTTTTCTCTGTTGGTACAGAGATTTCAATTTGGGAGGCGGGAATGGGTACCGCCACCCCAGGAACCTTTATAAGATAACCAACACCTCTGCCATAGGTCACCCCAAGTAGGTGTAGGTTCGCTACGTTTGGTGATTTAGCAGGGGTGCCCGGGTTCATGGGGCGAGGCTTGTCAAGGTCTTGGAGGCGGATGACCAGGACTCCAGAACCCCAGTTCCTACCCATCCCTTAAACCATTTTCCTTCCCCAGAACTCTCATCTCTTTAAGAAAACCCTCCACACAGTATCCCCAAAGATGACATAGGCCCTGAGGGAAATTATCTTCCTCAGGGCCTCCTGCGTGGAGCTCATGTAAAAAAAATATATAAGTATATCGTCTTGCACAAAAAAAAAATTGCAGTTTTGAGGGTTATGAAACGAAAGCATGCTTCTTGTGACTTATCTTGTACACCCTTACTTTTAATATGAAAACAGTGTTTGGCTGCTAACAGATTTTTCCATCGAGTTGTGCGTCCAGTTGCCACTACCAACAAATAACACTGCACCAAGTGCTGAACCATTGTTGTATTATTATTAAACTGTGTATCAGATTTACAAAAACAATGTTTTCAGAATTGCTGAAACTCTAATTACATAATTATTATTTGCAATTTGTAGACAGGTTATTATATTTTTAGGGACAAACCACAATGGTAAACTACGCTCAGTTTGGGAGTAACAAACCAAGCCAACAAAACTGAGAGCGGAAAAACCACATTGAAGAGGGCAATTGGTATCATTTCTACACAAATAAAAAATCTACAAATCTGCCCTGATAATGGAAACTGCAGTACTGTCTGAAACATTGGCTCGAGGAGGCAGCGCATTGCAAAAATCTAACAACTTAAAAATTTTGGAGAATCTTAAATCATTATCAAGTTATTCAAGGTTAAATTATGTATTTGGAGAATCTTAAATCATATATCATTTTATAGTTATTTAAGGTTAAATTAACTTATGTAAGAGACTCGAAGGAAACCAGGATGTGAATAGAGCACCGCAGAAGTATATTTATGGTGGATCTAGAATGAAATGAAATTAAACCTAAAGCAAAAATGTATCCAACCTTGACGCTTATGTTTATAAAATTACTTACATAAAAATTTGTCTAGGTAGGTACTGTTTATTTTTATGTAATTCTGTTTTACAAATGTATTTAAAAACCAATTTTGTAATGTATTTAAGATAATAAATTGTATTGAATTAATTGACTTGGGTTACTACATCAATGACTATAAAGAAAAATGTTTGACTTAATTGGACCATATTGTAACAAATATTATGCAAGAGGCATGGGCGTAGCCAGGTTTTGATTTAGGGTGGGGCAAAAAATAAAAATCTACAGTAGGTACCAAAAAATGTAGGCTTCTAGAAGATATTCATGCTTTACAAATACAAAGAATATGAACAGAAAAAGGAAAAACCATCATATGTAGTGGTGTAAATTTGAAAACACGACTCGGTCGACAATCCCAGAGGTCATGCATCAGCCAGCCAGGGTGGGGCAAAGGCATTGGTGTAACACCTTACTAAACCAGGACACCACTGTGCTGCGATGTTGCGGAGCGACGATTTAAAAAGATGCACAGGTGCAAATCATCAAAGCTATGAAATAGGGAGGTGGGCAATACCCAACAATGAGTAAAGCAGAGCTAATCGAGAATTATTATATTTTTTCATCATCGATGTACGTCCAGGTTGCCTGTCTAATATACCGCTACCCTAAATATTTTGTTATAACTTTACAACCAAGTGTTCTCTCTTTAATATTATGTTACTCATTGAAACTAAAATATTGGCATACAATAGATAAAACCCAAGAGGTAAAATCCAAAATAACAATTAAATTTGCTAACAATTACTTCAGTCAGAAAAGCATATTAATAATGCAAGGAGCATTGATCAGTCGTCCTGAAAGAAATTTGAACTAGAGGCAAAGAGAATATTCTTAACATGGATTAATCACTATTGTATAATGGTAGAAGTCGGGGACGCCCGAGGAAGACATGGCACAACCAAGTGTATCAGATACTTGAGTTGGGCCACGTGAAGAGTCAGAATAATAGAAGAGCATGTATGAAAGTGAAGGAGTGTGTGCCAAGATCGAGTTGTTTGGCGGTCCGTCCACTCTGCCTACCCCTGCGAAAAATGGCGTGAAGGTTAGTTAGTGAAATTAAGACTCCCTTGAACTTCACTATAGTGTGCGATCTAAGATTTAAAGTATTTCATTATTGTCCATGAAAATTAAGTCAAAAATTGATATTGTAGAAGCTCGTCTATTACTTCAATACAATTTCCATTATTTTATAATTACTAAATTCTGCCTCATAGGGGTTAAACATCCTTAAGGTATGAAGTACAAACGCTATAAAAAACCTTATGGTCGTAATTTAGAATGAATCATAAATACAAATGAGTGACTGTGGTATTTTGCTTTCTGCGGGATGAGCATAAAAGGTTTTGATCTGATTATTGCTAGCTAACAAAAATAGCATCTGTACAGAGAATGCAAAAGAGCGACAAAGTCGTCGCTTAAATGGAGTAAATTCAAAATAAATCTTACACTTGAGCGCACTCAGCCTGCATCTCTTTTTGGTCATCGTAAACTATAAAATCTTCACATTACACAAATTCAATATAAATCAGGAATACAAAATTACTGGTAATAATCGTATCGTTTATTCAATAAAAATTTCCACACAAATTTTATATTAAAATAAGATTTAACAATACAAAAGATAGAGAAAAGTTATGGTATTAATGACTTTCCAAAATAAATTAACTTTGCATTGAAAACCTTTTGACACAGAATTTAAGTGCCGGAACAACATATTTCTGAATGTTTATTGAGATTTCAGGCTTGTTTTATTTTATTTATATAGAACACTTTCACGCTTTGGCAGTACCTTTATTCGCCCCCCTCCCCTTTTTGGTGGGCACTTTCTCGACAGCTTCTTCTTCCTCCTCCGAATCATCTTTGACGGGCGCCTTCTTGGCTGCTGCGCGTCCTCTCTTGGCCGAGGGCTTGTATTCCTCTTCCTCTGCCGCCTCATCATCATCAGCTGCTGGCTCTTCTACTTCTGCTTCCTTGCCTTTCTTTGCTTTGGTATTCTTAGCTGCTGCCTTAGGCGCAGGTTCCTTCTTCTCTGCTGCTTTCCTTCCTCGTTTAGGCTTAGCAACGACCTCAGGTTCGGATTCCTCATCATCTTCAGCTTTAGGAGCTTCTTCTGAGTTGGCATCTGACTCAGCATCTTCTTCAACCGCCTTGGTCTTTTTGGATGCTGGCTGCTTCTCTGCTACTGCGTCTTTGGCCTTGCGGCCACGTTTGGCGGGCACTTTTTGTTCTTCGTCGCTTTTGGGGGATTCAGCCGGTACTTCAGCATCTGTGTTTTCAGTCTTAGCATCACCGTTTCCGATTTCCTTAGCTTTCCTGCCGCCGCGCTTGGAACTTCCGTTTTTCGCGGGTTCTTCATCGCCATTTTTAACGTCGTCTTTCACTTCTACTTCCGGTTTCTCTTCAACAGCCTTCACCGCTGCTTTGCCGCCCCTTTTCTTAGATGGCGCGTCGACTGCAACCTCCGGGGCTGCATCTGAAGCCACGACTGCTTCGGCTTTCTGTAAAATAGAAGAAAAACAATAAAAATACGCAATGTAACGATTGCACACACCACAAACATAATTTAAGACGAGATTATCTAAGATTAACCAAAAAACAATGACTTACCTTGGCATTTCCACGTTTAGGCGGCATATTTTGTATGAACTAACACAACGTGTAACTGACGCTTTTAATGTAATGCAACACGAACTAAACACCGGAGTTTAGTGTAAAGGGAGGACTAGGAGAGGTTTATACACTAAATATTACCACTAATAGATATGTATCGACAATAAATAAGGCTTGACTTGGAAATGATGCCAATGCTACGCGTCGAACTGAGACCGGTACAATGGCTATCACGCGTACTTATTGTGAAATGACGGCGAAAACCAAGGCGGGAAAACCATGTATAGAATGTGAAGTTAGCTACAATAAACAAAATGCAGAATGTTTTTCAAACAAACTCAATCGGTACCTACCCAGTTGCCAAAAATATGGGTTTGGTTGATATAAAAACAACCCAAATCTTAGCAGGTCAGAATTTTAAACAAAAAAACCAGTTTTTAATTTAAAAAAAAAATTATAAATGTACAAACAGTAAATTGTAAATTGGAGAAAGATATTTCTCCAAATAGTATTTAATCCGATGGATCGATAACGGCAATGAGGTGCTAAATCGATTTGTTCTGTTTTTACTATTATATTTATTTGTGTTAGTTACCATTAGATAATTACTTATTATTATTATTAATACTTCTCTCTTTCTCATTTTATTTTTTTTATTCCTGTTAAATTTATGTTACTCGTTACTTATATAATAATTAAACTAGTAGTTCTGTGTAGACCTCGCGTCAAATAAACAAAAATTTTAACAAAACAAAAAACGACTTCAAAAGATGCACTAAAAAGTAAAAAAATAATTTCGTATTCTTCTACAACTTATAATCAACTTACTTTTTCTAATCATCAATATGTAGGTACGATTGTTACTTTTGGAATCGGTGTCAGTCAAGGTAGGTTTGTAACTACATACATAGTTATAGGTGAGGTGTGCTTGTATCGCACAAGCGACTTGACGAGGCGAAAGCGGAGCCGCGGCGGCGCGGGGAGCTGTCAAGTGAACCCGCCGGGCCGGGTACCTTTGCTGACACCGACTCCAAAAATAACAATCGTACCTACATATTGATGATTAGAAAAAGTAAGTTGATTATAAGTTGTAGAAGAATACGAAATTATTTTTTTACTTTTTAGTGCATTTTTTGAAGTAGTTTTTTGTTTTGTTAAAATTTTTGTTTATTTTTTGATTTTTAGTGAATCTGAAGTACACTAACTAATTTGTCTGAATATGGGTAAACCTACTAAACGTACTGCTCATATGAGACAGACATAATTTGACCATAACGACGTTAAGCTCAAATTAAGAGATTCGGCCGAGTTTCGTTAATTTGTCATGGATCCGATAATCAGAACCTAACCAAACTCTCATTAAATTACCCTTGAAGTACATCCTTTCCAATAAAAAAAAGAATCATCGAAATCGGTTGGCGTAATATTGAGTTATTCGTCCATTTGTCGCGCACATACTTATGCAAATTTAAAACTTATATGGTTTTCTCATGGATGCTATCGTCGGAACTGGACCAAATTAAAATGGGACCACACGGGAAGCATCAGCTTTCAAATAAAAAAAGAATCATCAATATCGGTTCACCCAGTCAAAAGTTCTGGCGTAACAAACATAAAAAAAAAAAAAAAAAATACAGTCGAATTGAGAACCTCCTCCTTTTTGAAGTCGTTTAAAAAGGGATATAAGGAACTCCCGTTAAAAATTGGCTTAAAAAATATATTCACATTGATCGATGAAAGGACGTATTCGACTTACTAATCAGCTTTTCCTGACATTATTTGGATTGAAAAATGTAAAATAATTTTTGGTCTCTGGTGACATTTATGTCTTTTAACCCCTTCAGTACTATTACATTAGTACTAAGTTTGCCGGAGTTAACTCGGGTACGGGAATTTTCACACATAATAAATAGCCCGAGTATTCTCGGTACCCCGAGAATAAAGCCAATTTTTAACGGGAGTTCCTTATATCCCTTTTTTGACGCCAGGTCTACACAGAACTACACAGGACTACCGTCCTTAAAAATCTTCCACATGTCGTCACTGGTGACTCCAGATACTAATATCTACAGCCCGTATGTTTGACGAATATCTACAGCTCATATGTTGAACTAATATCTACGAACTTCAGAGTGTTGACTAATATCTACAGAGCGTAGGTTGAACTAATATCTACAGAACGTAGGTTGGACTAATCAGCTAAATGTGTCCAATAGTCCGATATTAGGGATTTTTACATACATACTTACATAAATTAAGTTTTTTAAACTGCATACGCAATATTACGTTATTCCAATATGCTATACATAATTGAAAATCCAACCTCTGACAGTACTGTAGATATTCGTCAACACTTTGGTTCTCATAGATATTAATCAACAGTTTGAGCTGTAGATATTCGTCAAGACTTTGATTCCCATAGATATTAGTTCGATTTTTTCAGTTTTTGGAATTCCTGTAGATATTAGTAGACGCCTCCGTCACTGGTCACTCAACCGAGTAACAATCTCTCACCCCGACCCTAACTGCCCAAAACTTTCTAATTTATGTTTTTTCAGTTGAAAAACCAAAAAAATAAAAATTTCACACGAGATGAAAATTTTATTCACAATTTTACTCCAAATAACACCAGGAATCACTGGTTGAAGTAAGTTAAAAGGTAGAATTTATAAATCGTTATTCAAAAATCGTTAAAACATCTTGTTTGGTTGGCACGATTGAATCTGTTGATTCTGTCGTCACGGATCTCTAAACCAGTCCAAAATGTCCACATTAATTCTGGTTTTGTATAGAACATGAGGTTTTGTTGGTATTTAAAAGATTTCATTATTGTTGTTTTACATTGTTGACGGAATCGAAACATTATTTAGGCGAAACTTCAACATTAAAAGGCGATCATTTTATTTTTTCTTATTACATTAACTCCACGCGGCGGGCCCCGATGAAAATAATTTCCCTCAGGGCCTACGTCATCTGAGATGCTGTGTGGAGGTTTTTTTTTGAGTAGAGGAAGGCATGAACATTGGTCTTGAAGAGACCCATGTTGTAGGAAGGAGGAAACATAGAGTCCGGCAAATCGTTCCACAGCGAGCTGTTGAACACAAGGACGAGTCGAAGAAGCGACCCGTTCTCACGTGACAAATATCAATCGTGTAAATATTTTGGGCGTTTGGCGAGTTTCTCGACTATGCACCGGTGCCGAAGGGATCAACCACGCAAGTTTCTCGGAGCATCTTCCTTTGAAATACCGGTAGAACAAGGATAGCATTCCGAATCTATCAAACGGACCGCCCGTCTCTGCACGAGGGCTTTACAGGTATTTCGATTTCGGGAAAATAAAACTTTGAAAATTATTTTGTCCATTAAAACTAACTATAACAATTAAAAATATATATATGTACCGTTATTTAAGTTAGAAGTCCATTTTGGATTTAAAAAAATAATACAGCGATTGGAGTTCCTTATTTTATTTTTAATCGTAACCAAAGATTTATAAGTATATACAACACCAACCTACATAATAATAAATTACATTATTTTATGTAAAGTACTTTTTTTATTTCAAACAAGATAACACATAATCAGGAAAAAAATGCGGATTAGAAAGTCCAAACAAACAAGAAGATTTCACAATTGAAAAATAATCTTTATTGAACCATCAAAACGGCTGCCAATTGAAAAGGAAACGGAAGGTACAAACAGATTTACAGACAGACGAAATGCAAAACGGTCCAGTTAAAATATGATTTCTACTAACACTCTCTATGGGATGTGTGGGATTGCAATAACTCCCCTACAACGGCCACAGCCCGAAATTAAGAAATAATTACAATGTACTAAATAATGACCACCTATTATTCTTATTTTATTTGAAGATTTGTACTAAACTTACCTTTACAAATTTACACTGGCCAATGATGTAGGCATACTGACCTTGTAATATAAATAGACACCGACTAATCAAGTATATCTTTATATATATAAAAATCTCGGGTCGCGATGTTTTTTCGAGATAATCTCCGAAACTATTTAACCGATTTCGATGAAATTGGGCTTTCTGTGTGTAATTTTGTCCAACCTTATTGTCATTGACCTCAATATTTAGTATTGCGAATTATTAAATGTTTGTTAGGGGCCATCCATAAATTACATCACACCTTACGGGGGGGGAGTGAAGTGTTACACTGTGTGACAAGGGGTATGGGCAAGGGCGTAGCTAGGATTTTGTTAAGGGGGAGGGGGGGGGGGGGGGGGGGGCAGACGTAGAAGTAGTCGACGAGGTTCTTCACAAAACCGTTTTAACACCTCAGATTCAATTGTATCCTTAGTTTTTTGTACCATGATTCGGTGTACACTGAGCATACATAGGGCGTTCAAACGGTTTTCAGTCATCGTTGATCTCAGCCATGTTTTAACACGACGCAGTGTAGAAAAGGACCTCTCTATGCTACTTGTAGTCAGTGGCGTAGCTAGCATGGGTGGTACCCGGTGCGGATGCCACCCCCCCCCCCCCCCGGGGGCGTGGTGTCACCCCCCTCTATTAAAGTTGAATTCGGGGAACATATGAAAGAAAATAAAACAGACCGTGTTCATGTATACAAAAC
The DNA here is from genome assembly GCA_917880885.1 of Limnephilus marmoratus. Classification (NCBI taxonomy): domain Eukaryota; kingdom Metazoa; phylum Arthropoda; class Insecta; order Trichoptera; family Limnephilidae; genus Limnephilus; species Limnephilus marmoratus. The sequence goes on from OU862911.1 coordinate 16,749,559, forward strand.
TTTGGTGACAATATCCTTAATTTTTTTTCCCACGATCGAGTGTCACCCCCTTGTCGGGTGGCACCCGGGGCGGACCGCCACCCCTCGCTACGCCACTGCTTGTAGTGCAAAGTTGTGCGAAGGAAATAAGTACATATTGCTTTTTTTGTTGCGGGAAAGAAAATGTTCGCCTTCTTTAACACTTCAGTAAAATCTAGTTTTTCGAGATCTTCTCTGGTCATGCCCTTGGTCTGCCATTTTTTATACCATAGTTCGGCTTCTTGATTAAAACTAATTAATCGTAGTATAGGCAAAAATTTGTGCTTTTTCTTTGAAAGCAATTAACGACATATTCAACATTGTACTGGGATGTAGCGACATTAATTCGAAAGCAGGCAAATTTTGGTCACCAAAACGCTGCTCCAATGCAGATATTAGGGAATCTAAATAAGGAATGATAATAATAATCGATCGCTTCCAAAAATCACATGGAGTCTCAGCACGGTGATTGGACCGATGTTGTTGGCGAGATACAATGCGTGGGACTTGTATATCAGTTCCAAAGGCAGCTGCAGTCCTAATTGAAATATCTAAAATATTTTGGCTCTCTATGTCTACGTTGCTTCGATGATCATTTATAACAGAAATTACACCTTTAATATTTTTTATTTTTATTTTTAATTTTATTTTTATTTTTTTTTATTATTATTGTACAACAGAATAATTCCAATTACAGTACAATTTAGTTACCCTATCAGCATATAGGCAAGTGACTCTTCAATAATGTTTTTAAGGCATATGACTCATACATGCGTACATACCGATAGTTTCCGATTGTAAAGTTTTGGCAATAGGTTCCAATATGCCTGAGTACTTGGCTATCAGTTGAACACATATAATGAAAACTGATTTAGTAACAGCGCAATGTAACTGATAAGCACCGTTTTCTTGATGCTTCATTAATCATGATCGACTAAAAAGGCAATAATAAAAATTAAACTGATTCTCACGAACAATAGGCTACCAACGTAATATTACTTTACGGTTTGTGAGCATTCCTGCATCTTCTAGGGGGGGGGGGGGGGGGGCAGCTGACCCCCCCCCTGCCCGTACCTCGCTACGCCCTTGGGTATGGGGGTCATCAGCTGTGTGACGTCAGATGTAAAAAAAACTTTGATTATTTTTAGATGTAAAATTGCAAAATATGTGACGTCGCACTAGGGGGGAGGGGGTCTCACAAATGTGACGATGTGTAACAAGGACGGGGGAGGGGAGTAAAAAATCATGAAATTCATGTGACGTAATTTATGGATGCCCCCTTATAGGACAATGCTTTGTAATTATTTGTAAGTTCTATAAGTTTCTAACAGAAGCGGTGTGAGTTAATTTATCGACTCAACACTTGGTTATCTAGGTTGGGTTAAACACAACGCCATCTAGTAAACGCGTTGCTTTTCCTTAGCCACAGCAACTCGTGGCCCGGTCAGCGAGTATATTTATTTTTTCAAATTGTTTATATATTTATTTACGTATGCATATGTATTACAATACATTACAAAATGATACTTTGTCTGTCCAACTGTGAAGGATACCCGTTTCAGGACAGCCAAATTGTATATTATTTAGTTCAAAATGTTCTTAGCAAAGGAATGGTTTCGTTCAAGATATCACAGGAATTTGCTTCTGTCAAGACAACTTTTGAGAACATTAAAAATTGTATTCTAAACGAAGGGATGGTTTCTTTATGTCTTTGAAAGAATCGCAAAGATGTGATTTTTTTTCAAGGTCATTTTGGAGAACATTAATAATTGCATTCAGAGTGAGTGAGTGGTTTCTTTAGTGAGATCACAAGCAGTGGCGGCTCGTGACTTTTGGGTGTGCTAGGGTGCTAATATTAAAAAATGGCATCATGGATGTTGTCGTAGGTATGCGAATTTTTTTTTTTTTTTTTTTTTTAAATCGGCGTTTTGTATGAAGATTTTTCAGGAAATTGGTGCGGCACACCGCCAAACTGAAACTTTCTGAAATTTTTCATACAAAAAACTGATTTCATACAAAAAACTGATTTCATACAAAAAACTGATTTTTTTTTGGCTACAACAACATCAATAATGCCATTTTTTTAATATCAGCACTCTAGCACACCCAAAAGTCACGAGCCGCCACTGATCACAAGTAGGAGATTCTTTCCAGGCCATTTTAGAGAACATTTACAATTGTATAAAAAGATATTTCTATTTTTGAGAGTGATAATTCGTGGTGGAATTCCATTATAATATATTATAATAAAACGAATATAAAACGTTATTCCACTTTATTTTATTTGACCGTAACCGGTTTCAGCTCGTTAGACTAGTCTGAAGATAGCTCTAACGAGCTGAAACCATCATTAGAACCATCTTCAGACTAGTCTAACGAGCTGAAACCGGTTATGGTCAAATAAAATTAAGTGGAATAAAGTTTTATATTCGTTTAATTATAATATATGTATAATTAGAATTTGCACATTTATAAACCAATATATGACATATGAATTCCCAATGTATTTATGACTATTTAATTTTAATATTAAGAGCGTTTAACCAGCCAGCGGACGAAAATCCACATTTCGTCGAAAGTTGTTCTTACGATCGTGCAGGGAGGTTAAAATGAGAAAGATTAATTATTCTCCGTACCAGCTTTTTAAAATTATAACTCAATATCGAATTTATTTCAATCCAAATTAGCTTTAATTTATACCTTCATCCAAAAATGCTGAAAGGCGTTATGATAAAACTATTAAAATAATGTACTTTTTGTAATTATTTTTTGATTATAAGTATTTATCATTTTTCAATAATGTCTAAATTTAATAAGAATGTTAAAAAATCTGAAATATATTAGTTTGTAAGTGCGCAAATAAATACACAAATGGACCAATTTTCGTCAAGAAACACATGTACGTACATATTTTTTAATTGATTTTATTGAAACTAAAATTAAAATTCTAAAACATGCGTTTGCTAGATAATGTATTGATTTATTTTACTGCATGATTATATTATTTGAAATGGGTGTGGTATAATACAAAATCTTTTTTGAAAATTTAACAAATCTGCCAACGACCTATGGAATAACCTTATTATACTAAAAATTTTAAAAAATTCTCAAAATTTATTACATGTAAATGCTAGATAAAAGAAAAATCTTTCGAAATCCATTTATAATTTTTTTGTGGAAAAGAGTCAATACCTCTAAAATCTGATTTGAAAATGACATATTTCTGATTTTCTCTGGTAATGCCCTCTTAAGGAACAATAATTTTTACAATTTCTTAAGTAGTAGAAATTACACAATTGTAAACCAAATATATGACAAATGAATTTTTTTCAAGCTCGTTTTGGAGAACATTAATTTATTTAGTTGTTTATTTATTTATTTATTTTATATATATATACAGCTGTATTGAAATATCGTATACCGATCAGACGAATAAAATAAGAAATAAGACATTGTGGCAAAAAGTCTATCTTGGATGTGATTTTTATATAATGAAAATGCTGCGGGCCAGTGCATCGATATTTTTAATAATGGTATCCCTAGGCTTATCTTTCCAAGGCTCATACCAGAGAGCAACTGAAATACCGGCCCATAGACACCTTATCGTGATTGGAGATATATGATCTTTCAAAAATTAAAAATAATTTAAAAAAATCGACATATAAAAACAACCCTATTTCCAATTGAATTGTGGTACGAAAATATATTTTGCACTGAGAAAAGTCAAATAAAAAATAAATATGTTTGGTATGCTTTGCTAATTATCTACAGCGATATAAAAAAAATGCTTATGGGTATTTCATCATCCTCATCCTCCTTAAGACCCGGCTTCCCTCATTTCTACCGATTTATTACATATTTTTCTTGAAATTTAAAAATCTTGAAGTTAATATCTATGCATTCTCAAAGCATGCTCCGAAAATTATTATAAACACGCTTTTTTCAGTTATTTTATTAGTTAGGGAACGTACCCATAATACGTGACCAACTTTTTGCAATTTTTAACTCCCCCCCGGTGACCAAAACCATTTGTACCAAGCGTGGTATTTTGAAGACCCCCCCCCTGAACAGGTCACGTAGTATGGGTACGTTCCCTTATATGTATAAAAAAATGCAATTGTTTTTATGCTATTTTAGACATCCTCCGATAGATTTTTGCTCTATTTGAAAGGAATCGTGTTTTATTAAACATTTTCACAATTTTCGCATAAATATTTTCATTTTTAATATTAGCGCACTCTCTCTAACATTCGTATTTACATATCTCTTCATCTTCTTCTTTTTGGGCGGGTATACCGCGCCAATCGGCACACTTGGTCGAAGTAGCTTATGCGTACGATAACGGTTATTATTATTATTTATTTTTTTACATGAGCTCTATGTCATCTTTGGGGATGCTGTGTGGAGGGTTTTTTTAAGGAAAGGCAGGAAAGGAGAGTTCTGGGAAGGAAAAGGGTTTAAGGGGTGGGTAGGAATCTGGGGTTCAGTATGTCCTGGTCATCCGCCTCCAAGACCTAGACAAACCTCACCCCATGAACCCGGGCACCCCTGCTAAATCACCAAACGTAGCGAACCACTTGGGGTGATCTATGGCAGAGGTGTTGGTTATCCAATAAAGGTTCCCGGGGCGGCGGTACCCATTCCCGCCTCCCAAATTGTTAAATAAACAAATAAATACTCGCAACAGGTAAAAAAAAACTCGACTAACTTATCCTATACATAGCTACTATTCATAGATCACATACCGAAGAGAAAACTCGGACTTTTTAAATAAATAAATCGTATATTTTTGAATGTAGCTATTACTTTGTGGTTATCCATTATAGAATAATGAAATAATTTTACTTTGTATAAACCACTTATTTGATGTGCAAATCCGACCGGTTTCGGAACAAACGTTAAGAAAAACTAAATAATAAAATAACTAAGAAAAACTGTATAAGCTTTCCCTGACGAAGGAACGTTTGTTCCGAAACCGGTCGGATTTGCACATCAAATAAGTGGTTTATACAAAGTAAAATTATTTCATTATTCTAAATAAATCGTGTTTAATTAATCGAAAATGTACGTTATCGTGAGGATAATCTATGAGGAGGATGATAAAAAACCCCCGCACATTAATTCCTCAACAATCTAGAACTACGACATCCCCAACCGGTGTAGATAAGCGAATGGAATGGAAAATTTGTTATGGGCCTGTATACCGGCAGTCAGCATTTGGTCCGCCCCTGGTCTGCGCCATAAATTTCCCATGTGGTGAAGTGCTCTGAAACAGTGCACTTGTCCCTCCTGGAATATTTCCGTAGCGCTGCAGTATCTCGGTAGGTGGAACAGCAAGCGATATTCATTATAAAAAGTAAATTAATAATAATATTTTTTATGCCTACCAATACCTACCCTGTTATTCCAGATGGTCCATTTTGTACCTGAGAACATCTGTCCTAAATTTCAACCCCCCATTCAAGTAACCTTGCCTATTGTGTTACACCCTTTTTGCAACGGCTCCAGGTTCCTTGTACATTGTTATTATGGATTCTGAACTGGATTGAGATTGCAAAAAATATTACCAAAATTTTGTTGTTTGTTACCAACTTTAGCTTTAATAATTTCCCAGGAGATAATTGACCGTTTTTAATATGTATAGCATAGGTAAATAAATATACGCGGTGTCCGGAACTCGTAGAACGAGTAATTAATCTGTTGTACAATTAAAAAAAATTAAAAGAATTAAACTTAATGTAGATATAATTGCCCTATGACACCGAACCGACTGAAATTTTGGATTGAAAAAATAAAAATGAAAAAGTTGTAGGGAAAATTATTTATCTTAATTTTAACTGAAAAAAAATCTTACATCTATAAAAATTTTAGTCATTTTTTCAAAATTTCAAAATTTTATCCTAAATGCTCAAAAAATAGATATATATGAAATTTTTTATTGTTTTATTTAACATCAATTCCAAGAGTTTTTTTTCAGGTGTAGAATTTCATGTTACATAAAACCCTTTTCAGATTCTAACTTGAGTATAATTAGAAGTTTTTTTTCAAAAACGTACGGATTCATATCTACAAGCAGGAAACTAGTGAATCTATATCACTTTTAAAGTAATTTAAAGTTGAATTTGGGAGGCGGGTATGGGTACCCGCCGCCCGGGGAACCTTTTACTGGATAACCAACATCTCAGTCATAGGTCACCCCAAGTGGTTCGCTACGTTTGGTGACTTAGCAGGGGTGCCCGGGTTCATGGGGTGAGGTTTGTCCGGGTCTTGGCGGCGGATGCGTCTGCCCACCAGCTGCATGGCGGACCGGATCGGGAGAGAATGGTTGAGGGAGTCCCTTTGACTTCTTCAGCCGTATATACTCTCTCGGAACAGTGGGAGGGATGGATTCGTACGTCTCTCACTCCTGGGCATATTGAACTCCAGATTCCTACCCAGCCCTCGTACTTTTTTCCTTCCCAGAACTTCCTCTGCTTCTTTTCCCTAAAAAGACCCTCCACACAGCATTCCCAAAGTTGAGGGATGTTTTTCCTCAGTGGAGCTATTGTAAAAAAACTTGATTTTGTTGGATCTTGATGTTGGATTTTTTATGTCGAAATGATTGGTCGCTTGGGGGGTTAACGTCGTCAACCATCAACTTTAAGGTTTCAATATGCATCGATCCGGCTCTAAAACGATTTTTTCCCTTTAAATGCCAAAACAAAAAAAATCAAAAAACTCATATCGAAAAAGAAACGCCTTTTGGGTTCTCCATTATGTGATGTATATTCATCGGTTTCCAGCTTGTACTAAGGATTTCCGGATACCGTCTATAGGTAGGCACCTACGAGTACCTACAACAAATGTGCGTCATGGTCATTGGTGTTACGTTGTACATATTATTATTGCAGTTCTTCATAATATTAACCGATGAGATTAAATGATGGTGGATTAAATCTGTTTTCCATTTGCCGAGTTATGTCGTTATAATACCTAAATGGACATCTATAGATAGTAGGACAGATCCTTGGAAAAAACGACGTTATCGTTCAGCGCTCTTGAGCTGAATTTTACAAAAACGGCGCTATATAAATATTATTATTTTATTAGCTATGTAGCAGTGGCGGTCCGTGAGTTTTCAGGGAGCTAGAGTGCTAAGATTGAAAAATATGACGTTGTTGTAGCTGAAAATATATATATATATTTTTTTTTTTTCAAAATTTAAACTTTTTGTATGAAGATCTTCAGAATTCTTTCAGTCAAGGGACGCGCCGCATCCACATACTGTAAGATCTTCATGCAAAAAGTTGAAATTTAAAAAAAAAAAGTAAAATTAATTTTCAGCTACAACATCGGTAATATCGTATTTTTAGCACTCTAGCGCAAACTCACGGACCGCCACTGCTAGATAGGTACCAGAAAAAATCTAATAAATTAGTTTTGTAGTGCAAAGCGCACAAAACTGCGCTTCGTAAGTTTAATGAACATTAAAAAATATACGTTTTTTTTTCTGAGGTAGGTACTCATGTAAGTACTTCTTCTTCTTCTTATCTAATCGTATCACACGATGTAAGTAAGTACTCTGTTTTCATATGGTATTAACAAATAAGTACCTAATGAATAAACACGACAATTCTGAGTTTTTATCAACATTTATTGCAATTAACATGTACAACATAATTGTCTTCTACAGAAATGAAGACTATCAGTAATATAGTATTCAATATAATATACATACATACAGGGTGTTAAGGGACGTATTTTACATACTTTAAGGGGCCATTCATTTATTACGTAAGACGAATTTTGCTAGTTTTCGACCCTCTCCCCCCCTATTATAAGAAAAAAATAACAATACGCCGACCCCCTCCCCCTGTTTAATCTTTATTTCGTAAGAATCTAAAGGAAAAAGTGAATACACATATGGTTTGTTTTAATGTTTATTTTTCAAAGTAACAATTTTTAGAAATGTTTATTTGTACTTACAAAGGTACTAATAATTTTAACTTTTCGCTTTTTTGTGATCTTACGTAAGAACTATCGAGACTCCCTCCCACGCCCTTGTAAGAAAAAATAAGACACGGTCGACCCCTCCCCCCCCTAAATCGTCTTACGTAATAAATGAATGGCCCCTAACCAGTGATTGCTGACATTATTTGGACTAAAAAATGTAAATAAAAATTTTGGTATCCGATATTTTTTTTTCAACTTAAAACATTAAAAAATCAGTAAGTATTGGACAGGATGGACAGTTGGGATCGGGGTGATGGTTTATTTGGTTACTCGGGTGAATGACCAGTGATGACAAGTGACAGATTTTTTAAAAAAGTTTTTAGAAGAGAACAAAAAATGAACAAAAAAAAACATGAAAAAAAAAACCGGATAAAAATTTCACTAATTTCACTTTATCTCAAATAATGTCAGGTATCATTGGTTAAAGTAAGTAAAGTACCTACGTCCCTTCACCCTTTGTATATAAATGTAATTTAATATTTTTTACCTGAAAAAAGTTATTCATAAATAACAAATTTTAATAGGAGTGGGTAATAACAAAAAATCATATACCTAATGCTTTCTTGCATAAACAAAAATGAAATGTAACAGGTGTTATTTGCATAAAGCATAAAAAATAAGTAATTGCTGCAAGCAATTGAAAAAATATACCAACAATATTTTAAAAGGTTAAAGAACAATAAAAAATCAGTTAAAATTTATTAGTTCTAGAGCTAGTAAAATAAAATATTTTTAAGGTAGGACTGTTTTTATTTATTATTAATTTAAAAATAAAAGACAGGCTTGATTTACTGTAGAAGACTATACTTTAACAATGCTGTCTTTTTTTTCTTCCGACATAATATAATATTAAACATTCAATACAGTAAGGTGAAAACATGTCAGTTATCTTTCGAAAATATTTATTTTTGATAATTATGCATGTCGAAGGTTGATTGTGAAGAAAATGTAAATTAAAACATTCTATTTAAAAGTATCCTATGTCTCACTTGTACGTCACAGTACATCCCTGCTCATTTCATATTTTACACTTTTTCCATAAAAAATCACCTTTATTTTTTTATATAAAAAGCACGCCGTTAGTAAATTTTTTCAGAAAAGTTATTTTTGATAGCTTTCACACTCATACACATTTCATTTCAAAGATGGTCCCACTTAATATGACGATAATAAAATAACACGAAATAATAGGAATATTTTACTGTTCTAAGTGCTAAACAGTTATAAATTTAACTTTCTCTTTCGCTACATGTTGCTGACTTATAGTAGATCTAACTAAACATCCCGAAAAGTAAGCGGAAGGTACCTATTTTGTATGTAGGGAGATTGGACTTTCTGTTAGTACCTACTTTTAGGAATTCTGAATTCTCCTAAATATTTCGATTCTTGGTTGTCAATAGAGTTAAATAATTTGTATTTCTGGTTCATCTGATGAGCTTCCCCTTTATATTAAGTTGTGCAGCGTGGTTAAATGCAACACAAACATAAATAACGATGAGGAAAAATAGACAATCATCATCAAGAGATTGGTTTGGAATATTCAACAATAGAAAATTTATCACTTTAAAACCAGTCGAATGCCGATGGGTCTCGGAGAACGAAGCGAGCATTCTGATATGATTCTTGTTGGAATTATTTGCGATGCGATGTTAACCTTTATCTTTTGAAAACGTGTAAAGAACAAAAACAGAATTGCTAATGAAACTTTAGATTCCACCATTAACTTTCTGTTTTCTGCTCTGATTTTCAACTCCGAGCATTTTCAATTCTAAAGTCTCGATACTGTAGATATTTCAAAAGCAAATTTGATTGTCTGTTCATAATTTTTATTTGAGATTCATAGATTTTATTGGTATGTATCTATGGGTATATAATAGGAATGACTGCCATTTAAATTGTTGGAAAATAGTTTTTTTTTAAATGTTAAGTTTCCACCAACTTATTTATAATGGAAACATTAATCGAAAACGTGAAACCAGAACAATATATGTGTATGGATGTACAGAATTTCACGATATATTTTAAATGAATTGTTAATTTTTGTTGAAGTTATTGGCCGGGTTTGAACTGAGTTGAACTGTTGTTGCTACCGATAGCTATGAATGATAATTAATATTTTTAGACGATGATATTCTTCTACGGGGCGAAATAAGACGAACCTGCACTACAGACTTTAACTAGCGATTCTTGATTGGAGTATCAAATGTGAATTCTGTTTTCATTTTCAATTGAGAAAATGTCACCTGAGGTAATCACTAGTTAAAATAATGGTACGTTACAACGTTCACAAAAAGCTAGTATGCATTATTATAAGCTAGTATGCATATTACACCTTATGAGAGTGTGTTAGGTCGATTGAATTAGTTTTTGATTTTGCATACAGTAAGGAAGTCCGCAGACGAGAGCAGACGTCCGCAGACGTTGCAGAATTTATATGAAATTGGAAAACTATTCCAATTTCATACAAATTCTAAAAGAGTCTCTGGTGTGCGCACCTCCATAAATATACCGTATCCAATGGATTTTTAAGCCCCTATTGCAACGCAACTGTCTCCGCAACGAAAGTCTCTCGTTTACGGGTGCTTTAAGTTGTGCATTTTTCAATGGCGTTTCTGTTAATGTTTGCACAAACGTGCCACACAATCGGGAGATCTTTTGAGAACACATTTTGAGGTTTCTAAACCACTACGATTACCTGTATTTATTTTTTCAATATGATTATGTTTTTGTGATAACCCAATGCATATTACCTCATTTCTCGTTGAAATTATTGTAAGTACATTGTTGAATTACCCTGATAAAGTGAGAAAGAACTCACAGATCTTAAAAAGAGAAATAAAATGAACTTGGAAGAATGATGCTATAAATACATAGTAGCTACGCCTAACGTAGAACATATTATCAACTATCGGGTGTTTTGGGGATAAATCGCTGGGGTATTATTATTCACACGTTGAACATCAATTTTGGTACAGAAATCAATGACAAGGGATAATAACACACGTATAACATTTGTATAACTGTATCTACTAACGACAAGCTATAATATAGTTTATTACGCATAACCCTAAACAACGTTTATTTTACACTTTAAATACAACACTTACAAACAGTTATTTCAAAATGTTATTTTCTAATTTCTATATTATTTTATCATCGGTAAAAAAATATCTATATGTGCGCTATAGCAAATGCGATATGTGTACCCTCATGTTCCTCGCAGGTGTGGTAAGTTCATTTACAGTCACATTATAAACAGTACCAAAACTACTTCGATGCACTAACACGATTAGAACAGAGTCTCTTGCGACCAGGAGCAGTGGTCGGGGTTGAGCGGGGAGGGGCTGCGTGCCGTGTAGTCCACACTGCCCGTGGAGGCCAGCGGGGCCCCTCCGGGCCGGCAGCCCAGCTCCACGTCCTGTGAGTTGAGGGGAGCACAGCCCTCGCCCACCGCCGCGCTGATGGTGGCGCAGCCTCGCCGACTCAGCACCGTGGGGTGCGACAGACGGCGCAGGGCGGCGCGCGTCAGGGGGGCGCTCAGGAAGGAGCGGTGCTTCCTCACCACCGAGGGGGAGCCGGGGCACCGCGGCATCAGCATCGTGCTCATGCTCAATGGCGGAGAAGACGCCACGGGAATGGACTTCCCCACTATGTGCCTCGAACGGCGACGAGGTCGCAATTCTTTGCATTCTTCGGAAGGATATCCCCTATGGTTAAACGACATGCTTTCGTCGCTGTCGGTTGAAAATTGTTCTATTTCATCGTCAGTATCTAAACATTCGTCTTCGTCGAAAAAAACTGAGTCGGACCCGACCGAATGAAGGTCATAGTCCTGATAGTCCACACTGAGCGATACCCCGCAGCTGCCCAGGGATGCGAGCGGGGCCAGGCCGCGGGGCTCCACGCCGTTGCCGTTGCCATTCCCGGCCGACTCGAACCGTTTCTTCGCCGGGGGCTCGCAGTTTAGAATAGTATGTTCACTTACACAAGGCGATAGTTCCGGAGTCGCCTGAATCACTTGAATGTTGATCGGGTTAAACACATCACGACACTCCGTCTCGTGTAACGTGCCTTGTTTGATAGGTCGTGGCCGCGGTACACGCAGGTGCGAGGGCGCAGGCGCTGGGGGCACAGTTGGCAAGGCGCACACTATGGAAGAACCGCGCCTCTCCAGGTAGGAACTACCGGAACTGGAGCAAGTGATGCTGCTGTACCGCCGAGACCCTCCCGGCACGGACAGAAACTGATTTACATACTCCGATGGCACAGTACAAGACGAGTCATCGACCGCTTCGGTCATTTCGATGTCGTCTTCGAAATACGGAGGTCTACAGTCGAATCTGAGCGCCGATCCCGGCAGGCTGTCCCCGCGCATCTTGGTAAGGCGGCGCGGCGGAGCTAGGAGACTGCTGTAGCCTCCCCCCACCGAGGAGAAGCGGGGCCCTCGATGCGGCCAGGGAGAGGGTCCCCCGAGGGAGAAGCGCGCGCTGAGAGCTTCCTCCAGAGCGTAAGCCATTTGCCTCTCTTCCTCTTCGGCTTCTTCCTCGGCTACGGCGGCCGCTGCTATCTCCGCTATTTTGGGATCTTTGAGAGCCTTCACGGACTTACTTCTACTCTTGTATATAACCAGGAAGACCATGAGGCCGAAGAAGCCGCCGAGAGTAGCGGCTATACGAATGCCGGTCATAGCATCGTAGGACGCGTAGAACTCTATCCGCTCCTGCTCCCGCTTTTCCGGCCCGTCCGTCTTGTTGTGGGCGGCCGACATCTTGGTTCATGCGGTCATGCGGTCATCTGGAAAGAAAGAAAACTCGGATTAAATTTTATAAAATATGGTACCATTCAACACCGTACAGGTAATCGGCTTTAGTGGAAGTATCTGAAATTAGTGGGCGTATCTAAAGTCAGCGAGATAGCACGAGATATAGCACCTCCAAATTAGAACTTTGGAAGACAAAAGAAAATAACAGTGGGCAATTGGAAAAAAGATGTAGGAAGAAAGCAACAAGAAGATATTCAGATTTGATTGTTACAAATACGGAAACTCATTTTAAGCAGCTTGGATTCTAAATTTGTGCGATTCTGATTCTTATTTTCGTCGTCAATTTATCGTCCAATCTGGGACGACATTTTGATTTTAATTTACGTAAAACGATATTGTGAAAAACTACTATTGGTTTAAAGCATTTTCATTGATAATTCAACAAATTATGAAGCTTCGATGCCTTCAATTTGCAGGCCTAGAGCCATAGCTCATATTTTTTTGTACAAGCCAATATGGTTGAAATGGAAATTGTAAAACAAGCGTGAGAGAGAAGGTGAGTTCACCTCAACAGTACAATAAAACATTTTACTACCTGAAAAACAAAACGGAGCATTAACGATAAAGTTACCGAACCACTGTCCGTGTCCGTAACAGCTCCCTAGGGCATCTTATTCCAAGTCCGATGAAGCATGTATCTAACAAACCGTTCCACGTGTATCTAACCATGTAATTTATTTTCTACAACTTGGTATACCTATACAAATAATTATACATTGACGGAGTTGAAAGCAACACCAAACTCGATGTTCAGCTGACAAAGTAACTATTACAAATAGAGCCTAAAAGAAAAGTTTATCGGTTTTTTGTTCTCGCATAACCCATGTCATTTAGAATACTTTCACGCGCCCATTAACACATTTACCATGGGCATTGATTTATAAAGAAATCATAACCATACAAACAAAAAACAATTACACAATCGTAAAAGCATTTAATTTTGGTTTGACACAATTACAAGATAAACACAGAAATTAGTTTTAATCACAAAATAATGTGGTTTTAAACAAATTTATTTGATTACGAGTACATTGAAGAACAATTAACAGTTGCAATGGTTATTTTGTATAAAATCAGTTAAGCGTCATAATATCGACATGAAATGGTGAATTTGGTTATCTTCAATACACAGCCCCATTGTCAGAGGCTCTATTCAAATGTGGTAGATATTCACAGGTTCATAACTAGGATATTGAATGCGGAATGAAGAGGCTCAAATTAATGTACCGGCTTTCTGAATATGCTTAGGGTTCAATTCCCCAATCGATGGCCTTCGCAATCGACTTTGTTATTCTTGAATCTCGTCGAAGGAACGTATAGACGCCAAACACCAGAAGTAATTCTACTCGAACAACGAATGGGTTGAACCAGTCGACACCGACAAAACTGTCAAAATTTTATATCCTGGCCTAAGATCGAAGAACAGGCAATAAATATCGATCATTGAACTTAAAGGATAAAACGTTAATTGTGCAAGGCGTTAAGGGACTTGACTTACTTTAACTAGTAATTGGAGTAAAAAATGTAGGGGGGGGGGGGGTGGTGAGGGGTAGGTCGGTAATGTTGTCATTTTTATTTTAAACAATGTCAGGAATCACTGGTTAAAGTAAGTCAAGTACGTTCCATAACACCCTGTATATATTTACGAATATTGTTTTAAGGTTCCACATAACGGCTGGTTTACCGGCGATGTTGGCCGCAAAACATACTTAATATGGAGCAAGCTGAAGCAGATGCTTTAAGAAAAACGAGAACGTTTCGCCGGAGGGTAGAAAGTTTTCACATGAAAATGAACTTCCTAATTAACAATATGCAATGTTATTTGTTGGTATTAGTAACATTTAATCTAGTGTCCGACCGAAATAGGATTTTCTACCGAAACCGAAACCGAAACTTTTTTAGAAATGTTAAAAATCTATTGTTTACACTTATTTTTCATTTTTTACATTTTAATTTGGTTTATTTTTTACACATATACAGACAGTTAACACGTTTTAAATTAAATTGAAACATTACGCTATAAAATAAACAAAAGTTATAAAAAAAATGTTAACTACTTCTAGGAACAAAAAAATTGTCAATTGTCAATAATCATCACCATTATAAAGGAAGGACCATATTAATTGAATATTTTAATTTTAATTGAGTTTACAATCATAATATTCTTATTACACTTAAATGAAATAAACAAAAACAACAATTTAAGAATGTGAACAACAATATATATTTTTTTATATTACTGCTATAAAACAAACAAAAATTATACAAATTAACAAACATGTTAACTATTTCCTGGAACAAGAATTTGTCAAGAATTAACACTTACATTATAAAGGAAGGACCTCATTAATTGAATATTTTAATTTTAATTGCGTTTACAATCACAACATTCTCATAGAAAGTGTTAAATGAAAAAAAAATAATTGAAGCGTGAAATTTTTTTTTTTTAGTAATACATTAATTGAGTATTTTAATTTTTATAGCGTTAACAATCACAACATTAAAGACTAAAGTTAACATTTATTGAGATCTTTTAATTGCAGTTAGTAATTTATGATAACCTAATTAATAACTAATTATTAATTATCAGTCTCATCACAGGAAAGGAAAATACCTAATCACTATGCGCGAGAAATAACACACAAACTCACAACACAATTATGCCGGACCGGCCGGCGAACTCAGCAGATGATGGCGGGCGACACACGAGCCACGAACTGTAATGAAACATTCGACAAAGTTCGTCGAGACGACGCGCGACGGGTAATTTTTTGGTTCGCAGATGACGCATAACGAATAACTCTTGATCGCAATTGGAGAATTGAGCCCCAGAGCGGAGTCGAACTAGTGTTAAGAGCGTTTAACCAGCCAGCGGACGAAAATCCACATTTCGTCGAAAGTTGTTCTTCCGATCATGCAGGGCGGTTACAATGAGAAAGATTAATTATTCTCCGTACCAGCTTTTTTAAATTATAACTCAATATCGAATTTATTTCAATCCAAATTAGCTTTAATTTATACCTTCATCCAAAAATGCTGAAAGGCGTGATGATAAAACTATTAAAATAGTGTACTTTTTGTAGTTACTTTTTGATTATACGTATTTATCATTTTTCAATAATGTCTAAATTTAATAAGAATGTTAAAAAAATCTGAAATATATTAGTTTGTAAGTGCGCAAATAAATACACAAATGGACCAATTTTCGTCAAGAAACACATGTACGTACATATTTTTTAATGATTTTATTGAAACTAAAATTAAAATTCTAATACATAACTCTGCTAGATAATGTATTGATTTATTTTACTGCATGATTACATTATTTGAAATGGGTGTGGTATAATACAAAAACTTTTTTGAAAATTTAACAAATCTGCCAACGACCTATGGAATAACCTTATTATACTAATAATTAAAAAAAATTCTAAAAATTTATTACATAACTTCACTAGATAAAAGAACAATCTTTCGAAATCCATTTATAATTTTTTGTGGAAAAGAATCAATACGTCTAAAAACTTTTTTGAAAATGACGTATTTCCGGCTTTCTCTGGTAATGCCCTCTTAATTCTTAACTTAGGTGACGAACTCCATGGCAAAGTGGAAAGTTCGCTGGTTGCTGTTACAATTACAGTGAATGATTTTTTTTTTATCTAATCGAAAACAGTAAATTACTTGACATTACTGGACATTACTTGATTTTGTAAATAAGTATTGATGGAATAACCTTTATATGTTATTAAAAAATATATGTATATTCAATCTACAAAAAGTCTAAAGCTGTCAAGTGGGTGTCCCAAATAAAGAAAAATCGGATAGGATGATTGGAGATGCTATCCAGGTTACAAATAAATTCAAGTAATCGTACACAAAGAGCAGCCTAAAAATACCGGAAAATTAGTTTTTTTTTTTTTTTTTACATGAGCCTCACACAGGATGCCCTGAGGAAAACAATTTCCCTCAGGGCCTATGTCATCTTTGGGGATGCTGTGTGGAGGGTTTTTTTAAGGAAAGGAAGGAGAGGAGAGTTCTGGAAAGGAAAAGGGTTTAAGGGGTGGGTAGGAATCTGGGGTTCAGTGTGTCTTGGTCATCCGCCTCCAAGACCTAGACAAACCTCACCCCATGAACCCGGGCACCCCTGCTAAATCACCAAACGTAGCGAACCACTTGGGGTGACCTATGGCAGAGGTGTTGGTTATCCAATAAAGGTTCCCGGGGTGGCGGTACCCATTCCCGCCTCCCAAATTGAGTTGGACATGATATTTTGATTCTGAGTTTGAAATACGAGATAATAACAAAATGGCGTGGAAAAATTACATCACAATGGATTAGTGGTTAGAGACGTAGTTTCGGTAAGTTAGAGATCCGGGATTCGATTTCCAGTTGCGACCTTTACCTTTTTATTTTTTCTGTATCTTGTTTTGTAAATTTTTATTTCTGTATCTTGTTTTGTTCTATGTTTCGTTAGTTTCGTTAGATTTATTCGTATTATTTTCGTCTTCAATGATTAAATATTGATTTATTAACCATTTCCTGAAATAAAATAAAATTTTCAGAATTCCATGAAATTCGGAAACTCCACATGGATAAAATTAAACGGGTTCGTTTTTTTTATAGTAATATGATTTAAACACTAGACTTAAACCTAAACTCTATCGTCTTTTATTAAATACAAAAAAATGTCAAGTAGCTAACTCGATATTTATTTGTTCACGAGATTCTAGGAGTCCAATAGTCCAGAGTATTAGAAGAATTCAATTTCAACGCGAGTCAATGTTACGTCCCACATTTACTATGTCTGGTAGTAGGTACCTACAGCCAGGACTTTTATACTAAAAGTCTCAGAAAAAGGCGGAAAATCTTCGACTTACGCCATATTCAATCATCCAATTTGGGAGACGTGTATGGGTACCGCCGCCCCACGAACAATTTATTTGATAACCAACACCTCTGCCATATTATATAGTTCACCCCTAGATAGTGGTTGCTACGTTTGGTGACTTAGCAGCGTGCTCTGGTTCATGGACCAGACAACACAGAATCAACTCAACATAACATCTCCTTTGAAAAGTCATTAAAAGTGTCTAAAATATATTTAAAAAATTGATTAAAAAGTTACGTTAGGTTAGGTAATGGGTTATTTTATAATTTATTTTCATAGCTTTTAATGACTTTTCAAAAAGGTGTTGAGTTGAGCTGACTATGAGTTGTCATAGAACCGTCTGCCCACCGCTGCGTGACCGGATCGAGAGAGTCTGGTTGAGGGAGACCTTTTGACCTCTCCAGCTGAACTCTCTCGACCCATCCCTTTGTGCCGCAGTTGGATCCATGGATTCATACGTCCATCACTTTTGGACACACTAATCCCCAGATTCCACCAAATACTCACACCTTTTTCTTTCCCAAAACTTCATCTCCTTCCTTTCCTTAATAAGACCCTCCACACATCATCCCCTAAAATGACATACGCCCATTTTTTTTTACATTAATAGCTACAGCCCTCAGGGCCTATGTCACCTTTAGGGATGCTGTTTGGAGTTTTTTTTAAGAAAGGAAGGTGAGAAAGTTCTGGCAAGAAAAAGGGTAGTAGGGGTGGGTAGGAATCTGGGGGTCAGTGTGTCCATGAGTGACGGACGTACGAATCCATCACCCCCACTGCGGTGTTCTGAGAGACGACAGTTGGTGAAGTCAAAGGGACTTCCTCAACCGTTTTCTCCCGATCCACGGGCAGACGCATCCGCCGCCAAAACCTGGACAAACCCCACACCATGAACCCGGGAACCTTTGCTAAGTCACCAAACGTAGCGAATCACTTGGGGTGACCTATGGCAGAGGTATTGGTTATCCAATAAATGGTAGGAAATCATTTTTGAAATTTTGAAAAGTGAAAGTGAAAGTTGAAAGTGCTAATGTAAAAATATTATATTATTTATTCTAATGGAGGTCATGGTCAAGGGGATGGGGAATTGCGTAACCAAAAAACAAGCGTGATGATTATAAGGGAATGATTTTAAAGGGAATTTCCATGGACCTTCAGTAAACCAACACCACTTTGTCTTCTTCAGTCTGGTAGGAATATATTGGGGGTTATTACTGGAAAGTTTTATGTTAATCTCAGCCGGAGTTCGGATCAATTCTCACTGGGAATAATGTGGATTCTAGTAAAATAAATATATGTAGTTAGTAGAAGATGCTGTGAGGGATTTATTAGACTCGCGGGATGATTTCATTCTGAATACAAAAGAGGCTTTTTCATCAGTGGGATAGTGACCGCCCGGGCAACGCCGGGAACACCCCAGGGCCCGACCTTCCAGGCCTCGAAATGTACAAATATATACATGTTGTTATTGAAGATGCTGTGAGGTTAATACGGAATGTTTCGACCTTTTCAGCGAACAATTTTTCAATGTGTAATCGACGCTTTTTAGCTATTTACTGATTATCGTTATTTATTTTGTAGCGCAATACGGCATAATACCCCATAAATAAATAACCATAATTCTTTTGGCCGTGAAAATCTGAAATCATCAAATTTATTGATTAATTCATTCATTTTGAAGAGAATAAGTACCCACCTACTTAATATTGCTGGATTAATACGAATATTAAAGATTTTCCAAAAAATATTATGTATTATAAATATTATAAACTCTAAATTCGATTGTTGTGAACTCCTGCAATTAATAAATCTACATGTACCTACACGAACAACTAGACAAACGTTAACATTTTATATACGTACATCCCATTCCGACTATAATTTGCATTCTCCAATACAACGTTTAAGTAGTCTTGTTAATAAATATTTAAACAATATGGAAGTATTTGACAATAATTTGAACTCGCAAACTTCAAACGCCATATGTGCCAACTATGTATTTCTACCTATCTCACAAACTAATGTAAAAAATTTAAACATTACCTACTTTGTGTCAACTCCTCTATTTTATGCAACCAATATTTTATGTTATCTGTATTTTGTCAACGCTTCTATTTTATGTAACCTTTATTTTGTTTCTTATATTTTATGTAAGGGGTCGTCCATTAATCACGTGATGTTTTTTAGCAACTTTTTAACCCCCCCCCCCCCCCCGTGGTGATATTTGGTGAGGTTTTAGACTAACACCCCCTTCCCCCCAAAATCACGTGTATTTTTTTTTGTACAAAGTATTTTGAATTTTTCAGAATATTATCACGAAAAATAAATACACGTGATATCTCATTATACCCCCCCCCCCCCCGGTGATATTTCGTGATTTTTTTCCGAACCCCCCCCCCCCTTTTTTGCCTCACGTGATTAATGGACGACCCCTAACCTGTATTTTGTCAACGCTTCAATTTTATTTATTTATTTATTTATTTGTACACGCCCAATTAGGGCTTTTACATATGATAAAATTAAAAACACATTTGTTATAATCAAAGAATTAAGAGATAACAATTAAATAAGTATCAAGTATAGATTTTTTAACTTAAAACAAAAGAGTAAATTATAGGATACACATTCATATACATTTAAAGAAGTGATTTTCTTGCAGCTTAAAAGCAACAGAATAAAATAAAGGATACACATTCATATACATTCGACACATATTGAAAATTTATGAACATTTCAAATTTATCTTGATAGACATACAGATTTAATAACAATGTTTTTATAGGTTGATAGACTTTCAGTACCGTTGGTGTTCATGTAATATTTATTCCCTGTACTGTGCAGTCGGTTCATTACTGAGTAATGAACATTTAACATTTACATGTAACCTATGTTTTGTTTCTTATATTTCATGTTACCTGTATTTTGTCAACGCTTCAACACAAGCAATATTTTCGGCTTTCTGTGGTGGTAGTAGGAGATTTTCAAACATTGTTGGGTTATTCGTAACCCGGGAATGTTTGTATTTCTTTTTTAATAATAAAAAAAAAATGTAACCTATATTTTGTTTCTTATATTTTATGTAACCTGTATTTTGTCAACGCTTCTATTTTATGTACCTAACCTATGTTTTTTTCTTATATTTCATGTTACCTGTATTTTGTCAACGCTTCTATTTTATGTAACCTATATTTTGTTTCTTATATTTTATGTAACCTGTATTTTGTCAACGCTTCTATTTTATGCAACCTATATTTTGTTTTTTATGTTTTATGTTACCTGTATTTTGTCAACGTTTCTATTTTATGTGACCTATATTTTGTTTCTTATATTTTATGTGACCTGTATTTTGTCAACGCTTCTATTTTATGCAACCTATATTTTGTTTTTAACATATATTATGTTACCTGTATTTTGTCAACGCTTCTATTTTATGCAACCTATATTTTGTTTTTAACATATATTATGTTACCTGTATTTTGTCAACTCATTATTTTCACTGTAATTTAAAGAAAATGTACTGCACTCTACGTAAAAGACCTAGGGGCGTTTAAATAAATAAATTATAGATAAATTTAGTATTGTTTCTGTTATTCCAAAAATGTAACAGTAAAAGGGAACACAAATCTCCCCTTCCCCATTCCCTTCAGCCGCACAACGTACCCCAGTATTGGGAATGCCATAGTTACACTGGCTTCGGGCAGTTGGGACTCTTTACTCTTGGGGACTTATCATGAGAGACAATAAATTGCGAGTTCTAAATGTGCTTGAAGTTTGAACCAAAATGGACATCGGTTTCCTTTCAAATATAGTATAATATAGTTTTTTTGAGTATGTTATCTATTCGGTGAAGGAAACACTTTTTAGAAGTGAAAACTTCTTTAGCACCGTTGTGATTTGAAACTTGATGAAACGACTTGACCAATACACACATCTATGGGATTTAGCCTGCGAGGGAATGAGATAGCAATAAAATATTTATTTATTTCACGGGTACTCGGTTCCAATATAATACGATTTATCGTATTATAGTATATAGTGGTTTAAAGCGCCTGAAGAACCTTAGCGGCCAGACATTCAAGGAGCAAGGGTGGAAACCTACGCAATCCAAAAAAAAAAAATTTTTGTTGTAAAATCACTATCCAATCTTCACACCACTCCAAAATGAAAAGACTAAGAAAACGACATCTAGCTACTCCGAAGAAGAAAACACAAATACTAGGATGACCAAATGTATAGGAAAAGGTGCACTGGAATTTGACTACAAAATATGGAAAAAATCATCTTTCACGTTGATAAAAAAGTACTTCGTGGTCTGTAGTTTTCTGAAGGTTTCACTTCCACCGCGTGTAAATTGCGCATTCTGATTTTCATTATAATCCAGTTAATGACCGAGTGGTACGAAGGGTCGCGTTCCAACTTAAGCGTTACGTGTTCATTCCTCTGCTAGCTATGTCATCCATCATATCTTCCTTTAAAATACCCTTCCATTCTGTCAATCTCATGTTTGCTCCACTAGTTTATTTAAAGAATCCAGTGTCAGCCTCCTAATGAAACATGATTTCAGCGCAAATTATTACGTGGTCAAATAATAATATATCGCACCCAATATCCTTTGCAATTATAATCAGTATTGTAACTATAACTAAGATATCTTGTCGGTTACACCTAACTCAACTTGGGCTAGCGGCTCCCACGTTTGTCTGCCATAAATAACGGTCTTTTCCTTTTTTTGAGAAAATCGATGAGTATACCGGAGGTGCTACACGCTTGGAATAATAACGACGGGAGAGGGAGAAAGGGAAGGGCACGCAGGAATCTTTCATCCGTGGGCAGGGCTTTATTTGTAAGAGATAACAGTAGGGCAGTAGTTATTAGTTGACTAAGAAAACGGAACGGAACTTTACGGCCAACAAATTCTAGGAGGAACTCGTGGATTTCATCCCAACTTACATGATGTGCTTCAAAGCTACAAATATTTTACTACAATACATCTATTTTCAAACTTTTTTTATTTGACTAAGGTTTGAATCGTCCTACCCAATGAACGGAATCAACCGCGCTACCTACCGGACAAAATCCCAAGTTAATAAGATCGACATTTATTTCACATATTCATTTCTTTAATTTTCTCGAATTTCAGAAAAATGTCTTTTAAAACTATTTTTTTTTGTTTTGACTGCGGTTCGAGTCTTCCTACCCTGTGATTGGAATAAACCACAATACCAACCGTGTCAAACTCCGAGTTGGTAAGATCGGCATTTATTTGGTATGTTGTGTTATTTAATTTCTTCAAATTTCAGAAAAATGCGTACATGTCCGCAAGTGTGTCCGTGATTGCCACTAATGCGATGTTGATGGAATGCATTGTCATCGGCACGGCACGACTAAAAAGCCCTGCCGTGAGATCATTCAATTAAGAGCACTGGTCCTAACTACGATCCTTGAGGAACACCGAATGTGACTTTTTGGGGAGAGGACTTATAACAATTAACTTGTACATATAGATGCGGAGCTCGCGGATCAAATCCCGGTGTCCGCAAGTAAATTTTATTTTATTGATTTGTGTTTTTTCACAATTTAATTTTTTTTTAAATAATATAAGGTATATTTGCGGCACGTTCCAGAATGGAAGATACTCTCAGTATCGCCATGGTTTAAGACCACCATTCAGAATTGAAAAGTGGCTTGCAATGGCTTTAGCCGTATTAAGAGACTAAATCTGAACAGCCAGGTACCTCCCCACCTTCCTCTTCCCCATCTACTTCCCCTCCTCACACCGTCAGCCTCACAACCTCCCCAATTGAAAATGCCACTCTCACTGGCTTCAGACGGGAGCAGTTGGGATACTTGTAAGCTACTCACATAAATTAAAAAAAAAAAACTGGATAAACAATCTCTCGTATTATCAAAAAGAAAGTAATTTACACTGAATTATGCAAAAGTCCCAAGGGCTTAAATAAAGTAACTACCTAAGTGTAAACCTGTAAAAAAAGGTAAATTTCATATATAAATTATTTTCAATATATTTTTAATTTTAATTAATAATTTTTTGTTGGTCTCCCAATAATAAAAATGAGTGAACGGGAAACGTTAAGAGGAAACTGTAAGCTAAAAATGTGTGGGTTCTTAGTGTGCCTTATATCGCCACGAATATAGGTAATAGGTATAAATTCCGCTTAGCAAACGGAATCTAAAGCGTCGATGACACACGGCGACAGATAGTGAGTTTCCCAGATAGTAGCTTGTAAACTCTCCGTGTGTCATCGTGTTACTTGCTAGCAGTGACTAGCAGATTGTTGACAATCTACGAAAAAAAGTTGAAAGGTCGTCAACTTTACTCGCCTACACGCTTGCTCGTGATTGGTTTATTTATGTTTCCAACATGGCTTTCGATAAACAGCTGATTTCGACTGTCGAACATCTGAAGAATTAGTTCACGCAGGCGTCGTTAGTCTTGTTACTGGCGCTAGCAGCGGCCTCAGTTTCCATACGCTTCTGAGTGAGTGGACAGTTTTGTGTGTCATCATGACAATCTCACTCGCCGATTTACCCGCTTTTAAACTTAGTAGATAGTAGCTTGTTAACTCGCCGTGTGTCATCGACGCTTAAAGGCCACATATTTCAATCGGAAAAGAGTTTTTTTTTAAATTTATTTTGTGTATAATTTTATAAGAAAGAAAAAAACGTAATAAATGTAAACTGTTACCTACAGATAATTTTAGCCATAAAATTATATTTCTAATAAGTTTTTTCTTATGTGCGTTCACACATTTCTAATGAAAAAATACATTTTATAATCGTTTACGTTTATATTTTTTATAAAGTAATTAACAATTTTATTTCAATTTTACTAAATGGATACGGTAGAAATGGTTGAATTTAGCCAAAACATTTTCTGGATTTTTTAATGTAATTAAATTTAAATTTATAATGTATTATGTTATTTAAATTTATGTTTCGCCTTATCCATTCACCCATGCAATTTTATTTTTTAATATTATTGTAGTAAATATCAGATATGCTAGAAACCATTTTCTGAATAGAAATTATCAATCAATTATTCTAAAATGCTGCAATGCTCTCAATCTAATAAACGTGTTCTAAGGCAGAAACTGTTAAATTCATTACGTAAGCAAATCACATCTCAAAGAAATCTTTACCTTGAGAGCTCTTTACTTGGAGCATTCGCAGGTAAAAAAGAAGGCGAAATGGAAAAATTCGAACCGAACTGTTCTGCACACTTACCGCACTCTTTTTATACGACACTTTGATTCCAAACTTTGAATTTAAAAAAAAAAACATTTTTAAATTTCCCAGATTGGTTTTTTAATGCCAGGTTGAAAATTCCAGACAGCTTTTCCACACAAAACTTCGAATTTAAAATTGGTAAATCGTCAGAAAATTTTGCCATGAAAATAAATTTCCCACCAATCACGATGCTACTTGAATGAACTACTCGAAAGACACTATCAATAGAGAGATTCGTTTAATAGCGACATCCCAAAGAGCGTTCCATGGAAATGAATTTTCTATTTTTTCTTCTTTTATACTTTTTACCACAAAATAACAAGGTCAATTGTTGTTTTTATTATCACATATTTTTATCTGAAAGTTTCACCATTTTTAGTGGAAGATATATTTTTATTGAATTCTTTTGTGCGAGCTTTTCCAATGGGTTTAAGCGAAAAGGTTCTTAGTGGTTCTGAAGTAGAAATATAGTCCGTTTTGTCGATTTCAAAACAAATTTATTTCCCCTTAAGTCTCTTATTGTAATTGAATTCTCGGGTGGTTCTTAGTCGATCGTAGTTTTCTCTTCGGTTTCAGATTTGAAAGGCATTTACTTGTTAAACTTACGCTAACAAATATTTATAATTTCTCGTAAATAAATGCGTGCCATATTTGATTTAATAAAAGACCAGGCAAAATAATTTTTGTTTTTCAATCATAACTTTCGATGAAAACCTCTATATTTTTTTCAAACAATTAAAGCGTGTATGTGAATGTTATTTTGTAATTACAATAATATGTAATACTAATTTCATACTTCGAAGAATGGGTTTATCCAGCATATAAATGTTTTATGGAGACAGTTCGGATTGAACAGTAATAGCTTTTCACGTAAACGACAAAAGAAAACGTTCACGGTTAAAGTCTCCAACAGAAAAGGCACTAATCGGATGGAAATTTCATTAAAAAATGTAAAAGTCTTGGCTCTTCTATTCTGAAAATAACTTGAAAATGGATAATAATATACTTGTATATTGATTTCGCTGATATCTGACGCCCGCGACGTAGTCTACAGTCCACTGAGGTGTAAAGTTCTGGATGCCTGTATTGACAGCATCAGGAAAGTATGCACGTAGAAGCTATGTTTTCCAATACGGCCGGTATTGAAAAACATTGTTTCACCAATTCATGGTCGAAATGTAATGAATTGGTGCATTCAATCGATAATCGCTTGTTCGTTTATCGATTGAATGCACCATCGCTCAAAACATAGTTTTCATGTGCGTTTCGTTTTGAAAAGAGCAGGAAATTAAAAATAATATAAAATTTACAATTGCGTCATTCTTCAATGCGACCGCCTAACGCGCAGTTCGTGTTGTTTGTTATGGTGAAAAACACTTACTTTTAGCTTTATGAAAACATAGCGTATTATCCAAGGTGGACATTTTCAATTTCGAATTTACCAAATATAAGGTGGACATAAAAGAGTATTTCTCTGATGTTGACGTAGAGATGGTCTGAAAGATTATAATAATGTGCATGAAATGCTTGGGGTAACTAACGTATTTAAGTTAATAAGGATTAATACTGTACCCGTCTAATTAACTTTTCAATTACCGCAATGTACGAGACCATTTTTTTAGAAGATAGAATGGGTATAGTAAGCTATCCGTAAAAGATAGATATTATTATATGCCTTCGCGGACTTTTTGTAGATCTATAAAAGAGGAATATCCCACTATGCATTGTTTTGTTATATCCCAAAAGGATTAGGCAGCGTTTTTAATGAAAGCTACCGGGCGGCTTGACTTTTTCCGGCACTTCTAACAATTATCGTTATGTTTCAACCAATTTACACAAATCCTTAACAAATTACATACCCAAACCTTCCTCACGAAACACTCTATCTATTGGTGAAAACCGCATGAAAATCCGTTCAGTAGTTTTCGAGTTTATCGCGAACAGACATACAGACAGACAGATGACGCGGGGGACTTTAATTTATAATATGTAGAGATGTAGAGATAGAGATAATATGTAGAGATACTTATAATTCTATTATGATTTGATTTATATGTACAACCTGGCTTCTTACGGTTACCAATGTATTGATATTTTATTGTTTTATTTAAATTTTAGCTTTTTATACTTAATCTTTTGTTTTATAAAATTTTAGGTCTCATACTCCTTTATTATAAATTTTATTACCTACTTTTAATTTTTTATTATGCTGTTTAATCAGAGGTAAAGTCACAATCCATAATTGGTTTTATTTTGGCTATACATAAATGCACAAACTGGAAAAATGTAAACTGTCGATTTCCCGAAAATAAATAAATAATAAAAGTGCTAGAATATTTTCGTATTTCTTAACTATATAATTGTTTATAACACGCGAGAGAAACAAAACTTTTCCCTTATGGTAAGTAAAGTAGCTATTCTGAGGAAACCACTTACGGTAGATTGTGTACTATTAAAAAAAAATCGAGTGCAGTTCACACGCGGTAGAAGCGAAACTTCACGAAAACAATCTCAACCAATAGGAACCTTGAAAAGTAATGTCATAATCAAAGCGGCCAATGAGCATAGTTTGACGCTTCGTACGTACTGTAATGCATCATTTCCGTTTCATCCTAATTTCAAATCACAACGGGGCTAAAGAAGTTTTACTTCAAAAAAATATCTGTTCAATTTCCAAAAACATAATTTTGCAAAAAACAAATAAGTTATTACTTATTACATTACCAACATAGTGCTGCTAGCGCACGGCGAGTCAAGTAAAAAATTTGGGTTGGCGTACATGTGTAGTAATCTTTTAGGTCGCGGAAACTCGGCGTTCCAGAGGTTGAGACTAAGTTTAACATTTTGGTAATCTATTTCATCGAGAGAAATCGCAATATTTGTAAAATTAAAGACTGCGCACCTATGCAGACGGAATTCCAAATACTTCACAGAGACATAATAATATTTCCAGACAACAATTGTTAGGATTATTCATTTATGTAACGGGAAAGTTGATATAATATCTACCGTAGGTTGTAGATTGCAGGACCTAAATAGATGTGTTTAACCAAGCAGTGAATTATTATAACAATGTGATGATAAGGACATAACCCAGTTTTTTAAATCACAAAACAAATCAAATTTCAAATTGATTTTGACCAAAACTATTTTTTTAAGTGAAAACTTCTTTAGCGCCGTTGTGGTTTGAAACTCGATGAAATGAAAAATAGCGACACTAAAGAGACAAACACATACATCTATAGCATTTAGCCTGCGAGAGAATGAGATAGTATAAACGGTCTCCTCTTTGTGCGATGCTTCGTAGCCTTCTCACTCTTGTCTACTTTAGTTTTCTGAAGGTTTCACTTCTACCGCGTGTGAATTGCACACTTTGATTTTTTTGTTTTGCTTTTAGGTGAACAAAAAATAACCGAAAAAGTCACTGGAGATCTTAACCTATTATAGTAAGTTTTTTTAATATTAGATATTGATTGCCGACTTATAAAATGTTACCGTGATTATTTTTTAGGTTATTACACCGTGTTGCGCTTCTTCTTTAATTGGCTAACGTTTCGAACAGCTTTAAAGTGTTCAGCACTCATTCTGAACGATGTCCATCACATCACTCTGCCCGATACACTATTAATACATACTGCTTTCTAACAACGTATGCAGGGACACTGGAGGTCTAGATTCGTTCAAAATAAATAAATGTAGCTTCGTTTAATAAAAAAAATTAGAATCTTGCGAGAGCCTTGAAGGAGTAACCATCAGTTACATCCGGTAAGTGGTGGATAACCTCCACTGCCCTGATACACTATATCCCAAAAATTAATCACGATAATACTTTTGACCGTAAAAATCTCATAGCGTATCTTCTAAAACGTTAATTTTTCTGCTAGCAGAAATGTTTTCCTCAAAAAGTACATGAGTTTTCAGTGAAAAAAGGGAATAAGTATTCCCATTTGCTTCCGTGCGCTCCGTTCCCAGTTTGCCTTGAAACACTTTCGGTTTACTGCTCGGGCCTTGAATGAAATAGGTCACAGTCTGCATCCCGTTTCTCTGTTGGCTCTACTCTTTGCTGTATACTGGATATTTTACATTGCCTGCATTTTCACATTTGCTTACGTACATTGGCGTTGCACGTACACCATGTTACATCGCTGTGCATGTGTATTATTTGTTCTTTCTACATTTAGGTGTATATGTGTTTGGACTGCATGTAGCCACAATCTATATTTGGATGGAAAACTTTATATTATCGATGGATTATAATCTTGCAGTTAAAACTCAATACCTGTCTACCAATTTATAGATTCCATGAGAAATTCGAATATTGATTAAACAGCACATTTAAAAAAGTAAAAAATAACTAAAACTAATAAACACTTATTATTTTTAATTGATAAACTAACGTTTAAGACAAGACTTTTATGCATAGCACAAAGGGTAACAATTATTATCCCGTTGGCGGCATGTATCTTTTCTCGGAAGATTTTTTCAATGTAGATGAGTGTTTCAGGCTGATTATTTTTGCTTATAATAATTGTTACCCAATAATTGTTGCCTAAACTAATTAAACCTAACCTAGCATAACCTATACTAACCAAAGCTAACCTAACCTATAAACTAACCAAACCTATTTGGAATAACTTAGGTAATGAGTAAAACCACAAATTGTAAGACAATATTAAATCTCTAATTAATAATATTAGAGAATTAGCGAAAGTTTGTATGGATGTACGTTTGTTACTCTTTCACGCAAAAACTACTGAATGGATTTTAATGAAATTGTACAATAATATAGCTCGTACATCAGAATAACATATATGAGCTCCGGCATTATGAAATTTGCATAAAAAATTGCAGTAGGTGGCAGGTGAGCTGTTTGAAAACTGAATGTACCGGGAATGAATGTATGGAATGCGGGAGGGGGGAGGGGATCCCGGTAAGGGGGAGGGGAACTCGGGAGGGGGATTCGCGGGACGGGGGAAGGGGGGAGTAGAGTGGGGAGAGGGAAGGAGGAGGAATTGGAGTGGGAACGCGAGAGAGGAAGGGGACGCGGGAAATGAAGGGGAGGCGGAAGGGGAACGGGATGAATGGGAAAGGACACGCAGGGAGAAATAATTTCTTTACTAAATGGCATAGCAACGCATGCCGGAAACCAGCTAGTAATATTATAAGACAATATTAATTATTAATTAATACAAGAACAAAAATCAATTATTTTTAATAATTAACTAATATGTATCAATTAATTAAAAAGAAAATGTTCATTAATAATTCTTTTGAACTGTCTATTAATTAATATTGTCTTCAATGATTAAATAACCAAACCTAACCTGGCATATTATTTCATTGTGTTATGTTTTATCTCGTTAGGCAATTTGAAATGGCTTCATAAATCTTTCAAGTGTTTATTCGGTACCTTAAATCGGTACAGTAATTAAATTATAATGCTTGATCTACAAACTATCACGGAATCTATAATTCTATAAAAAATATTAAATTTTTATTTACACCTTTTTCTTCAGCAAGCTAAAAAAGCAGTTCTTTTGTATGTTAAGTACCTGGTTGCTACCTCCTTCTTGTATTCATGGTATGGTGTCAACAGGCTTTTATTAACTTTACCTGTATTTATACAACGTGTCCGGAAACTCGTAGTACAAGCGGGAAACTGGTGAATCTACAGCACATAGAGAACCCAAAAAACTTACTTTTTTCAATCTGAGCGTTTCAATTTTAATATATTTTTTTTTCTATTTTTCCATTTTTTCGGCAACTAAAGGGTTAAAAAAAATTTGTGTCCGGTTTACCCTTCGATGCATTTTATAAGACATTACACAAATCGACCCCCTAGTGAAATTTTTTTTTCAAATTTAACCAAAAAAATTCCAACTTCGGACCCGATTTACTCGAAAACGAAAGCTCAAATCAAAAAAGTTATATCACAAATCGACTCCGAATGTGATGTAGATTTATCAGTTTCCCGCTTGTACTACGAGTTTCCGGACACCGTGTATATGAGACATTTCACGTGAAATCGGAAGTTTTAATTTTTTTAAATTCAAAGAAAAAAAATATTTTTTTTCATATAATCCAATTTAATGTAGAACTGAATTTAATGGAATCTTTCAGTTCAATTTTCATCCACTTCCCGAACTATCGAAATACGTGAATTTTCACACATGTGATAAAAATGATTACAATACATACAATGACCAAAATTAACCAATATTAAAGTTTACTTCGCTTTATTAGTAAGTGATTAGTGCGTGTTTTTTTAGACATTTTTTTTACCTTCCCACGCCCTCACTGTGCCATCTCAACGCCTCCTAATTTTTCATGGATTTCTGCTGCCCCCCTGAAAGTCTCAAACGCCCACAAGGGGGCTGTATCACCCACGTTGATAACCTATGCAATATACAAACTACACTAAAAACACTGATGATAAAACGAAATCATATTTCAAAGTGTCTCATAAGAAAACAGTTAAAAAGAACAACCAAAAAACTTTTATTCACGAAGATCAATTTCTATAGCTGCTACCACCATTCTAGATCAATCACTTCACGTAACAAATTTGTAATAATTATTTATCTAATCTACTCGTTTATTTGATTTCGAGTAAATTATTTTCGTGATGGACACGAAGTAACTTTTGTCAGTTGCAAAAATAACATTAAAAAAACTGACGTTTAAGACAAGCAAATTTTCGAGATTTAACATCTGTGGTATTTTTTGCAAACCTGTCATGTACCTACGCTTCTCAAAGAACGGCTGCTCGTAAGTGGTATTAACGATTTTGCATAAACAATTAAATTTTATGGCCTTACTTAAATTTCAAGTAAGTGTTTAATATTCAATGTATTTGTTTACGATAATATATATACCTCGTGCTAGAGATTTAAGGTGTCATTGCTTGGTTTATTTTGCTACTCGTAATTTAATATAAAAAAAGTTGATATACAATCCACATCACATCGTAAAGGTGATGTAAAGATCTGTTTTATAAATTAACCTAAATGTTTTTATTTATCTTATACTATTTTTAACGATGACTTTTTTGCTTAAGTGCCTCACTTTATAACTTAACCCATTACCCATCAAGATTAGTTACCTCTTCAAACACAGAACTTCCTTTGAAAATTTCCAAACTGCTCGGGATACTAGAACCAAAGGGCGTAATCTCCTACTTATCCCTTTTGCTAAAACAACCTTTGGCCAAAGAAATTTTAGATACTTTGCAACAAAACTATATAATACCCTTCCACTGGCAATTAGACAAAACACAATGTATCTTAAATATAAATCTGACACCAAGTCCTGGATTACCAGCCAAAATAGATCCAACATCAAAGATTTTATCAAAACTAACTTATAAGTCTTTATTTTTTCAATGTTTATTGATGATTAACTGTTACTTGTAATATTGTATTATTATTTGTACGTGTTATTATTATAAACTACTCATGCTAAGCGCCTGCTCTCAGCACAGGTTCTCCTAGTGAGACAGGCATATAATAAACAAATTGTAACTCAAAAACTAATAAAGATGAATAATAAAAAAATAAAAATATGTATATCAACATAACATTCATATACATAAACAGGTGAAAAGTACTTAGGGAACGTACCCATACTACGTGACACGTTTAGGGGGGGGGGTCTTCTAAATGTCACGCTCCATACAAATGAGCGGCGGGTTGCTTAGGATTTTGGTCACCGGGGGGGGGGGGGGGGGGGTTAAAAATTGCAAAAAGTTGGTCACGTAGTATGGGTACGTTCCCTTATTTGATGGGAAATATTTTAAGTAAACAGAGTGACGTACTTAAAGCCTCGATTAGTTTGAGCGAGTTTACAAGCTACTATCTACTAAGTTTAAAAGCGGGTGAATCGGCGAGTGAGATTGTCATGATGACACACAAAACTGTCCACTCGCTCAGTAGCGTAGGAAACTGAGCTCGTAGGTCGCTGCCAGCGCCACAACTGCCCAGTAGCGAGAATAACGACGCCTGCGTGAACTAATTCTGTCAGATGTTTGACTGTCGAAATCAGCAGTTTGTTGGCCACCATTTTGAGCGCATAAATAAACCAATCACGAGTAAGTGTGTAGCAATTAAAGTTGAAGACCTTTCAACTTTTTTCGTAGATTGTCAACAATCTGCTTGTTTGCAAGTAATACGATACTAATACTTTTTTGACGTAAGAATGTAAGCGAGGTAAGAAGTGTGTACCAAGATCAAGTTGTTTGGCGGTTCGTTCACTCTGTCTACCCCTGCGGGGAAATGGCGTGATGCTTAGTTAGTTAGTTTTTAGTTATCCCTTTTACTTCTACTATCACGTAGTTCCAGAAATTTGTGCACTTTGGACACCCTGTATTTTATTATGTATCTTTTATATCTTTCAATATTCGCATCACGTTCGAGTCATCATGTTTAGCACAGGTTTAAATTATTATTTTCATTTACGTTCCAGTTGTCCGAAGTAAGAATTAGTAATTCCAGACTTTTAGAGAAAACGGTTTATTTGTAATTTCTCAGAGAGTACAAATTGATCGATTTATGAACAACTGCCACTCTGTGTATGAAATAGCAGATGTTTTCCGCGTGTTTACTAATATTATTAGATTATATACACAATTCCAATAAACTGTACTCCAAATTCTGAAACTAAAACACTGCTTTTTACGTTCCCAGCATGATAATGTATTGAAGTAACTCATTCGCAAAAGCGAACACCAGGAAATCTCTATCGCTCGAATGGGATGGAAGATAATGAGCGTATTTATAATATTATATAGGAAAACATACTAGCAAAACGGTTTAACAGGGATTTAAACCCTGACATCGTTCGTTATCTGGGTGACTACTCCAAAAACTAAGCATCGCTAAAACCTTCAGACCCTTTGTATTTCTCCAGTACCTCCTTATGGTATTACAAAAAGTACTCAAATATACTCTCGTTTCATTTTGACCCAACTCAAGTGGGTATTGGATTCATTTAGCCATTTCATGTCTTTCTCGGGCCCTCAGATAACCTCGATCTGTTTTATTTACCTGTATACTTAAGTATAATATCAAGCATTACCTTAACACGGGCATTAGTCTAGTATGGTAGTAAAAAAACATAAAAGTGTACTTTCAAGAATTGTACAAAAAAAAGAGCTAAAATTTGTGAATAATTCACTGAAATAATCAAATCAATACATGGTAGCAACCAGAGGCGTGCATTGCAGGTACATAAGCACTGTTTACCCTATATAAAAATGAAAATAATATAAAAAATTATTGCAAGAAATAAATAAACATTATCAAAAATATCCGCGAAATTCCAGCCACGAGTCCCAGCGCCGCTCGCCCCCCTACAACCGCTATACTATGTGTCAAAAGCAGGAACTAAATAATATATAAAACTAGCTGGTTCCCGGCATGCGTTGCTATGCCATTTAATAAAGAAATTGTTTCCCGTTCCCCTTCCGCCTCACCTTTCTCTTCCGCGTCCGCTTCCCCTCGCGTTCCCACTCCGCCTCCTCCAGCTTCCCTCTCCCTACTCCTCTCCTCCTTCCCCCGTCCCGTGAACCCCCCTTCCGAGTTCCCCACCCCCCTTCCGCAATCTGTACATTTGGTCCCGGTACATTCAGTTTTCCAACGGCTCGCAAGTTTTTAAACAAATTTAATAATGCCAGAGCTCACCAACAGTATTGTACAAACCTTGCCCTGACAATAACGTACACAAAAAAACGAATTATCCAATTAGGTGCAGTCGTTCGGAAGTTATGCGCGTACATACATTTCGGTGATTCATTTTTATTAATATAGAAGAAGAAGATAGAAGATAGAAGATAGAAGAT
This sequence comes from Limnephilus marmoratus, assembly GCA_917880885.1. Lineage (NCBI taxonomy): Eukaryota > Metazoa > Arthropoda > Insecta > Trichoptera > Limnephilidae > Limnephilus > Limnephilus marmoratus. The sequence continues at coordinate 16,784,356 of OU862911.1, forward strand.
AGAAGATAGAAGATAGAAGATAGAAGATAGAAGATAGAAGATAGAAGATAGAAGATAGAAGATAGAAGATAGAAGATAGAAGATAGAAGATAGAAGATAGAAGATAGAAGATAGAAGATAGAAGATAGAAGATAGAAGATAGAAGATAGAAGATAGAAGATAGAAGATAGAAGATAGAAGATAGAAGATAGAAGATAGAAGATAGAAGATAGAAGATAGAAGATAGAAGATAGAAGATAGAAGATAGAAGATAGAAGATAGAAGATAGAAGATAGAAGATAGAAGATAGAAGATAGAAGATAGAAGATAGAAGATAGAAGATAGAAGATAGAAGATAGAAGATAGAAGATAGAAGATAGAAGATAGATAGATAGATTCGTTTGTGTTAGTGGTAAAAGAAGCCCTGCCTTTCGGTACAAATAACAAATGTTGCAAAGAGTGCCATCTATCGGTAACTCTGTTACTTAGCACAAAAAAATTATTATCGAAAAAAAAGGTTATGTTGGCTTGCAATTGCAGTTTAGAAAATATAGTTTTTCTTTTGTATCCAGTAATAGGCTTGTAATATGAATAAATAAAGAGATTAAATGGATATTTGATTGGTAATCCTAACCAATATTGGTGAAAGCCTGCAGCCTATGACGGCTGGCGTAGCCCAGCGGTAAGACTCTTGACTCGCACTCCGAAGGTCGCGGGATCGAATCACGGCGTGGCAAATAAATTTTATTTGATTAATTTGTGTTATTTCACAGTTTATTCATTAAAAATAAGTATATTATTCATTAAAAATAATATATAGTATATTTGCGGCACGTTCCAGAGTGGAAGATACTCTGAGTATCGCCCTGGTGTACGACCACCATTCAGAATTGAAACGTTGCTTGAAATGGCTTTAGCCGTGTTTGGTGACCAGATCTGAATAGCCAGGTACTTTCCCACCTTCCTCTTCCCATCTCCTTCCCCTCCCCACTACCTTCAGTCTCACAACATACCCCAATTGGGGATGCCATAGTCCCACTGGCTCCAGACGGGAGCAGTTGGGACTCTTGTGCGGTATTCATAATAAAAAGTTTGCCTTTCTTTTCGAAAACTTGCAATGCCTGTATAAAAAGGTATATTACCCTGTTTTTCTACTGCCCGCCCTGATTAAAAACTCTATGCACATCACTGGTGGCAACTAATTAACTAATAAAGGAAAACAGTGAATAACTCCATTGTAATCTGAACTCTCTCTCATAAACCATGCATGTACAGACATAAAGGTTACATCTCAACGGCAAGACCATAGTCATTCTTATCTTGAATGTTAATCAAGCCACCCATTCCACCCCATTTTTTAGAAATAAATCATCAATTCCTCTTTCAACTTTTGTCACAAGATGATCATTACTATCGTTAGCATTAATATACTTGAGGTATGAGTATGGCTCGCTAAGAAATAAACACCGTAGATCACAGGCGTTATTTGCATAGTCTCGTTAGCGTGGCAAATCGTGGTCATGAAATTTCCCGTGAAACTCGCAAATAAGAAGGGAAAAAAGGAAAAGCCACATGACCCAAGGGATTCAAACGGGATGTAAATGAAGGGGTGGGGAGATGTAAAGATGCAGTACCTGAATTCTGGATTCGGGAGGGGTGTACCTTGTAATATAGTACAGTATACCTACAAATAGGGAGGCGGGTAAACGGGGGACAAGAATTGAGGAAGATTACTTATACACAGTGGCGTAACTATAACATCTGAGGCCCGTGGCAGATTCATTGGATGGGAATCCAGTAAAAATCGTTACGTTGTAATTGAATTTTTATAAATCACGTAAGAAGTTACCCAACAGTATTACTAATATTGTGTGCATTTTTGTCAAATATCTAATAAATTTTATTTTCAAAAGCATAGGTATTTATTTATTTATTTGTTTATTAAGACATACACAGTACATTATAATACAGATTATAAGGTATGTTAAATTAAATTATTACATGGTTATGTACCTATTACGTAAGTCCATAGAATGTCATTTGGTAATTATGCCTGAGATATGAACCGGTCAAATAACTTAATTATTGAATGAATGAGTAATAATAATAAAAAGGAAGAAAAAAAAGGGGGGGGGGGGGGGGATAAGGAGACATTTTAAAATCAAGAAATTATCACTATTATTATTATTATGTATAGTGAAATAACAATTTAATCTTTATAAGATATGGATTAATAAAATTCTTTTCTCCGAGCTCTTTGTTCCGCAAAGTTTAAAGATCGGGCCATAGAATTTTCAAAAGACAGAATAGTTAAGTTACGTAGCCTGTCTTGTCCCGTTGAGTTTCTTAAATAGATTTTTATTTATTTCAGTTTCGATATGTAAGAAATCGGTAGAAATTTGGGTAGCGCCGGCCAAAAATATTTAATGAAAATTATTACTGTGGTAATAGAACACAAAGATAATACTATAATAATGTGTTCATTCCATGAAATTCGGACTTAGCTTTGGTTCCGAACTATATAAAATATTATCATTTCCAACCAAACTTCGATTTTCTTTGCTTTTGTACGGCTATAGGAAGAAACATCTCTTCCAAAACTCCTCCAACAAAACAGTGAGGTACCATTTAATAAGTTCAGCCAAACTTCAGAAAGTATTTAAAATAAATGAAAACCCTCTACAATATTTGTAGATCCGGCATTCCTTTCGCTGTATTTTCTTAATAATTAATATTATTTTTATGAACCGTATTTATTTTCTTTTCATCCTACAACAAATCTGTGAGAAACATAATTTTCATCATAATAATATAATAAAACAAATATTAAATTTAATTTCACTTTAATTTATTTGAGCTTAACCGGTTTCGCTTGTTATAGCCATCTTTAGACTGGTACAGATTATTCTTAACCTACGGTTTATATACTTAATACCTATGGGCGAGGGGTTTCCAAGGTCTTCAAGGATTTTATTCATTTATATGGGTTTTCTTACAATTGTTATTGTTTAGTTTTCTAGTTAAGTTTCAAACCAATTATGGATTATCAATAGTTATCATTATTATCAACAAGTTAATTTGTTTGGGCCAAAGTTGGCGACAGCCATTTCGAGTGTCGTTGATGTATGATCATTTTTGGACTTTATCCCTTCCCAATGTACAAAGGAATAATAACTATATAAAGTCTACTCTAGCTAAAAATTACCACTTCTCTAACAAAACTTGCATAGAAAACATAAAGTATTAAATATATCTTTATCCGTTGGATGGAGAGTAGTTATGTGTAGGTAACTTGTAACTTTAAAAACATAACAATAAAAATGATGGATTCAATTTCTCAAAGGGTGCTTTATTTAAAAAAAACAACACAACCACTTCTTCTTCTTTCAAGTTCTAACTTTTTTACGGTTATTATTAATTTTTGAAAAAATTCCATATCATCATAAATATAAAAACGATTTGACAAAAATATAATTAGGTCATTAAAAATTCGTAAGGCATTCATTCCCGACAATATTGAAGTTAAGCTACCAACCCGCGGTAATTAAGCCTACTGGGAATAACCAAAATAATTAGAAATTCGACAGTCAAATACGACTTGGTGACAATTATAAGAAAACCCATACAATTAAAAAAAATCCTTGTAGACCACCCTCTCCCCCTTGTTGTGTAAATAAACCCTAGGTTAAGAATAATTTGTACCTACCAGTCTGAAGATGGCTTTAACAAGCTGAAACCGGTTTTAGCCATAAATTTAAACCATAAATTTAAGTGGAAATAAGTTTAATATATGTTTTTATTATATTATTATTATGTAATTCAACCATGTTCCAGTCAGTATCAAAAATAGAAATATCATTTTCATCATTAGCTATAGAGTTTTCAAATAACCTTTTACTCGAAAAAAACTCCAAGCAAAATGCTACTTTTTTAACATTTTTCAATTGATTAATAGACCAGTCAAAATAGACGAAAAAAGTGCGGAGTTTGCATTAATTCCCAACAAGCTGGATTTTTGTACAGCTCTTGAATACGTCATTAACTGCTAATGTGCATACCTATGGTCTGAAATCGTGATAATTCGAGAACGGTGCATCGTTGGGAAAAAAGTATTGATATCTTTTTTGTAGAAAATTTTACGACCTACAAACTCTTCTCATAGCTTTTTTCGGTAGCTCTCACCATTTCAGAGATATACGCAAAAAACAAAAATTTGTGATCTTTGACCTCGGATAAAAAACAACGCTCACGCGAGATCGATTGAAACTTTTGACATTGCATTTTTTAAACCTATACAAAAATCCAGCTTATTGGGAATTAATGCGAACTGGAATGTCTATTTTGACTAGACTATAATATGAAGAAGTATATTTACAAAAACGGTTAATAACTACGTACTATTTGGCTATTAAAAGACGCCGTGAGCTTTTGACTTCCGTTGAGAACATGGCATACGAGATAGAGAAATAAATATAATTATTTCATTCAAATAAAAATTTATTTTCCACATGTTAGTTATAGTCGGGTTTACACAACTCACATAAAATTAGAAAAATCTATTAGAAATCTAACTGAGTACCTATCTTAACATTTACCATTCCCCCGAACAGAATATAAGCGACTGTTTTGATGTTGAATGATACCGTTGATTAACAGTTACGATTTACCCTTAAAGTTTATTAATACGTTTATTTATTCTGAGTGTTCAAACTCGGTACAAATTAAATGTCCACATTACCAAAGTTTCCCTCATAGATGGGGACGCGGTCAATACCGCCTCTGATAAAGGCCCTGACACTAGCTGAAACCAAGATAGTCAGCGATTTTTAAAGAAACGTGTATTAACTATTGCAATATTTTTTTTTTAATATAATTTTTATGTTGAATGGGTAGGTACGTATATCATCGGAGCTACATCGAACTTTTATATTATTATCTATATTCACTGTCACATCCTCCAACCACATAAATTAAGCTTTACCACTAAAAGTCCGGTCTTCTGCATTTCTACCGATTTTTTAACTTATTTTCCTTAAATACTTTAAATACCCTAAATACTATTTTTGGGGAAATTTTTTTACGCTGATCTCCAGTACTGTACTGAATCCACCTACGTTGAATGAGATTAACCTATATGTCCCTAACGCGTATACTCGTAGGAGATCCCACGCACTTTTTTATGCTCCGAAAGCGAGAACTTCTTCCTTTCAGAATGCGCCATTAAACAGAGCAATTCAACTGCTTAACGATTCTGCAATGAGCATCGACATCTTCAATGTTACCTATAGAGAGTTCAGTAACTATCTTTTGACGTACGTCTCAACATAGTGAAACTGGCCCCTTGGGTTTTTTTCTCTTAAATTTTGTAATCTTCTCCGTAATAATTTGGTGTATGTATAACTGTTTTATGGAGAACCTGAAAAAAAAAGTTTTAAAACTCTTAAAAAATATGTTATTCTTGAAAAACAACTCACAGTGTTTCTTTAAATGCTCTTTTAGACATTCCCCGCTTTATTTTAAACGATTCGTCTTTTATGAAACATTTTCACAATTTTCGCTTAAATATTATCGTTTTTAATCCATCTATCCCTCTAACATTCGTATTTACATATCTCTCCATCTTCTTTTTTTTGAGCGGGAACACCGGGATTATCGTAGACATATTTACAAGGAGACCGATTCTCATTCTGCACCGTCCAAGTTTTAGAAAGCTACTGACCGCTCTGCAAACAAATGGTTACTACATTTATAGGTGTTTTTATAGCAAGACAGAATAGGTCGCGTAAAACAAGACTTGAATCAATAATTGTTTTCTTGATAATATATGGCAATGACTGCATCCTCCGTTAGAGGCGCTGTTAGTAAACTGGCTTTTACACAGGTGGCATTGACGTAGGTCAGGTGACAAGGGCGGAGGGGGAGGGAGGATGGGCGGCGAGTTGGGCGGGAAGGGTTGGCCGGCATCGAGCTGCCCAGTAAATTATTAAGAGAAAGTCCGCCCGCCCGCACCCGCACCCGCACCATCTCTGTCGAGCCCCTCATCTCAAACGCAATACTGAACAATGAATGATATCGCGGATTTGCTTTAATTTGGCAACCAGAATATTATTACTATTGTATCTGTTGTACGACCTTCACACAAATTGGTCGAAGATGACTTATATTATGTAAGTGAAATTTTGTTAGACTAACACTTCTTTTATTAAACTAATCTGTTCTTTTTTCGGCGCCCTCTTTTATCAGTGCTGTCTTCACCATAGATGAAGCATCTTGTATAACACGGCGGAGTTGCACAAGTGAGATGTCAAAAATAGGACCTAATGGAGTTCTCTTTCTTAGATTAAAATTATTTGACGGTTACCGTGGAGTTTCTTTATCATAGTTAAAAAAGCTCATCTCAATGCGAACCCTTATTTCTCGATATCGGAACAGCGCATTGAGATCGAACAGAATCTTATCTTATTTTTTATATTATTAACTGATCCCACTGGGAAAATGGAATTGCGAACTGAAAAAAGTTCCGAAAAAGCTCTGCAAACCATGATGCCAGAGTTCAAGGTTCGAGATTTTTTTGCTGAGTCCCATAAACAGGTGTTTTACTTATCAATAAGAAAATGTTTATTTAATTTATATAGTTAGTAAACAGTGTGTTTATAGACAAACATTCAGCTACCATGAAAATAGTCGTGAAGCTTTTTTGGTTATTTGTTTTTGGGGTGTTATGCCGTGTTGCGCTACCTCCTTCTTTAGCCAAAGTTTCGGACATCGTTGCAGTGTCCATCATCAGGGCAGAACCTGGCAGATCCGGTAGAAGGAACACGGCATAACACCCCAAAAACAAATAACGAAAATGCTTTTAGCCGTGAAAATCTTAAAACGTATCAGTCGTGAAGTTGAATAATTTGTCATCGAGGAAAAAGATAATACTAATAAATCTAAATTAAAATATTTATTTATTTATTTACGCTTTGAAGGCTTTTATCCGGCCATTACACGCATCAGTATTCGCATCAGTATTTACTGATGCGAATTACTGACGACAACCGTCAGTATTTGTGAGCCATTACACGTATCAGTATACTGACGTCAGTATCGTTGCGAAACCTTGCGGAACAGACGCTTTGAAAGTGATAAATCCGAAAAAAAAAGCCTGTCTTGCTATAATTTTGGCATTCGGTACAAAGAAACGAGTGAAGCGGCTTCTCAAATAAGAAAAATTCTCACACTTGAATTTAATGGATGAAATTTTGTTGACTGATCCACATGACTATAAAAATTATTTTTTAGGATGAACAATGATAATTTTATGGTTATTCTATAAATTATTATTATAAAATACAGCCATGAGAGCCTCAATCATGCCAAGAGAAAAATTAGCTGTAAATCTACGATTTTGGGATATACACTTCGTCGAGTCCGGCTCCGGATCTTTTGGCAGATATGGTTTTTTTTTAGTTGACCTATAATTACATCGCAACGTATTTATTTTTTTTCATACATCTTCCCTCATAATATTTGGATTTACGCTGACCATTATTCCCCTCAATTCCTCCAATACAATTTGGGAGGCGGGAATGGGTACCGCCGCACTTGGAACCTTTATTGGATAACCAACACCTCTGCCATAGGTCACCAAAAGTGGTTGACTACGTTTGGTGATTTAGCAGGGGTGCCCGGGTTCATGGGGTGAGGTTTGTCTAGATCTTGGAGGCGGATGACCAAGACACACTGAACTCCAGATTCCTACCCACCTTAAACCCTTTTCCTTCCAAGAACTCTCCTCTCCTTCCTTTCTTTAAAAAACCCTCCACACAGCATCCCCAAAGATGAAAATAATTTCCCTCAGGGCCTCCTGTGTGGAGCTTATGTAATAAAAATAATAAAAAATGGTCCTATTCCTCTTTATAGTATTTTTCTAGTCCTTATGACGCATATTCCATAGTATATCACGCATCTTATGCCTCGATGAATGTAGCCAGGACATTTCGCGGCGGAGCTGGAGATGCGACATCGCTGTCCGACATAGCTAGAGGCGATAAGACAGCACCGTCTTCCATGGCGCACAAGAAATACTGACGTATAGGCGTGAGCGTTATTTAACGAGACTAGTTACAATAACTAGTTACGCGGCATGTAACGGAAATAACTAGTCTCGCTAAAATCACAAGTAGTTATTTTTGTAAATGCGTTATTTCCGTTATTTCTGTGTTGGGTGTGATGTGAGTAATTGAGTACAGAGTAGTTTCGCTGCGTTTCGCGTTTCGCATAGTTGCGTTTGCCGGCCGGCCGAGCGTGCGAGATTTTGAATCGAACATTTTCGAGTAAGCGGGAGTGGGTTCCGTTTCTGGGAAACGAGCCACCATTTTTTGAATTTAAAGTAAAATAATTTAGTTTGTTTTAGTTCGTCGTTGTACTTGTGTATAATTTTGAGTACTTTCGGTAAATTTTCGATCTTACTGTCAACTGCTTATTACGAATAATTTAAAAAAAACACCTTTAGATTCACTTTAATTACTATAAAAGGAAACTTTTTGCATTTGGGGTGGCGAAAAATAATGCATTTAAAATTATAGTAAACACTAATTAATCGTAAAAAACATTTAATGCAGTCAGTCCTAAGCCTGAATAAAGTATGAAGGGAAGTTAATTTCATGTACGTTGATTTCACTGTATAGCTACAAACACTTAGATAGTGCTTAAATTTATTTTCGTTTCGTGTGTAACTTTATAATTGGTGGAGGTATACAGTTTCGTGTGCAACTGAAACTAAGAAAATAACTAGTTACAAAAATAACCTGTTTCGAAACAGATTATGCCGACCAAGAAACTGGTTTCGTTACGTTTCTTGAAAACGGCGTAACGACCCACGTCTACTGACGTACTGATTGCGGCGAGCCCTTACACGCATCAGTACAGCATCAGTATCCCCACCACTTTTCGGCCACGCCCCAATACTGATGAGGCCGATCCAAATATCTAGATGCGCGTCAGTAATTTTGTCGATGCGTCAGTATTAGCCATTACACGCATCAGTATTCGCATCAGTATTCAAATACTGATGCGAATACTGATACGAGTAATGGGGGGATTACATGTAACATTGATAGGTTGTACAGGAGCATCACAAGAATTATATAGTACATAAATAATAAACTGAGCATGAAATATATAAGCTAGGTAGGTATAAGTATACAAGTAGTATAAACACAAGTAGGTATAAGTATTCGATGAGTAAGTTGTACAAAGGAGTTCAACCAGCAGATTCGTAATAAATATGAAAATGAACAAGACACAGAAAGACATAAAGGTAACGGTAGTAGCTGGGATACGAACCCATGATCTTTTGTCTAACCGGGACAAACGTCTTAACTAACTCAGTCATTGAAACCTCTTATTTCTAAGTCATTTTTATCAATTTCTTTTTTCAAAATCAGAATCAACAACTTCGACTAATTTTTCCCATATTTTTTACTGCTACCTTTTTAAAAGATCACAAAGTTCTAAAGAATTTGTTTGTAACCTAGATAATGTCCGGCATAAACATGTCCGATTTTATTTATATGGAACACAGTTTCAATCATATCTAAGCATGCTAGTAAGGGAGACATGACGATTTCCACGAGACCTGTATGAGTCCTTTTTGTTATTAGTTTTTGGGGTATTATGCCGTGTTACGCTACCTCCTTCTTTAGCCAACGTTTCTGACAGCGTAGCAGTGACCATCATCAGGGCAGATGTGTCACACATGATGATGGACACTGCAACGCTGTCCGAAACGTTGGCTAAAGAAGGAGGTAGCGTAAAACGGCATAATACCCCAAAAACTAATAACAAAAATATTTTTGGGCGTGAAAATCTAAAATCGTACCTGTTGTTATGGTACGTTTTTAGAGCAACAGGGAGCGCCAACGCGAGTCCCTAAACAAACCGCTGCGGGCAACAACTCGTTGCTCCCCGCTGTTTCCTGTTACCTACCTCCTCTCCCCTCGGCATTCCGGCACGCTCCGCCGCGCCGCCACCAGTCGAGTAGTACAAGCCGTCTCAGGCGCACGTGACACTCCTCCGCGAACTATACAGTTCGCGGCTAACTAGCCCGATCAAATTAAACGCAGTAACATCTGCGATGTAATTAAAGTACATACGAGTGTTAGCGCTGGTGTTCTACCATGCCTGTGAACTTCGGGACCTGTCCTAGACTCGGGATGAGCCCTGCTGAACCCGAGAGCCGAAGGATTCTTCAATCACCATGTAAGCTGTCCTCTGATTTACCCTCTTTAATGTGTCCGTAACGATAGACTGTTTGAACTCTCGCGTAAAGCCACCACTCAGAAAGTTTCGTTGACAGGGATCATGAGATATAAACTCGATAGCTAGGTTTGTGTAACATGCATCACTTGAATTGAATTGTGCTGTAATAACCCTTGTACTGTGTTTGAATTTACAATACATGAGTCTATTAATTACATCCTGTTGTTAATCTGCCTCGGCAGGAGCCTTTCCCCAGTGAGTATTCCCAGACGATTGTGGGAGAGAGAAGGAGAGAGAGAGAGAGAGATCCCGACGCATTCGTGCGACCTGCCCTCTGAGATAGAGGGTACTTTTGTCTCTACCGTGAGCTGGCCTGGGGACATATTGTAGAGCAGTTATGCGTTCTGCCCATAACACTGTATAAGTCCACCCGAAAAGCGGACAAATTAGCCCGGGTTAAATCTACCGAAAGGTTTTTCATTAATGTTGTTACTATTGCTGTGTCATCGCTAAGATATCTAAGGGGGAGGGGGGTGGGGGGAGGGGGAGAGGGGGGTGGAGGGGGAAGGGGCGGGGGGGGAGGAGGGAGGGGGGGGGGGGGAAATGGAGAAGGCAGAGTGGGAACCCCCCTTACACCATGCGAGCGAAGCTGCGGGAAAAAGCTAGTTTATAATGAAACTCATTATTTTCAAATGCCTGATTCATTAGAATTTGATTCTTCATGATGTTTCTTGTTGATTATGATTACATTTAATACTTAACTTTCGACTTTAAAAGTTTTCCCGCCATTTTGAGGAGTGAAGTTAAGTTTTAATAAAATAGCACATCATTAATTATTATTTGAACTATGCCTCAGCAGTAAAATCTAGAAATCTCGCAATAAATATCGTTGAACGGGAAATGCTATCAAGACCAGAGTAAACGGACAAGTCGAGCAGCGCTTGTCTATTTCCCATTGTCTATTGCCATTGTTTTCGGATCACACTACAGCAAGTAGGTGTATCGGAAGTAACGTGTTTTCAAGGAAAATGAGACGTCTACCTCTCTGCTCCGGGAAGCAAGCATTTCAGGTATTTCAGAACAATTCAGGCATTCAATTAACAGGCGACTGCTTCTCTATGAAAGATCTCACAGCTTCTGTATGCAAAGTGCAGATCGTGTAGTACCTGTTTGCTTACGTAGGTATCAGCATGTTCCAGTGCGTGTTTTACACAAAGCAGACTACTTTGAGCGGCGTTTGAAGCACCTTTTCTTGTGGAGCAACTTTAGAATACCCCGAATATTCCATCTCAAATTGGGTTAAGTAAGGTTAGTTCAGATGATGTAAGATTGGGTTAGGTTATGTTAAAATATATAACAGGAATAACGAAACAGGACAGAGTGAGATTTAGCACAATACCGGAAAAACTAAAGTTGCCGATATAGTTACCCGAATAGACCAACAAAAGTGGAGATGGACAGGTCAAATGATCCGCGATCCACAAGAGAAATGGTACAAAAATGTCACTGAATGGTATCCCAGAGATGGCAAGAGAAGTAAAGGACGTCAACACATAAGATGGGAAGACAACCTAAAACTCACGGCTGGACACATGGACATATGAATATATCTGGACCTGCCCTAAGTGATAAAAGCGTATTATTTTCCCCTCCTATTTCGCCGGTTCCATGGAGCCAGCTTGGCTTACGAGAGCGTAGCTTGAATCTAAAAAATGTGACGTCATCATTCTTGTCCTGACCAGCGCGCTGGTCACATCGCACATTTTACGAACAAAGAGCATGTGCTATACATTATACCCTAATATATGTGAACGTAGCGAATGTGGGCGTTTCTCCAGTGAGCTCGTCGCTGCTTACAGGGGTAAGTAAATTATGAAACATTTGTAAAAGTGTCTTAACTAAACACGGCAACAAAATATTCCCGTGTGAAAAAGGGCGAACTTTCCTTTGCCGATTTCGTCTATGCAAATATGATAATAACGTGGCGGGCAATTCGCGCTCCCATGTAAAAAGGTCTATTCATTAAAAAGCAGATTTTGCTTTTAAGAACTTAATGGTGATATTATAATGCGAGATGCCTATATACTGTCAGATTGATTTTTTACCGAATCCTAGTCATCTTTCCCCTCTTCATTCTCCATAGTTTGGTTTTACCCCTCATCTGTATATTCTGGTCTATTAAATTTGGATTTCTATGGCTGGACATCAATGGAGAAGAGAAGCGCGTGACAGGTCCCAGTGGAAAATGTTAGAGGAGGCCTATGCCAAGAGGCAAACTGAGCTTCGGGGTATATTATAACAAACAACAACACGTCTAGTATTCACACCTAACTGAAGTCCAGAATAAAAAGGCTTATTATTATTATGCTAATATATGGATATGACTTGATATTTCATGTGGCAGGTTTATGCTCTATAATAACAACTGGGTACCAAACGTAAACATAGTTTTACGATAATAGTTTTAGGATAATATCTTCCTTTTAACTTTATTTCGGTTAACAGTTGTCGGTCAGTACGGTCGAAATTTAAGAATCCTACTACCAGTATAACTCTGACGCCGCGCCTTACGTAAAACCGTTTTCGTATGTGGAGTTTGTACACAAACGTAGTTTTGTAATTGAACCGAATTAAAGCAATGCCAAAAGAGGGCTTTCGTTATTGCGTGATTAGCATCCCTTGGCAGGCGTAAGTACTACGGATTTGTAATTTTGTGTATCTCTCCGGATACTCTACAATATCTCTACAATTTGGGAGGCGGGAATGGGTACCGCCGCCCCAGGAACCTTTATTGGATAACCAACACCTCTGCCATAGGTCACCCCAAGTGGTTCGCTACGTTTGGTGATTTAGCAGGGGTGCCCGGGTTCATGGGGTGAGGTTTGTCTAGGTCTTGGAGGCGGATGACCAGGACATACTGAATCCCAGATTCTTACCCATCCCTTAAACCCTTTTTCTTCCCAGAACTCTCCTCTCCTTCATTTCCTTAAAAAAAACCCTCCACACAGCATCCCCAAAGATGACATAGGCCCTGTGGGAAATTATTTTCCTCAGGGCGTCCTGCGTGAAGCTCATGTAAAAAAATATATATACTCGTATGTATGGAAGGTAATATGATTTATTATAGTAACTGGCAGTTGTGAATAATAATACCACTCGGTTATATATTACATAAGACGTCATTGCCTGTAGCGGTTACTTTGTCCCGGTGACTAGCTGTCACTAAATCTTAGTGGATCCGAGGAACCGACTATTTTCGGAACCAGTTCTTTTTAAAAAATGGTTACCAACACTCAAACTGGGCGAAACCGAACCAAAAACCGCCCGCAAGGCCTAGCAGCAAAAACCTACGGAGCGGGTTTTTAACTGCTAGTGTTCAAATATTGCTTGATAGTCTGTTCAAACTTTGAACATCGGAAAAAAATTAATAATGAATGCAATGTTAAAATCGGGAATGTTTTTATTTATTCTACGAGGGCTGTCCGTAAAATAAGTTCTCCAAGGTTCTGAGGTCGCGAGAAATGATTTTACGCGCAATCCTGCAACACTGAAGTGTATCCTGGTTTCCCCTTGTCAAATCCCCACTACCACGCACCCTCTGTGACGCTTAGTCTCGACGTGGCAGCCATTCGCGATGGAACTTCTACTCGCCGCACCCGCCAGGTGTCAGTTACGCTCTGTAATTCTTAAACTTTGCTTCGGCGAATCTGAATGATGCCACTGGGATTGTTCATTTGTCTCTAGAGTCGTGTAGTGTATCCAGGTCTCATCCCCAGTCACAATTTAGTCCAAGAACTCTTCGCCATCATGTCGTAGCACTCAAGGAATTCGTGGGCTGCTTCAACCTGTTGGTGTTTGTGATCTTCGGTGAGCACCTTGGGCAGACTTTATGGTCTCCCATTTTTTTGTCAAAATCTTGTCAGTAGTGGTCTTACTGACATCAATTATATCACAGAGCTTCCGAACAATCACCCGTCGATTTGCAATCATTGTTTTTTCCACTTTGGCAATTTTTCATCTGAAACCGATGGCCGTCCGGCACGCTTTAAGATTCTCTGCACCATTTGCGCACGTTTTCGCACTCATAAACTGTCTTCCGTATACTTCAAGTAGCTGAGAACGAATTTCTACTGTGGTTTTGTTCTTCGCACAAAAAAACTAATTATAGAGCCTAATTCACACGCGGGTGCGGCGAGCGGAAGCTTCATCGCAAACGGCTGCCACGCCGAGACTAAGTACCGCAGAAAGTGCAGTGTTGTAGGGATTTGGCGTAGGCAAACCAGCCTACACGCCAGTTTTCCCGGATCTCTCGTAATTTTTTTCCTTGCCACCGCAGCACCTTAGAGACCTTATTTTACGGACAGCCCTCGTATACGAACTGGACAACAGAATACATCACATCATTATTACAGTAATTGAATACATTTTTAACATTGTTACAGCGATGATTCCAATTATAGGTGAGCACTCTATACATTTCAATATTCCTTGAGCAACGATAAGTTTAAATTAAAAGTTTGTACCTACATAAAACAAAGTGGACCAAATTTAAATATAAGTAAATACGTATTTACTCCATTATGTAAGTATCTGGTATCTGGGGGGGTGACCCGACAATTCGTCCTGCGACAATTCATCCGGCGACAGTTCATCCTGCGACAGTTCATCCGGCCGACAGTTCATCCTGCCGACAGTTCACCCTGCCGACAGTTCATCCTACCGACAGTTCATCCTGCCTGATCATTTAGAAGATTTTTATTAAGTAAAGCGCGGGTCACATCACGCTGGTTGCCAGCCGCGAGTTGAAGAAGCCGCTTCTGCCAGCCGTCGATCAGCTTGGTGTGACCACAAAATTCAGCGCTGGCGTCGCCAGCCGGCGAGTATTTGTCAGCGGCTGACGAAGTTGAACATGTTTAACTTTTGGTAGCAAGCAGCGGCGAATAATCAATCACGTGACCGCTGACACCAGCCGGCAGCGCAGTCTGACCACTATTGCGTCTATCAGCAACGAGAAAGCAGTGTTTTTTTTTGTGAAGTTGTAATATAATAATATAAATAGTTGTGACTATTTTATAATTTTTAATTGATATAATTAAAGTTATTTATAATGTCTGAGTTAAAGTGGACTGCGAAACAAATAATAACATTTTTAAACGTTTTTCAAAATTATCCTTGTTTTTTTTAACTCTCTCTGGTTAAGCATTTCTAAACTAAGTTCTCTGACACCCTCTCTCAACAACTGCTTAATTAGCTTTTTACGTGAAACGACAGACGACATAATAGTGAATGACTAACTGGAGAGTGCGAGACGCGACTAGCAGCGTAGTGTGACCAGATTGCCCGCCGCTGCTAGCTGCTACTACTACCAGCCGCTGGTAAGCAGCCGCTGGCAACCAGCATGATGTGACCCGTGCTTAAGTATGCAAAGAGGATATACGGCCGTACAACCAAAATCGATATACTTATATCTGAAGGCATCTTGAGTGCAAATCCGCTGTAAAAATATTTTTACTAACAATAATTTCGACTCTCCGAAGAAGCATGCGTGAATAACAAAATACGACATACTTATACTTATAGGTTAGGTTAGGTTAGATTAGGTTAGGTTATGTTAGGTTAGGTTAGGTTAGGTTAGGTTAGGTTAGGTTAGGTTAGGTTAGGTTGAATTGTCAGGATGAATTGTCGCCGGATGAATTGTCGGCGGGATGAACTGTCGGCAGGATGAACTGTCGGCAGGATGAACTGTCGGCCGGATGAACTGTCGCAGGATGAACTGTCGCCGGATGAATTGTCGCAGGATGAACTGTCATGGAACCATCTGGGGGTTAGTGTTTGAAGTTCCTATGTCAGTTTTGATAACTTTATGTGCCTGAAAGTACTTTTCCCTGATTTGATTGCTATGGAGATCTATTTCAGGTGCACCGGATTGATGAAATTGCGGCCTATCTAAAAGGCCACTTGCATGGATTTCATAACGACTTTAAACAAATATACAAGTGGTTCAAACAAAGTAACATTGTTTCATTTATCCAAAGATATTGAAATATAAGTAGATGTGCTATCTGCTGTTTTTACTATGTGGGTCTGCGCTTCCGGGTGACGCCGATATTGTTTACCAATTAACAAATAAACTAAAAGAACAAATAATTAACGAATAAACCAAACGAACGTTAAACTAAATGAACGAATTCTTTCCTTATTCAAAATATATTGTTAACCAATATTAATGCACATTTTCAAAAAATCAACGAAATGAACAAATTCTTTTTGTATGAAAACTACGCTAATTAGCGCGTAGTCCGGCGACAGTTGCGCGGACACCATAGCATATCTCTTCTGTATTTGAATATCTTTGCATTTATCTATAATGGATAATCACAAAGTTATAGCTACATTCAAAAGTATAGGAAAATTACTGTTTACTTTTCGAAAAACTCTGTCTAAAACCCGGGCAACGCCAACGCCGAGACTTCAGCTAGTAATAAAAAAAACAATCGAAACTTTCCCGCCTTATCCTCTTCGCGCCGTTTAGCTCCTTGAATGCCATTCGTTTCCGTCCATCGCCGAGTAGTCAATTCTTTATTACAATCAACATTTTTTAAACACCTAAATAATTTTCTTTCAGAGACGAAGCGTCATGCACAACTGCACAACTGGCCAGCAACATTATCTCCGTAGTTCACAACCGTCGGACAACTCCCATGAATAATCTCGTGGATTGCGTCCATAGCAACTCGATTGTGCCGGAACTGAGAGAGGCTGGGCGTTGGGCTGCATCTGTGTGTGTTACTGGACTTGAATATCAGAGAGCGGTGAAAATTTCACAAATTTGTGGATAAAACCGACCTCGGAGCGAAACGCTGGCTTATACATAGTTAAAAAACTATGTAAAATCTCGCAGATTTGTTAATACATATTTAAATCTTAATTTGGCAGGCGAGTATGGATACCGCCGCCACGGGTACTATTTATTGAATGACCAACACCTCTGCCATAGGTCACGGGTCACGGTAGCAGTTCTCTAGAAGGGGTGCCCGAGTTCATTGTATGAGGTATTCGGGTGTTGACATCTTGCTAAATTTCTGTACATAGAAATTTCCCACGGAAATGAGCTGAAAAGCCAAACCAAGCCACAACCTAGTCCCCAACTAACCTATTATTACGTTATATTATAATAATTATTATCCTACTAATTTTATAAAGGCGAAAGTTTGTATGGATGTATGTATGTTTGTTACTCTTTCACACAAAAAATACTGAATGGACTTTAAAAATTCTTTCACTAATAGAAAGCTACATTATTTGCGAGTAATATAGGCTGTATATACTGGTAAGCTCTCGCGTTATGAATAAGCTCTGGCGTTATTAAATTTATTTTTTTTTTATTTATTTTTTTTTAAAAAGAAAGACAAACATTCCCGGGTTACGAATAACCCAACAATGTTGGAAAATTATTTATTATACGTTTATTGTCCAGACGAAAAGCAAAACAATTGGTTGGTTGGTAACTATAAGTAATTATTTGACGTGCGCTGTCATTTTGTTATTTGTTTAGGTTAGTGTGGAGATCCCTTTGATAGTTAAAATACTAATATTATAAATGCGAAACTGTGTATGTTGGATTGTTACGTTTTAATAGGTTGCACGCGAGCTGTTTGAAAAATGAATGTAACGGGCATGGTGGGGTGGTGAGGGGGGGGGGAAGAGGGGGAGATGGGGGAGGGGAAGAGGGGTGGGGTGGATAAAGGAGAGAGAGGGTAGGGAGGGGAGGGGGGGGGAACCCCCCCCCCTTATACTACGCGAGCGAAGCCGGGGCCAAAATTATAAAGGCGAAACTTTACAGGATATATGTATGTTTGTTACTCTTTAACGCAAAAACTACTGAATGGATTTTAAAAATTCATTCACTAATGGAAAGCTACATTATTTTTGGGTACTATAGGCTATATATATGATGACAAACTAAAAAATAATTACCTGCTATATAGAAACCTTTGTAATAAATTAATCAAACAAGCCAAATACAAGTACTACAAAAAAGAAATAAAATCCGCCAAAAATGACCCCAAAAAAATCTGGAAAATCGTCCGAGATATTACTTTCTCCAATACGAAAAAAGACTCGAAGATCAAAGTACTGTTAATAAATGGAAACAAAACCCTTACAAAAAATGAACCTGGTAAAATAGCAAATTTTATTAACTCCCAATTTGCTTAAGTTGGATCTAACTTGGCTGAAAAAATTCTTTTAAAAAACGGCACAACAGAAGACTCTTTAACCAAACTATCCTCTACCATGCAACCAAATCATTCGTTTTATGCTCACAAAATAAGTACAAAGGAAATATCGGATTTAATTATTTCTCTCAAACCAAATTGCGCTGTGGGCCCAGATAACCTCTCCAATCATATACTGATTAGTCTCCGAGAACATATACTTATACCACTTCAACATATTTTCAACCAAAGTTTCAGCCTCGGCTTTGTCCCCGATCATCTAAAAATAGGTTGTATTACTCCAATACATAAATCGGGAGACAAAACGCTGATCTTAAATTACAGACCAATCACTCTCCTAAATTCGCTATCGAAACTACTAGAAAAATCTATGAAAAAAAGACTGCTCGCATACCTTGACAAACACAAACTGATATCCACCCGTCAATTCGGGTTTCGAGCGAAAATGGGAACAGAAGACGCCTTATCGGAACTAACCACCTACATAGTGAAAAACCTAGATGGCGGTTCAAAGGTGTTAGGAGTGTTCTTAGACCTAGCAAAAGCTTTCGACACCATCTCACACAAATTACTCCAACAAAAACTCAAAAACATTGGCATAACAGGTCCACCACTAAAATGGTTCATCAGCTACATTGAAAATAGACAACAAATTGTAAAAATCAATAATCAAGAAAGTGACAAAGTAGGCAACAGGTATGGAGTACCCCAAGGCAGCGTCTTAGGTCCCATACTGTTTCTCATCTACATTAACAGTCTAACTGAGATAAGCCTAGGGAACATAGAGTACAAAGTTATCAGTTATGCAGATGACACTGTAATTTTATTCAAAGCCCAATCATGGGAAAACGTCTTCAAAAACACGGAAGCAGGGATGACTGAAGTAAATAAATGGCTAATAAATAATCTACTGACACTAAATATTTCTAAAACAAAATACTTAACTTTCAGTAAAACATTAGCTGGTCAGCCAGATAGTCGCCCACAACTACATCTTCACCCCTGCACAGTTACCTCATTAACTAACTCACGCTGTGTTTGTGACAAAATTGATTATGCGCAAAATATTAAATATCTCGGTTTAACTGTTGACAATAACTTAAAATGGGATCTCCAAATTAACCTAATTACAAAAAAAATACGGAAACTCTCTTACATCTTCAAAACAATTCGAAACATTATGTCACTACCTCAGCTAAAAATATATATATTATGCACTCTGTCAAAGTATTCTAATGTATGGTATTTCTGTATGGGGAGCAGCAGCAGAGACTCACCTCAAATCACTTAAAATTAATCATAAAACAATAATCAGAATTATGTTTAGAAAGCCTTATCAACATCCGACAGAACAGATAATGATCAACAATAACCTATTAGACATAAATAAACTATTCATAAAGCAGATCATCTACAAAAACTGCATAAAAATATCACCACACTTCATAACTCACTCGCAATACACAAGAGCAAACACACACAATCAATTACAAGTACCATATATCAAATCAAATTTTGCAAAAAAACATGAATCTTACTTGGCACCATATATATTCAATAAGTTTGTAGCCCAAACAAAGACCTACGTCGCATCTAATAATTTGAACTGGGTTTTCATAAGACTTTTAAACTGGTTGAATGTCAAGGAAAGAAGAGAGATAAGTAATATTCTTAATATCTAATATTATATATTTTCTATTTTCTACTCTGTTTTTAAATTCTGATTTTCCTCTTATTTTATTATTATTATTTTTACTATAATATATATGTTTATTTTTTTTCTTTTTTTTACCACTTATTTGTTTTTATGTAATTAGAAATTGTTAGTTACCAGCCTCAGAACAGACTTTAGTCTAGTGAGGAGGGTAAGGAAAAAAAAATCAAGTTGTACATTGTACATAACTAATAATAAATAAACTCCCGGGTTGCCGGCACTGAATAATAAATAATAAATAAATTGGTAAGCTCTGGTGTTATGAAATTATGTATTATATATTTATTGTCCAGACGAAAAGCAAAGCGTAGGTTGCTAAGTAATTGTTTGACGTGCGCTATCATTTTGTTATTTGTTTAGGTTAATATGGAGATCCCTTTGATAGTTAAAATTTACTGCACGTGTTTGATTGTTACGTTTTAATAGGTGGCACGCGAGCTGTTTGAAAAAAGAGGGGTGGGAGTGGGGGAGGGGGGGGGGGAGGTGGAAGTCGGTCGCTCCGTTGCAACGTAAAATAAGGACAAACAAACAAACAAACACACCTTCGCATTTATAATATTAGTTAGAACAATATATGTTTGTTAATGTAAATGTAAATATGTATAATAGTCATAAATAATTTTTTTTAAGACATATAATAATACGTAATTAATAATACGATTAGAGTAGTTTTGCACTCGATTATAAAAATAAGTATAGTTTTAAGTCACTAGTCATATAGGTCTTAGTTGTAAGTCATTAGTCATTACATTAGTTACCAATCTTAGTAATAAGCCACTTGTAATATACATGTATAGATTAAATGTGTAAATGAATTGTAAAGCGCCCTTGAGGTGATTTTTTCACGAAAATGGCGCTATAGAAATCATCCAACAATTATTATTATTATTAGAATGACATCCATAACGCACGAATGCAAAGTAAAAGTGTTCTTACTCATGCCCAAAACGTCTGCACATTCTAGGAATTACCAAAATTAAACTTTACGGTGAATACTTTTTACAAAGTTCCTGCTTACAATTTTCTTGAAATTTAAAAGATAAACAAGGCAATTTCCGTGAATGCTAAAAAAAATTAATGTTTAGATTTCCTTTAAGTGTAATTTTCTACAACTGTTAATACATTTTTGAAAAGTAATTAAAACCATAACCATAAAAGTAACTATCAACATCACAACAGGACTGACTGAAGAAAAACTTTTGTTTTAAATTTCGAGTAAAAATATTTTAGAGGTTCATTGATCTTTAAAATCCTACTAACTCGACTAATTAAGGCCCCGCAACCGCGCACAAAAAGAAGAAGATGGATAGATATGAAATTACGAATGTGAGAGGAGCGCGCTAGTGTTTAAAGCGACAAAATTGATGCGAAAATTGTGAAAATGTTTAATAAAACACGTAATATAGCAAAAATCTCGCGGGGTTGTCTTAAACAGCATGTAAAGAAACACTGTGAATTTTTTCATACATATAACTTATAAAATAACTGAAACAAACGTTATTATTTTTTAATTTATAAACTAACGTTTAGACAAGATTTTTATGCATAGCACAAAGGGTAACAATTATTATAAGCAATAATTATCAGCCTGAAACACTCATTTACATTGAAAAATCTTCCGAGAAAAGATACTTGCCGCCAACGGGACTTGAACCCGTGTCCTTCTGATTGCCGGTCTTTTCTCGGCTTATCAAATACCCGCCAAATATAGCAAACATAGCTCAGTGGTCAGAGCATCCAACCGGCAATCAGAAGGACAAGGACACGGGTTCAAGTCCCGTTGGCGGCAAGTATCTTTTCTCGGAAGATTTTTCAATGTAAATGAGTGTTTCAGGCTGACAATTATTGCTTATAATAATTGTTACCCTTTGTGCTAATTAATTAACGAATGTCTAGATATTATCTTCAAAAATAAAATATACTTCAAATGCTTATTGGAGGTTTGCAATAAATCGGTAGAAATTCGGGTAGCGGAGTCATGTATTTAGACTCCAGGGAAAAAATCATGAACAATATAATTAGAATACAGCAATTGATAAATGTTTGGATTTTCTTACATAAATAATGTATTCGGTGTGAATTTTGCCATTTTCGATACAAAACGTGACTTTTCGGGCGTACTTTTCTTATCTTTGATCGGAAAAATGTCGGATTCCGGGAGCCGGGAGTCATGACTTTAATCGAATACTCCGTATAAAGAGGTAATCTCACTTATGGAACCTATTCGAGATAATAATATTTTCATCGCATTTTTCACATTTTTTCTCTGTGTCTACTTACACAAGTCAGAATTATTTATATACTAGCGAGTTCCCGGCATGCGTTGCTATGCCACTTAATAATGAAATTGTCTCTCCCTGCCTGTCCTTTCCCATTCGTTCCGTTCCCCTTCCGCCTCCCACCCCACATTCCCCACCTACTTCTTCCCCATCTCCTTTCCCTCCCCACTTACCTTCAGTCTAACAACATCCCCCATTGGGGATGCCATAGTCTCACTGGCTCCAGACGGGAGCAGTTGGGATTCTTGTTAGGTATTCCCATGTTTTTTTTAAGTAGGTACCTACCTACTGTACAGGGTGAAGGGACGTATCTGTCAAACTTTTACCAACGACATCGGAGCTTATTTGGTCAATAGACCTATTTCCGAGTGTGCAAATCGAAAAATACTTCAGTACATTCTTATAAAAGTGCATTTTGAATACAAGTCTTACCAAAGCCTTCTCTAATTACCCGGCATATTTTTTCCGAACAGTCACCGTCCGCTAGTAATTTAAAATAGTATTTTTTAAGAAAGTCATAGGTATACAATTTGCGAGGTGGGTATGGGTATCGCCGCCCCGGTAACCATTTATTTGATAACCAACACCCCTGTCATGAGTCACCCCAAGTGGTTTGCTGCATTTGGTGATTTAGCAAGGGTGCCCGGGTTCACGGGGGTGAGATTTGTCTAGATCTTGGCGGCGAATGCGTTTGATCACCTACTGCGTGGTAGGTCGGATAGAAAGAGACTGGTTGAGGGAGACCTAACCCAGACCTCTCCAGCCGAACGCTCTCGACTCATCAGCTTAAGGGTGGGATGGATTCATATATCCATAACTCCTGGATACATTAACCCCCAAATTCCTGCACACACTTCAGAGCTTTTTCCTTCCCAGAACATCCTCTCCTAGCCTTTCCCGAAAAAGACCCTAGCGTCAAGATGAGTCAGGCTCTGGGATAATATTTTTTCTTCAGCGCCCCCCTCCTATGTGAAGTGAATGTAAAAAAATACGCGAAACAATAACGACCACGGAAATAAGGAAAAAAAAGTTCACTCATTTTCTAAGAAATATTTCGAAGACGCAAAACGAAAGATAAAAAAATTGGGAGTAATGACTAATGACCTTTTTAACCAAATTTTTGGATTTATTGTCCTTTACAGAATTCCAAATTTCCGCTATAAATATTTTTATATTTTTTTTACATTAGCTCCACACAGGAGGCCCTGAGGAAAATTATTTCTGGTCAGTAAAGAGGTATGAGGGGTGGGTAGTAATCTGGGGGACAGTGTGTCCAGGAGTGACAGATGTATGAAACCATTCCTCCAACCGCGGTGCAACCAATCTCTATCGAACCTGCCCACCACACGGTAGGTAGGCAGACGTATCGACGCCAAGACCTGAACAAACCTCACCTTATCAATCCGGGCACCCCTGCTAAGCCACCGAACGTAGCGAACCACGTGGGGTGACCTATGGCAGAAATGTTGGATATCCAGTAAATGATTCCCGGGGAAGCGGTACACAAACGCGCCGAAACTATTTGAAAGCACTTACTTTTTATTGAAAATAATAGGTTTTGAGTCACACATTCCACGATATTATTGATTATTTTATTACTGAATTTTAATATGTGTCAAAGCATGAACTTAACGCACCAAAACCAATAACAAAAGCATTCCTAAATCTTACGAGTGTTCCGAGCTAAAATTATGATCCAAGATAAAATTATTACGAGAACCATTTGGCTTTTAATACGTTTTAAGGAAAATTTCGGAATCCAGCCAACTGCTCGGGAATTCCTCAGGTAACGGATATTTATTTTTTGCATTTTTTAAAAGCATTTAGATAGATACATTTCCTGTTAATGTCATTAATAGCGATAAAAGATTAAATTATTTTCAATGTAAATATCTTTAAAATATAATAAAAGTACAGTGTTCGGAAACTACCAGTGAATATACAATCACATTTGGAGTCTATTTTGTGGTATAACTTTTTTGATTTAAGCTTTTGTTTTCGAGTAAATCACAAATCTATCTATCTATCTCTATCTATCTATCTATCTATCTATCTTCTATATAAATAAAAAAGAATCGCTGAAATGTATGTACGCGCATAACTTCCGAACGACTGGACCAAATTGGATAATTCTTTTTTTGTTGTGTTCGTTATTGTTAGGACAAGGTTTGTATAAAACTACTGGTGAGCTCTGACATTATGAAATTTGTATAAAAATGATTCGCCAAAATGTATGTACGCGCATAACTTCCAAACGAATGCACCAAATTGGATAATCCTTTTTTGGTTTTGTTCGTTATTGTCTGGTGAGCTCTAGCATTATGAAATTTGTATAAAAAATTGCAATAGGTGGTAAGCGAGCTGTTTGAAAACTAAATGTATCGGGAATTAATTTATGGAATGCAGGAGGGGGGGGAACCAGGGAGGGGGAGGGGAATCTGGGAGGAGAGAGGGGAATTCGGGAGGGGGGTTTGCGGGACGAGGGAAGGAGGGAGTGGAGTGGGGAGAAGGAAGGTGGAGGAGGCGGACTGGAAACGCGAGGGGGGAAGAGGACACGGGAGAGGAATGGGGGGTGGGGCGGAAGGGGAGCGGGACGAATGGGAAAGGACACGCAGGGAGAAATAATTTCTTTATAAATTGGCATAGCAACGCATGCCGGGTACCAGCTAGTAATAAAATAAAAATACATTTTTTTTTTTAATTTACCCCTGATTTTTCGCAGGTGTATAGTAACTAGTTTCAGTATATAATAAATAGTTAGAACAAAT
Organism: Limnephilus marmoratus; assembly: GCA_917880885.1. Lineage (NCBI taxonomy): Eukaryota > Metazoa > Arthropoda > Insecta > Trichoptera > Limnephilidae > Limnephilus > Limnephilus marmoratus. The sequence goes on from OU862911.1 coordinate 16,809,581, forward strand.
ATAATATCAAAGGACGGCGAACGTACGACTACAAGTTGCACTGCAACTTAAATTGGAAAGATAATCTGAGAGTAGAAAGTTAATCCTTAGGGGAAACGTACGGCATGAAAGGCTCCGGTTAGGATGGAGGCTTCCTCAAAAGGCGGGAGGCACACGGGCTGGGGAGATTAGCCAGAGGAAAAGGTCGTCTGATATTGGGAAAATAGGTTATTAGAGCAAAGCCTTGGGAGTCGGAGCTGCGGTCATGGGCAGGGTTGCTTGGCTACGGCTGTTTTTCTGATTGTAGATGCACCGTCAGAAATATAGTATTCTATTATTTTTAATATTTTTAAGACCGCTGTTATTTGAAACTCGATGAGACGAAAAATAGCTGCACTAAAAAGAGAAAAACACATACATCTATAGGATTTAGACTGCGAGAAAATGAGATGATATAATCGGTCTCTTCTTTGTGCGGTGCTTCGTAGCCTATCGGTCTCCTCTTTTAGCGGTGCGTCGTAGCTTCCCCCCTCTTGTCTACTTTAGATTTCTGAATGTTTCAATTCTACCGCGTGTTAATTGCACACTCTGATTTTTTTATTTAGACGAAGCCACAAGCCAAAAATTTGTATATTCTTAGTGTGTCTTGTACCTAGGGATTCCAGGTTTTTAAAAAATCGATATGTCGATATCGATATATATCGAATGAATTCGATATTGATATATCGATATATCTGTCTTGTAGGTCGATATATCGATATTTCTTCTTTTTTTAAAAGCTTATAAAAATTCAATATAGTTTTAGTTTTATGAAACGTTTATCGATTATGTATGTATGTAATTTTTTATACTTATCTATGTGAATGATCACAATTTTAGACAGGTATATAAAATGTTTTTTTTTTCATATATTTATTTAAAAAAAATTATTCCATTATTTTGTACCAGCTATCGAACTTAAAAACTTTAAAAACTTTGACAGTCTTCTTCCTTGTAGCCGGTTTCCGCTTTGAGTTATAGTGGCTCCTGACTTTGAAAAAAGACGTTCAGACTTGTTGCCACAATTGCCACTTTAAACAGATTGGGATATACATCTTGCATCTCTTGCCATGTTTCAAAAATGTTTACTTTTAGTCAATTTTCAAGAGCAGAAAGATATAATAATAGCATTTTAAACGATTTTGTGGGTATTTTAATTTGGGCGGGTTTTTCGATATTTCAGTACGATATATTGAGTTTTTCGATATTGAAATACCGATATCGGCATATCGTCGATATCGATAAATATCGATATTTTTAGGGGTCGATATATCGATATTTATCGGTTTTCCGATATATCGTTGCATCCCTACTTGTACCGCCCCGAAAATAGGTAGGTAATAGTTTTACAAATCGCTTGGCAAACAGAAACGCCAAATTTCAAGCGCCAAAGTGGTATTTATTTATTTAGTGAAAAAATTTATAAGAAAGAAAAAAAATTATGAAGATAAACTGTCACAGAGTTTCTTAAATGCTTTCATATTTTCTATTGAATTTTTTTTATTTTTTAGTAGCTTACGCTCAATTTTTTTATAAAGTTATTAACAAGTTAATGTTAATTCCAATGAAGGTAAATTATAGGAAAATAATTAATTTATTTAACCCTAGATAACTAATCGCTCGTCGAGGCGACGATGCGCCACTCGGCGAAATTCGAAATCTATCTACTTCCCCCCGCTCCCCGACCTTGACTCTTTCATTACCTTACTAATTTGAGTAAACAGTGCAGCACATGACGCGATTGCGGCAACACGCATACTAGGACGTGCCCTGTGACCATTTCGTCGTCCGCTGGACGAAAGTTTGGTTAAAAACAATTTTATTTTTTAAGGTACGTACGTATGGATATGGGTCATGATTGAAGATATTCTTGGCGAATCTTCTATAATAGAAGCTCCGGTTCCATCTACGTCAAACGTGCATAAAATTTGCTACCTGTGTCCATTCAAGGCCCGGATGATGACCAACACCGTTGCACCAGAAGTAGAAAGGTTATTTGTGGTCCACATAATGTTGATATATGTGGTCACTGTGTAGACTGACATTTTGATATTAATTTGTACTTAATTTGTTCATTATTCATTATAAACCTTATTTTTGTGCCATGTAACAAGTTCCTATCTTAATTAAATATTTTTGATTTATTTCTAGTGTTTCATTGCGTAGTCTACTCGGCGAAAGTGTAGTTACAATGAAACAATGAAAACAGTTTAGTTATCTAGGGTTAAAGCATATTTTTGGTATTCTTAGTGTAAACGTATTCGTAGTAAAGTTTATTCTAAAATAGCGATTTCTAGTTGATTTAAGCTTCACCTTAAAAAGAAAAAAAAATCCCAAATACGTATAAGCTGACAATATTTCAATTTCACCTAATTGCATCAACATAAGCGGAAAATAATGGGATAGTCTGACGCTCTGTGGGGAACCCGCTTGCACAGCGCAGGTGTAAACTGTGCGACCTAAAGTTTAAGTTTAGACTTACGGAATTCAATACTTCGTTTGTGTGAAAGCACTATGAAACCATACATGATTTTACTTCAATGGCAAGGCACAGATGAAAATGGAGTAACATAAAACAGTTAAAACTTTTAAAGAATGAGCTCTAAAGTTGCGAAATTTTGCATTTTTTGTGATGCTGCAATTATTATCAGCTAGCAACGTCGTTTCCAACCCGAACAATTGGGATTTGAAATATTAATTTTGTTCTTAAAAAATAGGTTATGTGCAAGGGCGGCTGGTTGAACGGTGTGTTTGTGTGCAGCACTGGTAAATTATATCGTCTAAAATTAGTTTATAATATCTTACTGAAAAATATAAAATCTATGAATTTCATTAAAAATATCACCTACCAATATAATGCATAATATAATATGAATCAGGGAGAGCAAATTCTCAAAGTTCCGCGCGAATTTACCCTGTCCGGTGTGCAGGCCCATTGAAAGCGGAACGAATTATGTTTTTGTATCGAATATCCCAAACATCGCCAGCGCGCAACACCGGCCATATGTATGAAAAATTAAGATATTTTGGTGTGCCACCCAGCGGCCTTTATCATACAAACTTAAATTCTGATTTAAGGCCAAAATACTTAACCAAACTGAATAATTCTTTTTTTAATCAAAAGGTACAGCAAATACCTAAATTTTACATATATTTGCTTTTTTATTGATTGGTCTTTTAAATTATAAAACGCAGATCATTAAGGAATACAATTTTTTAATAGGTAACTTTGACAATTTTGCCCTCCTGTTGTTTATACATTGTTTATAAATACTGTTTGTATCCTGTTAAAAAAGGAAAAATAAAACTAACTAACCAACCATCACGCTGTTTCCCCACAGGGGTAGGCAGAGAGGACGGACCGCTAAATAACTCGGTCTTGGCACACACTCTTTGCCTCACTCACATTCATACATCGTCTCATATATTCTCTTTTATTATTCCGACTTTCGACATGGCCCGACTCAAGTATCTGATTCACTTGCTCGTGCCATGTCTTCCTCGGGCGTCCCCGACTTCTTCTACCATTCACATTTGCGTCGTATATTCTTCTTACACTACATTGTAAACATTGTAAAAAAAAGAGTTTTTTGGGTTGAAATTTAAGATTTACTCACGAAAAAATAGTATTGTGTTTTTATTTTCTTAGTACCAAAAAATAAAAATTTTAATTAAAAAGCGATATGTACAAGTTTTCGCACTTTGAAAACAGCTTAAAATAGATCTTCTCTCCAAATACGATTAGTGGGATCATTTTTACCTAATGTTGCTTAGTAATCGTTATCTCATAGTTACGGATTATCAGTGAACCACCACGTTTTCAGGGCAGCGGCCGCCACTGGTTATGTGAACATAGTTTTTCATCTTTGTCCTTTGCACTCGTACTCATCGGTTTTAGCAAGATATAATAAATTAATAGGTGCATTTTTGAAACACGATTATGAACTACATACTAATTGTACCTACATCTTCTTATATATAAAAATGAATCGCTAAATGTGTTGTTAAGCGCAAATCTCGCGAGCAGCTGAACCGATTTCGCTAATTATTTTTTTAGAATATTCCTTGAAGTACGAGGATTTCTTACGGAGAGAAAAATTAAGAAAATTGCGCAGAAAATTGGATAATTTCAGAAAACCTAACGACTATCGCACGTTTGACAGTTCGCGTGTTTTAGAATGACATTTTGCAAAACAATTCTATTTTTGAAAATCTTTAAGTTGATAAATTTATTTAAAGTAGATACTCCCCTAATAGTTTGAATCGCATCAAGAATTTTAGATATTTTAAATAGGTACCTATGTGAGGTACCAAATTTAATATACATGAAAAATGTAAATTT